>JAJJWW010002008.1:0-600000 GCA_023531295.1 Papaver armeniacum | reverse complement strand
GTGTGTTGGTATTACACAAACCGGTCTTGCCCACTTCTCCTGTCATCTCTAACCGTCCATGACTTCCTAACACGTTCTTGTGATGGCGCGTTGCACGTCGCTGCCGTAAACCGCCAGACCAATACCCCAGTATGTATCCCCCAGTTTGTAACATGATTGATGTCTCGAGTGTGTGGATCGTGGGACCCACATAAAGTATCATGTAATGCTAGATTAAATAACTAAGTTATTTAAGAAGTCGATACTTGTGAAGTATCGTGTGTGTTCTATGTAGTCCGCATCATGGTATAGTAAAGTGACCAATTAACTCGACCGGGGTTGTATAACCAAGATGGTGAAGTTGGACTGGACGAGATGATCTTTAAGACACTCATCTGCAACCGTTGATGGAATTAGGTTTTTTGAAGAGGTGCGCAAGCATCACTCTTGACTTGGTCGAATCAAGCTTGGGATACAATTTTAGCGGTGGCCGATCATGCATGTGTGTAGACGACATGACGGTGTAGGCGCCCCTACCTCATTGTCTCATGAAAGTGTGATCCGGGCCACTCAATTTGTCCGACAAAGTTGAGTGGTCGATATCAATTTGCAACAGAAATCTGGTGCCGCTAAAGCCGCGCGGCATGCCAACTTCGGGCGCGCGTTTCAAGACGACCAAGTTTGGTTGGTCCCGACCGATTGGTTCGGCGTGTGGGTGGTAGGCTGGTGTTCACTGGCCGGTTGTCAGCCGACACAAATATAAATTTACACTTTCTTACTACTCAAAATATAAATATAGCAAGGGCAAGAAAGGATCGATCCCACAGAGAGGTCTAGGTTGTAAATATGTTATGGTTTCCTATATAAAACACCGATGATTTTCTGATTTTTATAAACGGAAATAAAAGCAAATAAAGAAAAACAAACAAATCAAATCAAGGATAAGAAGATATTGGTCATGGATTTCGTTTTCATTCACAAACATGTTTTCAACACAATAACTAGAATTGATATTTTAATCTCAACTTTATCAAAGACCCTAGAATACCTTGATCGCAAGAATATCCTCGCTAATCTCCTCTTGTCATCAACAAACACATTAAAAGATGCGAATATGAATTCTACCTAAAGGAACAACCTAACGTGTAAAAGCACTAATCAAGTTTAATTCCCTAGATGCATTAAGTTCTATGAAATCAGGCCAATCAAAGCAATCGAACGTGGAAAGCGCACTAATCCGATTTAACAAAGGTTATAACTCACATAAGATCATAAGAATATATCACTACAAACTATAATCATATTTATGCTACTTGCAATCCTAATTATCACTTTTTGCGTATAATAACCCTAATCTAGCAAGAGAGATGAAAACAAACTCAATCGATTCAGCGACTCGACTAAACAAGCATTCAAATCATGTAACAATATTAATGGTGAATCATAAACGATAATATGAGAGAAAACTAATTTATTGAATTAAAACCCATATTTGGAAATCCAACTTATTCCATAACCAATAATAAAACTAGGTACTCATATTCATGGAGTTCATAACAAGAAGAAAGAGAAGTTTCATGTTTCTAAACCCTAGAACACAAAAGTAGAGGTAAAAGAATAATATAATAAAAAGATATAAGATCCAAGATATCCCAAAAGTTGTAGAAGTCTTTCCTTTAAATAGCTCTCTTGTTTCCAAAATTAGGTCTAATCTTCAAAGGTCCAAAAGATAGAAGTCCACCAAGCCCATGTGTGAGAAAAACCCATGTGAAAATTCGCCGCCAAAAACCGTCACCGAAAAGCGGGATTATGGCCGGAACTTGGCCGGAAAGTCATTTGAAAACTATTTCGGTGGTAGCAAAGTCAAACCGGTCACCGGTCAACGGTCGGATCGGTCAGAGTCAACTCGGGTCAAGGTACCGAGTCAAAACGGGTCAAGTCGGGTGAGTCGGGTCGGTCGGCCCGAGTTAGATGGAGTCAGGTTCTGCCTTGGCTGCTTGACCTTACTAATCTTGGCTCAAGCCATTGCACTAGCCTAAGCTTGTGCAGCACCATCATTGTGCATCACCAGCCACATTCTCTTATTGTTTCTTAACTGCACCTCCACCCATATCTGTAGCTCCAGAAGTATCTGTTCCATTTGAGCAAACCACAAACACACATAGACCAAAATCAGCCAACTCAATCCATTGCTTCAGCTGTAACCACCCCTCTGTAACTCCTTGCATTACTAGCACTTATAACATCCACCAATATTCCCTGAAATCAACCACCAGCCAACTGCAATGGCAACAGATGTCTCCTCGTCTTGATAATTCGAGCTCAACAACAATCCCAGCTTCTTCCTCACTTGCCTTCATCTGCAATGCTACAACGCCTGCTACGGCGGCCACAGATTCATGCCATCACTGTTGTGCTCTTTCAAGCTTCGAACACCTCGCAAAAACCCCCTGTAACCTTAACTCATCCCCTGAACAGCATCAATTGAACTCAAGCCAACCCCTGTGACCAGCTTCCGCAGTTTCATGTTATCTCAGGTACTCAACCGCATTAGCTCCAGAGACTCCAGCCATTCCTTCTCAGCACCATCACCTATAACCTAGCATGCATCTATACATTCCTCATTCCATTAGCAGCAACGCCAACCTCGACTACTCTGCGGCATATTAGCACTAACCCTGCAACCTCAGTTTCATTTACGCAACAACTTCATCGTCACCTTCTTTTATACAGCCTTAATCTTCAATTAACTCAGCTCATGACTCCACCAAAATCACCAGCTCAAGTCCCCCTGCAATACTGCAGCCCATGCCTACAATCCAGCCGCGCTTCATAGCAGCATCAGATCCCTGCATTTCCTTGTTGGCTGTGAACTCAATAACCTGCAATTTCAGTTCAATCACTCCCACGTATTCATAACACTCAAGAATGAGTTCAATTCTTCATTCGATTCTTCATCACAACCAAAGAACTTGAATCATAACCAAAGAACTTGAGTCATAACCAAAGACCCATCTCATTGCAAATTCACACTGCTCCCACCAACAGCATCAACAGCCATACCACGACTAACCTGCCCCTGTAATAATGCAGCACCACAGCAGGATATGCTCGAATTCATCTCAGATTTGAACCATTCAAACCTCATACCACCACTAGCTTCCATCAGCAACGGCTTGTCACTCTCATACTATCAACAGCATCAAATTCTTCTTCTTTTTGATCAATTCGCAACAAACCCTCAATCTCGGCTATTTCCAGTGACCCATATTAATCTTCAACCCAATTTAATCACAGACCCATCTCCCTGAATGCATATGAAACCCTAATTCCTCTTCATCGCAACTCTGCCAAGTATCAACACCTCAGAACTCGAATCTACTCTAAACCCACCTTCAATTCAAGCGCCAATACTTACTTCAGATCCAATTTCTCATTTCTGCTTTGAACTCAACACATCATCACCGATTCTCTCCTTCTCTTCTGCTCAAAACCTTCTTCATGTATTTCCAACCATCTCCGTCTTTATCGGTTATAACAGCGATAGATAATTATCCTTAATTTCTTCACCTCTGAATCGCGCCATCAACAATGAAGTTAAGCAGCAGCCGCTGCTACTTTTCTTCTCTTTCTCATTTCAGAGAAAACGATGAGAGTAAAGTTTTCTCTCAATTTAGGGTAGGGTTGGGTGCTAACAGCACAACCGTCTCCTGGATAAGGGCTACCCAAATGGTGTCCCTTTAACCATGGCTGGCCTGTCTTTAGTAATCCTCTTGAAAGTTGCCCCTTAACCTTGGGTCGGCTCCATATATCACTTGCCTGTAAGATGACAATTTCGCCCTTTTGGTTCAAATTGAATGATTTCTTCTTCTTTTCCTCCGTGTGACTCCAAAGTAGCTACATAACTCAAAAACACGCGTAAAATACATAATTCACAAGAAAAATAGCAAAGAAAGCATAAACTCTAGATAGTAAATTAGGTGTATTCTACACCTATCAAATTCCCCCACACTTAGACTTTGCTAGTCCTCGAGCAAATCAAACAAAACAATTCAAAAGATACATACAACTCCGTGTCGTCGAGGCTACGGTCACTTTTAGCATAAATAACAAGCCTTTGAACCCTAGGTGTCCCTAGTGGACGAGTTATAGTCTCGTGAAGGTTTACTAGAGATATACCCACAAAACATATTTTTCCAACTTAATAGTTCTCCTAAATGATAGCATCCAACGCGCTAAGAAGACATAGAAATTCTGCACACTAGTCATAAGAAGTTAGACACATAAATGAACACAATCTCATTCTTAAAAGTTGAGAGAGAAATAACCATCCCTTCTCGACTAAAATTCGGGTTCGGAGTGATCGAAAGTCTCGACTCTGCCTCACAAGAAAGGGTTTTATGATATTGCTCTCAATAATAAACAGCTTTTTATGGGTCACACATGTGTCCAGGTTGGAATGAAGAGAGAATCCTGAGACACGTTGAATGGTAGGAAGGTAAAAACCCTCCGAAGTATTTTGAAAACCCACATCTTTTATATATTTTTGAAAACCCATTTTTTCTGACGATCTCTTCGAAAGGAAATCAACCATTTAACGAAGGTGGGAATATGCTTACTTACCGTGTATCCGTTCGGCGTGCAGCTAGCACCACTCTCACAGCATCCATAGAAACGTCTTCGGTCTTCTATCGGTGTCTTCATCTTCGTCTTCGGTCTTCAACTCTTGATGATAACTCTCGAACTTCGTAGAATCTTGACAATATGATTCTTTCCTTTAATTCCTTGTCGCTTGAAACTTCATTATAGATATTCCTTCTTTCCATAGGCTTTATTGAAAGAATACAAAAATAAAAACAAACTATACAAACCAATTTTTTTTTTTTTTTTTTTTCAAGACAAGAGAAAGTAAAATACAAAAATAAAAAATAAAAAATGTAAGTACAATGCCATGGTGTAAGTACTTTACCGCTTGATTCTTCACAACTTATATGTCTTGATATCATAGACTTCTCGAATTCTCATCCTTTAATAATTTCCACTCTTGTATAATAGTCTTCAACTTATAAAAATTCTGCTCCCTGTTTTGTTGCTTTACTTAAATCTGAAATCTGCCCATTTCTGTACTGTTGCTTGTAAACCTTGAACGTGTTCAACTTTCCTTCGAATTTGTGATGCTCCTCTTGTTGATGATGATGGTGTTTCTATGGACCTGTTGGTGTAGAGAGAGATAAGGTGGATGGTGCTAACTGCGAACAAGATCACAAGTGGTATGTAAGTTAGCAATTCGATGTCACCAACATGGTTGATAAAAATAGCACTCAAGAGATCAAAATAGTGCTTCTATGGTGGGAAATTGGACAGACTCACCATTACTGCTCGAATTTACGTACGGTGACACACACTCTAAAAGCACAAATTTAGACAGGTACAAAGAATTGAAGGTCGGTGCCTCACATTATGTAACATGGGTAGTCTCCACTATAGGGGATCACTGTTCTAATACCGAATTCAGTCTGCACCTTATTTGCCACTGGCATGGTTAAATCCAACTTTAACTCTCATACAATTAAGAAACCCGATCATGTTCTCTGTCATCTCTAAGTTCAGTCACTATTGTGAGATTCTCGATGTAATCTTAGCGACATGTATACTATGTGACTCTAAACTAACTACAAGTGGGAGTTTCCTTATTCACTAGTTTACACAAAAGTTGAAAATTTTGAAAAATTTACAACGCAAATGCTTAACCACTCCCCCACACTTAAACTTTACATTGTCCTCAATGTAAATTGAATCGTCCAAAGAAAGTCAAGGTGGGAAATTTTATAACAATATGCAAAAAGAAAAAGCTAAAAACAAGAAAAAAAAAATTAAAAGATAAGAGATACAAAACCGGTGGGTTGCCTCCCACTTAGCGCTTGGTTTAAAGTCGTCAGCCCGACTATATCCTTGCAAGATTCATTCCCCATATACTAACAATCGGAAAAGTTGAGGATCCTTCCATAGAACCTGTTTTGCAAACACTAGCTTCACACAAATATTAGTAATATAAAACAGAAATGAAGCTATTAACCGATAAAAGTTTCCCCCACACTTATTCTTGTCCACACATGGAAGTGTATAAAGTATATAGGAGTCGGGTACTTCCACGGGTTCTTGTTCCATAACCTGCATAGTATGAGAATCAAGTATCTCTAATGGTGGAGAACGAGAAACAAAGTCATTCAACAATATTCTCGAAGCACATACATTCAAACCAATAAGAGGTAAAGGAGAAGAAACAATAGGCAAAGGGTTAGATAAACCTTGCACAATCTCTTGTATCACGGAATCCTCTTCATCCTTGAAAAACTCAAGTGAATTATTCACCTCTTGGATATCATGGTCCTCTATCAAACCTTGCAACCATTCTTCGTCCGTTTCTGCCTTAACCAAAGTATCGACATAAACATCATCATTACAATCATGCACAAGTTCAATTGGGTCTTCCACAATGGTGGTCATAACGGTCTCATTCTCAACACACTCCTCTTTGTTGTAAGGCACATACTCTTTTGTGGATCCAAATTTTATTATAAGAAACTTTTCTAGAACACTCGAAAATGCATCATCCTCAAGCTCCACCCTTTGAATAGGCTCTTGATCATTATTAAGATCAATGCTTGAGTAATCTACACATGTGTCGACATATTCCTCTTCGTCTTTATCTTGATCCCAAAAAGACTCCTCGGAGATGTCACCATGAGTTGTTTCAAGCAATGTATCATAATCACCGTCACTATCATAGTCAACATAAGGTTGTTCCTCGCTGAATTTAGTGTTACTTATCTCTAACTCATCCTTTTGAATAGGTGAATGATCATTATTAAGATCAAGAGTTGAGTTAACTACACAATTATCCACGAAAGTGCCCAATGATTGGCCTTTTTCAACATTAGCATCAATCAAATATTCATCACAAACCATATGCACATAAGAATTATCCATATCTTCCTTGTATTGATCAATGCCTCTTCGCAAGCTAGCCATACCTTCACGAAGTTCTTGGAGTTGCTCGTTTGTAGTCCCTTTAGCTTTTTGAAATTCCTCTTGTAAAAAGTTGGAAACTTTGTCTATAAAATTAGAGACTTTTTGTTCACGAGCATAAGAATCCTCCCATCCTTGTGGTTGTTCACACACGTACCCGCCATAAGGTTGTTGAGGAAAACCATAAGGTTCCATGGAATATTGGTCATAACCAATGAATTGGTTTTGATTATACCCATGGAATTTGTAGTTGTCGTATTGTTGAGGTTGAAACCCGTATTGATTGCTCCAATATGCTCCTTCCATAGAAATAAGCACCTGAAATAATTCTCAAACCAAGGTTAAAACCCAGAAAATAAGAAAAAAGAAAACAAAAACTAAATACAAAAATAAGAAACCAAAAACAATTAACAACCGCTGCCTCCCCGGCAACGGCGCCAAAATTTGGCCGGTTGTCAGCCGACACAAATATAAATTTACACTTTCTTACTACTCAAAATATAAATATAGCAAGGGCAAGAAAGGATCGATCCCACAGAGAGGTCTAGGTTGTCAATATGTTATGGTTTCCTATATAAAACACCGATGATTTTCTGATTTTTATAAACGGAAATAAAAGTAAATAAAGAAAAGCAAACAAATCAAATCAAGGATAAGAAGATATTGGTCATGGATTTCGTTTTCATTCACAAACATGTTTTCAACACAATAACTAGAATTGATATTTTAATCTCAACTTTTATCAAAGACCCTAGAATACCTTGATCGCAAGAATATCCCGCTAATCTCCTCTTGTCATCAACAAACACATTAAAAGATGCGAATATGAATTCTACCTAAAGGAACAACCTAACGTGTAAAAGCACTAATCAAGTTTAATTCCCTAGATGCATTAAGTTCTATGAAATCAGGCCAATCAAAGCAATCGAACGTGGAAAGCGCACTAATCCGATTTAAAAAAGGTTATAACTCACATATGATCATACGAATATATCACTACAAACTATAATCATATTTATGCTACTTGCAATCCGGAATTATCACTTTTCCGTATAATAACCCTAATCTAGCAACAGAGATGAAAACAAACTCAATCGATTCGCGACTCGACTAAACAAGCATTCAAATCATGTAACAATATTAATGGTGAATCATAAACGATAATATGAGAGAAAACTAATTTATTGAATTAAAACCCATATTTGGAAATCCAACTTATTCCATAACCAATAATAAAACTAGGTACTCATATTCATGGAGTTCATAACAAGAAGAAAGAGAAGTTTCATGTTTCTAAACCCTAGAACACAAAAGTAGAGGTAAAAGAATAATATAATAAAAAGATATAAGATCCAAGATATCCCAAAAGTTGTAGAAGTCTTTCCTTTAAATAGCTCTCTTGTTTCCAAAATTAGGTCTAATCTTCAAAGGTCCAAAAGATAGAAGTCCACCAAGCCCATGTGTGAGAAAAACCCATGTGAAAATTCTGCCCAAAAACCGTCACCGGAAAACTGGGATTATGGCAGGAACTTGGCCGGAAAGTCGCCGGAAAACTATTTCAGTGATCCAAAGTCAAACCTGGTCACCTACAACTGTCGGATCGGTCGAGTCAACTCGGGTCAAGGCACGAGTCGAAACGGGTCAAGTCAGGTGAGTCAGGGTCAGTCAGCACTGAGTTAGATGGAGTCAGGTTCTGCCTTGGCTGCTTGACCTTACTAATCTTGGCTCAAGCCATTGCACTAGCCTAAGCTTGTGCAGCACCATCAATGTGCATCACCAGCCACATTCTCTTCTTGTTTCTTAACTGCAGCTCCACCCATATCTGTAGCTCCAGAAGTATCTGTTCCATTTGAGCAAACCACAAACACACATAGACCAAAATCAGCCAACTCAATCCATTGCTTCAGCTGTAACCACCCCTCTGTAACTCCTTGCATTACTAGCACTTATAACATCCACCAATATTCCCTGAACTCAACCACCATCCAACTGCAATGGCAACAGATGTCTCCTCGTCTTGATAATTCGAGCTCAACAACAATCCCAGCTTCTTCCTCACTTGCCTTCATCTGCAATGCTACAACGCCTGCTACTGGCGACCTGATTCATGCCATCACTGTTGTGCTCTTTCAAGCTTCGAACACCTCGCAAAAACCCCGTAACCTTAACTCATCCCCTGAACAGCATCAATTGAACTCAAGCCAACCCCTGTGACCAGCTTCCGCAGTTTCATGTTATCTCGGGTACTCAACCGCATTAGCTCCAGAGACTCGACCATTCCTTCTCAAAGACCATCACCTATAACCTAGCATGAATCTATACATTCCTCATTCCATTAGCAAGAACGCCAACCTCGACTACTCTGCGGCATATTAGCACTAACCCTGCAACCTCGGTTTCATTTACGCAACAACTTTATCGTCACCTTATTTTATATAGCCTCAATCTTCAATTAACTCAGCTCATGACTCCACCAAAATCACCAGCTCAAGTCCCCCTGCAATACTGCAGACCATGCCTACAAATCCAGCCGCGCTTCATAGCAGCATCAGATCCCTGCATTTCCTTGTTGGCTGTGAACTCAGCCAACTGCAATTTCAGTTCAATCTACTCCCTGTATTCATAACAGCTCAAGAATGAGTTCAATTCTTCATTCGATTCTTCATCACAACCAAAGAACTTGAATCATAACCAAAGAACTTAAGTCATAACCAAAGACCCATCTCATTGCAACTTCACACTGCTCCCACCAACAGCATCAACAGCCATACCACGACTAACCTGCCCCTGTAATAATGCAGCACCACAGCAGGATATGCTCGAATTCATCTCAGATTTGAACCATTCAAACCTCATACCACCACTAGCTTCCATCAGCAACGGCTTGTCACTCTCATACTATCAACAGCATCAAATTCTTCTTCCTTTTGATCAATTCGCAACAAACCCTCAATCTTGGCTATTTCCAGTGACCCATATTAATCTTCAACCCAATTTAATCACAGACCCATCTCCCTGAATGCATATGAAACCCTAATTCCTCTTCATCGCAACTCTGCCAAGTATCAACACCTCAGAACTCGAATCTACTCTAAACCCACCTTCAATTCAAGCGCCAATACTTACTTGGATCCAATTTCTCATTTCTGCTTTGAACTCAACACATCATCATCGATTCTCTCCTTCTCTTCTGCTCAAAAACCTTCTTCATGTATTTCAACTATCTCCGTCTTTATCAGTTGTAACAGCGACAACAGATTATCCTTAATTTCTTCACCTCTGAATCGCGCCATCAACAATGAAGTTAAGCAGCAGCCGCTGCTACTTTTCTTCTCTTTCTCATTTTGAGAAAACGATGAGAGTAAAGTTTTCTCTCAATTTAGGGTAGGTTGGGTGCTAACAAGACAACTCGTCTCTGGATAAGGGCTACCCGGATGGTGTCCCTTTAACCATGGGCGGCTTTGTCTTTAGTAATCCTCCCGAAAGTTGCCCCTTAACCTTGGGTCGGCTCCATATATCACTTGCCTGTAAGATGACAATTTCGCCCTTTTGGTTCAAATTGAATGATTTCTTCTTCTTTTCCTCCGTGCGACTCCAGAGTACCTAATAACTCAAAAACACGCGTAAAATACATAATTCACAAGAAAAATAGCAAAGAAAGCATAAACTCTAGATAGTAAATTAGGTGTATTCTACACCTATCATACACGTCTATACTTCATTGCCTCGTAGAAACGTGATCTAAGCCACTCAATTTCTCCGGACAAATTGAGTGGTCGAGATCAGTTTACAATTGGGAAGTGCGACCACGCCTGGTTTGGGCGCGCAAATCGAGATGTTCAGCCAAGTTCGGCCTTGGCCGATCGAATGTGGAGATAGGTGGGCCCGCAGTGATCATGTTGATACTTACCGGGCCTGCTTAGTCTATTCCTGGACCCTTCATCCGAGCAGGAGAAAAGGGACGCTCGTGATCGCGACACAAACCCTAATTAGGTCTTGCCGGCCGTGCGTCATTCCCAGTTTGGGGCGCATGAATCAAGACGACCAACCAAAGTTGGTCCGGCCGATCGATCGTGTATGTAGGCGGGCCACGGTGTTTGTGTTGATATGCTCACGGGCCCTTTTAATCTACATCTACACCCTCCATCTATGCCTGCGAAGATGGATGGTTGAGACCGTTTTACGATACATGTAATGTGCCGCAAACCCTAATTTAGGGTTTTCCGTCCATACTGCTTTGGTTTGGACGGTTTGGCAAGCTATGTCACCATTTTGGGAAGGCCGACCATGCGGCGTCTGCGTTGGGTCGGTGGTGGATATTCCAATACCTGCTTGGGGTCATGGATTTAATCTAAGCCATACAATCATGCTGGTGAAATTGGATGGTCGTGATCGTTTCTGAGACTAGTATGGTCAGTCCAGATTCAAATATGCTCAATCGGGCTAGTATAGCACACCGAGAGATGTATGCTCAATCGGGCTAGTATAACACACCGAGAGTTGTAGCACATGCAGACGGTATTTCGTACATGCTTCATTATTAATACTTGGAGATTCGTGTTGCTCTGAGAACACCACTCGGTCGTCATGCCGCACCTCCCAAGGGTACAGAAATACAAGGCCGGGTAAATTCCACGGGGTATATGGGATTGTTGCCACATGCTCCAACCTGGATAAATTTCGTGTATTTAATTCACAGAATACTGGGATTGTTGCCACATGCTCCATTCTAGGTGAATTAATAAAGCGAAGAAGTATTCATCACTTATTAATGGCTTTACCTCTTGCAAGATGTCAGCGCATAATTTTGGCTTTTACAATTTTAGCCTTAAATGAAAATCCACCATCAACAAAGATGAAACCAGGTAATGGAGTTTAGGGGTTCTACAAGTTCTCTTGGAATTGCTAAGTGAAAAAAAAAATAGAGAGATGGAACCGTTTCCATTTATGTAGTAATGGAGTTTGTAACCGTCAAATAAAGAACCAAATAAATGGAATGAGGAAGTTTGTGGCGGTTACAATGGGGGATAATTGGTGCGGCGATTCACAGTGGAGAAGAATAAGGAGTTAGAGTTAGTTGTTTCTTTTTTAATTATAAAAGGTAACAAGCCTCAGAATTCCGGCACCACATACATGCTACATTTAACGCCGGAACACTATCTGGACACTCAATTGTGACGGTATTGTATTATGTTAACGAGCCACCGCAAGGTTTTAAGCAAACAAACCGACCCAAAATGACCTTCATATTAATAGTAAGGAAATAAACTAAAAAACATTAAACACATAAACAACGTAACACATAAAATGAAACATCTCAAGCCAATTGCAACCAACATCAGTTCTCGGAACGAGATTCAAGAAACAAAGCAGCTTCAAAATGCCTAAAAGGCTCTTTGAACAACTTGAAATATGCTTCCCGAGCTGCATACTTGTTCCCTCTATATCTTGCAAGAAACTCGTTGTATTTGCGACATAATTTGATGAGTGCAGTTGTTCGATTGCGTACAACAAGATCAATGTATTCTATTCTGCGTTTCTTAGAGTCCAACAAGTTATTCATTGAAGAACCAGTCCTAACTAGACCCTAAAAAAGATCCAAAGGGCGGTGATCTTCCGGCAAATCCGATACTATGTAGTAGTTTTTAATCCACTTGGTTTCTTCCTCAACATCCGCTTCTATCTTAGCTTGTTTTTGACGTTCAACCGCTTCCTCAACCACCGCTTCAATCTTAGCTAGTTTTTGACGATAATGTTCAAGCTTTGCTTCCTCTTTTCTTCTCTTTTCCTCTTAATTATCTCTTCTTCCATTAAGTGCAATTGACTTAGTGGTTTCTTCCGTCCTTCTTAGTTTTTCTAGTATTGTGGCAACCGATTTGGTGGTGGTTGATGATTGATTTCTATCGCAGAGGCACAATATGTTCCTCATAATGTTTTTCTTTTTTGAGGGAATTGATGAACTTGGTAGTTGGTGATTGATAATCCATCAGAGAGATGTCTTGGAGCTAACGTTGTTTTTTTTTTTTTAGGTATCAACTGCAATGGGTGTATCCATTCCTTTAAATAGATGAGGACATAACAGATATTTTCCACTTTATCATCCCGACATCGTCAGTAACTTAGATCCCACGCCGGCACTGCTCTTTACTGGTCTGTGGTTAAAAAAAAAATCCCTTAGGCATTGAATGTAATTTTCCGGCATTGAATGTAGGAAGTACGACCATGCCGGGAATATTCGCCGGCACACTAAAGTTTATCTATGCAATGCCGGAACATGGATTATTGTAGACAGTATTGTAACACCTAGTTCCGGCATGCATATATATACAATATATATGCCGGGATTCTGATGGTATTGTATTATGCTAACAAAATAAAATAAGCCGGAACTATAATTTATTTCAAATGTAATCCTTGTCGCGGGAAGCACGAATGCACTTAACACGTGCATCAAGCCTTTAAACCACTTGGTGACCCAAGTGGATGATAGTCTCGTGAGGGTTTACATAGAGATGTACCCACAAAACCTTACGAAATACCAAACCGAATACCCTAAAAATCTAACCAAATACCCGAAAAACCTAAGCAAATACCACTAAACTATCAATCTTCTTAAGAAGAATCCGTTTCCGATTCACCCAGCTGGTGGTACTCAGTGACTTTGGTTACAATATGGTTCACGTTGACTTTGGTTACAATATCGTGTCGTTGCTCGATTTGTTGAGCAGTTCTTCCTTTCGGGTTACCGTAATCGTGAATAAACTTGCTAAAAATCTTCAACCACATGGAATCCCACGTGTTGTTATCTATAGTTGAAGGACGAGTTTCGGCGTACCATGCTTGGGTGATTGTTAAATCTTCCTCGGAGTCAAACGATGCCATTTGTTGTATGTGGGATTAGGTACTATACTAAGCTATTTATAGATGATTTTTCTAGGGTTAAAGGGTTTTCCTAAGTTAAGAGTCAATATATAAAAACACACGATTTTTGGGCTGTTGGGTCCAAGTATTGGCTCTCTTTATATAGAGAAAAACCTCAACGGCTAGTATTTTTGAAATCACCCAAACTACCGGCATTCAAGTTAATGGGACATATGACGCCGGTACAAGTAAATTTCTTCTCAGAGATTATGCCAAATATGTAACCACTACCGGCATGGTTTAACAACATGGTTTAACGCCGGCACACCATATCGGCGTTAAATGTATAATTGCGACCATGCCGGTACTTGTGAATTTAAAAAAAAAACGGCTAGTTTTTTGAAAAATATGACCGTTGGTGCTTCATTTCTATATAATACCCCCAATTCCTTTGCAAAATTCTAAACAAAGCAACTACCAAATAACGAAAATCCTTCTCTCAAGAAAGCAAGCCTCAAATAATAGATCAATCAAGCACGGTTCAATCTTCACAAGCGATGAGAGATTCATCATCAAGCTCTATTTGCAAAGTAAGTAGATTAAACATTACTAACAATATATGGACACTTAAAATCTTCACTACTATGACGCATAACTAATATAATCTTCTCTTCCAGAATCATCATTGCACGTGTCAAATTTGCAAGTCACCGTCTCATCTAGCCATGGACTGTCCTTTTATTTATTCAAAGTGTAGAAGCTGTGATGGGACACGCCGGTTTTGGATTGCAAAAACTGATGATGCTGAAAATGGAAGAATGTTTCTAAGGTGTTTGAATTACCCAAAGTGCGATGAATTTCAATGGTTTGACAAAGCTGTTGAACTTGCAGAGTCAACAGAAAACATTGTGGGACAATGCAAGCCTATTGATGGATGCTATATGAAGGGAAAGGAATATGTTGAAAGAGAAGATGAACCAATTAAGATTTTCCTCGACACTGAGATTCCTGACGATGTCTTCGAAGATATACGCGAAAGATTCAAAGGCTCCGCAATTGTTGAAAAGGGATGAAAATAGATTATGAGATCCTTTATAACCAAATTTAATCCATTCCATGTCGTTTAGTATGTTTTAATTTAATTTTCTAATCCAATGTAATAGATTACTTAGGAATGAATTAAGAGAGCGTTCGTGAAGAACTATCACTGCAGAGTTCCGGTATACAATCAATCAAGATTAGAGTGCCGGTTTTGTAACCATAATGAAATTTTTAAAAAATTACAATTCCGGCATAAAGGTAGATAGCACATTCACGCCGGTATTTGTAACCGACATGAATTTATATAATGCTTTCACGCCGGTACCTACCTATATCTATACAGGAGCATGGAATTTTTAGTATGGAAATACCGGTATGGTTTTGTAGAACAATTTCTGTGCCAGTACCAATGACCGGCATAGAATTGTCATAATATTTCATGCCAGAACCTGTACCGGCATCCTAGTAACCTTTTCCATGCCGGCAAGTCTTGTAATAAAACTTGCAAATATAACAATTCACTACAAATTTAAATTTAAACATGTTCAACCTAACAAAAACAAACTGGATCGTGCTTAAATGTTCATAACCCACGAATCATAAACCAAAAGCAAACCAAACTACTAAAAAGTAAACCATGAATTACAAACGAGAACAAGTTAGAAATTGATCAAGACGTAACAACCACCATCCAAATGAAAGAAACACAACTGAAGAGCTAATCACTCGGTCCTTTGCTTCTTTTGGGCCACTCTATTCCTCATTACCCCGAGCAAATCTCTTGCACTACTGTCGGTTTCTTCAATTTTATCAAGCTTTTCCACGACTTCCTTCATCTCTTCAAGGGATAGCACTTCTCCTCCCGAGTACTTGCAACCTAACATCTTCTTCAACTTGCCAAGCCGACGCCGCTAGTTTCATACATACAACACATAATTAGTATATATATGCTAATATAAAATTATGTGTACATTAAACGAGTAAGCAATTAACAATACTTACTAGCAATCCAACGGTCTTATTAAGTTGGCTCGTCGTAGGTGGTGCCGCTATAGGAGTTGGAACGGGAGGGTTTTTCTGGGGTGGAACTTGGACATCTTCAGGCCGCACAACAAGTGGATGTGACCATTCCAAATAATCACGAATGTAGGCTGGGTCACTTCATCACCGTTGTTCGCAACCTCCCAATTAGTAGTATCTACCAAACGACGTGGTTCCCTATCTCTCCGGTGTGTTGGTTCGGGAGTTGGATCATACTCTACCCTCAACCTTGTGGAACTTGACATGCAACGAGAATAATCAAGAAGGTACCTTTCAGTAGAGGCTGTCATGATACTAGGTAATTGCCTGTATCCAATTTTCCGCATCACACGTCGAGGATCAACCATAACGTATCCTTTTGGGTGGAACAAAGGACCTTGGTATAATGCAACGTTATAAAACCAAGTGTATTGACGGTTATCTCTAGCCTCCTTCTAGGGGTCGAAAACAACATCCTTGGTAGTCATCGCGTCAAGAGCCAATCTCATTTCTATCAGTCGACCATTGTTACCGGGCTTCGGATGGGCGTTGAACTCGTATTTCTTTGCTCTAGGCTCCTGGGGGTCAACAACGGGATTAAACTTCAAGAAGGGGTGGTCCTTGAACAATGTTGGGAAATGTTCATAAGCCCACACCTATACAAATTTGAAATGATACATATAAAAGTCAGTAAATTTTGTTTCTAAATACATAATAAGGATACACGTGAACAATATAAATAAGAACATAAGTTTAAAAACATAAGTACCTGGAGTAGAGTGAAATTACCAACGAATTGGTTTGTAACCTCCTTAGAGGCCCTTCCCATCTCCGCCATCAAATGTGCCATTGCCACGGTGCCCCATGAATAGGTAAAGACCTCGTCCAACGGATCCAAATGCTTGAAGGAAGTTTGCACTAACCCCCGTTGCTACTAGTGTCAGGGAATACCCGAGTGCCCAAGATGTATAACAGGTACACAGCGGCTGTATAACGAATCTGGGCAGAGTCCCATCCATCCCGCACACTTCTTTTCTTTGTGTTTTCAAACTTCTTCTTAAGCAGTCGGTTTGAATGTCTTTGTCCTACTAACCTTAGATACATAGAAGCTTTCCACAGACTCTTTGTAATCCCAACCAAACAACTTGTTAGTAAGCTCGTGCAACTTCGTCCATTCTAGCTCAAGGTCACCTCGTTACGCAATTGATTTGGGTAATATACAAGCCTAGAATGTTCTGAGCATCATCTGGGATCAAGGTCATCTCTCCAAACGGGAAGTGCATGGTATCCGTTTCACCATGATACCTTTCGACGAAGAAATTGACTGTGGCAATATCTGGCTTCACATAATTTTCAACCAAAGGATATAGACCAGATTCCTTTACTATTGCTTGGACATCATCATGCTCTAGAGACAAATCCCAATCAGTCGCGGCTTGGTTTCTGCAAACACGCACAACCTTCTTATGATCCTACAATTAAGAGATAATACGATTAAGAGATCTTAAGAGATTTTGCATAAGTACAGTATATATGCACGAGATAAAAATTCTTACATAGGTCTGATATATAGTACGAGCCCATGAGTGCTTGTAGCCAAATAGAACCCGCTCATCAAAAGAAGTTGTGCCCCAAATTTTACCACGTTCAAGGTCGGGTATCATGTCATCAACATGAGGAATGTGCGAACCTTTAACTTTTACTTTGTCTTTGCCTTTGCCTTTTGCCTTGCCTTGTGTGGGTTGTTGACTTGGACCACCTTGTTCAACTACTCCTTGGCTTTGGTTTTCTAATTGAGTTGGATCAATCTCATTGTCTTCCTTCTCACTTTCCTCTTCATCTTGCTCATCTTCCTCCTCAACAGCTGCAGTAGGTTCACGGATTGCAAGAATACTACGATCACGACCACTATCTCAAATATCCCCTCTTGTCTCAAAACCCAAACGCTTTTTGTTATTCCCTCGAAGAGGCAGAGACTGAGGAGTATCAAGACCATCCTTCCTTTTTTTCTTAGTCGCAGCAGCTTTAGCTTTTCCTTTGTTAGCCTCCTTTGCTTTGGCTTCCTTTGATTTAGATCTATTTCAAAAGAAGCACTAACTTTCACTTCTAATACCGGCATACAATAACAAAGAACAGACCATACACTTATAATAATCTTCCATGCCGGGTTAAAGTGCCGGCATACATAAATAAATATCTAAGATGCCGGTATAGTATAAGAATGTTCCTGGATAACTAAACACCACTACCGGCTTTTAAGTATAATGAACATCCATGCCGGATTACAGTACCGGCTTACATAAGTAAATGTATAGGATGCCGGTACAACCTGGGAAATTCCTGGAAACTTAACACGACTACCGGCATATCCGCATAACAAGATTTAATGTCGGATTCAAGTACCAACCGGAAAAATAAAATGTCGAAGATGCCGGAAGAAATACTAAAATTCCTGGA
Organism: Papaver armeniacum; assembly: GCA_023531295.1. Taxonomy (NCBI): domain Eukaryota; kingdom Viridiplantae; phylum Streptophyta; class Magnoliopsida; order Ranunculales; family Papaveraceae; genus Papaver; species Papaver armeniacum. The sequence goes on along the minus strand of JAJJWW010002008.1, from coordinate 581,613 downwards.
TACCAAAACTAGAGTTCCGGCATGAATTCTAAAATACAGTTTACGGTGGTACAGCTCACTAAACCCTATTGTTTTCCGTGTACCGGCGTGGTCTTCAACCTAGATTGAGTGTCGGTATCTATTTAAGGCGTGGTATTCATCCTAGATCGCATGCCGATTTTAACTACCGGTGCGGTATTCATACTAAATTGAATGCCTAACTTGAAGCTCAAAATTTGCGATTAGGGTTTCGCGATTTTGACCTAAACCCATAGCTGCAAATAAAGTGAAACACTAATTAAACAGTTCAAAATGACTAACCTTCTCACAGAATCCATCTTTGCTGCTAGTAGTTCATCGTCCGATAACTCTGCTTCTTTGTCTTCTTCCTCTTGAGCAATCAAACCAAGTCTTTTTTTCAATTTCTGTTGAACAATCGTTCTTGGGTTCGATTGACTTGGGTTCGATTGGGAAGTTGTTTTCTTCCGTGGAGGCATGGTTATGATTCGGGTGGGTTAATCGACGAAGAAATTTTTGATTTAACGATTAATCGTCGATGAAGAACGAACGAAGAACGATAAAGAAGATGAAGAATTTTTTTTTTCAAAACCTAACCCTAACACACGAGTATGCCGGTACTAAATTGGGGGATACTGATTTTGTGTTTGGGAATTGATTTTAAGGTTTTTATTTTTTGGGGAGGGTATAACAGTCTTTTCATAAGTTTTTTTATTAATCTAAGGGTGTTTTAGTATTTTCATACCCAAAAAACACCCCTTAACAGGAACCTAAGGTTGGGGGAATTAATTCATATCCCCCAATTAGTTTTAATATCCCCCAATTGCGTGTTCGAGAAAAACTACCCAAAAAAAAACCACCTCTCACAACCCACCCCTTGCACGTCTCCCGAGGGACTGGGACCCACAAATTTTTTAAAAAAAATAAATTTGTGAGAGGCGGTTTTAACCTGGTTTTTTCTCTCGGTCTATAGAGAACCATTGTAGGTTCAATTGGATTAACACTCAAGTTGGATTGATCAACAAATTTGTGTTTTACGAGGAAGAGACAAAGTGATTCGGAAGCTTCGCTCTTCGCAATTGGCAGGACTACTATAGCGGATAACGTGAGCAACGCGAGCTTTCAACTTTCTTTAATCATTGATCCATCACTACTCTCGTCCGGTGATGATAGCGGTAAAAGATCAAGAGGAAGAATAAGTTCTTTTTTTCTGTTTTTTTCCCGAACGATTGGAAGAATCAAGGTTAGGGATGAGTTTTAGTTAGGGCTATTCATGGTCAGTTTTGGTTCGGTTTATAGCCAAACCGAAACCAATACTATTGGTTCCTAAAAATCTAAACCAAACCAATCCATTAACCATTGGTTCGGTTTCAAAATGGTTCCAGTTGGTTTCGGTTTGTCCCAGTGGTTTTTGGTTAACCAATAATTATGTCAAACCAAAAAAAAAAAAAATACACAAATTTATAGATAAAAAAATCGTAGTTGCCGATAGTATTGGTTTACACAAATTTACAGACAAAAAAAAAATAAAAAAAATATCAAGAATAGTTAAAGCTTACTCTAAATCTAAAGATCAAAAGAAGATATATAATATATCTTAATTTAGTTATTGTCAAATAAAAAAGAAGGAAGACCGGAAGAAAAAAAGTCGAGTAGCAGCAGCTGTAGTTGGGGGTGGAGAAGGGAGGCGACTGAGAGAAGGTGAAAGAGAAAGAGAAAGAGGGAGAGTATCATAATGAAATATTAGATTTAGGGTTTCAATTTATCCTCTAAATTAATGGGTAGAATCTAATACTTGTAAATCAAATGTGGAAACTAAGTTTAAAAATTAATCGGTTTTTCAATGGTTTTTGGTTCGGTTTTAGAGGTCAAACCAAACCAAAACCAACACTATCGGTTTTCCACTTTCTACACCGTAACCAATCCATTAGAGCAATGCCAGTGCTGTAATCTCCTGTGTGCTTGAATTAGGTGTTATTTTGTGTGCATTTGAGCTTAATCTGTATTGAACCCCACATAAAGTGTTGTGCTTTGCATGAGCTGTGCTGCACCTAACTTGGGCTGTGTGCAACCTGCCCTACACATCTTGTGCTGTGCTGTGCCTATAGCAGCCTGTGCATTTGCTTGACCTGCCAGCCTGATCCTGTGCACCAAACTAGAGCTGTAAACCTGCCCTGTCCTGTGCTGTGTACAATTTTTGCTTGAGCTGCCAACCTAGGCTGTTTTGTATTGCTCTTTGTTGTGCTGCTACCAAGCTGTGCTGCCAATCTGTCTTGTGCTGTTCATAAGCTGTTTTGCACACAATCTGTGCACAATCTTTGCCTGGCCAGTGCATAAGCTGCATTGCACTTAGGCCTGTGTTGTGAAGGTCAGCTTAGGCCTGTGCGGTGTCATTTCTTTTGAGAGTGGTCTCTCTGTGCTGTGCAAATATCCAGCACTTCTGTGTGCTGAGTTTTGAAAAATCAGGTGTCATTGAGTGTGAGCTTGTCATTGAGTATGAGTCTGCTTAAACTGTGCTGTGCATGAGCTGTGATTCTTCTAACCTGTGTTGCACATTGCCTGTGCTAAAGCATTAACCAACCCTTGCTTGAGCTATGCCATAGCTGTTTTTGCACAAATCTGAAATCCAATGTGCACTGGGTTGCAAACAAACTGAGCCCACAGCAACTGGGCTTCCCACATCACTGGGCTGTGCAAATTGCATGACCTGGGCTCTGCTCAACTGTTGGGCCGTGCACTTCCACACAAACTGGGCTGTCTGCACACACTGAGCCCACATCATCTGGGCTGAAATACACTTATTCAGCTGGGCTTAGCATTCTGAACTTTCAGCCCACATAGAACCCACACTGTTGGGCTGTTTAACATCAGCTGGGCTGTACTTCCCCAACAAACCAAAAGCCCAATAAACCAATTCCCAAACAAACCAAATGAAACCCATAAACCAAACTAGACTTTGAGTTCAATTTGAGTTGATAAATCATGTCAGGATTTTGGTCTGCAACTGGGGATACAAACAAATCCCTTAGAGAGCTTGCTTACGGGCACGCTTCACAGGATGAACTCCCCACATACCATAGTGATTTTAGGGATTATTATGAGCCTTCTCAGGGCCCTGACTTCACATACCCTAATCACTATGAGCACATGTATCATCCATCACAAAGTTGAGAATGAACACTCTCCTCATACCCAGTCATCACTTCTCGATCAATTAGAAGCTCGACTATCTGCCTTAGAAAGGCAATCACATGAGCGATCTGTCAAATCTAATTCCCCTAGGCAATATGAAATGCATGCTTGCACCTTATGTGGTGGCTTAGACCACCCTGCTTTTGAGTATCTTGCTATATTTGCATGCTTTTAGACAGTCTAGGAAAACCATGATAATCCAATGTACGAAGTGTCTAGAAGTGACTATCTTTGGCAACTATTGGGACCATAATCAACCTGCACACATGCATCATTCACCACAGTGGGGAAATGAACAATTTTATACTCCCCAACTCCTAGTTTGCAATCAATAATGGAAACACTCATGGAGGAAAATGCTAGGCTTGAAATGAATGCAATGCATGACCATCCACATAGCAACATGTCTGAAATTCCCTTCTCTAGTGAACCTCATGCACAACCATACAATGAATATCCATATGAGGAATGCATACCCACTAGTGAAGACTCTCCTTCAATAGAACAACTCACTATGATTCTTCAAAGGAACCTGATTGAGTTACAAAATGATAGGATTGAAAATAGTGTTTCTAGTCTTACTCATGCAACTAACATTGAATATGAACATAATACAGAGGTAGATGAGTACACTAAAAATACTACAATTTTGAATGGAGAGATGAATTCTTGCTATGATGATGATGATGATGAATATGAAGAGCATGTGTATTTTGAAAATGTAATAGAATCTTTAGGTTCAGAGACATTAAGTGTCTCTTCTGTGAACCCCATGAATGATGCTTCTTCTAATATTCATATATGTGATGATGATGTGGAACCTGCGGAATTATCCTGTGAAAATGAACATGATATACCCTCTTCTGACTTTAGGAAAGTGTATAATGGTGCAAATGATTTTATACATGAAAATAACTTAGATGTACCTAATCTCTCTCCTGAGTCACAAATTGAAACTCCTCCACCAAACCTAGGTGTAGTTTGTCACAAAATTGCAAAACCAACTTTTCTAAAAATGCCTAACTTAGGCCTAGAGCTTTGTGCTTCCCAAGTCCTCTTGGACTATTTTGCATCAAAGTATAACACTTTTAAGGAACCACAGTTGGAATGTGTATTTCTGCCTGTTCTTAGCAAAACTCATTTTGAGTTAGACCTTTTGCATGACGTACCTTTAAAATTGCAAGATTTTGTGCTCCCAAACACACCCGTTCACAAGTTTAGGTTTGGGGGAAGCTCATTCACATACACAGTCTTACTTGCACTCTCATATTATATTTGTGTAAGGCTGTTGATGTTTGTACATATTTTCTATTGGGTTGACCCTCAACTCTTTAGACTGTTGGTTTATGGTGAATTTTCATTGTATATAATCCAGTAGGACTTGTTAAATTTTTCTTTTCTTGAATCGGTTGAGTCTTCTTGTGCTTATTTTGTGTTAATCCGATATGACCTGTTGGATTCTAGCCTTGATTAATGAAGCTCTAACCTTGCTTCCGCCGATATCCGGTAATCTCTACCCTTTTCTCTACTCAACTTAGTTCTCATGATATGTGACTGTTTAAATTTTTCCTATCTGTTGACACATTGAGGACAATGTTTGATTTAGGTTTGGGGGTGCATTTGCATTTTGCATTTAGAGTTTTTAGTCTTTCTTTAAAAAAAAAAAAAAAAAAAAAAAATCGAACTTTTTGCAAATAAAAACTCCAACTTTTAGAGATTTTAGAGTCACTAGCATGCTTATAGCTATGTTTAAATAGAGAGTTTTGACCAAATAACAAAAGTTAGAAGTGCCGGGAAAACACAATCGGGTTCCTTAGTTGATTAGAGCGTTAAAGTTGGATTTAACCATACCGGAGGGCGAATTAGGTGCTGTTTAGATATTCGGTAGTAGAATTGTGATCACCCATAGTGGAGACTACCCATTTTACATCAAGTGAGGCACCAACCTTCAATTTTTTGCAACTTTCTAGAAAAGATGTTAGAGTGTGTGTCACCGCACGTAAATTCCGGTAGGAATGGTGAGCTACCCAACTTTCGCACCAATTTCAGCACTACTTTTTATCTCTTGAGTGCTAGTTTTTGTCAATCATGAGGGTGACGTCTAAAGATGAAAACTCCTTCTAAATACCGATTTGCCGTTAGCATCACTCTCTCTCAATCAGCAAGACCCATAGAAACACATCATCGTCAGCAAGCGGAGCATCATCTGAATATTGAAAGAAAAATTGATATAGTCCAAGGTTTTTGTGCAACAAAGAAAAGAAAATAGGATGAGAATTAATAAAATTTATAAAATCAAGACAATACAAGTTGTGGAAAATTGAGTGTTAAAGTCCTTTGTCCATGGAGTTAGTTGTTTCATTATTTGTATTTTTATTTTCACTTTTTGAAAAAAATATATATATATATATATATATATATATATTGTAGTTTATTTTGCTACCACCATGGTAAAGAAGAGTTCAAGAAGAAAAAATCCAAACAACAAGTAATTTGAGTAGAAAAGTCAAAAATTGTCAAGTTTTGTGAAGTTTAGAAGTTCGTCATCAACAGCTTGAAGACCGAAGACCGAAGAGTGAAGACGTTTCTATGGTTCTTATGAGAGAGTGATATTAATTGCCGATCGGGTGAGAAGTGAGTGAGTACTCCACCCCTTGCTAATGGTTGATTTCCTTTCTTAGAGATCATCGTAAAAAGATTCTTTTTGTCCACACCTCTGTGGAGTCTCCGAAATTATTTTAAGGTTATCCTTCTTACCTACAACGTGTGCAGGATTTCTCTTATTCTGCCTGCACACATGAGAGACTAAAAAGCGATCTTTTTGAGTGCAATTATCATAAAACCCTAATGGTGAGGCTGAAGTCGAGGCTTATGATCACAATCGAATCCGAATTCTTTCATATGGTATGGTTATTCTCGCTCAAGACTTAAGGATGAGAATGCGTTCTTTGGTAGTTCTAACTTCATTACTAGCATGAAGAAACTCTATGTCCTCATAGCTTCTTGGAGGCTTGAGACTCTTTTACACTCTGAAGTTGGAGAAGGTTTTGTGGGTACACCTCTGGTAAACCCTCACGAGACTACAACTCGTCCACTAGGGACACCTAGGGGTTTAAAGGCTTAGTGCATACGCTAAATGCATTCGAGAGACTGCGACAGGGGTATAGTTAGGATTTCTTATTTTCTGTTTCACTTGAGGACAAGTAAAATTCAGGTTTGGGGGTATTTGATGAGTGCCAAATAGTGCATATTTATACACCTTTTTATTGGCTTTTTACTCATCTTTGCGCTTAGAAATCGAGATATTATCCCAAATTCTCAGTGTTTTCTTTGTTTTCAAGAATAAATATTTGTATTAATTAATTTTGTATTTTTAGGCAATAAATAAAGCTCGGAGAATCTGAGGAGCCAAAAGAGCAGAAGAATTGGAGTCGAGCATCTATGGAGCAGATAGCCAAAGCCCGCGCGCGAATCAGTTGCAACCCAACAAAGAAGACATGGGCTAAAGCTACCCATGACCCGGATCCGAACCCGTTCATTCCAAGCCGTCGAGATTTCTATCTTCTACATCCAACGGTCGCTGCTTCCACTCGCATCGAAGTTCGCTGCTCCCGTGCAACACCAGATCACTCCAAGCTTCCCTCAGCCGTTCAGATCTTACTCGCTGCATCCAACGCTCGCTGATGCCTTCTCATCATTTCTTGCTGTGGCCGCTCAACACCCAAACTCCCTACACCCTATACCCCCATCGACCTACCATTTTCTCGTCTTCTCCTTCTCTTTCTTCTCTCAAAACCCATCTTTCTTCTCTGCTGCGAGAAGAACCATCCTCTCCCCGACCATACCACAGTTGCAGCCGCCTCCATCACCACCTCCCTCTCTTCCCCACAACACAACCATCCCTGCAACAGCCGCACCACTTCTCTAGGTTTAGTTTTCTCTCACTTAGCTTCTCCAACCCTAGAAGCTAATTTATAGAAAACTAGAACTAGGGTTCTCTCTCAACAACCCAGCATGGAGCGATTGACAGAAGTGGAGAGGAGATTCAGAGAGTAGAGGGTATGGGTTTGTTTTATTTTTCTATTTTATTTGGATTTTGAGAATTAGGGTTTGGGTTAATTTTCCTTGCATGTATAAATAGGAGTGTTCTGTGGATGTTTGAAGGCATGCCTGGGCTAGCCAGAGCACCATTGTAGTGTTAATTTCTGTTAATTGTTGTTTTTGATGTTCTAAATCAAAGTGCTAGGGTTTGAGATGAAACCCTAGCTTATCACTGTGATTTTCATATCTCATGAATTGTTCTTGAAGTGTTTAATTACTTTTAAGATAGACTTAATCTCAGCATGTTAACACTTTGCTCTCACAAGTGTATGCCTTGTATGCACTTGTAGTTAGAATATCTCTCGTGAAGATTATGCTACAACCCAAACTCAACCAGTTTATTATTAATCCTTAGATTAGCTGTGCTTAAGATAGACAAGTTAATGCTATGGAGAGATATTTTAGTTGTGATTAAGCTATCAGTCGGAGAAACTTCTTAGATATAGGGTCGATTTGACACCTCTCCCTTATCTGCCATAGAAACAAGAATAAATTCATGAGTTGAAGACATAGTGTAAGTTAAAGGTGGATTTGAAGACCCTAGTATCCCCATTGTCACTAGTTACACCTTATTTCACTATCTCAGTCACTAATATAAACTCAGTCGTATCGACAAACCCTGAATTATGTCACTTACCTCTTAGAAACTCAGTCTAGCATAGCCTTTAGATTAATCAGAGCACCACAAGTCTCTGTGGTTCGACCCGTACTTTCCGCGTCTCCGATAGACGCCGTGCACTTGCGGTTATCACCGTAGGCCATAAAATATATACATCCCAAGGACTATCAAAAACCGAAACCATGTTCAGCCCTAGTTTTAGTAATAATATATATTTTGCACCCTAACTGAGTCAAGGTCAAACACATTTGACCGAAAGTCAGCTTTCCCCCAAATGTTTTGGCTTTCCCTTTAACAAAAATCCTATTTATATCCCCAACTGATTAGATCTTCACCAAGAGGAAACGGAAATAACTTCGTATGTCACGTTATCAGTCTCTTACACGTGCAATTCACATTTGAGAATGACAAAGTTAAAATTAGATTTGTTTAAGTATAAAGGAACAAGGATAAAAGCCAACAGCCGACCTTAGCTCAGTTGGTAGAGCGGAGGACTGTAGTTTGTAGCAGACGATCCTTAGGTCACTGGTTCGAATCCGGTAGGTCAGAACTTTTTGCCCTAGATTTTTCTCCAATTATGGTTGGTCAAAATTTGTTCCCACTAAATAGAACAGTTAGTCCAGACCTAGTTGACTAGGTACAGTACAGTTTAATCCAAAAATTGTGTAAAGACGCTGGTGACGCACACGTGCAGCGAGTGGAAACTGTTTTGTAACGGACAAATTCAACGTGGACGTGACACGTCAGCAATTTTAAAAAATATAAAAAATAATTAAAAACAATTCATCTTTTAAACTCGCTCGTCCAAATTTTACAAACTTTATATATTTGGAAAGCATTTTCCAGAGCTACAAAAAGAGTACCCATATGACTATATAATTTTCATTTTTAAATTTTTTAATTTACATTTGTGTGTACATTTATGTACACCGATGCAAAGATCAAAAAAATCCAAAATCCATGATAGCCAGATCGCCACCGTAGTACGCCTGATCGAGAAAAATGTCAGCCATGCCAAGCTCCAGTTGGATAACATCCATAATAGCCGGACTGCATCGAGGACAAAACAATGAACATAAGAAATCGCAACTTGAAAAGAAAGTGATTATCCTTTCACCAACATCCACATAAGAAAACAAAGCAAAAAAAACGATCAAATAAAAAGTTAGTTTATGGTCAGAGACACAATCCATGTGGGCATTACTACACAAACTTAGTATGCTTTTGAAATATCCGAGTACAATGATTCATTGCACTTTACTGAAAAGGAGATTACTAACATGCATAACAGATCAATCATACTCATACCCAAACCTACTTTTTTATGAGAAGTATATTGGTGCATCAATGTATTCATCCATGTGAAACATTCCTAAAACCAATCCTTCATGGCCACAAACAAACCTACTTTTTCATTAAAAATACACTGGCGCACCAATGTGTACACCCCAGCAAAACATGCATAAAATTGATCATTCATATTCACACTGGGGCACACTTTTTCATGGGAATTATACAGGTGCAGCAATGTGTACATCCCTGCAAAACATGTAGAAAAACCGATCATTCATAACCACACACAAACCTACTTTTACATGGGAATAACAGAGGTGCACCAAACCGTACACCGCTTCAAAACATGCATAAAAATGATCATTCACAACCACACAAAAACCTATTTTTTCATGGGAATTACTTCCTATAGGTGCACCAATATGTACACCGTTGTAAAACAAGGGAATCCTACTTTTTCATAAGATTTACACAGGTGCACCAATATGTACACCGCTTCAAAACATGCACAACACCAATCATTCATATTAACAATCAACAAGTGTAAAACTATATACACATTAACTATCTACATGTGTATAATTATGTACACATTAAGAATCAATGTGTTATTTCATTAAACGAAGGTTGTACTTATCAAATTCAACTAAGAAAGCCTAAAGCACACAATCATGTTATCAGTTAGGACCAATATTAAGGTAGGAATCATTAAGGGAACCAAAGTTTACAACTAGAACAAATACCTTGCACCGTGTTGCATCATCTTGGGCTGCAAGCATAGCAACATTAGTTGGGAACTCATTTTGTACAATTATATACACGCCTACAAAATGATCCGGTCTTTCCATGTCTCCCCCTAAGTTAACATCACAAATCATATTAGAGAGGTAAACAAAAAATAATAATTAAATCTAAAATAAAAGATTCTTGTATAATAAAAAGCATGTTTACAACTATGTACACATTAACAATTAACATGTGTACGATTATCTACACATTTGTGCCGGTTTGTACCCATAGTTATTTACCCAAATATAGTGGTTTTTTATCTTACCGAACTAAGATGCAAAAATGTAAACTTGGATTACGTACAGGTGCACCAATATATACACCACTGCTCGGACAGATCATAGTTGGTCCATCTTTGTCGAATATGTACACTTGCATTGCGTACAGGTGCACCAATATATACACCACTGCACCAAAATCACTAGTATTATTTATACTAAATCAAAGGCAAATACTCAAAACTTCCTAGCTAAAGTAGGCAGTAGAGCATTTTGTTAAAAAATCCCAAATCCTGAAAAGAAGATTTTGAAACACCATTGTAGTTTCAGGAATACATAATTAGGTTCTAAATGCATGACATTACTTGTTTATGGGAGTGCCAGCGAACTCGTGGATGAACTAATTCCCCTAGCCCATTATCTGGATGGCAGTGTGGTAGGCTTGGGAAGTGGTTTGTTTTATGCCTACATGTTAAACCGCAAGTGCACGGTGTCTACAATGCAGAACTGGGCAAATACGGGTCGATCCCACAGAGACTTGTGGTGCTTAAGATGATCTAATGGCTTACTAGACTGAGTTTCTAGAGAAATGTAACAAAAATAAGGTTTGAGTGTTTGTCGATACGACTGGAGTTGAGTTGTGACTTTAACTAAGGCAACTAAATGGATTGTAAGCACGTGGAAAGCCCTGGGTGGTGAATCCACCTCTAATCTCATGCTCAGGCAATGTAATTTGAGCTCTATTCTTGTACCTTCACTTGAAGGTTTAAGGTGAATGTTCATTAACCAATTCTACTAACTCCCCCTAGTATGAGTTGTCTTCTTACAGTACAACTCATCATAGGGTCATAAGCTTCATCAGATAATTACTAATCCTAGCATATTGTACATAGCAAGAATAAAACCTAACTAGATATGCTTGACATTGAAATTAGGGGTTTCATCAAACACCCTAGCAAATTAACTTAGAACATATTAAAACAAAATATAAATCAACTACAATTGGTGCTCTGGCTAGCCCAGGCATAAGTTTTAACACACAATTCTCAATCCTATTTATACATGCAAAGCAAAACCCTAAATTACTTCAAAAATAGAAAAATAATTCAATATCCTCTCACCCACGTCAATAATCAAGTGCTCTCCTCTCACACTCGTCTTCAGCAACTCCCTTGATTGATTGGACAAAACCCTAACCCTAGTTCTTCCTATTTCTCACTTAGCCTCTAGGAAAGAAGCTATGAGAGAAATAGAGAGAAGCTAGGGGGAGAAGGTGGTGCGGTTGGTGGTCAGGGTGTCGGGAAGAAGATGTGGGTGGTGAGGTGGTGGCTCAGAACGGGGAGAGGGAGGAATGGGTTTTCGAGAGCGGGGGGGGAGAAGAAAGAGAAATGAAGAGAGAAATGGGTTAAGGTCGATGGGTATAGGTTTTGATGGATTCGTTGTTGAGCGGGCACATCAAGTGTTGATGAGAAGGGTGTAGCGACCATTGGATCTCGGTGAATCCGATGCGTCCGTTGATGCGACCGTAGGATGAAGATGGGTGAAATCTGAACGGCTCAGGGAGAATCAAGATGATTTGGTGTTGAGCGGGAGCATCGAGTGTTGATGGGAAGGATGGAGCGACCGTTGGATGCATAAGATGGAGATCTCAACGGCTCAGGGTGGTGTGAACCGATGCGTGCGCCGATGCGTGCGCGGGCTTTGGCTTTCTGCTCCATAGACGCTCGTCTCCAATTTTCTGCTCTTTTAGCTCCTCAATTTCTCCGCGCTTTATTTACTACCTAAAAACACAAAATTAATTAGTACAAATATTTATTCTTGAAAACAAAGAAAATACAAAATTTGGGATAATATCTGATTTCCGAGCACAAAAGATGAGTTAAATGCCAATAAAAAGGTGTATAAATATGCAATATTTGGCACTCATCACAGTGACCATTTCCCATTATTTGGATGAAAAACCTTACCAATCTCGTGATATTCTGGATTGGGGAACGATAAAAGTGACAGAAGGAGAAAATGAATTACCTCTCGCAGTGGAAATCTTGAGAAAACCCTACTTCAACCCTCGTTTTACAGTAGAAATCTCGTGAAATTCCTTTTTCCAAATCTCGTTTCCACTTAGAATCCTATGAAAGTCCTCCTTCAATTATCGTTTCCAGTAGAAATCTTGTAAAAACCATTCTACAGAAAACTAACAAATTCTAGCATCATACACACAAGACATGCCATGCATTCATCAAAGAGCATTCTAGTGTGCAAAACATGTACACCTCTATAAAAACCTAACAAAATCTAGCATTCATACCCACATGACAGGACATATATTCATCACATAGCATTTTAGTGTACAAACAAGTACACATCTATAGAATAATACCAAAATCTAACATATATAACAACAAAACAGGTCATGCATTCATCACAGAGCATACTAGTGTGCAAGTATGTAAATATTTACATAAAAAATAACAAAATAGAGCATTGATTCAAAAAATACAACCCAAGCATTCATCATAGAGAATTTCACTGTACAAATATGTACACATCTACCAAATAGGGCAAATGCTCACCATGATTCAAGATAGCATGCACAATCTTCCCAGACATGGTTAATAACCTGCATATTACAAAAAACACATAAATGAAGACATCAAATCTCTAAACCACATACAAAATATCTAAAAAAAAATAGCATTCTTAGGTTCAATCAACACACAAATGATAAATCAAATAACTAATAAAAAATATTGGGTCACATCTAAAAGATCTCAATCGAATCCAGTAACACAAAGATATAACATCTAAAGATACGAATCATATTTAAATTTATCGGAGAATTAATTTTTAAAATCAACCTTAAATCACAATAAATCGAAACAAATACAAAGATGTACAAGAAAGTACACATTCTCGTATAGTAAAAAAAAAAGAAATCAATTACTCTATCAATATAAACCATGATTAACCATTAATCAAACACACATATGAAGAAATGGAAAATCAAAAAATCAAAGATCGAATCGATTTTATATCATACATCCAAACACAAATCAAAAGAAACATCAAGTTAAAGAACATAAATCAAAAGAGTTTCATGAGAATGAAAACCTAACAAATAACAAAATAAAACCAAAAACATAAATCAAAAGATCGAAAGCAAAATGAAAGACAAAATCGATTTCATCTCATGCATTCAAAAAAATATAAATAATCAAAAACACATAATCGAAGAAACAAACGAAATCGAATAAAAGATGAGATTGAATTTGAGGTCTCTAACCTGAGATCCAAATCTGATGAAGAAACGATTGAAACCAAGAAATCACCTCAAAATATCTCTTTGTCTCTCTCCTAATTTGAATCTGAGATCTGAAAATTAAAACTCGTTCATATTCGTATCCTCATACGAAACGGTAATTATGGTACCGAATTAGTTTGAATCGTTACGAGTTCGGACTAACTCGTCAAAAATTTGGACCAAACTGTTTATGCGGGATTTTTTTGGACTAGGGAGTACTAGGCCTGAGAACGCTGGACTAGAGTGTCTTAAGCCCAACACATGTGGGATTAAACGTCAATTTCTACTTTAATGTACGTTCTCAAGCAGTCTTGCTGATACGAACTGTAGTTCTAAGCTCTGATGCTGGTCGGCTCCTTGGTCCTTAGTGAAAAATCTAGTCAAGTTGGGAGGTCTAGTAGAGCATCTTATAAACAATTTGTGGGGTGACAAATATATATCCTAATAATAGCAATAGCTGAGGTTATAACACAAACAATCAAAATCTATGAAATTTCCAAGAGGCTTTTTCATGACAACCTCTACCCTATGGTTCCACTTGATATGGACAAGACTTTGCAAACTCCAGCTGACGTAGTTAACGGCACATCTTTGTATCGAGCTACCAGTTCAGTGTCAGTCTTCAGATCTACTTGTAATGTTTCCCATACCTTCTTCTTAGGGTTTAGCACGTCATCAGGAACACCTTCAAAACCAGGGAAGGTAACTCTCTCCCCCACTGCAGCAGAGCTTGGTGGATCCACCAATTCAACCTGCCATCACATCGTTTATGTTTCTACAACCTTAGATTCTTTCAAGAACTTTCAGATTGTACAAGTGGGTAGATACAGTTAGACTTAAATGTGTACTGGTCTTTTAATCAGATAATGAAGGGATAGTATAACAACAAATGGAAAAAAGAGGGCGGTAAATCGCAACTGCTTTCCTTACCTTAGTGTGATCCTCATTGGAAGCAGCAAGAACCATAGCATGAGACTTAGTATTGCGAATGGTTCTTGGTTTCAGGTTGCACAAAACACAAACTTTTCGGTTCTGCACATGGAATTTTTATAGAACATCAATTTTTGTAGAGAGAAGTACTAGATGTAACTGATTTAACTACTAAAATAGACACACACCTGCATTTCTTCAAGGGGGATGAACTTCACAAGCCCACTAAGAACGGTACGTGGTGTAGCTTCACCCACATCGATCTCTTCAACATAGAGCGAATCGGAATCTGGATGCTTCCAGACCTTAGTTATGAGACCAACACGAATGTCAAGTCTACTAATTTCTGTTTCAGCACCAAAAAAAAACTCTATTTAAGTCACTCCAAATAATCAAGAGGAAGATTCCCCCGCACCAACATCAGCACCACGAAACAATTAACAATCTGATAAAGAGAATGAATACTGTCTTACCAGAAAGCTTGGTTTTCTGAAGTTCGTCAGCCATCTTTTTTGCATCAGCTTCATCAGCCTTTACCTTTCTGTCAGCTTGACTTCCAGCGAACTTCTCCCTGAAGAACTCTACCTCCTCATCTTTCTGACCAAGAGAAAAGCTTCAGAAGATTAAAAAGAAGAAGTAAAAGAAAACACAGTGAGCAAACACCAACAGAACATGAAAAGTTTACACAGGCACATACCAGTTCTTTGAAAAGTGGCTCTGGGATCCCAATTTTGTGGCCAGAAGGTATAATCTCCCAAGGTCTTCTTGCCCTGTTTATATCTCCGTTTTCATCGCTAAGTGAGAGTGGAAGCTCAGAAGGTAAATTAAGTTGCTTTACTACCTGAGTCCATCAAGAAACACTATAAGACTCAATGTAGTAAAAAACAACAAGACACCAAGTGATAACATATAGTTACGAAAGTAAAGACAAACAGCGTACAACAAGTTACCTCTACAGAAAATGACGGAATAAATGGTTCCAAAGAGACGCTAGAAGATAAACTAGCCCAACAGAAGTTCTCATGACAATGGCACAAGAAGCTGGATCTTCCTTGTATAGTTTCCAGAACTGGCTATCCTATAATTTATCAAAAACATCCATTAGAAAGAAGTTCTGCAAGAAAGTAGAAGTGTTTCCCTAGCAGTAACAGGTCATCGGCTCAAAATAGTAAGATACTATTTACTTGTAGGTAGCAATTTCCTTCACTTGAAATGCTCATTGCAACTTTCAGGCCTTGCTTTAGTTTAACCTACACCACAACAGAAAAGAAAATAGTTATATCAGATTTTCGGAGTATAGGAGGATGCTTAGGAAGTAAGAGCCGGAGATCAAATTCAATTCAGATACATTATATTATTTATATATATACCTTCTCCATAGTTTCAACATATTGCTCAACATATTTTCCAACTTTCTCCGCCAACACCTTTGTCAGGGAGTGTGATTCTGCATTTGCAGCATCAGGGATAATAGAACCATAACCTAAACCTGCGAAAAGTGAGGTGAAATCTAAGACATGTCCCAAGTATAAAAATAAGTAACTATCAAGCATGAAACAGAAAACATCTCTTTGAGAGGTATTATTCCCATGATATACAATGCAAAGGTTGTTTTTTGTCTGTCAAATTACCAGCTTATTGAATTACACTACACAATAAATCAGCAAGTGGGTAACTCTGTTCTGCAATATCATACACATGAAAATAGACTAACCTGAAGGTTTGGCAATGAAGCTCAAGACACGATTGATAAAATTGCCCAAGTTAGCAAGCAACTCGCTGTTAAGTTTGGCTTGCAAATCCTTCCATGTAAATAGAGTATCTGATACCTAAATGAACACACAAGTCCGAGAGAATTAAATCCAATATATACATTGTCAGCAACAGCTGATGAATAGGGTAGAGTTCTCACTTCAGGCCTATTTGTCAGCAAATAGTATCTCCATACTTCTGAAGGAATCTTTGTGTCTTTTGCGTCATTGCCAAAAACACCTATTCCTTTACTCTTAGAGAACTTCCCTGACAAATTATTGCATATTCACAGAATATTCAGATACACTAAAAGAGTCCAGTAATATCTTCACACTGATGTAATGACTACAATATAACTGCATACCTGCCTCATAATTTAGATATTCTGTAACACTAATAGTCTTCATTAGCGTCCAGTTTTCGTCAGTTCCAAGAAGAGTTGAGGGGAACATTACCTAAAGTTACAATATCATCAAAATCAGCAGCAATAGTTTAGCATAAATCAAATATTGAATGCACTATAATAACTACAATAACTATGGATCACTGGCAAAAAAATAGAGATGCAACTTCCAAGACATCTCAAATTGGCCTAAACCAACAGAGCAAAAACATATTAAGTGTTAACAAACAGAAAATGTGTTCAGTTGAAGAAAACACTGGTAGCTGCAGAAGCATTTACACAGAAAGAGTAACTGTTGCGAAATTGAAATAATGAAATCGTTAGTGATTCGAAAGAGGAACAGCAAGATGGAGCACACTTACAGTGTGGAATGGCACATTGTCCTTCCCCATAAATTGATAAAGCTCCACATTTTCTGGATTCTTCCACCACTTCTCCCAATCAGAAGTGTAGCGTGAAGTTATCGAGACGTACCCAATAGGGGCGTCGAACCAAACATAGAAAACCTAAACATGAAATTGTAACGAGGCGCAGTTCGAAACATAAAGCAATCGAAGTACAAAGTAAAAAACTGGGACCCATTAAAAACTTGGGTTAGTTAGTCTAACCTTGTCCTTGTATTTCTCATGTGGAACAGGAACCCCCACTTAAGATCTCTGGTTATACACCTTGATCTCAGGCCTTCTTTTAGCCATGCATTTGTAGCTTGAATTGCATTCTGGCTCCATGATCCGGCCACGGACATATTGTTGATATACTCTTCCAATTTATCCTTCAGCAAGGGGAGTTCTAGAAACAAGTGATCCGTATCACGTATTTCAGGAGTGTTTCGGCATACCTGTAGTACCAACAATAAGACCAATGATTGAATAAGCAAATCAAACGAGATAGGTGTATCTTTATGCATAATGCAATATGTCCCACCTAAGTTAAAACCAAAAGCTGAACCTTGAGGAGAAAGGGAAATGAAAAAACACAAGGAAAGTAAATTGAAACATATGTCAAACCTTGCACTTGGGATCCTGTAGCTCTGTAGGATTCAAAAGGTTTCCACATTTTTCACACTGGTCACCTCGTGCGGAATCATAGTTACATGTGGGTCTAGGACAGGTTCCTTCCACCAGCCGATCAGCTAAGAAACGCTTACACGTTGTGCAGTAAAGCTGTGTAAATAATTAGAATTAAGTGAACTCAAAAATCAATAGTGCTTACAATGCAGGACTGATCAAAAATCAAGGAAGCTAAGACAAAGGTCCATCATAAGCTAAGACAAAGGATAAATAGTAACAACAAAATTGGGGGTCTAATTTTAGAATCTAGGGAAAGCATGATACAATTCAACCAAACAAATTAGAAAAATATAAGCTGTACCTGCTGCATTTTATTTTCAGAAAGCCAGTTGTTTTCCATCAGTTTCTTGAAAATTGCTTGGCAAACTTCAGTCTGTTGGGGACTAGAAGTGCGTCCAAACTCATCAAAACTTATGTCAAACCAGTTGTAAACATCTCTGTGAATTGCATGGTACCTACAAAAGCAGCAAATGTAATGCAATTAATTGGTAAAGTTCAGCAGAATATAAATATAAGCAGAATAAGAGAAATATCTTAGGCATTTGTGGATTTTTCCATAATGGCCAACATGTAAAATACAAATATAAGTAGACCAAACTACTGGTGGCTGGTAATTCTAAACTGCAAAATTGACACCAAAGCCACCAAAAACTACTCCAGCTAAGACATAAACCAAACTTTTTATTCAATTATTGGCCTATGTATGTCCGTTTGAGCGGTTCACCAAGAATTTTTGTATGTTAATTTAGGCCTTCTAATAAAAAAAGAACTTAGATTTAAATTACAAAATTTTAACTCATCAAAAATTAGACAAAAAAATTGATGACTGTGTTTAAAATAAATCACAGTGCACAACATGCAAATTTGACAATATAAAATCGAACATGATTAATCTCCTCGGATATAGTTTCGTTCAATTAAATGAAGAACTGCATATAAGATAATGAATTAAAAAATGAAAGAGCATCTTACTTGTCACAAATCTCCTTAGGTGTACAACCTTCTTCCATAGCTTTGGTTTCAGTGGCGGTTCCATATTCATCAGTTCCACACATATAAATTGCGTTATAACCTCGGAGACGGCAATAACGAGCGAATACATCAGCACTCAAAACACATCCTATGATATTTCCAAGATGAGGAACGTTATTCACGTAAGGTAATGCACTTGTAATCATAATATTCCTACGCCCAGGAATCGGCAGTTTTGGAGGTTTTTTCTCCTGAAGATCTCCCATCGCTTGAATTAGGGTTTTCAGGCAGAAGTTTTGTTTCTACTAGAAGAAGAGTGATGTTTTTCAAGAGAGAGAGAATAGGAGTGCCAATTGGCCTCTACTGGCGAGGGGTTCAAGATCCATTAAGAAATCCAAAAGCTAAATACTAAAACCAGATGACTGCTTCAGCAGTCCACTCCTGGGACGACCACCAAAGTAGGGGGCCTGTTTTTGTGACGCACTTTGTAACAACTTTTGTGATAATATCCGTAATAGTAATTTTATAACATTTATAAGCGTTGTAGTCTTCTAATACTCATATTGTAACAATTTTGTAACATATTTGTAACAGTTTTAGATCTGATGATTAAACTTTGTTGGCAATCAACCAACGATCAAGATTAAAATTAAAAGTTTAGGTGACGATTTTTTGACCATTTTCATGCCTTATTAGCCGTCAACCGGGTCGATTTTCATTCGTTTTCATCGCTCTTAACCATAGACGGGGATGCTAACTCTCCGATTGTTGATTCAATTTCGAGAAAAAACGACCAATACCCATTCAATTGAATCGATTAAAAATGGAGAAAAAATGTTGCAAGCAATGCATTTTTAGGCCCCATAGTGACAGTATAGAAGGGACTCCCTTCGGTCGTCCCAATAAAAGGTTTTACCTACTTCCTATCTCCATTTTCCCAAAATCTCATTCGTATTACACACGTTAATTTTTGTTAGGTGAATAAAGCTCTCCTTATTAATGGGCAACCTTCATGGTTCTTTATCAACAATAGTTTTCTCCTTCTAACCCTGAATCTAATAATTTATATCTAATAAATTATTTCTACTAACCTATTTAACGCAGCACCACCGCGCCCCCCATTTTCCCTAAATCCCATCCGTATTACACAAGTTAAGTTTTTTTAGGTGAATAAAGCTCTCCTTATTAACGGGAAACCTTCATGGTTCTTCACCAACAATCGTCTTCTCCTTCTAACCCTAAATCTAATAATTTATTTCTACTAACCTATTTTACGCAGCACCACCACGCCACTTATATATTACAAACACTATTACTACACCTTGTACTATTTAGACTTAATCTATTTTTTTTTAACGAAAAAGAGTGTGTGCTTAAAGAGCAACAACTCCAACAAAGAAACAACCATTATTCAATTGTGCTAGCTCTAAAACCAAGTTGAATAGGTAAAGTTTGATCGTAGTCATTACATAATTCCCTTGTAGTTGTAACATGAACTGATTTGAGGATATAAAAAAACTGTTGTAGGTTTGGTCCTTTCCAATTTAAGTTTTGAAGTAAATTTGACTGAATGGAGATATTTGCAAGTCTAGTAGTATCTAGATGTTGGTGGGGAGCTAATTTGATTAAATTTCCTAGAACAAAATCAATAACTTCAAAAGGTCTTCCATGAGTTTGAGTAATATTGCTTTGAAATCTTTCCCGAACTTCCATCAGGTACCCCTGCTGAATGGCTTGTAGAAGTGCATCATCCTCAGCAGCAAAGTCTATGTTGGATTTCTGCATTTTCATGCCCCATTCAATGGCTAAATGAGATCGTATGGTTGTTCTTGAATCTCTATTGAGTCTAGGAGTTGTGTCCTTAAAATTCCTTGCTCCCATGCAGTGGCCTGAGAAAGACATGGCAAGAAAAGCAAAGTTAGTATAAGAAGTTAAATCACCATTAACATTAGTAGTATTTGCTTCTAGGATACTAATGCTAATAGTAATTCCAAATATGATGTCTTATGAGTCTAGCATTTCTGGAATGCTCATTTTCATGGTTATCCTGATAATACATGTTGTTGAGAATGTGCCCTGGATTATGAAGAACTCTGTTGAAGGAGCATAGATGTTGAGTTATCTTTAAAGCTGTAGAGTCAGCAGTAGGAACTATATTTCAAAGACCAGATCACATCTGGTGTAGCGCCCCCTAAGCTAGCAGCTGACTAATCCAAGAGATTAACTAATAAAGAGGCACTAAGAATCTAAATCATTCACTTAAACATTCAATTAGGAAATCTACTACAAAACTTAACCCAAAACTTACCCCGCTCAGAAATATATATACAAGTACTCCTCTCAAGCGATACATATACAATAGTCATTTGGTTTGCGAATACAATATAAAACGTAATAAACATAACAGAAGAGTCGACGCCATGAAGCTTACGCTGCGCCACTCAGATCTTTCTCTGAAACTGAAAGTGGGAATGGGTGAGCACATCATCTTCTTAACAATCACACATCTTAGTTCATGGAATCTCATAACTTCAATAACTAGAAATTGTGATAAACTAAGATTACATATAAGAATCATTACCTCAACCACCGTGCTCAACATCAACCAGCTTCAATACAAGTGATAACTCCATCACCTTCTTATTAACAAAATAGAGACCTAGCTTCATAAACATCTTCAAAATCTTCATCTCTAACATTTATTCTCAATCCTCTTTAGAATCCCAACTCACCGGTCTTCCAACAAAACCACTTCACATCTTCCATTAAGTCACAACCTAGTTATTCTTCATCCACCACCAACTCTGTTTACTTATCAAACCCATACGAATATACAATTCGGTCTACAAGCCCTAATTTAATTCCCAAATCTTCACTAAACAGCATCAATCCCTAACTACAAATTCCAAGCTATCCTTCAACTTCAAACTCTAATTCAGACTAAACCCATCCCTAATCGTCCTTCTTTAGACCTTCAATTTCATATTCTCATCCTATTCTGCAAATCTCATGAAACCCTAATTCTTTGATTCATCTCTAAAACGACTACAGAACTACAATTAGATATCAACCCAAGCTTTCTTCATCTGTTAACATCTCGTTTAACTTATCAATTTCTCAATAATCTCAACATCAATCTCAAACTCTAATTATAATTCTCTGTTTCACTTTTTCTGTTGGGTTTGATTTTACCACATCAACCAAAACTACCACCATCAACCCTTGCATGATATTTCTACTCTTGATTCGATCTCAAAACCCTCTTTTAATTCTCAGAGTATCGTCAGACGAAGAACAGATGAGAAGAAGAAGAAGAATAAAGAAGAAGAAAGAGAAAGAATAAGAGAAAATGAATATCTCTTCCCGATTTGGTTAGATAAGACCAACTCAAATTACTAAAGGCACTCGACCAAAAGATAAGGGCAGCCTTGGATGATATCTTCTTCGTCTGATATCCGAATGACACGTTCGAGTAGTCCATTCTGCGTAAATTTTCGAGATCTATCCAACAATACTAGTTTCGTATTCTAGATTGTTGTTAGATTAATTTCTATTAATTAACGTTCGTGCTAGACTAATCGAGTTATTGTCGGATAATTCGACGCTTGACCGGTCTAATAGCGTTGACGAGATTGAGGATCGTTATATTCTCCCCTCCTTATATATTTTCGTCCTCGAAAATCAAACCATCCTTCTGGTCTTCAAAAACTCCCCACCTTATATAATAATCTTATCTCTTATTTAAGCGCAAACAACAACAAAAAACAAAGCACCACCTATATGGCTTTCTATAACTAAAAATTTGTGGTTCTAAGTTCAACTACGCTGATTTAAGTTTTATCCAAGAGGGAAGTCTAAGTTTCTTAAACTAATTTCTATTCTAATAAAATAACTGTCACTAATTTCAAGGGAGAATCCTACGAATCTTTCTAAGTGAAAATATATCTATCAGATTTCTAAATTAATTTACAACATATTTCTATGATCGGCCATCTCTAAATGCAGTTGCCCTGTCAAGGTTGGTCAGTCCCAACAATGCCTTCTTACGAACAGAGAAAACACAACCTTCACTATTCTCCAGTGCTATATTAATTAAGTATTCATTTATTAAGATTAAATAGTTTCTAAACTTTTATCGTAACTGGTGTAAGTCTGGTAAATTTAATTCGTAAAATATATAAATAGTTCACATCCTTTTAAACAATTTAGTCATCAAAATTTATTTTATTTTATTTTTATTTATTATTTATTTTATTTATTTTGTCAATATAAATATTTCACGTCAAATTATAACATCTAAGATTTTTAACTTTACTTTGATACCATATATAAATTTTCTAAACATCATCTATTATAAATTTACTACCAGTTTAATTACTCAAATACTAGTATCAACTGTGTTATTATCCTCATTATTCTTAAGTTGATAGTCTGGTTGGTACACTAAGTTTTAATCTTGTAAATATAATTTTACATTAACGTAAGAGTTGATATAATATATTTTATTTATTCATATTGAATCCGTACTCTATATCTTGTCAAACCTTGGCGTTGGTAATTTAATATGATTTAGATTTGAGTGTGCACAAAATTATAATATATCCTAATAGTCTTTAGGTTTTGCTATTAATGAAAAGTGTCCTATTAAAATATAAATTTATTTTCTTTTAATTCTAATATTACACTAAACATTTGAATACTATTATCACTACTTCATGTATATTTGTTTCATTTTAGAGATTTACTGAATCATTTGTTAGACTAAAGATAATTTCAATATATGTGATGTGATTATTAACAAATTCAATCTTTTTATTTTATACATTATATCCTCATACTTTATGTCCAATGCCTAATAAGTATTATATTAACCATCTAGTTTAAACGCAAAACATGTATCTCTAATTTGTAATTAGTTTAATTTACAAAACTTAACCGTAGATGAGTGTTAATAATTTTCCATAGCTATTTAATCATAATTATTATTTTTATCATTATATATTTTATTGAAATTTTATTTAAGTCAAGTACAACTAATGGAGAAATGCTAACACTACATTATTAAAATTATTATTACTGTTATGATCATCTTTAATTACTATTATTAATATTATTATTATTAACATTTATGTGATTATAAATTGTTGATTCTACATATAAGTCAAGATACTCGATAAATTTTTATGTGACTTTCAAGATTTATCAATAATACCAATCTTACCATTTTTAGTATTGGTTTGTGTACTTGTTCATTCTTTTTAGATTAATTATTCTCTAATCTTTACTAGCTAAAGTTGGTGTACCCTACAATTTTTACTTCATTACAAATATAAACAACCAAACAAACAAATCAATCAATCAAATAAATCTTTTAATTATTGATAGCTTTTAGTGATTAAGATTTATCTCACAACCCAACCCAGTTCTAAACTAATTTATTCCACTAACAAGCACTGGCTATTTCTATCTTTTCCCATATAAGATCTAATAGTGAGCTCTGATACCAACTTTGTAGCGCCCCCTAAGCTAGCAGCTGACTCATCCAAGAGACTAACTAAATAAAGAGGCACTAAGAATCTAAATCATTCACTTAAACATTCAATTAGGAAATCTACTACAAAACTTAACCCAAAACTTACCCCGCTCAGAAATATATATACAAGTGCTCCTCTCAAGTGATACATATACAATAGTCATTTGGTTTGCGAATACAATATAAAACGTAATAAACATAACAGAAGACTCGACGCCACGAAGCTTCCGCTGCGCCACTCAGATCTTTCTCTGAAACTGAAAGTGGGAATGTGTGAGCACATCATCTTCTTAAGAATCACACATCTTAGTTCGTGGAATCTCATAACTTCAATAACTAGAAATTGTGATAAACTAAGATTACAGAGAAGAATCATTACCTAAACCAGCCGTGCTCAACATCAACCAGTTCAATACAAGTGATAACTCCATCACCTTCTTATTAACAGAATCGAGACCTAGCTTCATAAACATCTTCAAAATCTTCATCTCTAACATTTATTCTCAATCCTCTTTAGAATCCCAACTCACCGGTCTTCCAACAAAACCACTTCACATCTTCCATTAAGTCACAACCTAGTTATTCTTCATCCACCACCAACTCTGTTTACTTATCAAACCTATACGAATATACAATTAGGTCTACAAGCCCTAATTTAATTCCAAAATCTTCACTAAACAACATCAAACCCTAACTACAAATTCCAAGCTATTCTTCAACTTCAAACTCTAATTCAGACTAAACCCATCCCTAATCGTCCTTCTTTAGACCTTCAATTTCATATTCTCATCCTCTTCTACAAATCTCATGAAACCCTAATTCTTTGATTCATCTCTAAAACGACTACGAACTACAATTAGATATCAACCCAAGCTTTCTTCATCTGTTAACATCTCGTTCAACTTATCAATTTCTCAATAATCTCAACATCAATCTCAAACCCTAATTATAATTCTCTGTTTCACTTTTTCTGTTGGGTTTGATTTTACCACATGATAAGCACGTTAGTGCTATATTTTATACCCATATTTATATTAGTTAGGACTCGATATTTTAACTAACAACACCGTTTTAGTGCTTTTGTAGAAAGTACAAGCAATTCCATTCACTCGGATAATAAACAGTTAAGTTGCGACTTAAATGGCATTTACAACGGAGATGACGAAATATCACAGGCCTGGTGTTACTTTTATATAAAAGTCATTTAACGGCCAGAGAATGAACCTGGGAATTGAGATGCACATGAGCTGCACAAGATGGCAGGGAGATATGGCAACTGTTTACACGCTCTGCATGTGGTGTTGTCACAAACTCTTCAATGGGTGGAAAGATGGATTTCTTGGGTGGATACCAAAATATTCAGTGTAGAGAGTTGTTTAACTCTCCATTAAACTTTCTTACTTCAGTGGAAGAGTAGACACAAACAACAAAAGAGATGGAAGAACACAGATGGCTGTGATAATCAGTTTCAAAGGCACCTCCTCACGCACAGAAATTGCACTGCAGTTGCTCGATACAATGCTCGAAAGAAGAGTTTTATAGGCCAGTAAATAAAGAGTGATGCCGTCACCTCAGTTGAGAAGAGTAGAGCTGGACAGCGTACTGGAAGTTGTTTGTGTGGGTTCTATTATTTATCTTCATTTTCTATGGAGCGAGATCAAGGAAATACAGAAATGCTGATGACTACAATATGGATATGTGGGGTTTGTTTGGAAATGTTGATTGCTGCATCATCAGTTCATATGGATGGCAACTTATAATTCCGAAATAAGAAGCATCAACTTGTGAAGTTGCGAAAAGGGGCATTTGAGCTACTGGTACGTGGAGGCGAAGTTAATTTTTGCTGCCACTCACGTATCCATACTAAATGGGAGAATGATTTGAAGCAGCTGCAAGGGAGGCGTTCAGATGGTCTGGTAGCGGTATTTTTGCCGAGAAATGGTGTCGACTGTTGGGTATGAAATGAATCGGTTGCAAGGGTGCTTGAAGAATATGGACTAGTTGAAGTGCATGCAGCAGTTGTCGATGAAGCAAAGAAGTGCAGTTGGTGTTTCTAAAGGAAGATGGAGCTGTATATGATAATGAATGTGTTGGCTGGATGGACTGTGTGATAGCTGAGTTTGCCAAGGTGCTGATGCATTCAAGATCACAAGGAACGAGATTAATCATATGAATCGATGCTCAGTTGTTGTTGCATGGATTGAATCGGGAGAACATCATCGTGAATGGAGCGTTTCGTGCTTCTCAAGCAGCTGTCGTTCGAACTCTTTTAAGTTTCGTTCCTAGTGAATGGACTTGATTAAATGGAATGGGACTGAGTTTGTCAGGGAGATTTCCTACGAGCTGAAGCCGAGATGGAGAATGAATTGACAGTAGGGGGTTGAATACTCTCGGACTGGTCTTGTTTGGCGTTGATGGAGGAGACAAAAGAAGCTGTTGTCGAGCTGGTGTTGCTGGAGATTTGGAGGAGTTTGCAGTCGAAGTTGGGAGTTGAATTCAGTTGTTATTTGCTGCCATGCAAACAACTGAAGAACGAATGGACTTTGAGTAGAGCCAGGATTTAGAAATGTGTGGGTCTTGCCGTACTGGAAAGGAAGCGGTTGAAGTATGAAATATAAAGTGGCCGGAGTTCGAAGTTGATCGAAATGAGCTACAGAGAAGTCGTTTGGCTTTTGGTTTGAGAAGATGTGGGTTGTGTTTAGATCAAACTGTGTGCCATGAACTGCACAGTGGTGACTACCAGGTTGGGTCCGTGGTTAGAAGTTGGCTGAATTTATATGTATGGGATTTTGGCTCGACTGAGACTCCAGGGAACAAAGAAAATGGTGAAGACTTTATCATTGATGGGTCGTACACCATACTACCACCAAGTGCAGTATGACGACTTCAATTAACTGCCTTTCTACTTACCATACTGACTTAATTTCCATTCCACTTCTATGGTGGACTATACATTAATTATGCTTCGAATGTGGAAGATCTTTGAGGAGAGAATATACAGAGATGGAAAAAGTCATAGGAAAGATGCTCTGGGGATATGATTCAAATGAGGAAAGTGACGACAACAGATATATACATTCCTTGTTTAAGATATTTTGGATATGTAATAATATGCTTGGACTTTTGGTAAGTATGAGAGGATTTATAACAGGGGGGCCGGTTTTGGAGTTTTGGGGGTTTTGGTTCTTCTCGGTTGGTGACAAACGGAGAGGGGGAAGCTCGGCGGCTGGAGGATTGGAGGTGAAAGAAGACCACGCTGTGTAGTTTTACAAGGGGGTTTAATCTTTTTCTCGTCATTCTTGTTATTTCATTTTTATGGGTTTTAAGAAACCCATAGCCATGTCTTGCTAGGCATTTTTGTGACTAGGGTTTATGGGTGAAACTACTTTGGGTATTAGGCTGCTTTGATTGATTATATAGCAATAGACCATTATGATTTGGATTAATTAGTTCTTGAATAATTAATGTTTATTGATTGATTGCAAAACAAGTTGTTGCTTCACCGGTTTTAAGAACCTTTATGCATAATTGATAGTCTTACAAATTTGTTTGGTCTCATTGTTTGATAGTCCATACTTGGGTTAAATTCTTTGATGGGTTATGCTTAAAATAGTCAAATAATATTTGTGAACTAATATTTAGTTTCGTATAATTTTCTCGCTGATGCAATTTGATGGTGTATGCTTGGATTTATTCATTTGATGCACCATGCTTAGGGTATACCGGTGATATTTGTGACTCTATGCTTATAATAGGTGATGTCAATAGAACGAAAAATAATCAAATATTCATAATTATGTTTCATTTCAGTAATTGAATAGAAATAGTAGTGGATATCATAAAACCCTGGTTACCTAGCTCTCTCATTATGAGTTCACTTTGTTAGTTTACTTTAATTTTATTATTATTTCATTTTCAATTCTAAAAATCCAAAAATATCATTACAGATTAATCGATTAGAGATACTGATTATTGATATTTCCACCGCTCCTTGTGGGAACGACCCGTACTTGCCTATGTCTACTAGTTAGACACCGTGCGATTGCGGTTTATTATATAGGCATCTCCGGATCTTATCACCACATCAACCAAAACTACCACCATCAACCCTTGCATGATATTTCTACTCTTGATTCGATCTCAAAACCCTCTTTTAATTCTCAGAGTATCGGCAGACGAAGAACAGATGAGAAGAAGAAGAAGAAGAAGAAGAAAGAGAAAGAATAAGAGAAAATGAATATCTCTTCCCGATTTGGTTAGATAAGACCAACCCAAATTACTAAAGGCACACGACCAAAAGATAAGGGCAGCCTTGGATGATATCTTCTTCGTCTGATATCCGAATGACACGTTCGAGTAGTCCATTCTGCGTAACTTTTTAAGATCTATCCAACAGTACTAGTTTCGTATTCTAGATCGTTGTTAGATTAATTTCTATTAATTAACGTTCGTGCTAGACTAATCGAGTTATTGTCGGCTAATTCGACGCTTGACCAGTCTAATAGCGTTGACGAGATTGAGGATCGTTACATCTGGCTTTCCAAATCAACCAACAAATAAGAAGCATTCCAACTGGTTATTCCAGTGTTAGAGCATTGCTCGGTCGAACTCGCATGCATTGCTATCTCAAGCATGTTTGTCAATGTTAGTGATCAAAACTATAAATCTTGATTTCTAGCCTATTTATAGATGTCTCAAACTAGGACATAGATTGTGTAGTTGAGCTTAGTTTTCACGGAGTTCATCATTTGAAGGCGGAGAACTACTACGGGGAGCTTGTGTAACTTCATCGACAAAAGGTAAGTGGAGACTTGAACTCATCTATCACTTGGAAAGTTTGTTTATACTCTATCTCCTATATTGAGACATAAGTCGTATTACGATACACATTTGAGAGTTCGAGCTGAGTTTATCTCGCATACATATTTCTCGAAATATGTGTCGGCAAAGCTTTGGCTTCGACCAAGTTCATCTTATATCATGAGAAAATTGCCGAGTAACATCTTACATGGTGTGTGTGATACAATCATTTGGTGTAGACTTGGAATATTTCGATAATGATTATTTCAATATCTTTAAAATTGCTTTGATGCTAATAGTGTGTGAAAACGACTATTGTCATCCTCTAAGAATGTTTCAATGATTGAAATAAAGAGCTTAGAATCATGTAACCATCTTTGGATATAAGCATATAATGTGTTCGCACATTTGTGTATAAGTCCAAAACCGGGAACAAAATGTATACATACTTGTGCGTGTACGAATTGGTTGATGGAGACTTGCTAAGTATGCTTAAGGAAGTTCACGTCCGTGAATTTCTGCTGAGTTTGGAAATCAAAAACCAACTCAACCAGTTACCAAAGTATGCGTACATGTACACATACTGGCGAAAAGTTCACGTCCATGAATTTCTCCTGAGTTTGGAAAATAAAACAAACTCAAAACCGGTTACTTAAGTACGCATACCCGTGCACATACTTAAGTGGTTAATTTCTAAAATCGGTCATGTACATGAACCTAAACATTTATAAAATAAGGAATGCAATCTTTGCAAACTGTGGCTATAATGTTCATGTATTGATTCGAGTGAATCAAACTGATTTTGCTTCAATTGTGTTCTTGTATACTTCTATGAGAATATAGCAATTGAACGGTTCTACAACTAGTTTCATTTGAGTCATTTGAACTAGTTATGGTTAAGATAAATGAGGTTGATTTGAGAGTGATCATATGGCTAACCCCGGTTAACTATTTGTGAACCAACATGGTGTACACGTTTAGGTACGGTTACATAAACCTAAATGAGGGTACATTTTATTTGTGTGTAACAATCTAATTAAGTTCGATTTAACAATTGAAAGATATTAGCTTGGTTGAATCAGGTTTTTCATCTAACGGTGAATATTGAATGCTTTATTACCAAAGTAACTTAGACTGCAAACCCTGATTTGAAAAACTATATAAAGGAGAACTCTATCAACTTGGAAATCTAGTCCCCACACCTCCTGTGTGCTACTAGTTGCATAAATAGAGTCGATTCTCCTTTAACCTTAGGTTCCTTCGAGACCCTGTACGTAGGTTAACGACTTGAAAGACTTCATTGGGATTGTGAACCCAGACCCAACTATTTTCTTTGTAGTTGCGTGTTCTGATCTTGTTTGATTCTATCGTATTGAGTACAATTGAAATAATTGACCCGAGATTAATTTCTCCGATAGGCAAGATAAAAGTAATCACAAACATCTTCGTCTCATCGTTTTGATTCCACAATATCTAGTTTTGCCATCACACGATTTAGATTATTGTGAGGTGATTGATAATACTAGGATGTTCTTCGGGAATATAAGTCCAGATTATCAATTGGTTCCTGTTCACCTTGATTTATCAAAAGACGGAACAAAAAATCTTGGGTATTTTTGTGGGAGACAGATTTATTCAATCCTATAGACTTTTTTGTGTGAGACAGATTTGTCTATCAAGTCTTCGACTTTGGGTCGTAGCAACTCTTAGTTGTGGGTGAGATCAGCTAAGGGAATCAAGTGCGTAGTATCCTGCTGGGATCATAGACGTAAGAACCGCAACTGTACCTTGAATCAGTGTGGGATTGATTAGGGTTCAACTATAGTCCAGTCTGAAGTTAATTTGTTGTAGGATAAAATCTGTAGCGGATTAATACAGTATGGTGTTCAATCTGGACTAGGTCTCGGGGTTTTTCCTGCATTTTCGGTTTCCTCATTAACAAAATTCTGGTGTCTGTGTTATTTCTCTTTCGCATTATATTTTGTTATATAATTGAAATATCACAGTTTGTGCGTTAAGATCAATCAATTAGAATATCCAACCTTTGGTTGTTGATTTACATTGATTGACACTTGAACATTGGTCTTTGTTACCGTTCAAGTTGTTTCACATAATAATCAGGCTCACGGATTTCTATCTGTTTGATTTGCTGATTACATTGCAAAACATAGATATTAAACTATTTGATATACTTTACTCTAGATTGAGTCCTTTTGTCTAGTTGATTCTCTGAAAGTGTATTGGATTAAGTCCTCTCATATTGCCAAACGAATTGTTGGGTGTGGTTGTTAGACCCCCCGTATTTTGAAGGAAAAAACCAGTTGTTGAACCAATCATGGAATGAGTAGAAGTTGTAGAAGAGCTATGATAATTCCCAAATAGTTTTTCCCAGACATCAGAAGTAGCGGGGCAAGAGAGAGAACATGAGTGATATCTTCCTTGACACTTTTGCAAATGTTACAAATTGGATCAATGTAAGACAAAATGCTGGCATTCTTAGAATTAGTTGGGAGAATGCCATGAGAACATTTCCATATGAATAAATGGTTGGCTGGAGAAGTATCAAGATTCCAAAATTATTCCCATGGAGAGGTAAGGGCATCATTAGCATACTTATCAGCAATCTGCTTATCATATAGGGATTTGATTGAGAAGATACCCCTAATAGTTAGACTCTTGATAATAGTGTCTTCATTTTTAGACTGGTATTGAGTAAAAAGAATATGTTGTTGAACTTCCTGTGTGAACCAAAGGGCCAGGATATCATTATTCGAGTCACCAGAAGATTTAAAGAGTTGGCTGGCATATTTCATTGTTGTTGGTCAATTAGGTGGTTTTGGGATGACTTCAGCTTGTCCCTCAAACCATTGGTCATCCCAAATGTGAATCTTGGTTTTGGGATGATTTCAACTTGTCCCTCAAACCATGTGGGTCAGTGATTAATCTCCAGGCTATTTTAGTGATCATGGCAATGTTGAATAATTCCATGTTCTTGAAACCTAAGCCTCCTAGCTCTTTTGGCTTGTTGACAACATCCCAAATTATGTAGTAAAGACCTTTGGGTTTATCCTGGTCTTTGTTCCAAAAGAATTCTCTTTGTATAACATTAATCTCCTTGCAGGCGGCCTTTGGTAGTTTGAAACAATTCATTTGATAAATACTTGAAGTAAAAGTAACATATTGTATTATAGTGACCTTTCCAGCAGTTGAATTATACTCTTCCACCCAACTAGTCTGAATTTGAGTTTATCAATGTGAGGTTTGAAGGCTTGCACTTTGCTTTTGTTGGTGAAGAGATGGGACTCCAAATATTTATCCTTAATATCAATGCTTTTCACTTTCATAGTAGTACTTATTCTGTCAGCTATGTCTGGATCAATGTTTTTGCTGAAGAATATGCCAGATTTATCAAAATTTATCATTTGCCCAGAAGATTTACTGAAATCTTGGAAAAATGTAATCAAATTGTTACAATCTTCCAAGTTGGCTTTATAGAATATCATGCAATCATCAGCAAAAATGAGGTGGTTGATGGCAGGGGCGTCAAAACTTAGCTTGATTCCATGAATTAAAAAAATTTCTTCAACATTAATAAGAAATCTAGATAAAGCTTCCATGCAGAAGAGAAAAAGGTAAGGAGGGATAAAATCTCCCTGTCTGAGTCCTCTAGTGGGTTTTAAGAACTTTCCAGAAGAGCCATTAACCAGAACAACAAGATTTGTAGTAGAGATGCATTAGAGAATAAGATTACACCATTGCTGACTGAATCCCATTTGAGTCATAATCTTAATAAGGAAATCCCAACTGACTCTGTCAAAGGCTTTAGACATGTCTATTTTGACACCCATGATGCCCTTGGTACCTTTTTTTCCTTTCCTAGTGTTCATATGATGAATAAGTTTGGGCTATTGGTATATTGTCAGAGATTTGTCTGCCACGAATGAAAGCAAATTGGAAGGGGGATATGAGCTTGGGTAGCAGGGGTTTGAGTCTCTAAGCAAGCAGTTTGGATATGATTTTGTAGGTGGTGTTGCAAAGAGAAATAAGTCTGAAATGGGAAGGGGAGGTTGGGTAGTCAGTTTTAGGTATGAGGGATATGAATGTAGAGTACATTTCCTTTAAAATGTGACCAGAAGTGAAGAAATTTTGAACCATATGAGTGATGTCTTCTCCCACAATATCCCAGTTGTCTTGTAAGAAGTTATGAGGGAAACCGTTGGGCCAAGGAGGTTTTTCTCCAGCCATACTAAAGAGGATGGATTTGATTTCAAAAATATCAGGAACTCTGAGAAGGTTGGAGTTTTCAGTACTAGTGATAGAAGAAGGGATAAGGTTGATAACGGATTGGTTTATGGTGATAGTTTCAGCAGAGGCCATATTAGCAAAATGGTTTGTGAAGCAATTGCAAATCTCTTTACTATCATGAAGCCAAGTACCATCATCCCTTTGAATGGAGACAATCTTACTTTTTTTGTATCTTTTTTAGCAGAGTCATGGAAGAATTTGGTGTTTCTATCCCCTAACTTTATGAGTTGGTCCCTACTTTTGGTTTTCCAGAAGCTTTCCTGAATGTCCTGCTAGTGTTATCCTCCTTAATATCTCTTCCTTTGTGAATATTAAACTGGTTCTTGGTAATCCAATCAAGATGTTGTAAACTCTCTTCAAGGTTGGTTTTTATATTTCCATAAGTTTCCTTATTCCAAATGCTGACTTTAACTTTGACATCTTTAAGCTTCCTGGCTATCTTAATAGCTGTAGACTCTTTATGTTTAGTTTTCCAGCAAGCAGCTATAATATCCTTACAGTCTTGGTGATTAAGCCAAGGCCCAAAGAATTTAAAGGGAATGTGACCTTGTTTCCAGTTGGGATTGGTATTGAGAAAGATTGAGTTGTGGTCAGAACCTATAGCTGGGAAATTAGAGATAGTGGAATTGGGGAATAAGTCTAACAAATTATCAGTAGCTAGGCCTCTATATGATCTTTGTTCAGTGAGAGACTGGCCTAGTATTCTATTAGTCCAAGTAAAAGGACATTCAATATATCCTAGATCAGTTAGGTTAGCTTCTTCTAATTTTTTGAATGAATAAATCAGCTTCAACAGAATTAATAGGATGTTAACTAAATTTTTCATGTTCATGAAGTACAAAATTTAGATCACCCATGATAAGCCAAGGTAGAGTGTTATTCTTATTAGTGTTTTCAATCATTTTCCAAGAATGAACTTTATCTAAAATTGTGTAATGGTTTTGTACCCAAGTAAGAAGAACAAAATGTATAATAGATCAGGGAACAAAGCGTGAGTGAACAAAAATTTATATACCAAAGAAACACAAAATTTCCATTGCTATTCATAGTTGCAATGGGGTTTCATTGTATAATCAATCATCCACAAATCTAGAATCCTGTTATAGGGGTTGTTAAATTCATTAGAGGGGATGCTACAAAAGACAAAATGGGTCATTAGATGGTAATTTCAAAAACCCTTATCTTATTTTTTTTTATAATGACTAATCAACCCTTATATAGTTAGTGTGTATAATCTAATTGAAATAATTTCTATTATATTTATATAAAAACAAAACCAGATTAAATTGGGTTTATTTTAGAGGGAAAAAAATGGAAAGGAGAAAAAAGTAAATTTTTTGTAATTTATTTCGATCAAAAACCTAGATTTTGATTTACTCAACAAAATGAGTGATTTTAGTGGCAAATTGGAGGCGGGTGAATCTCTATATGATAGAGAAACCATATTTTACAAATACTCCACGATGGAGAGATCCTACTATGGCTGATTTCTTAGCTCTAATGTTCATTTCAGGGCAATTTACGGTTGGAATTAACTATAGAAGCTAACTGTATGAGCCATTTACGGTTGAAATTAACCATATAAGCCAACTATAGAGGCTATTTACGGTTAGTATCTGATGAACATCCAACCATAACTAGTTAAAATTGGGGAAAACCCAATCACAAACCAGTTACTGTTGGATTTTTCTCTTACAAGATGAAACGTAAATAAGTAACGGTTCGTTTGTCGGTGGATAGTATCCAACCGTAACTATTTACGGTTGATAACATTTAAGTCAAAACCAATCGTAATCAAACTCAAAATAGAATTTATTTTCGCTCAGGATTTTTACGTCTGGTATCGTTAGAAATCGAAACCAACCGTAAATATTTTTAAGGTTACAAAATGAACCGTAACCGGATATTCTAAATAGTTTTTGAGGATTTACGGTTGGTAGTTCTTCAATCACCAACTGTAACACCTTCAGAAATCATAGTTACAGTTGGTTATCAAGAATAACCAACCGTAACTACATCTGCAACCCTGACAGAAGTCATGCCACTTAATCTTTCCAACGTTCTGTGGTGAAATTGAAATTGGTGTTCTTCAACAATTATAGGATGTTGAAGGCCTGAAGGATTTTGTTGATTATCGTCACTCCAATCATTTTTTGTTTTGATTTTAGGATAAAACTGATTTTGATTTCGATTTTAATGATTAAGTTTGAATTGATAGTAGGGTAATTTATTCCTTTTAAAGATGTAAGGGTAGTCTAGGCCTTTAACATGACACTAGGACACCCCCAAAATTTGGTAGACATTACTATCATGGTGAAGTCCCTCCAATGGAATCATCAGCCCCTATAACAAGATTCCAAATCTAACAAAGGTTATTTATTTTACTTGTAATACACTATCATATCATGTACGGGAAAAAGAGAGTAAGTTTTACGGTCCGATCTCAAACTCAATTAAGATTGTGAGTTTGGAACTAATTTCCAAACCTAATCAATTTGGTGACGGTGGTAGTGAGGATTAACATTAACTATGAGAAATAATAAAATAAGAGACGGTGGTGGTGAGGATTAAGATTATCTATGGGAAATAATAAAATAAGTTTTGTTTGCCCAATTTAAACAAAGTTACATAAAATCAATTTTAGTACTTGGGATGGGATTTAGAGAAAATGGGGATGGGAAATAGGTAAAACCAAATAGAATAAGTTGTGTTTGGATTGAGGATTCGAGGGATCAAAAGACTGACCATATCTTAAATGTTTTTGTTTTCCACTCAAAAATCTTCTCAAGAGACGTAGAGAAAGACGTTCTAGAAAATGATCCTTTCGTCTAAAATTTCAAGATGAATCTTCTTGTAATGATGAAAATCCACTTCAGTTCTTTAAATGTCGCGGTTTTGGACATGTGCAAAAAGAATGCCCAAGTAAGGAATATTATCAAAGAAATAATGCTCTCATAGTTTTTCTTGATAATATGCCTGATGAATTCATGTCTGAATATTACATAGAGAATTTTTTTCTTACTGAAGAAATACCAGTGATTCCAAACTCTGACCTGAATGAAAGTGACTATTAATGGGCAAAAATAATTTAATGGTTTTTTAAGGAAAGTGGAGGGTTGTGCAACATGCAGATCCTCAATTGAGAAAATTTCCTAATCCTTTAACAAATACACTACATGAGAGTGCTTTGAGTTCGAGAGATCAATCTGTAAGACTCCGGCCTAAACCAAGACAATGGACGTTCTGGAGTCAATTCGATCACAAAGAGGGATGATGATCGATCTGTAGGAGTTAAGCTGAGAATTGTGTGAGATTAATGAGATTGAAGGATTGTGGATGTATTGGAGACTTCTACAAGTTTGATGAACGTTGGTGAATTCTGATCATATTGATTGAGTTATGTTCAGATAAGATAAATTTTGTTTTTGTTAAGTTATCAAATCATGGATTGATGAACTTAGTTATATTGCAGAAGTACTTGACACATTGATCTCCAGTAAGTGTAATGGTTGCAGAGGAGTGGAAGAATGTGGGAGTAGGAAATCGTGATTGAACCAATTCCACATTGCGCGGGACTTGGTTGATTGTCCATCCACTACTTTGCTAACTCTTTCAACTGCTTGCACAACTTACTCACATTTCCAATCGTGGATGTATGCATGTGATGTAGGCAACCAGAGCAAAACCCTAATAAATACCCCCCCATGTAACATGATTGATGTAAAATGAATGTGGATTCTGCAAAGAAGACGTGTATTGAATTGGTCAATTGTTGACTTAACTAGACTACGAGTCTTAGCCTTGATGAGTCGAGTATAATGGACGAATGTGATATGTTATGTGACTCATGGATTCAGCATAACGTGTCTGCTGGGACAATAATAATGCACACACGTCGAGTCTGATGAATTGTGATGTATCATTTTACCAATTGGCAATATTGATGTTCTGATAATTTGGATCGACGAGCGCTGTTCTAATGAGATTGATCAACCATGGACCTATTCCGATATGTCGAGCATCTGACATGAAATCATATATTGCTGAGTTATTTAGAGTGCTCATTTGTGATCTGATATGTCATGAATTTTTGAATGACTAGTTAAAGTATAATAAGTATTGAATGATCTGTCCGATTAAATATTGGATGGTCGGCCGAATGGATGCCGTCCAAATCACGTGGCTTTCGAAAATTCGAGCAACAAAATGTTGGTAGCATGACTGAACATTTAAATATTAATTAAAATATTGATAGCTGGATCAATATGAAAATTATTGACAT
Organism: Papaver armeniacum; assembly: GCA_023531295.1. Classification (NCBI taxonomy): domain Eukaryota; kingdom Viridiplantae; phylum Streptophyta; class Magnoliopsida; order Ranunculales; family Papaveraceae; genus Papaver; species Papaver armeniacum. The sequence goes on along the minus strand of JAJJWW010002008.1, from coordinate 544,056 downwards.
TTATCAGAATTATCATAAATTTGAAACCCTAATTTTGGAGAATTCTGGATCCATGAGATAGAGGGATGTCCAATGTGGGTGCAGAAATATCAACCAACCAATGGGGATGAGAATCGACCATTGGTGGTAGAGAGATCGGTCGAGCGGTGCCTGGAGAATTGACGGAGGATTCACCAAAATATGGAGAAATATTCAAGATATGGAGGATTATCAAAAATAATGAAGGAGTGTGGGACCGGCCGGCCATGATGGACAAGTGGACCGTCCAGGTCCGGTCGTGGTGGTGCACGAACCACCATATTGGACTTGCGTCCATTCTTGAGAATTAATATATTTTTGTTGGACACTTGTGCAATATTTTGTATTCTCAGAATAGTTTGAACTTGATTGAAACTTTCAATTTTTACATGAATGAGCAAGTAGGACTTTGCTCGCACGTCCAATATTTTAGAATATTAAAATTATGTTATTTTAATATTATCAGTAAAAAAGACCTAACAGTCTTGGGACTAGGCTTTTTTTGGAGAACTGAGCAATATTTGGAAAAATATGGAAAACAAAGAGTTTGCATGAATGTGGGAGATCAAGAGGTCTGGAAAAATAATAATAAAAATAAAATAAGGGAATTGGAGAGGCGTGAGACCGGCCACGGTCGTGGCATGGCCGGTGGGCCCGGTCCCATTCGCGCCTCTCTCTCTTTTTCTTATATATATTTTTCTTCTCCTATTTTGCCTGGCATTTTTAGGGGCGACCCCAAAAGAATTAGGGGCGACTTTTTTATTACCAACCCATATACATCGTTAAGGGATGTCCAAAAACGCGGAGAATACGTTAATGCCCTTACATAATCGGAAGCTATTTTGTGCCCGATTATTATAAAGAAATCGGAAGCTTAGTAACGATATTATACTACCGATTAATATCGATTTTGTGCCAAACGCGTATCTTGCTTCTATAATGGTAGGCTCAGAAATGTTACCTACGATTATAACTGCAAGTGCACAATGTTGATTTGCAACACAGGGCAAGCACAGGTCGAACCCACAGAGACAAGGTGCGTGTACGCTGATGGTATGCTTTATCCAAACTGATTCTTAATGAGAAGTAACACAAAGGGGTTGTTTTGGGTGTCGATACGACAAGATGTTGGTATTAACAAGTAATTAAGCAGATTGTAAAGTAAATATACAAAACAGATTGTAAACAAAGGCTAGAGAGCACTAGGGTGATTGAATTCACCTTCTAACCCTATGCTAAGGTAATTCAACTCAAATTATGTTCTTGTACCTTCCCTTGAAGGTCTCAGGTGGATGCTTTATCAACCAACTCCCCTCGCTCACCCCTAGTATCAACTGTCTTCTTACAGTACAATTGATCACAGGTTAGTTTGGTCATACAGTTAACTACCAATCCTAAAACAATACAACACAGCAAGAACAACAACAAGAAGTTGATTAACTTAACATAAAATTAGGGGTTTCATCTACACCCTAGAAAAGTGAATTAGAACATGATAACAGTAATTAAAACAGAATTGAATTAAACTAACAAAATAAACCCTAAAAATTCCAAGAGATTCTTACACAGAGAAAAAATCTATATATACTAAAACTTCTTCTCTAACCCTAAAAATCAAAATTAAATGCAAAACCTATTCACCAAAGACTCTGAATTGGTTGTCCCCTCTTCCAATTGCCTCTGCAAGCCATTAATGCGATGTTAGGAGAAACCCTAACTCCATCTATCTCGAGCCCAGCTTCTAGGGATTGGGAGAAGCTGTGGTGGAGATAGCTAGATGTAGAGATGGTGAAGGCGGGATTGTGCTAGTGGCTTCTCAGAGGCGGTCGGGGATGGAGGTGATAGATGGCTGCTGGTCCGAAAATAAGGGTTGTTCTCTTGCCTATGGTATAAAGCATTGGCTTGCTCGGTCTTAGACTCTTGAAATGCATGTAGGTCTGGACAACTGTCCACTAAGTGGTCTGAACCATGGCACGCGGCACAAGTGGCCATTTCAATTTGGTCACAGAGAGTAGGGGCATTAGTTTTTACATTCTTACGCAGCTCTAGCACTTCTATTCTTCTAGCCAAAGATGCCATCTTTGCATTTCCCTCAAAGACAAACTCAATTCTATGAAAATTAGATACAGGGGTAGTCCTTTTAGGTTCACGGATGGACTCCCACTGCTGAGTCTTTTCAGCGACTTCGATTAAGAAAGCCAAGCCTTATCAGCACTTTTGTCAATAAATGCACCATTGCACATTGACTCAACCGTGGTTCTAGTCCCGACATCTAGGCCTTCATACAAAATTTGCACAAGTCTCCATTTTTCAAACCCATGGTGGGGACACTAGAGCAGTAATTCATTGAATCTCTCCAAATATTTTGCTAGAGTCTCTTCTTCTAATTGCACAAAACCATTTAGACTTTGACGAATTGTCGCAGTCTTATGGTTGGGGAATTTTTTTTTGAAAAATTCTTTTGTGAGATCATCCCATGTTCTAATGGACTGTGGTTGTAGGTCATGAAGCCAGGACTTGGCTTTTTCTTTCAAAGAGAAAGGGAATAATCTCAGTTTGAGGGACTCTTCTGGCATTTGGTTGAAACGCAGAGTCCCAGAGATATCTTCAAAATCTCTCACATGGTGGTAAGGGTTTTCAGCATCGACCCCTCTAAACACGGGCAACATGTGAATTGTGCTTGCTTTCAGTTCAAACTGACCAGCATCAACTGGTAGAATGATGCAAGAGGGCTGGATTGCCCTTGTTGGGTACATGTAGTCTTTGAGACTACGAGGTTGGTTCACTTCATCACCGATTGTTTCTGGTGGGTCCGGGCTTTCTCTTTGGAACCTGGGTATGTCAAAAATATCTTCTTGGCGGATTCTAACTAGTCGATTTGTTTGGTCTCTAAAAGACACAATCATAGCCTAGCTAGCACATCAAGCATGTTAAACACTCATACAACCAATCGATTTTCAAAACAGGGAGGCAAAGCTCATAAGAATCAAAAACTAGTTCTCGGAATTAGTCACACAGGATTGATGTCTGCTGCTTTTAAGAAATGCACAACAAAAACTTGCTTGGCAGGTTGAACAAATAACAGATTATGTGCACAGTTTTCAGGGCAGCTAGATTATGCTCACTCAAGGTGAAGCATGTGATGTGTGATTGTGATAAACAACAGGCTTGGCATGTGAATATGGCTCACAGGTTATCAACAGGTTTGGCAAACCTCAAATTTCACAGATCATGCACAAAGGTGCCAGGGCAGATAGTTCAACAAACTCAGTCAATAACAAACTCAGCTAGCAGCCAAAGAATTTGGTTAACAGGTTGGCCAAATAACAAGTTATGCATACACTCAGGGTGTAATATGGTCTGGGTGATTATCTTGGCAGGTGAACAGCTAACTGTTTCAGCAGGGCAGCACACAACTAGTTTCACATATCATGCACAATCAACACTAAACTCAGCTAGCTCTAGGAACCAAACTACGCACACAGAACTGATATGTACGTGCAAATCGGACGAGCAGCAATGCACAAATCAGGGAGGTAAGAATCGGTGTGTCTCAGATATTAGGTAGCATACAGGGCTCAACAAAAACAGCAGGTAAACATGCTACTCAAGTATCACAGATTCATGCACAACGGTACCAGGGATTGCAGGTGTGAAATAGTGTTCAGCAAAGCAGCTAGCGTATCAGGCTATCATGGTTTTCTACTCATATAGACATAGAGTATAATGAGGGTTGAGAATGACACCAACCGGTTTTATCCATAATGGCTATGCTGCTCCTTTTCTCCTTCTTTCCCTTGGTTAAATTTTATGTCACAGTACTGTTTGCTCGGGGAGAGGATGTCAAGACTCAAATATGTTCGAGGTAGCACAGAAACATGAAGAGTAATTATCGATCAACAACTAGAATCATAAGACAAATTCTTGAGAACCTGCAAAGTGATGAATTCTCGAAAAACTGGGCAAAAGACTTCTCAAACTACAACTACAACCATGTAAACCCTATCACTATTCAAGATTTAGACAGAACAACGGGGAGTTCGGTGAGATGTGACAGATGTGACAGATCAGGTCTTGCGGAGCTTGAGTTCAAGCTGGGCAGACGTTTGAATGAAATAGCAGGTGTTAACAAAGGGCCAATGAGCAGCTGGAACTATGATCATACCGATTCCTTCACTTACCGATGGATATTCACAGATGGCATATGCTTTAAACTATAAAAGAAGGAAGTCTGACAAATGCACAAACTAAGCTACAAGATTATAGAAAACTAATGAACTACAGCATGAGATGCAAACTAACTAACAAAAAGGACTGAAAGAATGCGGATATAGAATTATTGAAATTAAAGGCTAAAGCTAGAAACTGCAGGATGCTAAGATGCTAAGATGCAAATGTAAAGACAACTTAACAGATTTACAACCTAAGTTAACAGGATGCAACTGGCAAAAAGAAAAAAAATGGCAATGGCTAATTTGTACAAATGCATGCAAACATGAAAAGTGAAAAGTGACAATGCAGATTACAGAATTACAAAAATTTCGAAAATTATAGAGCCAAGCTACAACATATTGATAGTTATAGACGCAATTAACTCACCTAGTCTTGGCAATGATGCAGCTAACCTAATAGAAACAAGATGCAGTTATGCGATGGAACTGAAAATTAAAAACTACAACTAGGTGTCATAGAGCTAAGCTACAGATTACAGATTATTATGACATACAACTATTTACAGGGCTAAGATGCAGATGACAAAATACTGAAAGGAACCTAACTATTATGCAAGGATGCTTACAACATGCATCACCTAAATTACATCTAGCTATGGATGCAAATAGTCCTAAACTAGATATGAATATAAGACAATGATTCAACTAATCCAACTGAAAAAAGATGCAGTGAACAAAAAGTGCAAAAAGTTATAGTTAACAATGCAAGACTAAAATGCAGATTATATAGACAGATGGTAGGAAGCTACAAACTGAAAAACGAAAGATAACAAAATAAGCTAAACGAAACACATAACTAATATTAAACTACAGGACAGTGATGATGGTATGAGAATGCGCTTAAAACAGAATGCCAGTAAACAAAAATGATTGAGTGTGTTGATGGTGGATTTTCGTTTAAGGTTAAATTTGTAAAAACCGAAAAATTATGCTTGTTTGACATCTTGTAAAAGATAAAGCCATTAATAAGTGTTGGATACTCCCTCACTTAATTCACCAAGAATGGAGCATGTGGCAACAATCCCATTCTGTGAATACATGAAATTCCTCCAGGTTGGAGCATGTGGCAACAATCCCATCCTGTGAATTTCTAATCAGCCTTGTATTTCCAGTACTCATTATAAGTGTGGCATGACGACTGAGTGTTACTCTGTAAGAGTAACACGAACCTCCATGCAATATAATGAAACCATGTACGAAATACCCGTACAGGCCGACTCTCGGTGTGTTATACTAGCCTGATTGAGCCCCCTCTCGGTGTGTTATACTAGCTCGATTGAGCATCCTGATTGACCGTATCGATCCGGATATGATCGCAGCCATCCAACTCCACAAGCATGATTGGATGACCCGAGATCAATTCCATCACCCCAAAGCGGTATGGAATATCCACTGCCAACCAATGCGGAACCCGCACGGTCGGCCATTGGCCTAGCTTGCCAAAAACGTTCATACCAAGCATTATGGACTAAAACCTAAATTAGGGTTTGCGGCATATTACATGTGTCGCAAAGCGGTCTCAACCATCCATCTTCGCAGGTATAGATGGGGGTAGATGTAGATTCAAAGGGCCCAGAGCATGTCAACATGATCACCGTGGGCCCCCCTACACACTTGACCAATCGGTCAAGACCAACCATGTTTGGTCGTGACAAAATCGTCGCCCAAACAAGAGATGACGCACGGCTTTGAAACCAAAAATTAGGGTTTTGAGCATCACGAGCGTCCATCTTCTCTCCCCCGCATGAATGGAGGGTCCAAGATTAGATTAAGCGAGTTCGGTCATACCAAAGATGACCACCGTGGACCCATCTATTCCCTAACCCGATCGGCCAAGGCATATCATGCCCGGATAATCCAAAACGCACGCCCAAACTAGCGTGGTCACACCTCCCAAACCGCAACCGATCTCGACCACCAACTTCGCCTGACGATTTGGATGGCTCGGATCACGTTTTCATGGGATATTCGGTATAGGCATAAACACCAGCCTACCACCTTCACACCAGGCCAATCGGCCAAGACCGACCAAGATTGGTCGTCTTGGAACGTGCGCCCGAAGAGGGCGTGACGTGCGGCCCTTGCGGCACTAGTTTTTGTCGCAAATCGATCTCGAACAATCGATTTCACCGGATGAATTGAGTGACCCGGATCATACTTTCATGAGGTAATGGGGTATAGGCGCCTACACCATCATGCCATCTACACACATGTATGGTCGGTTAGGCCAAAGTTGTATCCCATGCTTGGTTTCGACCAAGTCAAGAGTGATGCCCGCGCACCTCTTCAAAAAACCCTAACTTCATCAACGGTCGCAGATAAGTGTCTCAAAGATCATCTCATCCGTCCAACTTCACCACTTGGTTTATACAGAGCCACAGTCGGGAGTTAATTGGTCGGTGAGGTGTCATTACCCATCACTTTACCACACCATGATGCGTGCACTCGCATAAAATACACACGATACTTCACAAGTATCGACTTCGATCAATAACGCAGTTATTCAATTCAAAGATTACATGCTATCTTTCGTGGATCCACGATCCACACATTCAGGACATCAATCATGTCACAAACGGGGGGATACATACTTGGGGTATTGGTCTCGGTTTACAACAGGCGGCAACGCGCCATCACAAGAACGTGTTAGGAAGTCATGGACGGTTAGAGATGAACAGGAGAAGTGGGCAAGGCTGGTCGTGCATCACCAACGCACAACTCCACTACTCCATCACTCCACTTCCTCCACTTCCCACGAGAGACGTGAATAAGACTCAATGACTTGTATAAATAGGTTCTCCACCCTATTTCCAAACAACGAGAAAAAATAACAAGAAAACACCCAGAGCCTCGCTTCGCCAATCATAAGCTTGTTCACTTTCCCGTTGCAAGTCATAAGCAAGTCTACACCTTCACAATCTCAACACCTTCTTCGCTTCCTCCCTAAGATCAACCCCATCTCCTTCACTTTGTAACCGAAATAAGTCCGGAACGGCCATTTCTTGGTTTAGGCGGACTTGCACGATTGATTTCCGAATATACAAGCACTCACCGCGCAGTGCATTTGTTTAGGGTTTAGATTCATTTCTCATCCACACCCCAAATTACCAAATTCTGCAGAGTAGTTTTCACCCATAAACAATTGGCGACCACAAGGAGGAGGTTAATCTCTCGATTGTAAAGTCAATTTCTTCGAAATCCGATTCAATTTCATCAATTTCAAAAAGGGTAGATCTTACAACCAATTCAATCAACAATTCATTTCAAGATGGTGGAACTCAATGGTCTGGATTAGAAATCAATTCTGATGGAGCTAGTATGGATAACACTCCCGGTGTCGATGTACCTGTCAGTGGAGCTACCGTGGTCAATACATCTCGTGGAGCCGTCACTTCTATCACCAACGCTAGCGGAGCAGGAGACATTCCCGGTAGGTGTAACGCCTCCCATCACCAGATCCGAGCAGCCGCGAATCCCTAAGCATCTCCTCAAGTGTAACGCCTCCAGTGGTCACCAGAGCAACAACTTTCATTCCTTCATTAGGACGAGGAGCCGGAGGCACGATAGGAGGACCACCGTCCATTACCATTGCAGACTTGATGGAGAAGCAGGAAGTTCTTGCTAAGACTCAAACGGATATGGACGAAACTCAGAAAGAGGTACTCACTTTCCTCAAAACTTTAACTGGTCTATTTCCACAAGAGCCACGACGTCCCCTGGAGCCAACAAGGAACGCATTCAACGCACCCGGAGAAGGTATTTCAGCTGCGCGGACCTACATGGACCTGATCAAGGAAGCGACATCAGATATGAACGGTCCTGTCGTGGAGATTCCTACACTGGGGAATGATCCTCACAACTATCCTCCTCAGATCAACAACTTTACTACGAACCAGAGACCAGTGGATCAGGAAGCGGCATCTCTAGTGGAAAGCTTGTGTGAACTCTTGCACCTCTCGAACAATCAACGGGCAGAGACGTTTGCTGCAATTAATAAAATATCTCTGGACGTACACCTGACTCCTCACGTCCAGAAGTCCTAACTGCATCGGAAACATATGTAAATAATATTACATTTACAGAAGACGACATGATGGCAGAGGAAGGTCACAACCGGGCCCTACATGTTACCGCATGCATTAAGGGTTCAGAGTTCAGGAGGGCCCTCATCGACACAGGGAGCATCTTCGAATGTGATTACTCTCAAGACTCTCGGGACAGACAAGGTTAGCCCATGCAAGATTGTACGTCAGCCACCACAATGACGGACTTGAAGGAAACTGCACCAAAGACATACGGGTATGTCAATCCGAATTTATCAAGTAGGGACCCGTTCATTCAAAAGTGAAATTTGAAGTCATAGAAAAGGAGCCGGACTACCATATGATACTAGGGAGACCGTGGCTTCATGACAATAAGGTCATCCTTTCAACGTATCACCAGTGCCTGAAGACTATGCTAAACGAGGAAGTCATCCATATTCCTGCATCATTGTCTCCGTACGCACCAATATGCGAAGTGGAGCTATTCGAGCCGAAAGAAACTCCGCAGGGAAGGTCAGACAAAGTCCTGTGCACCCCACTACCCACGTGGTCTTCAATCTAGGAAGAAGACCGACTTGCATCACTGGGGTCTAAGCACCACGACACACCTTTTCTGACGAGGCGTCCATCTTTATCCGGTGAAGCTTCAACCCATACTCACACCAAAAGGGAACGTACTTTCGAGGCAAACCGTGATCAGAAGGGGAAGACAATATAACGGCGCCGCTGTTGGAAATTAGCAGGAAAGACTGGCACCTAGTCTCTCCGCCCAACGGAATGCTACAACAGCAACAAACCACAAGAACAAGTGCTAGATGCTCCACAACAGCTGCAAGATGGCACCAACTCCACAACTGATGAGATTGAAATCATTGGGGATCTCCTAGGCCTGTCTCCATCAGCTCAACCTTGAGTACGGATAAACGCACGAAGCTCGTGGAACTCTCAAAGAGTACCAAGACATATTCGCTTGGAGATATGAAGAAATACCGGATTTAGATGAAAATTGGTCACCCATCATCTACATGTCATACCTGGATCCAAGTCGGTTAAACAGTTGCAGTTAGGAAAATGGATAGATCGGAGTCTTTGCATAGACTTCGGAGACTTGAACAAAAATGCTTCAAAAACGATCCTCCTCAACCTAACATCGACATGTTAGTAGATGCAACCAATGGACACGGCATGTTCTCCTCCATGGATGGATGTAGCGGCTACAACTAGATAAAGATGTACGAGCATGACACAAGTAAGATAGCTTTCGAACTCCTCTAGGAATTTTTTTATTATACCATACTGCCATTTAGTTTAAAGAATGCCTATGCAACGTATCAACGTCTCGGCAATCTTCCACTGGAGTCGATACCTCAAGGAACAGCCTCAAGAAGATAACGATGCCCACGCATCATATCGAGCAAGATCCGGGCGAGTCACTCTATTAGGCAGTGGTCGAACAAGATTCAGGCGAGTCACTTTATCCGACAGTGGTACATGTCTATCGTGCTATATTGGAGAATCTGCGCTTTTGGTCATCCTCTGGAGCTGTTGAACGCTCATCTACAACAACATATGCCCTGATAGAAAGAACCAGGCATGCCAGTAATGAAGAGCCTCATAATGTTCGTGGGGGAATATATCTCACCAACAAGCGATACAACCTTCAGCCTTTTACAAGCAGTTCCACAAGCACCGGAGGAAAACTGCTACCGAGATACAACATCCTGCGCGTCCGCCAACTCCAACTACAAGCACCACATGCACGACTCCCACAATGATGAAACAACGTCCAAGATGTTCCATACAGGCTCGACAACAACCACTATGAACAAACCATGTAAACCACGCTTGGGGACCGAGTCTTAGCATGAAGTTCCTTCACCGTCGAAAGGACTTCTTCAACACGAGAAAGATGGTCAGTCAAGAATCATGGAATTCGCAGAGGGTAAATCGAATCAAGAGGAAGCCACTTTAACGCTCCCTCCAAAAAAAAGCTGCTTCAATGGTCTATTCAAGAGCCGCCTTAATTCTCTCTCCTGACCCTGTTCGCTTTAGAATCCACCGCTTCAACACTCTCTCCAGATCCACCTCAACGTTCGTACTGAAGCCACTTTAACATCCTCTATAGTCGTTTCAACACTCAAGCTACATTAATAATATGCTCTGGTCAAGTTATCTTTGATGTACTCATTGCTCAACATACTCGTCTCATCCATCCTTCATGAGGACCCAAATGAGCATGAAAACCTTGAAGTCGATAGGAGAAGGGTTATCTTGTGGAACGAATATTTTCATATAGTTGAAAGGGCGCGGTGAACAACTCATCATCAATGTTCGGCATATCTTCGAAGCCGGCAACACCTCCCGACTTGGCACGGATTATCCCCTTAAGACATCCCAACATGAGTTCTTTTCTTCATTCTCCAATAAAAGACATGAGTCAAGACTTGTATAAAAACGCGTGAGATGTGTAGTCACACACGACAGAACACACATTCATGTTGGAGTACACAAGGTCTGGTATTGGGTCTAAACACCGTATTGATCAATTCAAAAGTCCGTGTGCCCAAGTTTCAAGTCTCATTGGTCAAGCTTCAAGTCCGGTATTGCTCAAGCTTCAAGTCCCAGTATTGATCACGAGTCCCAGATCACTCAAGTTTCAAGTCCGGTATTGGTCAAGTTTCAAGTCCGGTATTGATCAAGTCACAAGTCCCAGGTGTGCTCAAGTTTCAAGACCGGTGTTGGTCAAGGGCACGAGGTGGTATAAAGGTGACATTCGGGTCAGTATACACGATATGAGACCCACGTTCAATCAAGCATGCACGGCGGGCCCATGTTCATTCATACACAACACGGTTCTCTTATGTCATGGGAATCATGTTCACGAAATTCAAGCCAACGTTCGATCAAGCAGGCGCAGTAACCCCACGAACGAAGCAGGCGCAGCAGTCCGTCGATTAGACACAACCCAACGATCGAGCGAAGCAGGCGCAATAGCCCCTCGACCTAATCAGGCATAGCAAGGTCGATCTCGCAAGACCGACATTTAAACGGAGCAAGCACGGAGCGGGCCCTCGGCCGAAGCCCCGGGCATAGCAAGGTCGATCGAAGCGAGCAAGACCGACATCATACTAGGGAACGCTCTCCTATATGCCTTTTGAACGTGACATACTCCAAGGATAGGATGACCCGTCTCTCCTGGTAACATCTAACTTTGTCTCATAAGTTTTATCTTTAACTATCACCATCTCATGCCTACCCCACAAAGTGTAACCATTATGTGCTAGGAAGGGGACTTAATGTTGATGGTGGATTTTCGTTTAAGGTTAAATTTGTAAAAATCGAAAAAATTATGCGCTGACATCTTATAAAAGATAAAGCCATTAATAAGTGTTGGATACTCCCTCACTTAATTCACCAAGAATGGAGCATGTGGCAACAATCCCATTCTCGTGAATACATGAAATTCCTCCGTGGTTGAGAATGTGGCAACAATCCCATCCCGTGAATTTCTAATCACCTTGTATTTCCAAAGATATTATCGCTGTGGCATGACGACCGAGTGTTACTCGTAAGAGTAACACGAACCTCCAATCACTATAAGGAAACCATGTACGAAATACCCGTGCAAGTGACTCTCGTGTTATACTAGCCCGATTGAGCCCTCTCGGTGTGTTATACTAGCCCAATTGAGCATCCACCGTATCGGTCGGATATGATCGCATCATCCAACTCCACAAGCATGATTGGATGACCCGGATCAATTCCATCACCCCTGCGGTATGGAATATCCATTTGCCCGAACCAACGCGGAACCCGCACGGTCCGGCCATTGGCCCTAGATTTCCAAAAAACGTTCATACCAAGCATTATGGACGAAACCCTAAATTAGGGTTTGCGGCATATTACATGTGTCGCAGCGCCTCAACCATCCATCTTCGCGGGTATAGATGGAGGGGTAGATGTAGATTCAAAGGGCCCCGAGCATGTCAACACGATCACCGCGGGCCCGCCTACACACTTGACCAATCGGTCAAGACAAACCATGTTTGGTCGTGACAAAATCGTCGCCCAAACAAGAGATGACGCACGGCTTTGAAACCCAAAATTAGGGTTTTAAGCATCACGAGCGTCCATCTTCTCCGGCATGAATGGAGGGTCCAAGATTAGATTAAGCGAGGTTCGGTCATACCAAAGATGACCACCGTGGACCCATCTATACCCTAACCCGGATCGGCCAAGGCATATCATGCCTGGATAATCCAAAACGCACGCCCAAACTAGCGTGGTCACACCTCCCAAACCGCAACCGATCTCGACCACTCAAATTCGCCGACGATTTGGATGGCTCGGATCACGTTTTCATGGGATATTCGTATAGGCGTAAACACCAGCCTACCACCTTCACACCAGGCCAATCGGCCAAGACCGACCAAGATTGGTCGTCTTGGAACGTGCGCTGAAGAGGGTGTGACGTGCGGCCCTTACGCACTAGTTTTTTGTCGCAAATCGATCTCGACCACTTTCGATTTCACCGGATGAATTGAGTGACCAGATCATACTTTCATGAGGTAATGGGGTATAGGCGCCTACACCATCATGCCATCTACACGCATGTATGGTTGGTTAGGCCAAAGTTGTATCCCATGCTTGGTTTCGACCAAGGCCGAAGAGTGATGCATGCGCACCTCTTCAAAACCCTAACTTTATCAACTGGTCGCAGATGAGTGTCTCAAAGATCATCTCATCCGTCCAACTTCACCAGCTTGGTTATACAACCCTGGTCAGGGAGTTAATTGGTCGGTGAGGTGTCATTACCCATCACTTTACCACACCATGATGCAACACGCATAAAATACACACGATACTCCACAAGTATCGACTTCCTGAATAACGCAGTTATTCAATTCAGCATTACATGCTACACCTTCACAATCTCAACACCTTCTTCGCTTCCCTCCCTAAGATCAACCCCATCTCCTTCACTTTGTGACCGAAACAAGTCTGGAACGGACATTTCTTGGTTTAGGCCGGACTTGCAGATTGATTTCCGAATCTACAAGCACTCACCGCAGATGCATTTGTTTAGGGTTTAGATTCATTCCTCATCCACACCCCAAATTACCAAATTCTGCAGGAGTAGTTTTCACCCATAAATAGAGTGTTAAAAGAAAAACTACAGAAACTACTACAGCTAATACTATCAACAGGGTGCAGGTTATGTAACAGATGGGTCACAAAGTTATATTATAACAGCTGAAAAACAACAATCTAACTCATATATACAAATAGTAAACTAAAAATCAGTAAAGTGGTACTTTAGATCAGCTACACCGCTACCGAGTCCCCGGCAGCGGCGCCAAAAACTTGGTAGGCTCAAAAATGTCACCTACGATTATAACTGCAAGTGCACAGTGTTGATTTGCAACACAGGGCAAGCACAGGTCGAACCCACAGAGACAAGGTGAGTGTACGCTGATGCTATGCTTTATCCAAACTGATTCTTAATGAGAAGTAACACAAAGGGGTTGTTTTGGGTGTCGATACGACAAGATGTTGGTATTAACAAGTAATTGCATTGTAAAGTAAATATACAAAACAGATTGTAAACAAAGGCTAGAGAGCACTAGGATGATTGAATTCACCTTCTAACCCTATGCTAAGGCAATTCAACTCAAATTATGGTCTTGTACCTTCCCTTGAAGGTCTCAGGTGGATGCTTTATCAACCAACTCCCCTCGCTCACCCCTAGTATCAACCTGTCTTCTTACAAGACAATTGATCACAAAGTTAGTTTGGTCATACGATTAACTACCAATCCTAAAACAATACAACACAAAGAAGAACAACAACAAGAAGTTGATTAACTTAACATAAAATTAGGGTTTCATCTACACCCTAGCAAAGTGAATTAGAACATGATAACAGTAATTAAAACAGAATTGAATTAAACTAACAAAATAAACCCTAAAAATTCCAAGAGATTCTTACACAGAGAAAAAATCTATTTATACTAAAACTTCTTCTCTAACCCTAAAAATCAAAATTAAATGCAAACCCTATTCACCAAAGACTCTGAATTGGTTGTCCCCTTTTCCAATTGCCTATGCAAGCCATTAATGCGATGTTGGGAGAAACCCTAACTCCATCTATCGCGAGCTCATCTTCTAGGGATTGGGAGAAGCTTTGGTGGAGATAGCTAGAGCTAGAGATGGTGAAGGCGGCTGTGCTGGTGGCTGCTCATAGGCGGTCGGGGATGGAGGTGATAGATGGCTCTGGTAAATTGGTCGGGAGAGAAGATGAGGGCTCTGGTTCTTGTCGGGAGAGAAGATGAGGGCTCTGGTTCTTGTTGGGAGAGAAAGAGAGAAAAATTGAGAGGAATGTTTGGTTCTTTGCTCGGTTAGGTGAAGGAGACAGGCAGCTAGGGTGTTAGGCGGGAGCTTCGAATGTTGATGCATCGAGTGAAGAAGCCGTTGGATGCAGCTTCTTGATTCAATCTAACGGTTCAGGATGGAGGCGGGTTCGGATTCGGGTATGGGTTCGGATCTTGGATAGCTCAATCCCATGTACTTGTAAACGGGTTGCAACTGATGCGCAAGCGAGCTGCAACTTCTCTTCCATAGTCGCTAATCTCCAATTTTCTGCTCTTTTGGCTCCTCAATTCATCCAAGCTTTATTTAGTACCTAAAAACACAAAATTAATTAGTACAAGAATTTATTCTTGAAAACAGAGAAAATACATAATTTGGGATAATATATGATTTTAAAGCACAAAAGATGAGTTAATTGCCAATAAAATGGTGTAGAAATATGCAATATTTGGAACTCATCAAATACCCCCAAACCTGAATTATACTTGTCCTCAAGTGAAACAGAAATTAAGAAATCCTAACTATACCACTGTCGCTGGTCTCTCGAATGCATTTAGCGTATGCACTAAGCCTTTAAACCCCTAGGTGTCCCTAGTGGACGAGTTGTAGTCTCGTGAGGGTTTACAAGAGGTGTACCCACAAAATCTTCTCCAACTTCAGAGCGTAAAAGAGTCTCAAGCATCTAGGGAGCTATGAGGACATAGAGTTTCGCATGCTAGTAACATGAAGTTAGAACTACCAAAGAACGCATTCTCATCCTTAAGAGTTGAGCGAGAAATAACCATACCATATGAAAGAATTCGGGTTGAGAGTGATCACAAGCCTCGACTTCTCGCCTTACCAATAGGGTTTTATGATAATTGCACTCAAAAAGACCGCTTTTTTAGTCTTTCATGTGTGCAGGCAGGAATAAAGAGAGAAATCCCGCACATGTTGAATGGTGGGAAAGGAGAACCCTCCGAAATAATTCTGAGACTCCACTGAATTGTGGACAAAAAGAATCTTTTCTCGATGATCTCTAAGAAAGGAAATCAACCATCAACAAGGATGGGAGTACTCACTTACCTTCACATCCGATCGGCAATCAACACCACTCTCACAACATCCATAGAAATGTCTTCAATATTCGGTCTTCGGTCTTCAACTGTTGATAATGAACTTCTGAACTTCGCAAAAACTTGACAATTTGTAACTTTTCTCTTCAATTTCCTTGTTTCTTGGAATTTTCTTCTTGAATTCTTCTTCTTTACCATGGTGGTATCAAAACTAAACTAAGAAAATAAACTACAATTTTTTTTTTGATTAAAACATGAAATGAAAATAACAACAAAAACAATGAAACTACTAACTCCATGGATGAAGGACTTTATCACTCAATTCTTCACAACATGTATTGTTTTGATTTCATAAACTTCACTAATTCTCATCTTATTTTCTTTTCTTTGCTCTTGTAAAATAAGTCTTCACTAGTGTATAGAATTCTGCTTTTTGTACTGTATCTTCACTTCAATAAGAATTTTTCTTTTTGTTGCATGTAAACCTTGGACTATTTCAACTTTTCTTCAAATATTCTAATGTTGATCTGCTCGTTGATGATGATGTGTTTCTATGGATATGTTGGTGTTGTCGAGAGGGAGAGAGTGTGGTGTTAACTGCTAATCAAACTACAAGAAGGAGTTTTCATCTTTAGACGTCACCCTCATGATTGACAAAATTAGCACTCAAGAGATCAAAAATAGTGATGAAAGTGGTGCGAAGTTGGGTAGCTCACCATTCCTACCGAATTGACGTCTCATGACACACACTCTAAAAGGACTTTTTAGATAGTCACAAAAATTGAAGGTCGGTGCCTCGCTTGATGTAAAAATGGGTAGTCTCCACTATGGGTGATCACAATTCTACTACCAAATATATTTTCAGCACCTAATTCGCCCTCCGGCATGGTTAAATCCAACTTTAACGCTCTAACAACTAAGAAACCCGATTGTGTTCTCCAAGATTTCCAATTTCAGTTATTTCGGTCAGACTCTCTATGTAAACATAGTTAGAAGCATGCTAGTGACTCTAATATCTCTAAAAGTTTGAGGTTTTTATGTACATATTTACAAAGAGTTTTGAACATTTTTGAACATTTTTGAATTTTTGATTTTTTTTTTTTTTTTTTTTTTTTTTAAAATAAGAAGACTAAAAACTCTATATGCAAAATACTCCCCCACACCTAAATCTAACATTGTCCTCAATGTTTCAACAGATGATAAAAATTTAAACAGTCACATACCATGAGAACTATGTTGAGTAGAGAAAAGGGAAGAGATTACCGGATGCACAAGGATGGTGCTAAACCATAGAGGATGAATGCTTTGAAAGCAAACAACATGGGCGCAAGACAAAAAGTTTGGTTAACACACATAAAAACTATGCAAAAAGAAAAGAAAAGGGAAAGAGAATGGATTTTTAGTCCATATGTATGTACACAGTGAACTAGTTTAGTCCACATGACTGGTCTTCCAAGTATACGGTCTCAACTTCTGGTGGAAGGTGCTCCAGAAATGGTTTCAATCTCTGACCATTGACCTTGAAGATGTTCTTGTTTGCTGGGTTTTCAATTTCAACTGCTCCATGGGGGAAAACAGTACGTACCAAGAATGGACCTGACCATCGAGAACAAAACTTTCCTGGAAACAAATGCAAACGAGTGTTGTACAATAAAACTTTTTGACCAGGTGTGAAAGACTTGCGTAAAATGCGCTTGTCATGAAACACTTTCATTCTTTGTTTGTTCATTTTGGCACTATCATATGCATCATTTCTTAACTCTTCTAACTCATTGAGTTGAAGTTTTCTTTGGGTACCGGCCTTATCAATATCAAAGTTCGCTTTCTTTACTGTACCCAATATGCACGATGTTCTAACTCTACTGTAGATGACAAGCTTTACCGTACACAAGTCTATAAGGGGACATGCCAATGGGAGTCTTGTATGCAGTTCTATAGGCCCACAAAGCATCATTTAAACGTAAAGACCAATCTTTCCTAGAAGGATTAACAATCTTTCAAGAATATGCTTAATTTCCCTATTAGAAACTTCTACTTGGCCACCTGTCCGAGGATGGTAAGGTGTTGCTACCTTATGAGTGATTCCATACTTACTGCACAAGTGATTCAAAAGGTCTATTGCAAAAATGGCTACCTCCATCACTGATTATTTCTCTAGGTGTTCCAAAGCTGAGAAAATGTTTTCTTTTAAGAAAAGAAAGAACAACTTTATGATCATTTGTTTTGGATGCAATGGCTTCTACCCACTTAGAGACATAATCAACAACAACAAGAATGTACAACTTACCTTCAGAGTTAGGAAATGAACCCATGAAATCAATACCCCACACATCAAACGGCTCAACAATCAAAATGGGTTGTAAGGGCATCATGTTTCGTCTTGAGATACTTCCTAATTTCTGGCATCGGTCACAAGCAACATAAAAAGCATGGCTATCTTTAAACAATGTTGGCCAATAAAAACCACTCTGCAAGATATTTGCAGCAGTTTTCTTGACGCTAAAGTGGCCTCCACATGCATGGTCATTACGTAAAGAGATGACATCCCTTTGTTCAGAATTGGGGACACACCTCCTAATGATTTGGTCTTGGCAGTACTTAAACAGATATGGGTCATCCCAAAGGAAATGCTTAACTTCAGCCAAGAATTTAGAACGGTCTTGTTTAGACCAATGCAAAGGCATTATACTTGTAGCAAGGTAGTTCACGATATCGCAAAACCACGGCATTTCGTACACAAGCATCAATTGTTCATCGTGGAATGATTCTCTAATCAGCACGGATTCATCAACAAGATTCAACATTTAACCTAGACAAGTGATCAAAGGAACAACATTTTCTGACCCTTTCTTATCTCGAATTTCGAGGTTGAACTCTTGTAACAAGAGTATCCATCGAATTAGACGAGCCTTAGCATCTTTTTTAGACAAAAGATATTTCAATGCAAAGATGGTCGTAATATATGATGATTTTAGATCCTATCAAATAAGATCTAAACTTATCCAATGCAAACACAACAGCCTAGCAACTCTTTCTCAGCTTGTTGAATAATTCATTGAGCATCATTAAGTGTTTACTAGCATAGTAGATCACATAAGGGAGTTTGTCTACTCGCTGACCTAAAACAGCTCCTACAACATAGTCGACGCATCACACATAATTTCAAATGGTAAGGTCCAACAAGGGTGGTCCGACTATAGGGGCAGATGTAAGGAGAGCCTTCAATTGCTCCCATGCTTCCTTACAAGCATCATCAAAGACAAATGCAACATCTTTTGCAAGAAGATTACACAAAGGTCTTGAAATTTTACTAAAGTCTTTGATGAATCGGACGGGTAAAAACCTAAGCATGGCCTAAGAATGATCTTATGTCCCTCACAGAACGAGGTTGAGGCAAGTGTTGAATGAGATCAACCTTGGCTTTATCTACTTCTATGCCTTTTTCCAAGATGATATGCCCGAGAACAATGCCTGAATTAACCATGAAATGACATTTTTCCCAATTCAAAACCAAATTCTTTTCCTTACATCGAATCAGCACACGAGTAAGATGATGCAAACATTCCTCAAAAGAAGACCCAAAGACAGAAAAATCATCCATGAAAATTTCAAGAAACTTACCTACCATGTCAGAAAATATGCTCATCATACAACGTTGAAAAGTAGCGGGTGCATTACACAACCCAAAAGGCATACGACGATAAGCAAATATTCCATAAGGAAAGGTAAATGTGGTCTTTTGTTGGTCTTCGGGTGCTATGTGAATTTGGTTATAACCCGAATAGCCATCTAAGAAACAATAGTGACTATGTCTCGACAACCTTTCTAGCATTTGGTCAATGAAGAGAAGGGGAAAATGGTCTTTCTTTGTTACTGTGTTCAATTTTCTATAGTCAATACAAACTCGCCACCCTGTGGTCACACGGGTTGGGACAAGCTCATTCATTTCATTTTGAACTACAGTAATACCAGACTTTTTGGGTACCACTTGAATGGGACCACCCACCAACATCCGGAACCGGGTAAATGATACCCGCATCAAGCAATTTTAAAATCTCACCTTTAACAACATCTCTTATATTGGGGTTAAGTCTCCTTTGCATTTACCTAGATGGTTTAGTGTTTTCCTCAAGATTTATGTGATGCATGCAAATTGTGGGACTTATACCTTTAAGGTCTGAGATGGTCCAACCTAAAGCTTCTTTATGTTCTTTAAGCACTTCTAAAAGTTGACTTTCCTGTCCTGTGTCTAAACATGATGCAATAATCACAGGTAAAGTATCAGAAGGACCTAAGAAAGCATACTTCAAAGTATCGTAATGGTTTCAAATCAAGCTTAGGTGGTTCATTAAGAGATAAGGCGATTTGGAATCGAGAGTGGAAGTGGTTCCAATCCACCGCCATTTAGCAATATCCATGGGTGGAGCAGATTCAAGCAAAGAGTGAATTTCACCAATGTACTTAGACTCAAAGAGATCTAAGTCAAAGTTATCTTAACATGCTTGCAAAGGGTCCACTGACAAAATGTCAGGCAATGAGTCTTGGATCAGACTCTCAATCATGTTAATCTCATGCAAATCAGTATCATCACAATCAATGGGTTGTTGACTAGTGTTAAAAACATTCAGTTCTATGATCATGTTACCAAAAGATAATTTCAACACTCCATTACGACAATTTATGATAGAATTAGACGTCGCCAGGAAAGGACGTCCTAAAATAACAGGAATGTGATTATCCGGGTTTTGCACAAACAGTATCTAAGACGATGAAGTCCACAAAGAAAGAGAAATTTATCAACCTTGATTAACACATCTTCAACAATGCCACGAGGGATTTTCACATCTCTCGTCCGCTAATTGTAGCGTATCAGAGTGGGTTTCACCTCCCAAGACCCAGTTGCACATACAGTATGACAATAGATTCACACTTGCTCCTAAGTCTAGTAACGCCTTTTCGACCACATGGTCACCTATGGTGCATGTAATTGTTGGACTACTCCGGGTCTCTAAACTTAGTTGGAATCTTGTTTTGAATTATTGAGCTCACCTTCTCTCAAAGGTGAGAAAAGCACGCTTATGCACATGAAGCTTTCGCTTTTTTGTGCACAAATCCTTCAAAACTTAGCATAGGTGGGTATCTCGCCGATTGCTTCGAGAAATGGAATGTTTATGTTAACTCGTTTGAACATTTCAAGATCTCGTTATGTTGGTTACCCCCTTTCAAATAGCACCAACCTTTGTGGGAATGGAGCAACATGCACATGACATGGCAAAGAAACATCTACATCAATAGACTTTAGATTTATCAACATGCGCAGATCCATTTTCTACAGTAGATGTTTTCTGCGGTGTTGTTGATAGGTGTAGAATACACCGTATTTACTATCTAGTATTTACGCTTTCTTTGCTATTTTTCTTGTGAATTATGTATTTTACGCGTGTTTTTGAGTTATTAGGTACTCTGGAGTCGCACGGAGGAAAAGAAGCGGAAATCACCCAAATTGAGCCAAAGGGCGAAATTGTCATTTCAGGAACGAACACGATCTGGAGCCCAGTCAAGGTTAAGGGGCAACTCTTTTGGAGGAGCACTAGTAGCAGTCCAGCTAAGGTTAAGGGGATGTATTTTATTGGTTATCCATTATCAAGAGTGGACAGTGTCTATATCCTACCCTACTTTACCTTCACCCTAATCGAGAGTTATCTCATTCATTTCATTCATTAATTTCACCGAAGTTGAGAAAGAGAGGCATCGATCGCCACAGCATCTGTGATGAAATTGTGGAAGGAATTGATGGTGGAATTGAGGGATTCAAGAGGTATAACGAGACAGAGAAGAAGAGGATGACGATTTGATGAGTATGAGGTTGAGATGGAAGACTGGAATCGAGAAGAGGCGATGTTAGTGTCAAGAAGAACTGAGAAGCAGCCATGGTTGCTGCTGTAGATCGAGAGATGGGTCGGTGACTGATAACTCAGAGAAGAAGGAGATTGAAGATGGGTCAGACAAGGCAAAGAATCAAAGAAGATGAAGAACACAAGAATGGGTTGGATTGAAATGAGATTCAAGAGATCGAGTTGAATAAAGAATTATGGATGTCATGGAAGTGAAGTTAAGAACAAGAGTCGCTTGAGAGGAAATCAGATCGAAATGGAATCAGGGTTTGAAGAATTGATGACTCTGTGATGTCGAAATGGAATCGTTGTTTTGATTTAATGGGTTAATGGCAGAAGTTGATTGAAAACTCAGGGAGGAATTTGGAGATCGAGATCAAGGTTCAAATTGGGAAATTAATGATGTCGATAGGTTTCGAACTCGAGATTGAGAGATTAGAGATGGGTTCGAGTTATTTATGGGTTTCTGTGAGAATCTCCAACTGTTGAAGGAGAATGTTAGCGATGATGATGTTGCTTCGATTAGTATTGATTGGCTCGACAGAGGAAGAAATTGGGTTGAAATTGGAGGTTGATTGCATCTCGTAGGTTCGATGTTGGAGTATGGGTTGTCATGGTAATGAGTAAATCGTGAAGAGAAGAATGGTGAAATGAGCCTTGTTGCTGCAGAAGGAGTTGCAGCGATGTTGAGTTAGGATCATCGATGCCGCAATGTGCAAACTGCTGGGTGGTCAAACAAGGATGCTGGGCGTGACTATGGCAAGAAATGTGGCTAAGTGAAGTTGGAAGTATGCATAACCTGAAGCTGTATGAGTCTGGTGCAGGATTGATTACGGGAAAATTGAGATGGTTGTCATTACATGAAATAGCTCGAATTGCGGTGCAATGGTCGGGTGGTTTTGAGTGTGTGATCGTAGTGGTATCAGCAGTGCAGGTGAAGATGGCTGCAATGCAATAGCTGGTGAAGTTAGGGAATGATGGCTTGAGGTTATATTGTGCCAGAGTATGATACTGGTGGTATGAGGTCTTGAGATGTTGAGCCGGTAGCAGGTGTAGCTCAAATGCAGGAACCAAAGACAGGAGATGCAAGAGTCATTATTGGTGTTAAGCTGCAACAGATGGAGGTCAGTTGAACTACGCAGATGGTTGTGGCACAGATTGGTTGGTCTGGAGCACATTTGTTGTGCAATTGTTGCCACTGTATTTGAGATGATATAGATGCAGTTGAGTTCTTGGACCGTGAACATTGGAGGTCGTTTGTTATGAGCTGGTTGAGTGAGCGGCAGGTGCTGTGTGTTGCTAATCAGATGAAGATTGCAAGGATTCTGGTGCTGTTACAGGGCTGAAGAATGTATGAGGTGCAGGGCTGAGATGGCTTGCTGGCGACACTGAGGTGGAGAATGGCGAAGCTAGGGTTTTGCTGGCCATGTAACTGAAGTAGCGTTGGTTGAACTCTGTAGATGTCTATGAAGGTGGATGGAAGGGTTAATTGCAGTTGGTCTTGTAATTGTTTGCAGAAGGCTGCAATGGAGCTCGAACTACGGCGAGGAACTGGATGCAATGGTGTTATGGAATTGATTGAGTGTTAGATGTATGTTAGGCATATGTAGCAGTGCTGACGCACGGTGTCACAATGGTTGCGACGGGATCATGCAGGTTGAAGGCGTGCTGTTGCCGCATATAGAGAAGGCAAGAATTGAAGTTGCAGAATGAATGTGATTGTGAAGGTTGAAGTGCAGAGAATGCAGTGGAATGATGAAGCTGTTTAGATGGGATTATGCAAGGATTTTCCCAGCTGATGCACAATGATTGTGCATCACAGGTCAGGTTGTGCAACTAGCCACCGATTGCACTCGACTCACCACGGACAGACTCGACTCTCCCTAACTCCTGCCTGACCGAGTTGAACTCAAGCTGACCGAGCTGACCCGAGGTGACCCCGACCGATCCGACTTCGTTGACCGGTGACCAATCTGACTTTGCCTGGCCACCTAAATAGTTTTCCGGCGACTATTCCGACCAAGTTCCGGCCACAATCCCGGTTTTCCGGCGAGCTTTTTTGGGACAGAATTTCTACACGGTTTCTCTCACTTGTGGGCCGGTGAATTTCCAACTAATGGACTTTGAAGACAAAACCTAGTTTTGGAAGGAGTGAGCTATAAAAGAGAAGACTTTTCTCAAAACAATTATCTTTGATCTTTTATCTTTTTCTCTATTCTTTTTCCTCTACTTGTGTTCTAGGTTTTACACCATGAAGTCTTTTTTCTCTTCTTCTTGTGATGAACTCCTTGAATATGAGTACCTAAGTTTGTTATTGGTTATGGAATAGTTGGATTTCACAAAGCATGATTCTTTGATTCAATATATTAGTTTTGTCTCATATTTATCGCTTGCAATTCTCTCTAAAATATTGTTTTATGATTGATTGATTGTTTTGTCAAGTTGCAAATTGGTAGAACTTCTAATCACATCTATTGCTAGTTTAGGGTTTATTATACGCAAAAGTGATTTTCCTTGAATACAAGTAGCATAATATGATTATAGTTTGTAGTGATATATTCTTATGATCATATGTGAATCGTAACCTTTGTTAAATTGAATTAGTGCGCTTTCCACGTTCAATTGCTTTGATTGGCCTGATTTCATAGAACTTAATGCATCTAGGGAATTAAACTTGATTAGTGCTTTTACACGTTAGGTTGTTCCTTTAGATAGAATTCATATTCAAGATCTTTTAATGTGTTTGTTGATGACAAGAGGAGATTAGCGGATATTCTTGCGATCAAGGTATTCTAGGGTCTTTGATAAAAGTTGAGATTAAAGTATCAATTCTAGTTATTGTGGTGAAACCATGTTTGTGAATGAAAACGAAATCCTTAACCAATACCTTCTTATCCTTGATTTGATTTGTTTACTTTTCTTTATTTGTTTTATTTAGTTTATTACATAAAAATCACAAAACTACCTATGTTATTTATAGGGAACCTAAACAATTTGACAACCTAGACCTCTCTCAGGATCGATCCTTTCTTGCCCTTGCTATATTTATATTTTAAGTAGTAAGAAAGTGTAATTATATTTGTGTCACTGACAACCTAGGGTCAAATTTGTGGCGCCGTTGCCGGAGGCAAATGTTGTTAATTGTTTTTGGTTTCTTATTTTTGTATTTAGTTTTTTTGTTTTATTTTTATTTTTATTTTTTTCTTATTTTCTGGGTTTTAACCTTGGTTTGAGAATCTTATTTCAGGTGCTTGTTTCTCATGGAAGGAGCATATTGGAGCAATGGATATGATTTTCAACCTCCTCAACACTATGAAAATTACCCACCATCTATGGGATGCAATCAAAACCAATTTATTGGCTATGATGCATATCCTAGAGAACCTTATGGTGATTTTCATACATACCAACAACAACCTTGTAGTGGGTATGTAAGTCAAGCACCTAGGTGGGATAATTCTACATCTAATTGGCTTTATTCGAGTTGTATGCAGATTTTGAATGGGTTACAAAACATGCAACAAAGGCTAGACCAACTTGACCGTGATAGAGAGAACGCCAGACAAACCAATTTTTGGAATATTTCTTCTTACCCGACTCCAGATCGTAGTTATGATCATTCACCCGTTCAAAGGAAGAGTCATGGGAAAGAGAACATATTGTAGTCAATGGTGGTAAGCGTGTGAACGTCAAGAGACTTGCGCAGTAAATTATACAAGTTGGAAGATGATGGAGCCTCTAAGAGCTAGTCAATGAAATTAGTAGGACCATTCGTATGGAACTTAAACGACGTCGTGATAAGGGTTGGGAAACCGACGACGACTCTTATTATGGTGAGTCTGAAGATGAAGACGAAGATGAATGTGTTAAAAAGGACCGACCTTTGGAGATATTTGATGACATTAGTGTAGTTGACTCAACTATTGATCTTTATAATGATCAACTACCTATTCAAAAGGTAATTGAGTATGATGAAACTAGTGTGTTACACAACTTCCTTGCAACAAGGTGTGAGTCTAATAAAGAGGAGTGTGTTGAGAATGAGACCGTTATGACCACTATTGTGGAAGACCCAATTGAGCTTGCAAATGATTGTAATGATGATGTTTATGTCGAGACTTTAGTTAAGGCAGAAACGGACGAAGAATGGTTGCAAGGTTTGATAGAGGACCATGATATACAAGAGGTGAATAATTCACTTGAGTTTTTCAAGGATGAAGAGGATTCCGTAATACAAGAGATTGTGCAAGGTTTATCTAACCCTTTGCCTATTATTTCTTCTCCTTTACCTCTTATTGGTTTGAATGTTTGTGCTTCGAGAACTTTATTGAATGATTTTGTTTCGATTCCCTCCATTAGACAAACTTGATTCTCATACTATGCAGGTTATGGAACAAGAAACCGTGGAAGTACCCGATGTCTATATTCTTTATACACTTCCAAGTGTGGACAAGAATAAGTGTGGGGGAAGCTTTTATCGGCTAATAGCTTCACTTTTGCTTTATATTACTAATATTTGTGTGAAGCTAGTGTTTGAAAAATAGGTTCTATGGAAGGATCCCCAACTTTTCAGATTGTTGATATATGGGAATGAATCTTGCAAGGATATAGTCAGTGACGACTATAAAACAAGCGCTTAGTGGAGGCAACCCACCTGGTTTTGTATCTTTATCCTTATCTTTTTATTTTTATGCATTTGCTTTTATCTTTATTTTCTTGTTTTTGCATATCATTTCGGAATTTCCCACCTCAACCTTCTTTGACGATTCAATTTTACATTGAGGACAATGTAAAGTTTAAGTGTGGGGGAGCATTTGTATGTTTTAGTTTGTTTTATGCCTTTTAAAAAAAAAATCAGAAAAATAGAAAAACCAAGAAAAAATTGTGCTTTTTGAACTCCGAAATCTAGAAATTTGTGCCTTTAGGATGACACCATTAGTGGATGGAACCATTTTGAATGCAGGAGTTGAGGAACCATTTAACTAAAGGGGATGAATATAGCTCAGAAATCACAAATTAACATGATAGTTGTTACCATATCTCGGAATGTCACCATATCACATTCTATTTTTATTTTTCCATATTTATCTATTGTTCTCTAAGTGCTTTGGTGGGTCACTAAACATCGACGTGTTATTACTGCTAGGATGAAATAGAGTGATTGAGTTACTAGAAAAAGAAAAATAAAAAAAAAATAAAAAATATATGAAAAGAAAAGAAAAAAAAAAGACCGACCAATTAGACCAAAACGGAATAAAAAGACACTTGGGAATAGCGGATGTGTGAAACGTAGTCCCCGTCTCCGTCGCCTAAACAAGCGTGGAATGCAGGATCCAAGGCAACTATCATGTACTTGTCGACAAGAAGCATGCGCTTGGATCCAAAAGATCTAATCATGCCGTCTAAAAAAAAAAAAAACAAATTGGATCCAGTTTGATCCAATCATAAAAAAAAAAAAAAAAAAAAATTATTATTGTGTTGAATAAAGTCACTCTTGGTTCCCTTGTATATGCCAATTGATTTGATGTAGCATTCAGCACCAAGTAGCTCAATCCAATAGGATTAGGTTCATCTTAGCAGATGACCTTCGCACAGATATGGAAACATCGAACACTTGTGAATATTCGCCAACATCTACATCTATATCCATCTTCTTAATCTTTTCATTGTGATTGTGGTTTGTTAGTTTCCGAGTATTGTGGCTTGTTCGACTATCTAATTAGAGTTTATTTACTAATATATGAATTGAATTTGCAAGGTACCTCCTCCTCGTAGTCATTTTGGATTCGTTCATTGATTTGTCACGAATGTACGGAGTTTGAAATATAGGTTTTGTAGGTATATCTCTAGTAAACCTTCACGAGACTATAACTCGTCCACTAGGGACACCTAGGGGTTTAAAGGCTTGTTATTTATGCTAAAATTAACCGTAGCCTCGACGACACGGAGTTGTTGTATTTTATTGTTTTGTTTGATTTGCTCGAGGACTAGCAAAGTCTAAGTGTGGGGGAATCTCGATAGGTGTAGAATACACCGTATTTACTATCTAGTAGTTACGCTTTCTTTGCTATTTTTCTTGTGAATTATGTATTTTATGCGTGTTTTTGAGTTATTAGGTACTGGAGTCGCACGGAGAAAAGAAGGAAATCACCCAAATTGAGCCAAAGGGCGAAATTGTCATTTCAGAACGAACACGATCTGGAGCCCAACCAAGGTTAAGGGGCAACTCTTTTGGAGGAGCACTAATGCGATCTCCAGCTAAGGTTAAGGGGTCGTATTTTATTGGTTATCCCTTATCAAGAGTGGACGGGTGTCTATATCCTACCCTACTTTACCTTCACCCTAATTGAGAGTTATCTCATTCATTTCATTCATTAATTTCACTCAAGTTGAGAAAGAGAGGCATCGGCTGCCGTTGCATCTCGTGATGAAATTGTGGAAGGAATTGATGGTGGAATTGAGGGATTCAAGAGGTATAACGAGACAGAGAAGAAGAGGATGACGATTTGATGAGTATGAGGTTGAGATGGAAGACTGGAATCGAGAAGAGGCGATGTTAGTGTCAAGAAGAACTGAGAAGTAGCCATGGTTGCTGCTGTAGATCGAGAGATGGGTCGGTGACTGATAACTCAGAGAAGAAGGAGATTGAAGATGGGTCGACAAGGCAACAGTAATCAAAGAAGATGAAGAACACAAGAATGGGTTGATTGAAATAGAGATTCATGATCGAGTTGAATAAAGAATTATGGTGTTTGTTGAAGTGAAGTTAAGAACGAGGCCGCTGAGAGGAAATCGATCGAAATGGAATCGGGGTTTGAAGAATTGATGACTCTGTGATGTCGAAATGGAATCGCTGTTTTGATTTAATGGGTTAATGGCAGAAGTTGATTGAAAACTCAGGGAGGAATTTGGAGATCGAGATTGAAGGTTCAAATTGGGAAATTAATGATGTCGATAGGTTTCTGGAACTGAGATTGAGAGATTAGAGATGGGTTCGAGTTATTTATGGGTTTCGTGAGAATCTCCAACTCATTGCCGAGAGCTGTTAGTGATGATGA
Source organism: Papaver armeniacum (assembly GCA_023531295.1). Lineage (NCBI taxonomy): Eukaryota > Viridiplantae > Streptophyta > Magnoliopsida > Ranunculales > Papaveraceae > Papaver > Papaver armeniacum. Next base: position 515,388 of record JAJJWW010002008.1, on the reverse strand, counting down.
TGTTGCTTCGATTAGTATTGATTGGCTCGACAGAGGAAGAAATTGGGTTGAAATTGAGGTTGATTGCATCTCGTAGGTTCGATGTTGGAGTATGGGTTGTCACAGGTAATGAGTAAATCGTAAGAGAAGAATGGTGAGTGAGCCTGAGCCTAAGCGGAGAAGGAGTTGCCGCGCTGTTGAGTTAGGATCACTTACGATCTTTATGCAATGTGCAACAAGTTGGTGGTCTAAAACAAGGGGATGTCAGACTATGGTAGCAAATGTGGCTAAGTGAAGTTGGGAAGTATGCATAAATCGTGCCGTTATGAGCCGGTGCGTGATTGATTCTGAGGAAAATTGAGATGGTTCTTTGTCACATGAAATAGCCGGAATTGCGGGTGCAATGGATGGGTGGTTTTTGAGTGTGTCTTGTGGTATTGGAGTGCAAGGCGGTGAAGATGGTCGCAATGCAATAGGCCGGTGAAGTTAGGGAATGATGGCTTGAGGTTATATTGTGCCGTAGCATGATACTGGTGGTATGGAGGTCTTGAAATGCTGAGCCGGTAGCGTGTAGCTCAAATGCAGTGGAACCAGTCAGGCAGGAGATGCAAGAGTCGGCCGATATTGCGGTTAAGTCATAAACAGATGGAGTGCAGTCGAACTGCAGATGGGTTGTGGCACTGAGATTGGTTGGGTCTGTGAGCACATTTGTTGTGCAATTGTTGCCGCTGGTATTTGAGATGATAGAGATGCAGGTTGAGTCTTTGGGACCGGTGAACATTGGAGGTCGGTTGTGTTGCGGAGGCTGGTTGAGTGAGCGGCAGTGTCTTTGTGTGTTGCTAATCGATGAAGATTGCAAGGATTCTCGTGTCGCATTCTGAAATCAAGAATGTATGAGGCACGGGTCGAGATGGCTTGTCAAGTGACACCGAGGTGGAGAATGGCGAAGCTAGGGTTTTGCTTGGCCATGTAACTGAAGTATGCGTTGGTTGAACTCGTAGATGTCTATGAAGGTGGATGGAAGGGTTAATTGCGTTGGTCTTGTAATTGTTTGCGTAAGGTCGCAATGGAGCTCGAACTACGGCGAGGAACTGGATGCAATGGTGTTATGGAATTGATTGAGTGTTAGATGTATGTTAGGCATATGCAGGCAGTGACGCAGCGGTGTCACAATGGTTGCGACTGGACTGCAGGTTGAAGGCGTGTTGTTGCCGCATATAGAGAAGGCAAGAATTGAAGTTGCAGAATGAATGTGATTGTGAAGGTTGAAGTGCAGAGAATGCAGTGGAATGATGAAGCTGTTTAGATGGGATTATGCAAGGATTTTCCCAGCTGATGCACAATGATTGTGCATCACAGGTCAGGTTGTGCAACTAGCCAGCTGACAGACCCTGACTCACCTGACAGACCCTGACTCTCCCTAACTCGGTCTGACCGAGTTGAATCAAGCTGACCGAGTTGACCCGAGGTGACCCCGACCGATCCGACCCGTTGACCTAAGTGATCGGGTTGACTTTGCTTGGTCACCCAAATAGTTTTCCTGGCGACTATTCCTCGGCCAAGTTCCGCCACAATCCCGATTTTCGAGCGTTTTGGGACAGAATTTCTACACAGGTTTCTCTCACTTGTGGGCCGGGTGAATTTCCAACTAATGGACTTTGAAGACAAAACCTAGTTTTGGAAGGAGTGGAGCTATAAAAGAGAAGACTTTTCTCAAAACAATTATCTTTGATCTTTTATCTTTTTCTCTATTCTTTTTCCTCTACTTGTGTTCTAGGTTTTACACCATGAAGTCTTTTCTCTTTCTTCTTGTGATGAACTCCTTGAATATGAGTACCTAAGTTTGTTATTGGTTATGGAATAGTTGGATTTCACAAAGCATGATTCTTTGATTCAATATATTAGTTTTGTCTCATATTTATCGTTTGCAATTCTATGAAAATATTGTTTTATGATTGATTGATTGTTTTGTCAAGTTGCAAATTGGTAGAACTTCTAATCACATCTATTGCTAGTTTAGGGTTTATTATACGCAAAAGTGATTTTCCTTGAATACAAGTAGCATAATATGATTATAGTTTGTAGTGATATATTCTTATGATCATATGTGAATCGTAACCTTTGTTAAATTGAATTAGTGCGCTTTCCACGTTCAATTGCTTTGATTGGCCTGATTTCATAGAACTTAATGCATCTAGGGAATTAAACTTGATTAGTGCTTTTACACGTTAGGTTGTTCCTTTAGATAGAATTCATATTCGCATCTTTTAATGTGTTTGTTGATGACAAGAGGAGATTAGCGGGATATTCTTGCGATCAAGGTATTCTAGGGTCTTTGATAAAAGTTGAGATTAAAGTATCAATTCTAGTTATTGTGGTGAAACCATGTTTGTGAATGAAAACGAAATCCTTAACTAATACCTTCTTATCCTTGATTTGATTTGTTTACTTTTCTTTATTTGTTTTATTTAGTTTATTACATAAAAATCACAAAATTACCGGTGTTATTTATAGGGAACCGAAACAATTTGACAACCTAGACCTCTCTGTGGGATCGATCCTTTCTTGACCTTGCTATATTTATATTTTAAGTAGTAAGAAAGTGTAATTATATTTGTGTCGGCTGACAACCGGTCAGTTGTGTGTACTGGTGAGTCTGATTTAGACTCACTTGACTGTGGTACACCTACATTGTTCTCAACAACTTTACCACTACGAAGAGTGGTGACAACATTCACGTGACTATGTGAAGTTTCATTGCAAGTTGAAGTACCTGCCTGAAATGCACTTTTTGGATTTTGTTGGGGTTGACTAGGCAGTTTGCCTTTTTCTCTCTCATTCAATGCATCACAAATTTGACCCATTTTAAGTTCTAGACTTGTGAAACGTTGGTCGGTGGTCTTCTGAAGTTGTAAAAGATTTTGGGTCAACAGACCGACACTAACTTCAAAGCTAGGCTTTTTCTCTACAGGGTACTATGTGTGTGGTTGTACTTGGGGGTTTCTAAAATATGAGTATCCTTGGTTATTATTTGTTGTTCCCCCTTGTGCAGGCCCTTTAAACCATGAAAAGTTAGGGTGATTCCTCCACCCTGGGTTGTAGTCTGAGAATAAGGGTTGTTCTCTTGCCTATGGTATAAAGAATTGGCTTGCTCGGTCTTAGACTCTTGAAATGCATGTAGGTCTGGACAACTGTCCACTAAGTGGTCTGAACCATGGCACGCGGCACAAGTGGCCATTTAAAATTGGTCACGGAGAGTAGGGGCATTAGTTTTTACATTCTTCTGCAGCTCTAGCACTTCTATTCTCCTGACCAAAGATGCCATCTTTGCATTTCCCTCAAAGACAGGATCAATTCTATGAACATTAGCTACAGGGGTAGTCCTTTTAGGTTCACGGATGGACTCTATTGCCGAGTCTTTTCAAATGACTTGATTAAGAAAGTCCAAGCCTTATCAAAGACTTTTGTCAATAAATGCACCATTGCACATTGACTCAACCGTGGTTCGGGTCCTGACATATAGGCCTTCATACAAAATTTGCACAAGTCTCCATTTTTCAAACCCATGGTGGGGACACTGGAGCAGTAATTCATTGAATCTCTCCAAATATTTTGCTAGAGTCTCTTCTTCTAATTGCACAAAACCATTTAGACTTTGACGAATTGTCGCAGATCTTATGGTTGGGGAAAACTTTTTGAAAAATTCTTTTGTGAGATCATCCCATGTTCTAATGGACTGTGGTTGTAGGTCATGAAGCCAGGACTTGTCTTTTTCTTTCAAAGAGAAAGGGAATAATCTCAGTTTAAGGGACTCTTCTGGCATTTGGTTGAAACGCAAAGTCCCACAGATATCTTCAAAATCTCTCACAAGGTGGTAAGGGTTTTCAGCATTGACCCCTCTAAACACGGGCAACATGTGAATTGTGCTTGCTTTCAGTTCAAACTGACCAGCATCAGCTGGTAGAATGATGCAAGAGGGCTGGCTTGCCCTTGTTGGGTACATGTAGTCTTTGAGACTACGAGGTTGGTTCACTTCATCACCCATTGTTTCTGGTGGGTCTGGGCTTTCTCTTTGCGGAACTGGGTATGTCAACAATATCTACTTGGCGGATGATAGGTGTAGAATACACCGTATTTACTATCTAGTAGTTTATGCTTTCTTTGCTATTTTTCGTGTAAATTATGTATTTTACGCTTGTTTTGAGTTTTATAGCTACTTTGGAGTCGCACGGAGGAAAAGAAGAAGAAAGCACCCAATTTGAGCCAAAAGGGCAAAAAGGTCATTTTACAGGCGATTGATATATGGAGCCCATTTGAGGTTAAGGGGTCAGCAAACGGGTAGCCCTTATCCGTGAAAACTGGTGCCGCTTATCACCGGTAATGGATGGGTTATGACCATGGATGTTGAAACTCAAACCCATTGGCCCACATGTCTGATCCACCCATACCCATACTCAAGCCCACATCCTAACCTAAGCTTGATCCATCTAACCGACCCGGATCCGTGATTATAACCTGAGCCCTAAATTGAGAATTATTTCTCAATCATTTTTTGTGCCTGAAATCAAGACACAGAAAGAGACAGAGATGAAGAAAATGATGAAACTGCTGATTAAGAAAATCGACGCTGCTGCTGGTGGAGATAAAGCTCAGGGAGATGTAGAAGGTGAAATCGATACACAGAGAAGAGAACCTGTGATGAGTTGCCGCTGTTGAATACAAAGAAGAAATTGAGAGAAATCAGATGGGTTAATGGCGACTGAGCTCGATTATACCAGAAATAGAAGGTTAGGGTTCGATTGGAAGATGGGTTGGTGGTGGATTGACAGAAAGGTAAAGATGCAGATCGAGAGTGGATGATGGGTTTCGATCTGAAACCACTGATGTTGGTCCGAGAGCAGAATCGAGGGATTTGCTGTTTTGAGGTCGAGAAATTGGATCTGAAGTAAGAATTGGTGCTTGGGTGTAGAGCAGATTCAAGTTCTGAGTTGTTGTTGAAGCTCAGAGAAATGGGAATTTTCCATGGTGAATCAGGGGGTTACTCTGATAGTGTTGATTGAGCAGGCTTTGAAGATTGCAGCTCAGATGGGCTTGATCTGGCTGAGAATTGTTGCAGGTGTCCGAATGAGAAGTGGCAAGGGCTCAAGTTCGGGGATGTTGGTCGCTGGCTTATTGAGTCAATTGATGGATCGGGGGACATAAGGTCATTGTTGCAGGCTTGACAATGAGTTACAAGGGGAAGATTGTTTGGCTTTGAGCCTGGCAAGTGGTCGCTGGTGTTGGAATGAATAAGCAATTTCGAGTGGGGATGCAAGTTGGCAGTGAGAAGTGAAAACGAGGTGTCGCTATGGAGCGGTTGCATTACAAGGAATTGAGTCGGGTGATTTGCGGGCAAAGGCCAAGAGATGGAGCTGGTGAGGATGGCAGAGGTGCTTCATGGCTGGAATGAAGGCAGCTATGGCGTTGTTGAAAGCCTGAAATGGGATTGTGATGAATGCTAGGCAAGGAATGAACTGAGCTGATAGTTGTGCTGGTGGAGAATGGCTGTGGTGGTGCTGGTAGTAGTGATGCAAGTGAAGCTTCAAGGAGTTTGTCTATGAATTGTGGGTATGAATGTTTATGATGGCTACAGGCAGAATAGCTGGGAATGGTGATGGCTTGCGCCTAGGAAGAATAATGCAAATTGTGAAGTTGGTTTTGCGGCCCGATGTGAGTCAAGGTGCAAAGTGGAAATGTTGGTTGCAATTGGTGGTCTTGAAGTCGTGGTTGGCAACAAATGGAGTTGCAAAATAGCCATCTGGGCTGTAGAAGTGAAAGTTGGTGCAATACGATGGCCATCTTGGCCGGAATGAAGCTGCTGTTGCGAGGAACCCATAGCCATTATGGTCGGAAAGAGTATTGGTGAAGCACAAGGATTGTGCTACGAGAGCTATGGCTAGTGTATTGGCCTTGGCAAGTCACCCATCCAGCTGAGTGAGATGCCGACCCGATCGACTAGAACCAAACACTCCCCTCCCGGTCGACTCGGTACTTGACCGAGTTAACCCGCTGAGTTTTGACCCGATCTGACCCGACTGAGTTGAACCGTTGACCGGTGGCCGGTTTGACTTTGTCGGCCACCTGAGATATACTTTCCGGCGACTATTCCTACGGATTCCGCCACAATCCCAGCTTTTTCGGTGAGCAAAATTCCCGGAACTTTCTATGGACCTCTCTCATGGGTGTGAAGACTTTGGCTAGAATTGGATGGAGAATTGGACTCAAATTTGGAAAGAGAAGGTGGAAGAGTTGAGAAAAGCTTGATTTGGAAGTTGAATTGCAAAAGGAAAAGGGTTCTAATCCTTGGGAGATTTGGAGAATATTGAAGCCTATAAATAGAGAAGTTTTCTACAACTTCTAGACACCTCTTTACACACACATCACTTGTGTTTTTGCTTGCTTTTCTAAGATTTTTCTTTTTAATTACTTGTGTGAATTTGAAACTTCTTCTTTTAATTGTTATTATTTGTGTGAATTTCAAAAACATGAGTAGCTAAATTTCTTTTTTTTGATTAAGGATGAATTCCTAGTTCTTAACATGATTTGAGTTTTTGTTTTCAAATTCTATCTTGAAGTTTTTCACATAATTATCGTTTGTTTTTACTAATAGGAGTGATCTTAAAGACATTCATGATTGATTGATAGATTGTTTGGGTGGCCAACTAAATTGATTTGTTAATTCGATCTAAAGCTAGTGAAGGTTAGGGGATAAGTAATCGTTCTTTGACTTTTTACATAAGTAGCAAACACGAGACCTTGCGAGGGATTCCGTGGAGCAATTGTGTGTAGAAACAACGTTAGCAAGTAGACCTTGAGCTAAGAGTCTAACTACTAATATCAACCTAAGAAATTCACAAAACCTAATGCATGATCCAAGTTACATCTAGGTTGAGCTAATTCTAGGTGGCTAGGTGATTAGAATCCGGTAGGCGAGAACTTCCGTGTCCGGTGATACAAGGGATTTAGGGGTTTAGCACTGAGCTAGATGCTTTACCTACGGTTGGTGATAATTTGTGACTAATAACAAGTAGAATAGAACATAACTTGATTCATTGTTTCGTAACGAAGAAGGATTCCTTGATCTTCTCTCTCTTATTGCTTTCATCTTTCAACTTTCGATTTTAATTGCTTTGTTTATTTTTATTTTGCTTTTTACACCCCCCTTTCGTGACAACTTTTACAACTAAAGATCACTTGCTCCTCGTGGGAACGAACTTGACTTCCATTATATTATTTTTAATTGAGTGGAAATTTTGAATTAATTTGATTGCACCTACGACACGCATCAAATTTTGGCGCCGTTGCCGGGGAGCAACGGGCGATTTTTTTTAGTTGTTTTTATTTTATTTTTTTTCTCTTGCTTTGTTAGATTCTTTACCGTATCTAACTTAGTTTGTGAGAATCTTGTTTCGTGTTTATACCTTTGGTGAATGCTTAAAGGGGTAGACCGAGTCCAATACGTCTTCGATCCCAAGACTCAACTAAAGGATTTCATTCGAGCGATTAACACTCCACTTTCTCCTTCTTCATCAAGTGATTCGGACAAAGAGGAAGAAACAATGGCTGATCGTACACTAAAGGACCTAGCTTCTCACAAGCTTGATACACAACAATGGTGTATCCAAACTAACTCAACCTTCGAGATCAAGCCGGGTTGATTAGAGAGTTACCAAAGTTCCATGGCATGGTGAATGAGGACCCAAACAAACATCTTATGGACTTCTATGCCATAGTTATGGCTATGCTTCCACCGAGACTAATGCGGATGGAGCAATGTTGAAAACTTTCCCGTTTTCTTTGGCGGGTAATGCTAAAGAATGGTTATATTATTTGCCTTCCTAAGCATCACAACATGGAATGGGATGAAGAAACTTTTCCTCGAGAGATATTTTCCCCGCATCCAAAGCTACTCAAATTCGCAAGGAGATTTGTGGATTGAAACAACAAGTGGGAGAATCATTGTATGAATGTTGGGAGCGTTACAAGAGGTTGGTGGGAAGTCTGTCCACACCATCAATTTAGTGATGCTATGATACTCCAATACTTCTATGAAGCTCTCCACCCAAGTGATAGGTCTCTTCTTGACGCCGCGGGTGGTGGTGCATTAATGAACAAGACTGTGGCCTAAGCTACCGAGTTGATTGAAAGTATGGCGGCAAACTCGCAACAATTCTACACAAGGGATGAACCAATGGTTAGGCGAGTGCATGAAGTTAGTGATTCATCATCACATTTTGATCAAAGGATGAGTAACATGGAGATTATGATGCAACGGATTGCCGCGGTAATTATTCCGGATAATGATACCGAACAAGTGAATGCTTTATATCCGAATCAAAGGCCAAGGTACGATCCATACTCGAATACTTACAATCCCGGGTGGAAGGATCATCCTAACTTTAGCTATGCAAATAAGCAAGCGGCGGCTCCTAATCCATATGAACAACAAGGTGGTTATCAACAATTCCAACCTCAAGTAAAGGAACAAGGATCTTCAATTGATGATAAGCTTAATGTCATGATGCAAAGTATTACGTCAATGTTTCAACAAAATCAACAAAAGACCGATTCGGCAATCAAGGAGTTACAAATTCAAGTGGGGCAATTAGCGACCGATGTGAACTTATTGAAAGCGCAATCATCCACAAAACTTCCTTCACAACCGTTTGTTAATCCAAAAGAGAGCGTTAATGCGATTACTTTGAGGAGTGGGACACAAGTGGAGCAACCAAATCAACAAGATAAGGTGTATGATGAGAAAGAGGAAATTGAAACCGCACCAAAGGAGAAAACATCTCCAACCAATCAACACGAGGAGACGGTTCCTACTTTCACAACTCCACCTCCGTTCCCTAGCCGATTTGCTAAATCAAAGAGAGACTTGGAATACATGGATATTTGGGAGATCTTTAAGAAAGTACAAGTCAATATTCCACTCATAGAAGCTCTTCGTCAAATTCCTCGTTGTGCAAAGTTCTTAAAGGAGATGTGCATGAAGAAGAAAAGGTTGAAAGGGAATGAAGTCATGAGTGTGGGGGGAGAATGCTTCGGCGTTTATTCTCAAGAAACTCCCACCAAAATTAAAGGACCCCGGTAGTTTCAATATACCTTGCACAATTGGTAAAACAAGGTTTACTCGAGCTTTGCTAGATTTGGGAGCATCGGTTAATGTTATGCCGTCTTCGATTTATGATTCTTTGAATCTCGGTCCTCTTAAGGAGACCGGGGTAGTTCTTGAACTTGCTAACCGATCTAATGTTTACCCGAAAGGGATTGTTGAGAATGTTTTGGTGCAGGTTAATAAGCTTGTATTTCCGGCCGATTTCTATGTCTTAGACATGAATGATGAGAATTCTTCCAAGTCTACACCTTTGCTTTTGGGTAGACCATTCTTAAGCACCACGGAACAAAGATTGATGTCCAAAATGGCACCTTGACTATGGAATTTGATGGTACACTCATCCACTTCAATATCTTTGAGACAACGCGATACCCTAGTGATGTGGAATCATGTTTTCCGGTGAAAGAGATTGATCCGGGCTAATGAATCTCGCAAGAGCTACGTCGGGCCGTCGACTTTAAAACAAGCGCTTAATGGGAGGCAACCCATCGGTTTTGTATTTCTTATCCTTTTGCTTTTGCTTTTTGCTTTTTGTTATTTCTTTTTCTTGTTTCTTATCATGTTAAAATTTCCCACCTTGACTTTACTAGGAGGATTCAATTACATTGAGGACAATGTAAGGTTTAAGTGTGGGGAGTGGTTAAGCATGTTTTTAAAACAAAAATTACAAAAAAATGAAAAAAAATTTTGAAAAAAAAAAAAAAGAGTTTTACATAAAAATTCCAACTTTTAAAGATTTTAGAGTCCCTAGCATATTTCTAGGTATGTTTACATAGAGTTTTTGACCGACATAATTGAACTTGGAAATGTTAGAGAACTACATTCGGATTTCTTGTTTGTTTGAGTGTTAAATAATGGATTTAATCATGCCGGTGATGCGGTTTGGTGCAGGGAGAAATGCGTTATTAGAGTTGCTGATCAATCATTAGTGGAGACTACCCGTATTCATATCATGTGAGGCACCGACCAGAAAATTTCCATCTACTAAAGAGCTTCTTGTGAGTGTGTGTCACCATACGTTAATTCCGGGTAGAATGGTGAGCTACCCAACCTCCCACCAATAGAAGCACTACTCTTTGATCTCTTGAGTGTTAATTTTGTCAATCATGAGGGTGACGTCCATGGATGAAAGCTTCCTTCTTGTAGTTCGATTTGCAGTTAGCACCATTCTCTCTCGCGACAACAACGGATCCATAGAAACACATTCATCATCAACAAGGAGCGACATTAAAATCTACAAGGAAAGTTGGAAAAGTTTAAGGTTTACAAGCAACGCAACGAGAAAAAGAGCAAGTTTCAAATTCAAGTAAAGCAACATACAAAGGGCAGATTTCACATATATGTTGAAGACTTACAATACAATGAGGTAATTTTATATTCAAGTATGAAGACTTATTCATGAAAGCGAAGAAAATTAAAAGGTGAGAATTTTTGAAAGTTTATGATTTCAAGACGATACAAGTTGTGAAGAATCAAGCGGTAAAATACTTCTTCCACGGCTATGGTTTATTTTTGTATTTAATTTCTCTTGATCAAAAAAAAAAAAAAAAAAAAAAAAAAAAAAAAATTTAAAAAGAAAAAAAAAAAAAAAAAAAAGAGATAAGAGAAAAAAAAAAACAAGAGAAATATTTGTTTTGTTAATGAGCCGTGGGGAAGGAAAATTTATAAGGAAGTTTCAAGCGACAAGGATTTCAAGGTAAAAAGGGTTACAAATTGTTAAGGATTTATGAAATTCAAGGGTTTATCATTAATAGTTGAAACCGAAGACGAAGACCAAGACGAGGAGCGGAAGACGTTTCTATTGGATGCCGTGAGAGTGGTGTTATCATAATTGGCGATCGGATGTGAAGGTAAGTAAGTAATCTCATCCTCGATAATATGGTTGATTTCCTTTCTTAGAGATCGTCAGAAAAATGGTTTTTCAAAATAAAAGATGTGGGTTTTTAAAAATATTTCGGAAGTTATCCTTCCCACCATTCAACGTGATGCAGGATTTCTCTCTTCATTCCTACCTGCACACATGTGAGAACCATAAGAAAGCTGTCTTTTTGAGTGCAATTATCATAAAATCTTATTTGGTGAGGCGCGAAGTCGAGGCGAAATGCTTATTGATCGTTTCTCAAACACGCATTCTCTCATTATGGTGTGGTTATTTCTCACTCAACATTTAAGAATGAGAATATGTTCTTTAGTATTTCTAACTTCTTATTACTAGCATGCGAAAACTCTATGTCCTCATAACTCTTTGGATGCTTGTGACGCTTGAACGCTTTGAAGTTGTGAGTTTTAGTTTGATTTGCTCGAGGACTAGCAACGTCTAAGTGTGGGGGAATTTGATAGGTGTAGAATACACCGTATTTACTATCTAGTAGTTTATGCTTTCTTTGCTATTTTTCGTGTAAATTATGTATTTTACGCTTGTTTTGAGTTTTATAGCTACTTTGGAGTCGCACGAGGAGAAAAGAAGAAGAAAGCACCCAATTTGAGCCAAAAGGGCAAAAAGGTCATTTTACGGGCGATTGATATATGGAGCCCATTTGAGGTTAAGGGCTGCCAACCGGGTAGCCCTTATCCGAAACGGGGTCTTGCTATCACCGGTAATGGATGGGTTATGACCATGGATGTTGAAACTCAAACCCATTGGCCCACATGTCCGATCCACCCATACCCATACTCAAGCCCACATCCTAACCTAAGCCTGATCCATCTGACCGACCCGGATCCGTGATTATAACCTGAGCCCTAAATTGAGAATTATTTCTCAATCATTTTTTGTGCCTGAAATCAAGACACAGAAAGAGACAGAGATGAAGAAAATGATGAAACTGTGATTAAGAAAATCGATGCTACTGCTGGTGGAGATAAAGCTCGTGGAGATGTAGAAGGTGAAATCGATACACGAGAAGAGAACCCGTGATGAGTTGCCGTCGTTGAATACAAAGAAGAAATTGAGAGAAATCAGATGGGTTAATGGCGACTGAGCTCGATTATACCAGAAATAGAAGGTTAGGGTTCGATTGGAAGATGGGTTGGTGGTGGATTGACAGAAAGGTAAAGATGCAGATCGAGAGTGGATGATGGGTTTCGATCTGAAAACCACCGATGTTGGTCCGAGAGCGAGAATCGAGGGATTTGGTCGTTTTGAGGTCGAGAAATTGGATCTGAAGTAAGAATTGGTGCTTGGGTGAAGAGCAGATTCAAGTTCTGAGTTGTTGTTGAAGCTCAGAGAAATGGGAATTTTCCATGGTGAATCAGGGGGTTGCTCTGATAGTGTTGATTGAGCAGGCTTTGAAGATTGCAGCTCAGATGGGCTTGATCTGGCTGAGAATTGTTGCAGGTCTGAAATGAGAAGTGGCAAGGGCTCAAGTTCAGGGATGTTGGCTGCTGGCTTATTGAGCTGAATTGATGGATCAGGGCTGCAAGGCTGTTGTTGCAGGCTTGACAATGAGTTACAGGGGAAGATTGTTGGCTTTGAGCCTGGCAAGTGGCTGCTGGTGTTGGAATGAATAAGCAATTTCAGGTGGGGATGCAAGTTGGCAGCTGAGAAGTGAAACTGAGGTGCTGCTATAGAGCAGTTGCATTACAAGGAATTGGAGCTGGTGATTTGCAGGCAAAGGCCAAGAGATGGAGCTGGTGAGGATGGCAGAGGTGCTTCATGGCTGGAATGAAGGCAGCTATGGCGTTGTTGAAAGCCTGAAATGGGATTGTGATGAATGCTAGGCAAGGAATGAACTGAGCTGATAGTTGTGCTGGTGGAGAATGGCTGTGGTGGTCTTGGTAGTAGTGATGCAAGTGAAGCTTCAAGGAGTTTGTCTATGAATTGTGGGTATGAATGTTTATGATGGCTACAGGCAGAATAGCTGGGAATGGTGATGGCTTGCAGTTCAGGAAGAATAATGCAGCTGTAGTTGGTTTTGCAGCCCAGATGTGAGTCAAGGTGCAGTGGGAATGTTGGTTGCAATTGGTGGTCTTGAAGCTGTGGTTGGCAACAAATGGAGTTGCAAAATAGCCATCTGGGGGTAAAGTGAAAGTTGGTGCAATACGATGGGCCATCTTGGCCGTGAATGAAGTCAAGCAAAGCGAGGAACCCATAGCCATTATGGCTGGAAGAGTATTGGTGAAGCACAAGGATTGTGCTACAGAGCTATGGCTAGTGTATTGGCCTTGGCAAGTCAGCCCATCCAGCTGAGTGAGATGCTGACCCGGTCTGACTAGAACCAGCTGACTCCCCTAAATCGGTCTGACTCGGTACTTGACCGAGTTAACCTGCCGAAGTTTTGACCCGATCTGACCCGACTGAGTTGAACCGTTGACCGGTGGCCGGTTTGACTTTGTCGGCCACCTGAGATATACTTTCCGGCGACTATTCCGGCCGGATTCCGGCCACAATCCCAGTTTTCCGGTGAGCAAAATTCCAGAACTTTCTATGGACCTCTCTCATGGGTGTGAAGACTTTGGCTAGGAATTGGATGGAGAATTGGACTCAAATTTGGAAAGAGAAGGTGGAAGAGTTGAGAAAAGCTTGATTTGGAAGTTGAATTGCAAAAGGAAAAGGGTTCTAATCCTTGGGAGATTTGGAGAATATTGAAGCCTATAAATAGAGAAGTTTTCTACAACTTCTAGACACCTCTCTACACACACATCACTTGTGTTTTTGCTTGCTTTTCTAAGATTTTTCTTTTTAATTACTTGTGTGAATTTGAAACTTCTTCTTTTAATTGTTATTATTTGTGTGAATTTCAAAAACATGAGTAGCTAAATTTCTTTTTGATTAAGGATGAATTCCTAGTTCTTAACATGATTTGAGTTTTTGTTTTCAAATTCTATCTTGAAGTTTTTCACATAATTATCGTTTGTTTTTACTAATAGGAGTGATCTTAAAGACATTCATGATTGATTGATAGTTTGGGTGGCCAACTAAATTGATTTGTTAATTCGATCTAAAGCTAGTGAAGGTTAGGGGATAAGTAATCGTTCTTTGACTTTTTACATAAGTAGCAAACACGAGACCTTGCGGAGGGATTCCGTGGAGCAATTGTGTGTAGAAACAACGTTAGCAAGTAGACCTTGAGCTAAGAGTCTAACTACTAATATCAACCTAAGAAATTCACAAAACCTAATGCATGATCCAAGTTACATCTAGGTTGAGCTAATTCTAGGTGGCTAGGTGATTAGAATCCGGTGGCGAGAACTTCCGTGTCCCAGGATACAAGGGATTTAGGGGTTTAGCACCGAGCTAGTCGCTTTACCTACTAGTTGGTGATAATTTGTGACTAATAACAAGTAGAATAGAACATAACTTGATTCATTGTTTCGTAACGAAGAAGGATTCCTTGATCTTCTCTCTCTTATTGCTTTCATCTTTCAACTTTCGATTTTAATTGCTTTGTTTATTTTTATTTTGCTTTTTACACCCCCCTTTCGTGACAACTTTTACAACTAAAGATCACTTGCTCCTCGTGGGAACGAACTTGACTTCCATTATATTATTTTTAATTGAGTGGAAATTTTGAATTAATTTGATTGCACCTACGACACGCATCAGCGGATTCTAACTAGTTGATTTGTTTGGTCTCTAAAAGACACAATCATAGCCTAGCTAGCACATCAAGCATGTTAAACACTCATACAACCAATCGATTTTCAAAACAGGAAGGCAAAGCTCATAAGAATCAAAAACTAGTTCTCGGAATTAGTCGCACAGGATTGATGTTTGATGCTTTTAAGAAATGCACAACAAAAACTTGCTTGGCAGGTTGAACAAATAACAGATTATGTGCATAGTTTTCGGGGCAGCTAGATTATGCTCACTCAAGGTGAAGCATGTGCTGTGTGATTGTGATAAACAAAAGGCTTGGCATGTGAATATGGCTCACAGGTTATCAACAGGTCTGGCAAACCTCAAATTTCACAGATCAAGCACAAAGGTGCCAGGGCAGATAGTTCAACAAACTCAGTCAATAACAAACTCAGCTAGTAGCCAAAGAATTTGGTTAACAAGTTGGCCAAATAACAAGTTATGCATACACTCAGGGTGTAATATGGTCTGGGTGATTATCTTGGCAGTGAACAATTAATCTGTTTGAAGAGGCAAAGACACGACTAGTTTCACATATCATGCACAATCAACACTAAACTCAGCTAGCTCTAGGAACCAAACTACGCACACAGAACTGATATGTACGTGCAAATCAGACGAGCAGCAATGCACAAATCAGGGAGGTAAGAATCGGTGTGTCTCAGATATTAGGTAGCATACAGGGCTCAACAAAAACAGCAGGTAAACATGCTACTCAAGTATCACAGATTCATGCACAACGGTACCAGGGATTGCAGGTGTGAAATAGTGTTCAGCAAAGCAGCTAGAGTATCAGGCTATCATGGTTTTCTACTCATACAAACATAGAGTATAATGAGGGTTGAGAATGACACCAACCGATTTTAGCCACAATGGCTATGCTGCTCCCTTTCTCCTTCTTTCCCTTGGTTTGTACGGAGATGTCACAGGTACCTGTTTGCTCAGGAGAGGATGTCAGTACTCAAATATGTGCATGTAGCACAGAAACATGAAGAGTAATTATCGATCAACAACTAGAATCATAAGACAGCTGCTGAGAACTGCAGTGATGAATTATTGAAAAACTGAGCAAAAGACTTCTCAAACTACAACTGCAGCCATGTAAACTCTATCACTATTCAATATTTATACAGAACAACAAGGAGTTCAGCTGAGATGTGACAGATCAGGTCTTGCAGGCTTGAGTTCAAGCTAGGCCGGACGCTGAATGAAATAGCAGGTGTTAACAAAGGACAATGAACAGCTGAAACTATGATCATACAGATTCCTTCACTTACCGATGGATATTCACAGATGGCATATGCTTTAAACTATAAAAGAAGGAAGTCTGACAAATGCACAAACTAAGCTACAAGATTATAGAAAACTAATGAACTACAACATGAGATGCAAACTAACTAACAAAAAGGATTGAAAGAATGCAGATATAAAATGATTGAAATTAAAGGCTAAAGCTAGAAACTGCAGGATGCTAAGATGCTAAGATGCAAATGTAAAGACAACTTAACAGATTTACAACCTAAGTTAACAGGATGCAACTGGAAAAAAGAAAAAAAATGGCAATGGCTAAGTTGTACCAAATGCATGCAAACATGAAAAGTGAAAAGTGACAATGCGATTCTGAGAATTAAAAAAATCGAAAATTACAGAGCCAAGCTACAACATATTGATAGTTATAGATGCAATTAACTCACCTAGTCTTGGCAATGATGCAGCTAACCTAATAGAAACAAGATGCAGTTATGCGATGGAACTGAAAATTAAAAACTACAACTAGGTGTCACAGAGCTAAGCTACAGATTACAGATTATTATGACATACAACTATTTACAGGGCTAAGATGCAGATGACAAAATACTGAAAGGAACCTAACTATTATGCAAGGATGCTTACAACATGCATCACCTAAATTACAGCTAGCTATGGATGCAAATAGTCCTAAACTGGATATGAATATAAGACAATGATTCAACTAATCCAACTGAAAAAAGATGCAGTGAAAAAAAAATGCAAAAAGTTATAGTTAACAATGCAAGACTAAAATGCAGATTATATAGACAGATGGTAGGAAGCTACAAACTGAAAAACGAAAGATAACAAAATATGCTAAACAAAACACATAACTAATATTAAACTACAGGACAATGATGCTTGGTATGAGAATTCACTTAAAACAGAATGCCGGTAAACAAAAATGATTGAGTGTTAAAAGAAAAACTACAAAAACTACTACAAGTAATACTATCAACAGGATGCAGGTTATGTAACAGATGGGTCACAAAGTTATACTACAACAACTGAAAAACAACATTCTAACTCATATATATATAAAATAAATAGTAAACTAAAAATCAGTAAAGTGGTACTTTAGATCAGCTACATCGCTACCGAGTCCCCGACATCGGCGCCAAAAACTTGGTAGGCTCAGAAATGTTACCTACGATTATAACTGCAAGTGCACAGTGTTGATTTGCAACACAGGGCAAGCACAGGTCGAACCCACAGAGACTAGGTGAGTGTACGCTGATGCTATGCTTTATCCAAACTGATTCTTAATGAGAAGTAACACAAAGGGGTTGTTTTGGGTGTCGATACGACAAGATGTTGGTATTAACAAGTAATTAAGCAGATTGTAAAGTAAATATACAAAACAGATTGTAAACAAAGGCTAGAGAGCACTAGGGTGATTGAATTCACCTTCTAACCCTATGCTAAGGTAATTCAACTCAAATTATGTTCTTGTACCTTCCCTTGAAGGTCTCGGTGGATGCTTTATCAACCAACTCCCTCGCTCACCCCTAGTATCAACTGTCTTCTTACAGTACAATTGATCACAGGTTAGTTTGGTCATACAATTAACTACCATCCTAAAACAATACAACACAGCAAGAACAACAACAAGAAGTTGATTAACTTAACATGAAATTAGGGGTTTCATCTACACCCTAGCAAAGTGAATTAGAACATGATAACAAAAGAATTAAAACAATTTAATTGAATTAAACTAACAAAATAAACCTAAAAATTCCAAGAGATTCTTACACGTAAAAAATCTATAACTTCTTCTCTAACCCTAAAAATCAAAATTAAATGCAAACCCTATTCACCAAAGACTCTCGAATTGGTTGTCCCCTCTTCCAATTGCCTCTGCAAGCCATTAATGCGATGTTGGGAGAAACCCTAACTCCATCTATCTCGAGCTCAGCTTCTAGGGACTGGGAGAAGCAGTGGTGGAGATAGCTATAGCTAGAGATGGTGAAGGCGGCTGTGCTGGTGGCTGCTTAGAGGTGGTCGGGGATGGAGGTGATAGATGGCTCTGGTAAATTGGTCGGGAGAGAAGATGAGGGCTCTGGTTCTTGTCGGGAGAGAAAGAGAGAAAAATTGAGAGGAATGTTTGGTTCTTTGCTCGGTTAGGTGAAGGAGACATGCGGCTAGGGTGTTAGGCGGGAGCTTCGAATGTTGATACATTGAGTGAAGAAGCCGTTGGATGCAGCTGCTTGATTCAATCTAACGGTTCAGGATGGAGGCGGGTTTGGATTCGGGTATGGGTTCGGAAGTTGGATAACTCAAGCCCATGTACTTGTAAACGGGTTGCAACTGATGCGCAAGCGGGCTGCAACTTCTCTTCCATAGTCGCTAATCTCCAATTTTCTGCTCTTTTGGCTCCTCAATTCATCCAAGCTTTATTTAGTACCTAAAAACACAAAATTAATTAGTACAAGAATTTATTCTTGATAACAGAGAAAATACAGAATTTGGGATAATATTTGATTTTAAAGCACAAAAGATGAGTTAATTGCCAATAAAATGGTGTAGAAATATGCAATATTTGGCACTCATCATATAACAATTGGAAGGAACAAGAACCTCACTAGACTACCGATTATAGTAGCTTCTAAATTCCCAAAATTGGTGATTTCGTCAAGGAAGAAATTTGGGGCAACTTTATAATCGGAAGTCATATTAACTACCGATTATTCTAGTTCCCAAATTCGAAAAAATGACATTTCTGCAAAAACAAAATTTGGGGCAACTGTATAATCGGAAGTCATATTAACTACCGATTATTCTAGTTCCCAAATTCGAAAAAAATGACATTTCTGCAAAAACAAAATTTGGGGCAACTGTATAATTGGAACTACCGATTAACATAGTTCTCAAATTCGAAAAAATTGAGATTTCTGCAAAAACAAAATTTGGGGCAACTGTATAATCGGAAGTGAAAATACTTCATTTGGATACCGATTATACAGTTGCCCCAACAAAATAGAGCCGTTGGAACTCTAAACTCTATATAAGGATTGTATCCTTTTACTCTCTATGGAACACAAATACCTTTAAACTCTCGCCAACATCATCTTCAACATAGTGGCCCAACAATTCATTAATCCTACGGATTTCACGATTGAAGAAGATTTATCTTTATGTAGGTGCTATGTTCAATTCTATCCGAGACGAGGAGAAGAACGTAGGCAAGGAGGCATAATGAGTATGAGTTATTTGGGGAAAATTCACGAAAAATTCTGCGCCGACATGGTAACCCAAACAACCGTCACTCCGCTGATCTTTTCTGCCGAGTTGGTTCAATAAAGGAACACGTCGAAGAATTCGTCCATTTAACTTATCTTGTGAATCAATATCGATTGAGGGGTGAAACCAATGATGAGGTTATAAAACGATCTCTCGGGGAATGGTGGAGATGGAAAAGATCAAGCTTCCGTTATGAAGCTGATTTTAGAATCCTTAGGGCGATTGAAATATTTAATCCGTTTAGGACTCGTCCAACACGTCCACGACGCTAATCACAATACCTTGTAATAGAATTGCGGGAGTTCAATGTAAAATTATGATGATGTGTAGGTGATATTGTTATGAATTTCAAAATATTTATGAAAATCGGAAGTTTTAATTGTTGATCTAACTACAGATTATACTCCAACGGCTAGTTCGTTCAAAAGAAACTAGTCGTGCCTCGAAAACCACACACGGTCGGTTGATAATACATATTGATAAACCTCCGATTATACTACTCTAATGAAACTGAGAACTCTGTTGACAAAACATCCTATAATCGGAAGTATATAACAATAAATATTTACCGATTACGCATAATCGGGTGCTTTGTTCAAACATTTCCTACCGATTGTGTGTAATAATTGTACGTAATTTCAGTACAGCCTTGTAAAAGTACGCATCAATGGCCATATTTTCAAAAAAAAAAAAAACGTTGGGACTCTCATCTATATAAGGAGGGTAAACTCTTCTTATTTATGCACTAAACAACACATATATAGCATCGTGTATTCTACAAATAGATTTTCCATCGTCTACTCTTGTGAATTCATTTTATATCTCAACTTACAAGCATGGAAACGTTTGACGCAGCTGAAGATTTGGTCATTGTGAAAACATGGTATCGTGAAACAAGACGTGAAGATGTCATAGCAGGAAGGTTAACACCCGAAGTCTTTTGGGCTAGGGTATATAGCCAATTTGTGCGAGAGTATGGAAATCCAAAGCATAGATCACTCCAACAAGTTCATGATCGTTCCGACTTGTCCAAAAAGGGTAAATGATTACATAACGATACAAAAGAGGATGTTTAACACTAGCCACTTAAGCTTGTCAATCCAACAATTTGTAAGTATAACGCTCGGTTATTCTTTTAAATAACACCGGGTGTCTAATCTTTCTTACTAAAACGAAGTCGACATTATTTTATGTTTGTTTATGTAGGAGACACTCGCAAAAAGACAGTACTTAGTGGAAAGGGTGAAGAATTCACTTATGATGGAAGTTATGAATTCCTGAAGTCCGTCACAACAATATAAATGTTGATTGATGGTTACAATCGGAAGTTATTATTTTATATTGTCTACCGATTCTGGGAAGATTTTCAGCTTTTTTGTAAGACTTTGGTGACAATCGGAAGTTTATGCAATATGTTGTCTACCGATTCTGGGAAAAATTTTCATTTTTTTTGTCAGAGTTTTTTGTCAATCGGAAGTTTATGCAATATGTTGTCTACCGATTCTGGTAGTGAACCTTGAACTTCAACAACTTCACGTTCTTCATACCCATCCATGTTTATGGAAGTTGGCAACATATACCCACTTCTTCTTCTTCTCTCACTCAATCGGAAGTTATCTCACAATGACCCAAAAACAATTTCCAAACACTAATATATATACCCCATACTACCGATTACAAAGTTTGCTTCCGATTACTGTTTCAATCGGTAGGTCTATAAGTTGGATACTCTACCGATTATAGCAGATTTCAAAATTCATTACATGAAGAATTTTAGAAAAAATCATTTTGGGGCAACCTATAATCGGGAGGGTTTGTAACCTATTTAGCTTCCGATTATGGCTACATCCAAAACACGAACCAAGTGGTTATGGTTGGCTCTGCACCCCTCAAAACCTATGGAATATGGCCAAGGTTGAATCTGGGGCTACCTATAATCGGTAGGTCTATAAGTTGGATACTCTACCGATTATAGCAAATTTCAAAATTCATTACATGAAGGATTTTAGGAAAAATTCATTTTGGGGCAACCTGTAATCGGGAGGGTTTGTAACCTATTTAGCTTCCGATTATGGCTACATCCAAAACACGAACCAAGTGGTTGTGGTTATGGTTGGTCAAAACCTATGGAATTTGGCCAAGGTTGAATATGGGGATACTTATAATCGTTAGTCATACAACTTGGATTATCTACCGATTATAGAAGGGAATATTAGCCGAAATATCCACATACTAATCGGTAGTTAGTGTTTCAATTTAACCTACCGATTCACCTTTTACCTACCGATTACGGTATAGGCTACCGATTCTGGAAGGGCATAGTTGCCATTTAAAAATTTCGGAGATAAGGGTAGCTTAGATTTACGTTTGGGTGACATTTTTTGTCTTTTAGTGTCGCCCCTAATTCTTTCGGGGTCGCCCCTAAAAATGCCATGCTATTTTGCATAGCACTCGCACCATTTTCTATAAATTGGTGCGAGAAATATGTTAATTCATATTTCCTTCTCTATCCACCTATAAGTCTTCTTATATATATTTTCCTTCTCTATAGTTTCTCTAATTAACGTGATATTACGACCATATAAAAAAACGGTTTCATGAATGATTATCGACTAGTATTGAAGAAGCATCAAAACCATCAACCGTTTTTTATATGGTTTATTTATGCCGGTCACTCTTTCTTCTTATCCAACAAAACCATAAAAAAACAACCCTTCTCTGCTCAGATCTAGTCCAAAAATCTAAGCAGATTTTTTCATTATTCCTTGCTTTCTAGGTTAGTTAGTAGTTTAGTTTAGTTTTGATTATGTTTTCTATTTCTCTACACCGTTGGTGGCTTTATCTACTCTTTTGAGGTTTATCTTCTCTTTAATGGTGATTCTTGGTTATTGGTTTGGGTTTTAAGATCCATAATGATGCTCTCCAACGACGAAATCTCCATCTTTGTTGTTTCCGGCGACAGAATCTTCATCGGAACCTTCATCATCAACTTATCCGGCGACGAAATCTTCATCGGTGGTCTTTTTGATGACGGAAGCTTCATCACTAGTTACAAGATATTTGAGAAAATCACTCCTACTTTGGGACCATATATTTCTAAAGAATAAAAACAAACTAAATGGTTGGAATTTAAGTCCGAGAAAAACCATCCTTCTTCCGATTTAATCGGATCTTACTCATACTTGTATTTGTCTTACTCCTATAATTTTTCTCTTTCTCTTGTCGGATTTCTCGGTATTGTACTCTTACGATATGTTCTTGTTACTTTGTCTTAGCTTATTTTCGGTCTTAAACTCATTGTAACCTTGAAATCCCATTAATAAAAAGGTTACTTATTTTAATGCCTTTCATAGAGGTTTCATGCGCTACAGAAGGTCCCAGGTTCGAGTCCCAGATGGCGTAATATTACAGAGTTTGACATGGACGGTAGAGTTGGCTTGCCCCCCCCCCCCTTGCGACGACATTAGCCATACCATTCGCTTCGACTCCTCGGCTTTGTTCTTCATGAGGCTCGCTGATAGGCTAGCACGACAACCTATTCAACTACTGTAGTACACTGCTTGGAGCTTAGCTTGTTAGGATTTTAATTAATTAATTAATTATGTAATAACTAGGTATCACCGGGGCCTTACGGCCCCGGCTCAACCTCTGATTAGTTTTATAAGATATGTGATCTTCGGTATCCTGCATAAGGTTTCTAGCTTGGTAAGTTCTGTTAGAATATTTTAAGATATTATTAATATGCTTCTTTATCCAGGTATCTCCATTGATATAGTGCGACCATCGGTGATTTCCTAAAGAAGAAAAAAATATCCTTGGTGTCTTTTTTATTTGTTGATTAAATGGTGATGATGAATTAAACGTGAACATCACCTCGTGAAAGTTACAGTCGAAGTATAATATGGCTTAGGCGGATGATGTTGTGCATTTTATCTAACAAATTAGAACATGCAAGCTTAAGCGTGGTTTGAAAGCAATAAATCTAAATTTTAATAAAGAAATTCAGGAAATTATTACAAAGAACAAACGACCTGATTTGAATAAAAATTTAAATTACTAAAAAGAAGATCTAAGCAATGCAAAGATTATTGCAGTCATATAGACTATGTTTGCGCCATTGCTGGAGTGATGGGTACATGCTTCTCAGTACTGATTCGTATGGAATTAGCACGACCCGGTGATCAAATTCTGGGTGCGTTTTCCGCTCCCAATTAAACGCAGTCAGTAAGGACAAACCAATAAAGACCGTCACTCAAACGAAGAGTATTTTTAACTACTACTATCTTCTTCGTTCATTTGAAATTCTTCATTCTCACAAAATATAAATGATACTTCGTATAATGGTACACATCCAAAAATATGATACGATATTCCATTAGTAAGTTCAAATAAATACTCTATAGCGTTGATAAATCAAGTGATACCATAATGCATTTTTCAACGTTCATATATACCACATATTTAACTTGAGGTTTCATGTTAGGCAGAAAAAATAAAAGGTAAAATTAAAAATTGAAATTCGTGAATGTCTAATCGATTTCACAATTACCTATTATCATTTCTGCATCTATATACTACCTCTAATGCATATCCCGTGAGAACTTTATTTTACGCAATATTAACCTCATTTTTTTCTCATCATACCACACAAACACATACATGCGTAGGTCTTGGTCCTTAATAGCTTGTTTGGATAGCAGAAGCAGAAGTCAGAGGCAAAATATTTTTGTTTCACAAAAAGTTGATTTTTTTTGCTTCTAAAGTCATTCTGAAATTGTGCACCAAAACTAATTTCGAACTTTTTTGCTTTTAGAAGTCAAAAAGCTACTTCTGGAGTGGTATCTAAATAAGCTATAAGTTACGGGAATAAAAAGCGGAGACTCGTAATCTCAAGGCCCGCTTATGTTGCTTGCGAACGGAAACCGAAATCCATTTTTCAGTCTTGTAAAAGGAATATTTTTTTTTGAATTCTATACGATTTGGAATTGCATCGCATATCTAACAGACTAATTTGAGAAAACTTATGAGCATAATTTTTTTTATTTTCATCTATAATTTGTATATTAATTAATTATAAATATATCACTATCTAAAAACACTTATCTCCCACAAAGAGCTAAGAGCTCAAATAGATTTAAAAGTACCTTAAAACTAATAAACCAATTTACTTGCAGGTTCTACTATTGTGGTTAATATGTTCATCACTATTATCAATCTATGTGCTCAACTTTTGTGCCATTATTCCAGCTAATTGATTTTATTTACAGACAAACTTAGAGGTCTTATGCAAATGCAATCGTCTTCTTGAAAAAATCTTCAAATAACTTAAGTGTAATGCAAGGGCAATCAACTTCCAACATATTCTCTTCCGGAACAGAGTGCTGAGAGAACAATATTGGTTTTTGTCCGATAAAGGATACAAAAATGAAAAGTTTTCTACACGTATACCTATGTAGCGCCATATCTATAATATAGTTATGGAAAGTTTTTACATGCATGCCTATGTCGCGTTATATCTCTATACGGGTATCAGAATGCGTATAATGTTTTGGCTTACTCATACAGCTATGCCATATGTGGGAGTCGAACCCGCAACTACATGGTAAACACCATGTGCTCTGCCATTTGAGCCAAGACAGCAAATACAATTCTAATTTTTTGCTCATGAAGGGATCACCGTGCTTCATATGCACATATAACCCTAACATTATGATATGAAAGTCTATATCATGATCTTAAGTCTATAACCCTGCTTCATATGCATTCTCGGCATCTTCACGTATTTCCATTGGGTTCTTCAGATGATTTATGTAGTCAAAAGGGAGATGCGACATTATAGCTATATCAAGCTGACATACCAAAAGGGAAGAAAATTAGGACCCAAAAAGCTTCTCAAACATTCATTCAATAAATCAAAAAAGAACAAATCAGACCCAAAAATATTGGTAACTAACTGTGAAAAAGGTCAAAACAAACCTAAACTGAGAAATGCAGCATCCACTTTTTTACACAACTTTTAGATTCCGTACGGAACTCTTCAGACCGGACAACAGACTTCAACATACTAACGGAACACTCGTTTCTCATCCTTGAAATGCACCTTTGATATATCCTACAAAGATGGATAAAATCTTAAAAGAGGGTGCTTTGAAATCTTGAGAAAATAAGGTTTTAACACCACCCCAATGTCGTTTACCTACCCCGACCGACGAAGTTTCTCAACCTCTCGTTGATTTTGGAAAAGTTGTTCTAAGCTTATATAGCTTAAAGCATAATATAGCTAAACAATATATAAAGTTTATATTAATTAAAGATTTAATATCCAAACAATAATAGAATTGATCATTAAATGAACTAGTTGGGAGCAAAACCTTTTTTAGAGTATTGTTTATTGTTTAGTCGGTTGATCAGTATCACAGTAGCGTGTTTAATTAGTTGGCCATAATAGCTGGATAGGGGGCCTGGGCCTACGGCCCCGGCGATGGAGAAAATTTAAGTAGGAAATACCATATGGTCCTAGAAATAATATATTGGAGAGAGTCTAGTCCAATTGACCTAGTCAATTGTCTGTTTGGTCCTATTTGGTAATATAAATTATCATTTGGTCCTAAAAATTATCATTTGGTCCTAGGGTGATGTCATGGATGATGTAAATGTCATCCTGTTGTGGCAGAAATACCCTTTTGGATAAAGACCATATATATAGTCAAAAGGGATGAGAGAAGAAATCATTTTCAGATTTACTTTCTCTCTCATCTTTTTTTTCTAGATCTGAAAATTAAGCTTTTGAAGATGAAGATGAAGAATGATGTTTTGCTGCTCGTGTTAATGAGATGAACTCGTGTTGAAGACGAACCAAATCTCTTTGTTGTTGTTTGATGATGAACCAAATCATTTGTTGCTGCTCCTGCTCCTGTAGCCATGGCGTGTTGATGAAGATGAAATCATGTCGGTGATGATTAATACAGATGTTTTCTCGATATGTAGACGATGATGTTTTGCTAGTATTGATCTGTTTTCTTCTCTCTATTTTCTTGATCAGTGATTTTGATATGTAGATTTTGGTAGTTTGTAGACGAATATGATGATGTTGCTATTTGTTGAATATGCTGCTGCTGATCATATTGGTGATGATGAATACAGATGTGTTCTTGAAGACGATGACAACGAAGATAATGATTTTGAATGAACGATGTTGTCTGCTGTTTCTTGTTTTTGGAGGCGATGAAGACGACGAACAACAATAAAAGGACCCGTCCACCGAGAACGTAACTTCCCAGGGAAAAGATGCAAGCAGGTATCATACAGAAGAACTTTTTGACCTGGATAAAATGACTTCCTTAAAATATTTTTATCATGCACAAGTTTCATTTTGTTCTTATACTCCTTAGCACTATCGTAAGCATTTATACGAATCTCTTCCAACTCATTGAGTGGAGTTTCCTCCGGGCTTCGCCTTGTCAAGTGAAAAATTTAGTCGCTTAATGACCCAATAAGCTCTATGTTCTAACTCAACAGGTAAATGACATGCCTTGCCATACACAAGCCGATAAGGTGACATTCTAATAGGGGTCTTAAACGCAGATACGGTAAGCCCATAAGGCATCGAGAAGCCTAGACGACCCGCCTTTCCGATTAGGATTAACTGTTTTCTCTAATATACGTTTTATCTCCCTATTGGAAACCTCTACCCGACCACTAGTCTCGTGGATTGTATGGGGTGGCTACCTTATGTGTAATAACATATTTCTTCATCAAAAGCTTAAAAGGTCCATTACAAAAGTGCGACCCTCCATCACTAATTATAGCTCGCGGTGTACCAAAACGTGTAAGTATATTATTTTTCAAGAACTCAATCACAACTCTATGGTCATTGGTTTTACACGCAACCGCCTCAATCCACTTAGAGACATAGTCTACAGCGACAAGGATGTATAGGTTACCAAAAGAATTAGGAAACAGACCCATAAAGTCAATACCTCACACATCAAAGACCTCGACAACTAAAATAGGGTTCAAGGGCATCATGTTCCTACGGGAAATGGTTCCTAATTTCTGGCAACGTTCACAAGTAACACAGTAACTGTGGGAGACTTTAAACAACGAAGGCCAATAATCCACACTGCAATATCTTAGCAGCAGTCTTCTTAGCACTAAAGTGACCCCCAGAAGCATGATCATGACAAAAGGAAATAATACTGGACTGGTCACTCTCAGGTATACATCTCCTAATAATCTGATCTGGACAATACTTAAACAAATAAGGATCATCCCAAAAGAAGTGCTTAACTTCGGCTAAAAACCTAGAACGATCTTGTTTACCCCAATGTTGGGGCATTCGACCAGTAACAAGATAGTTCACTATATTCGCATACCAAGGTAATTGGGTAACAAAGAACAGTTGTTCATCAGGAAAACTATCCCTAACAGGAGGATAATCATCAGGGGTATCCACAACAAGCCTATACAAGTGGTCTGCTACCACATTTTCTGCACCTTTTTTGTCTCTAATGTCTAAGGAAAATTCCTGTAACAAGAGGATCCATCTAATCAATCTAGGTTTAATATCCTTCTTGGAAAGAAGATACTTCAAAGCAGCATGATGGGTGAAGATTATGACCTTAGAACCTAAGAGATAGGGTCTAAACTTGTCTAAGGCAAACACAATGGCTAACAGTTCCTTCTTCGTAGTGGTATAGTTCAACTGGGCATCATTCAGAGTTTTGCTAGCATAGTAAATCATATGAAGTAATTTATTTTCTCGCTGACCTAGCACAACACCAATAGCATAATCTGAAGCATCACACATGATCTCAAAGGGTAGGTTCCAGTTGGGTGCCTGGACTATGGGGGCGGTAGTAAGTAAAGTCTTAAGCTTCTCAAAAGCCTCTAAACAAGCATCATCAAAGACAAACTTAACATCTTTTGCAAGAAAATTGCAAAGAGGTCTAGAAATCAAGCTAAAATCCTTAATGAATCGACGATAAAAACCCGCATGCCCTAAGAATGACCTAATATCTCTTACGGTTTTTGGGACCTGTAAAGTCTTAATAAGGTTAACTTTGGCTTTATCTACCTCTATACCCTTAGAAGATACGATATGCCCTAAAACAATTCCTGATCGAACCATGAAATGACATTTCTCCCAATTAAGCACTAGATTCTTTTCCTTAATTACACCTAGTCAACACTAATGACAAATGATGCAAGCATTCATCGAAAGATGAACCAAACACTGAAAAATCATCCATAAAGACCTCTAAGAACCGTTCTACCATATATGAAAATATGCTTATCATGCAACGCTGAAAAGTCGTTGGGGCGTTACATAGCCCGAAAGGCATGCGTCTATACGCAAAGGTACCAAAGGGACAGGTAAAGGTTGTTTTCTCCTGGTCTTCTGGGGCAATAACGATCTGATTATAGCCAGAGTAGCCATCTAAAAAGCAAAGAACGACTATGTCCAAACTTAATCTCTAGCATCTCGGTCGATGAAGGGAAGGGGAAAGTGGTCCTTCCTAGTGACCTTGTTCAATTTCCTATAGTCAATACAAACACTCCAACCCGTGGTCACTCGGATTGGGATTAATTCATTGTTATCATTCTGGACTACGGTAATACCGGATTTCTTGGGAACAACCTGAACGGGGATGACCCATTTGCTGTCTGAAATGGGGTAGATAATGCTTGCATCTAACAACTTAAGGATCTCGGTTCGAACTACTTCTTTCATATTGGGGTTTAGTCGACGTTGCATCTCCCTAGAAGGTTTGGTATCTTCCTCTAAATAAATCTGATGCATACAAACAGTAGGACTTATACCCTTAATGTCTGCTATGGTCCACCCTAAAGCTTCCTTGTTGTTCTGAAGGACGATTATTAGCCTACTTTCCTGATCACTATCCAAGTCGGAAGCAACAATCACAGGTAAAGTCTTAGAAGGACCTAAAAACACATACTTCAGGGTATCTGGCAATGGTTTTAGGTCCAACTTAGGAGGATCTTCTAACGAAGGAACTAGGGTATACTTATAAATTGGTAGTGGCTCGAACTTAGGTTTCCATCCATTACTAGTGTCTAACAAAGGGGTTGAATCTAACAAAGCATTCACCTCGTTAATCACATTGTCATCATCGAAATCAATCCCAAAGTGAGCTAGGCATTTCTCTAATGGATCTTCTAACAAAGTGTTTGGTAATGACTCCTTGACTAATGTTCCTATCATGTTCACCTCTTCTATGTTCGAGTCATCTAGTTCAGAGGGTAGCTTACTAATATTAAAAAGGTTCAGCTCAATAGTCATATTACCAAAAGACAAGTTCATAATACAATTTTGACAGTTAATGATCGCATTGGATGTAGCTAAAAACAGGCGACCTAAAATTACTGGTATTTAGTTCTCTGGGTCAGGGACAGGTTGGGTATCTAGGATAAAAAAATCCACCGGATAAATGAACTTGTCGACCTCTATGAGAACATCCTCGATCACACCCCGAGGAATTTTAACGGACCTATCAGCTAACTGGAGTGTCATCTGGGTAGGTTTCATCTCACCAAGTCCTAGCTTAAGGTACACATGGTATGTGAGTAAGTTCACACTGGCTCCTAAGTCAAGCAAAGCTTTCTCAACACGGTATTTACCTATTGTGCAAGAAATAGTAGGGGACCCTGGGTCTTTATACTTAGGAGTAGTGGTATTCTGAATAATAGAACTCACGTGACTAGCTAGAAAGGCTTTCTTCTGGACACTAAGCTTCCGCTTTCGCGTACACATATCCTTAAGAAACTTGGCATAAGCGGGAATCTGCTTAATCGATCCAACAATGGTAGGTTGATAGTTACCTGCTTAAAAACCTCCAAAATATCATTAAAGTTGGACTCCCTCTTAGTTGGAACTAGCAACTGTGGGAATGGGGCTCTAGGAACAAAGCCTGGCTCAATATGACCCTCATTGGTCTCTTTAGAGACTCTATCAGTCTCCTCGGTTTCTGGTTCGGAAGGGTGAACTACATCATGTTCACTTTCAGGCATGGCGACCTTATTGTCAACTTTCTTTCCACTCCTAAGGGTTGTAATAGAATTCACATGATTGTATGATTTCTCTCCTTTGGGGTTAGGATCAGTAGGACTAGGGAACCTTCCTTCTTCTCTCTCACTAATAAACTTAGCTATCTGGCCAACTTGAAGTTCTAATTTAGCAAGAGTCTAGGGAATTATTCTTCAAATTCTGCCTGGTTTCTTGTTGAAAGCTAAGGTGGTTAGCTGATAACATATCATGGTTCTTTGCTAACATAGTGAGAGTTTCTTCTAAGGTAGAGATCTTTTTCTCAGAAGTGTTCTGAAACTGGGTTTGACCTGAAGGGTTCTTTGCATAACCAAAACCTGGGGGAGGCTGAGAATTACTAGACTGACCTTGATTCTGGCCTTTAGACCAAGAAAAGTTAGGATGGTTTCTCCAACCAGGGTTGTAGGTCTCTGAGTATGGGTCAAACTTTTGACGGTTCTCAAACCTAGCGTTGTTATAGACAACATGGGCTTGTTCTTCACTAACATGACCTTCCCAAAATGAGTTATCGGGCTCTATTCCACAACTAGAGACTTGAGAGGCTATATTAGGTTCAACAAGGGACCTATTTTTAGACTGACCCATTTCCAAAGCTTCTAACCTTCTAGACAAAGCAACAAACTTAGCATCTGACTCGAAGCTTGTATCTACCACATTGGTGCTACTTATATTGACCAAGAGTCTTTTAAGGGGTTCAACACAAGACTCCCACTGTTGGGATTTTTCAGCGATAGTTCCTAAGAAGGTAAAAGCATCA
Source organism: Papaver armeniacum (assembly GCA_023531295.1). Classification (NCBI taxonomy): domain Eukaryota; kingdom Viridiplantae; phylum Streptophyta; class Magnoliopsida; order Ranunculales; family Papaveraceae; genus Papaver; species Papaver armeniacum. Next base: position 484,319 of record JAJJWW010002008.1, on the reverse strand, counting down.
TCAGCAGTTTTATTAGTGAACTCACCGGCGCACATAGACTCGACCATGGATTTAGTCGAATAGTCTAAACCATTATAAATAATCTCCACAAGTTTCATCTTATCAAATCCATGGTGAGGACACTGGGATAGGAGATCATTGAATCTCTCGAAAAACCTATAAAGAGACTCTCCCTCTTGTTGCACACTAGCACTAATTTTCTGCCTAACAGCTGCAGTTTATGCTTAGGGTAGAATTTCATATAAAAAGCTGCAATCGGTTCCTCGCCATGTTTCAATGGATTTAGATGGTAGGTTGTTCAACAGGTCTTGGCTTTATCTCTCAAGGAAAAGGGAAACATCTTAAGTTTCAAGACTTCATCAAGAAGGTCTTTTATTCTAACCGTCCCAAGCAAATTTCCTCAAAGTCCCTAATATGAAAATAAGGGTTCTCATCATCCTTTCTTAAGAATGTAGGGATCATCTGAAGAATATTAGGTTTTATCTCGAAATTAGCCGTATTGGCTGGCAATTTAATGCACGAAGCTCGGTTGGTCCTAGTTGGGAACATGTAATCTTTCAAAGTAGTCATTGCTAGCACAAATTGAAGTACTAAGGGTACTTTCTTCACGAACATATAAATTCTCAAAACTGAAGTTTCCAAAAACGGGGCTCTCAAAAGAAGAGTCTTCGATCTCCCCGCCTTCACAAGAAGAACTACTAGGTTTTTCACTAATCAAACGACCTAGAGTGTTTCTTTTCCAAGCCCGTTCTCTAATGACCTCTGGCATACACCGAAAAATAAAAGAAAAAGAAAAAGAAAAATCCTAAAAGGAAGGGAGGTTCTAAGCAAACACAAAGCAGGCTGACTCCACCAAAGCAAACCTAGAAAGTTCTAGCAAACAAAAAGCATGATGGATCCACTTAGATTGTTTTCTAGACCAACTTCTAATCCTTCGAAAGGGAATTCGTTACAATCTGAGCAAACCCCTCTGGAATCAATCCGAGTTTAAGTAAGTTGAATAGAGGCGAGGGAAGTTGCGTGGAGCTTTGATACCCAAGGCCTCACCGCAGTCACGCATTCAACTTACAGAAACCATCATGAACTTCGAAGTATGCTCAAAAGAGTAACCAATAATTTTCGAATGACTTTCCTACTAAGCTCGTTACCCTATCGGTCTCGTTCTATTCCAAATTTTAAAGCTTATGTTCGCGTTTAAGTATCATTTTCCTAAGGCGGGCAAGAAGAGAACGATGATGAAATCCGAACCCTTATCTTGTATGGCCAGTCCTTTCCCTTTAGTAGGAAATTAAAACATCCGTATTCAGTTCCTCGACATATATGCAAACGAAGGAATACAAAGAATCGGCGACGAGGGATTCGCGAGTGTTTCGACAAACTTACCCCCGTTCCATACGGGGGATGAACCGTTGTAGTCGACTCGGGCCACGACTCCTATGTCATGTACGAACCCAAGGGGCCGAGGTGATATCGTAATCACCGTCCTATTCTCGCAAACAGTTTAATATTTAATACTACCCTTCCGTAGGGTTTAAAAATAAAAGAATGTCCAAATGTCCAAGAATGTCCAAGTCCAAAGAGTAAAGTGAAAAAGAAAAAGGAAAGGCTAAAAAAAAAATATCTAAAAGAAAATAAAAATGTCTCTTTTTTTTTTTCTTTTTAAAAATAATAAAAAAATCTTTTCTTTCGCTCCTTTCGATTTGTCTTTAACTCCAAATCTTTAAGTATTCACCAAAAGCTTTGGCAAAATTTTCTTTCGCTCCAAATTCCAAAATCTGTAGTAAAAAAGACAAAAACCCAAAAACGTAAAGTAGAACAAATAAATAAAAACCTAAAAAAATAAATCTAAGAACTCTAGCCTAAAGACAAGTCCGCGTCGGCGACGCCAAAAATTGATGTGAATTTCAATTGAGTTATAGTAATAGGTTCGTTGAGACTTGTGAAAGCAATGGATTTTAGACTTATAAAACTTAAAAATAAAGAAAACTTAACACAAAATTGATTCAAAATATGAGAAAATAACCAAGACACTGATTCCACTTACACATGAATGAATAACGGTAAATAACCCAAAACTCTAATTATCTTTTAAATCCCTTGTTTCTTAATTCACAAATAATCAGGCAAATTCTCAAAAATTAATTGTATCCCTAAGCATAGATTATCTTAATACAAAGCATAACCTATCTAATTGAATCACAACTAATGAAGAAAATTATGCAAACAATTAATACTCTGCAAAAGCAGTGATTGAGTGAATTATTAATTATAAATTAGAGAAAATAAAATAGTTACCAATTATTCATGCGTAAATAGCTTCCTCATTGCCTTGGTTGTGGGAGAATTAGCCGCTCATCATGTTGAAAACCCTCTCAAAGAATTTATTTATGCTCAAAAATGGTTTACAAATGATGAATAAGGGAGAAATAATGAAAAATCGGGTTTGTAACAATTATTTTTGTTACAAACCGAATCATATCGAGAACGATAAATAGTAATCAAGTCGTTGTCATCCCGTAGCAAATACGACTGCTCTTTGTGCGTCTTATGTTCTTCAGCAATGAACGACTGCCTCTGGTAGTCTTTGTTCTTCGTGTTCTTCAGCAGCAGCAGAAAATGGTGTATCCTGCCACTTGATTTTCTCGACTTTGTGATGTTCTAAATTCTCACTAACCTCTCCGTATCCCCTCACTGATATCCCAGCACCTATTTATAAGCCACAACAAATCCAAATCTCTCGAGTAATTACAACATATTTTTGATTATTCTCCATGCAAGATACGGGATATTTTTTTTTTCCTTTTTCACCTCTTCACGCGCCTTACAGCTGCAAACTCTCCTTATTTATCTCTGACATGCTCCAAACTGTTGCTCGAGTCAGTAAACAAGCTCAGAAATCGTTCAAACTCAAGCAATCCCGTGAAATAACTTTCCTTTGCACGGACTGTCCTGTTTTCTTCTCTTGAATTATCTAGCCAATTTTAACCGAAAAAATCAACCATACCACGCCTGTTACGCTTAGTTAAGTTATCCCAATGAATATCAGCCATTTAATCTCCTTCTATCATGCCCAAAACACGAACATAAAATCTTCCAGCGTCTGCCACAATTTTCCCGCCAAAATAAAATTCAAATGAAGAAGAAGGTCAGCCCTTATCCAACAGCTGGGGGTGCGAATATCAGTTGGGTGCCCCTTAGTAATTGGGTTACCCCTTATGCAAAGTGGGAGTCCGAATAGCAAATGTCCTCTAGGGGGTGTTCCGAGCAACTTTTCGAACCGAATTTTCCAACAATCTTTATTTCCAAAAAATACCTACAAACACACAAAACACCAGAATAAGGAAAAAAACGAGTACTAACAATACGAAACATTGAGGACAAATTAGACACATAAATGCGTCTATCAATGGCCGCCTGGTCAACCGATCTACATGACAATGAATGCTTCCAGTAGTTTGGTTAGAACGCCCGCTGGATAAACCGCACGTGTAGTTCGCAGTAATAGAAGAGCTAAGCAAGCCCAAGAGACGCCGAGAAGAGAGCAAGTCGAAGAGACGCCGCACTAGGGGACTTGCAGGAAGAGTGCAAGCCCAAGAGACGCCGCACTAGGGGACTTGCAGGAAGAGCGAAAGCCCAAGAGACGCCGAGAAGAGGGCGAGTCGAAGATACATCAGACAAGGGGACTTGCAAGAAGAGAGCAAGCCCAACAGACGCAGGAAGAGTGCAAGTCCAAGAGAACAAAACAAACAAATAACACCGCAGTCGCTGAAATACCCGTTGACGAGCCCAACAAGACACTACACCAAATTCCCGGATTAGTAACAGCAATTCGTAACGGCTTATTGGCCGTTACAAAATTGCCGTTATAAAATATTTGTAACATGCTGGAGCCGTTACGAAATTTTCAATAATTTGTACGTGAGGCCAGTTGTTACGAGGCGTGCGAGTCACACGCTTGGTCACAGTTGGGTCGTAACACTTGGAGTTTTTAGGTGTGCGAGTCACATGCGCGACAGTTTTTTTCACCCCACACCAAATCACTTGGAGGATGTTTCTACCCCTATCTAAACTCATATCTCTACCCTTCATTTTCTTTCTCGAGATGCATCTCAAACATAATACCCTAGATTTTATTCCCATTCCATCTTTCATCTCTATCTCTTCCTCTCCGTCTCATCATCCCAACCCTCTTCCTCTATGTTGCTCTCTCCCAATCTCTCTACCCAAACACAGATTAATAGATAGGAACATCCTTAGATTCACTTTCCTCTTCTTTTCTTGATTTCTCCTTGTAGATCTTTGTGTTCTTCAAACCCAGAAGAGATCGATTTTCATTCTCAACTCGATTTCTGTTTTCTCTTTTTTTTTTTTCTATGTGATTTGAGAGGCAAGATGAAGGTTTTGTGAATGAGAGCAAAAGGGATTGAGCAAAGAATAGTTGTTGGTAACGATACTGATTCAAGTGGTGGATTCAAAATCAGCAGAAAAGGTAACCCAAAGTTTTAATTAGGGTTTCTTTAATTTGATAATTGATTCGTAAATGCCTGTAAGTGTATGCTTAAGAGGTGATTATCTGTAGATCTAGTAGTGATTTTATATTCCTGAAGTTGGGGTTTGTTTGGTGGAGCAGATGGGTTGGATTTGAGAGAGAGATAGACAGAATTGCACTGAGAAGAACACAGAGGAGATAGTTCTGGCTTGAATAGTTGTGCAGGAGTAGAAGAATTAGGGCAAGAATTGAAATGGGTTCTCTTTGAATTCTACTGTGAGGAGATTCTGTGACCATCAATTTGATGTTGTGAGCTGTAAGCTGAAGGAATGGTGTTGAGCTGTTGGTTCTGGTTCTGGTTCTGGTTTTTTTACTATGATATAATGGGTTGCTTGCTGGTGATGCTAGAACTGGCAGGGTGCAAAGATGGGTTTTGGTGGATGAATTAGGTGGAAATGGTTCATGTAACTGAATCGGTGTTGGTGGCTGAAACAAGTGAATTAAACGGATGGATTTGAGATGGAGTTTGTGCTAATATGAATGGATTTGAAGCTACAAAAGACAAGAGTCGGAGTTGAGGCTGTAGAATGGTGAAGATGCAGGTGCAATGATTATGTGTTGTTGTCCATGGGTTCTGGTGCAATGGAGTTGGAGAATGGCAGTTGCATTTACAAGATAGTGGTGAACTAAAAGGGTACTGATGCTGATGGTCAGTGAAGAGATTGTCTGAGATGGGTTTGATGTGGAATGTGTCTTTGCAGTATTGAAGTTGAAGTGCAGGGCAGTGGTTCGAGTTGATTTTGTGGTGTCGTGAATGAAGCTACAGGTGATGGTGTTGTTGGTTTGGATTGAAGCTTTGGCGGTGAGATGGATGCTGGTCTGCAATGGGTTTGTTGGTGCAGTGAGAGTCAGGGAAAGATGAAGTTGACGCTCAGCTCTGAAGCAGGATTTTAGATGAATGCTAGGTTGCAATTGCAGGATGAGTCAGTATTGGTGGTGTTGCTGCTAGAGATAGTCTGAGTTTGAATGGGTTTTGGTTTGAAACTGTGCGATATGGATTCTGGTGGTGTGTGCAGCCAAGGAAGTTCCAGGGAATGTGTAGATGGGTTATGACTGAATGAATGTGATCATTGAGCAGGGAAATGTAATGGGAAGAATGAGTGAAGCCCAAGGAGATTGCAGGTGCTGTTCAAGGGTTCTGTCGAGGCAGTGGAGCAGGTGATGGTAACTTAATAAGATGAAAGGAAACAGGGAATGGGAATGGTATTGCAGCAGTGGTGAATGAAAGGATATAGTGGACTTTCGAGTCTAGTGATGCAATGTTGGCTACTGTTGTTCTGAGATGGAGGAATTGGTGCATTGATTCAACCTTGTTTACTGAGTATGGAGCTGAGCTGCTGCCAGTGAGAGTTGTTGCCGCTTATAATGGGTTATTGAAATGTGCTGTTGGTGGCAATGCAGTGGTGGAATGGCTTACAGAGCAACATGGAAGAGATGAGATGACACAAGTGTGAGTTCTTGTGTAGAATCACAAGATGAGTGTGTAAATGAAGATCAGTGCTTGGTTGTGAGAAAGCTTCGATGTAACTATTGCAGATAAAGCTTTGAGGTAACTATTACTTATGCTGCCTTACTCTTTATGATTGATTGTTGAGTATCTGCTGCTTATGAGTAATCACTTGGTATCTTAATGGGATACAATACGAAGCCGCTGATTTCATGTACTAGAGAATTCATGTTACGTCTAGGGCAGCTTAGGTGAATTTCTGAGTTTGCTCCATTATGTCATCCACATGTGTAGTTATACATTATTTACGGAAAAAAAAATCAGGAGTAATAAATGTGAAGTTCAATGATGCGAACATGATTATCCCATTATGCTAGCAAATAACATGATAAGCACATGAATTTTTTTATAGGAAACTTTGTCTGCAGTTGTGGTTTTAACACTTTCAATTTTCTTTAACCTCTACAGGAAAGAGAAAGGGATCACTTTTCTCAGTTTATAACTGAAGGTTTTACATCTTATTGCAAAAGGAAGAGGCGAGACAAGGTATGTGTCACACTATCTTCTTTAGTCTCGTGAAAATGCTAAAACCGCCGCTTAATCCTGCTTTTGATATTGTTTGTAATCCACGAGTCCGTGTCGGTGACACGGTGACTACTTTTCTCCATCTATGGAAGCTTCTTTGCGTTTCATTAATGGATTTCTTAATTCCGTTCTTTGTTTTGTGCTACGGAGACCTATGGAAACAATGTTGAGATCCATGCTTTATGTGAAATGTACAACCGCCTTATCCATATTTATTCTTACAAAGACGGCTACCAATCTATATAATGTTAATGATGTATGGTCCTACACATAACATAATATATATTCTCTAATTGTTTCTTACCTATAAATTGTTAATACATAACCTATCAACACTTTCCACAGAAGTTATAATACAGACACACCACCTATTTGGCTAAGTTATCACCATGGGAACCACTACAATTCACTTGTTGATCCTCGCAGACTGGCCATTGGTGCTAGCCTTGGGTTGAACAGTCTTCAGGGGGTTAGTAGGAACTTTTTTCGCTGTTTCTTATTTTGTGTGTTTGAATTCTCACTCGGGTCTGTATTGGTGTGAGCTGACTCATTTCTTATTTACTTGTTTTTAATATCAAACAGGCAAACGTTGATAGGGGTCAAATAAAGGCTGCTATTAAAGCTCAACAGGACCAACAAATAGATAATGTAACATACTGATTTCTCATTTTGCTCTTAATTAGATTATTAGACGATCTTCTTGAGTCGTATTCATCGTTGTTTATTACTCTTTTTTCTCCTAACTATATCCAATAGATGATCAAGTTGTTTCTAAGTTGTATTCTGTCTGAAAACATGTTGTTCTTGCCGAGGGTCGATTTTATTTAGATCTCGAGCTGACTGAGAAGGAAATGGAGCGCATGGTAATAGAAGCTTCACGAGCTGAGAACAATGATAGCTTCAAACAGAAGCTTAGCTTTCGAGAGTCTTCCACCTCTAGTCCAGAGCCTTCATCTTCTGGTATGAGTAAGTTTCTGACTTTCGATATCTCTAACCTCCGAGAAAACATCATCTCAAGTGGAGCTTAAGTGAAATAGCTTCCTTAGAGATTCTGAAAACAGACACTTAGGAGTTGAAGTGCCACCCGAGCCTTGTATTATTATCATGTCTTCAATTACCATCGGTACCTTGTATTCCATGGTTTGTTTTCTTGTATCATGCACATTTCCACTTCCTTTAAAGACTTCTTAATGTAAGTTATCGTTCTTTGCAGGAAGTAATTAGGTGTTGAAGTGTTTTCACGGATCAGAGTCTGGAGCAGTTGTTTAATGGTGCAACAAGTATGAATGGTGAGAGCCTAAGAGGACTGGTATCACCGCAAACGAATTATTGTCATTCAATCAAGGTGAAGACCCTGTTGTTGTTGCAAGCCATGGAAAGGTGACAACTTACCCTATTATCCCTCTACCAATGGGAATATTATGTTTATAATCTTTGTTACAGAGAACTTGTATTATTCCCTTAGAACAAAAGAACTCATTTAGTTTTTCAAATAAATTTACTTAACAAGATTTTTATTCCCTTAGAACTTGGGAATTCTCCTGGATATGAATTGATTGAATATACTTAGAAAGAATAGAGAAAGTTATTGTTGAATGTGGCTAGATGGATTGGATGATAGGTTTATGCATGTTACTTTGAATTCCTAGCTTATTTCCCATAATAAATAAACCGTTTGGTCAGCCTTGACCTGTTGACCAATTTTGACCAGGTCAAGGTTGACTGGCAGTAATTTTTTGGCTGTTACAAAAAAGTTCGTAACGGCTCATCAACGTTACGAAAGCGTTGTAATACCCTGTATTTTAACTTACGGTTTAGGGTCGGGTTATACCTAAATTAGCGAACCATGTGGTTTAGATCGTTTCTTTTGCCTTAACCTAGGTGGGTTGCTTGGACTAGAAAAGCTACAAACTAGGGTGGAAATAGAGTCACCAAATTTATTTTAATAAGTAAATAAAATGAATAGGAAATGAAAAGATAAATAAAATAGTTAAGAAAAATAATAATAAGAAATAATTTTAGATTTGGAAAAGAATGAGAAGGAGAAAGAGATGGAGCTAGAGTTTTCGTAAAAGAAGGCTATGGATAATCTAGAGGAGATTGTAGCTAATTAAAGGTAGAATGTTTAATCCCTTTTCTCTTTGTGTTTCTTTGTTATACTTTGATTTCCATTTTGTTTATTCTTATATCATTAGGGTTCTGAAATTTGTCTATTTACTTTGATGCATATTATTGATGATCAGACTTCTATTATTGGTACATAACATGATTGGGTATCTCTAGAGTATTCCACCATATATTCACCGTTGAAACTTTGTTTGAATTTGAGTGATGTTTCTGAAATTTCTGGACAGATTCGCTTTGCTGTGATTTTGATGTTCGTAGGTAGTCTTAATGATGTTGAAATGACTTGAAGTCTTAACGAAAGTTGTACATAAACATCTTATCTTTCATTTTGTTTTGGAATTGCTCAATTTGAGATTAATATGAATTTACTGTGAATAATATGATAATATTATGTTATCTGCCCAGTTTTTAGAATGATCATATAAAACAAATATCTTTGTTTTGAACCGTTGGTTTGGTGTGAATTTTGGATATGTTATATAATAATGTTTCAAAAATGTTCCTGTAAAATTTTAGGATGATCAGATAAATTTATCACCATGAACATATAATGTAATGTGGTTGCAGCTAGTGTGTTTGATTAAATGCTTGAATGAAATTCATGTTGTTAAGCCATGGTTGTTTGTGTTGTTTGTGAAAATGATTTATAAAAAGAAATGAGTTCATGTTTTACCATTATATGAAACATGTTTCGTGTTAATGACGGGTAATGATCCCCGAGAGTTAAATGGGTAATGATCCCCATGGGAACTTGTGTTTCCCGATCATCGATGGCGGCTGTCCGTGCTTAGGAACGATAGGTGGTGTACGAACCAAGGTTTTCGTATCTTTAATGAAACGGGTAATGATCCCCAAGAGCAGATGGGTATGATCCCCATAGGAACTTTTGTTCCCGACCATCGATGGAGGTCAGTCCGTGCCGATAAACGATTTGTGGGTGTACGAACCAAGGACATTCGTACCATGAACTCAATTGTTAAAACCTAAATTGGTAGATTTGTCGAAAGTATTGTTGATATTAATATGACCTCATGGTTACTTGCTGTGATGACAATATTAAATTGTGAATTGTGTGTTGAAATCTCTATTGAATGATTTTTTTGGAAACCTTATTGGGTTTATGAACTCAAGTATTGAAATACGAATTGAAGTATTTGTTGGAAAACATAATTGGTGTTATGAACTTATATGGATGAATTGTGAATTGATGTGTTAAATCCCAAATGGGTGATTAGTGAACTCATGGTTTCTCTGTGACTATATTTATGCGTGAATATATGTGTTGAATCATTGATGAATGGCCTGTTGACAATTTTGTGGTATTGTAAACTCATAGTTTGTTAGTGACAATATTAATATGTGAATGGCGTGTGAAAACTTAAATGGATGAGTTGTTGAAAACAATATTGTTGATGTGAATTGTTTAGTTGATCCTAAATGGATGATTTGTTGATAATAACATTAATGTTGTGAACCCATAGACTGAATTTTAGATTGGATAAGTTATCGAAAATATTGAGGTATTGTGATTCTTGAATATATCATTGATTCGTTGAAGTTGTAATGTGTTCTTGTTATATGTTTTTGCTTGATAAAATGATTATGTTTGCGCATCTTTGGAGAATTGGGAATGCATTCTATTGAGCTGTCATCTCACCCCAATTGACATCCTTGCAGATTTATCAGAGTGGCACAGCGAAAGCTAGGAATGAGTAGCGTAGTGATTGAACTGTCTTATTGTATTGCTTGAAATATAATTTGAAGTAATATGTTGGTTGAAAATGTTGTTAAAGATGATTATCTAATTCATATGTTTAAATTCATATTAGAAAAGTTAAATAACTTTTTGTTGTTATAAATAAATTAGAAGAGTTATATGCATAAGTCTCTTTCCGACCCGTAACGCTTCGAGTTCGGATCTCCATATGGGTTTGACCCTGGTCCGGAACTCGGGGTGTTACAAGCGTTGTTACAAAAAAATTCTTAACGGCCCGGAGCTGTTACCACGTGGCAAATTCGTAACGGCTCACATCTGTTACGAGAACCGTTACAACAGAAATTTGTAACGGCCACAAAGCCGTTACAAAAAAAAATGTAACACCCACTTTTGCAACAGGCAAGAGCCGTTACAACCCGTTTTAGTAACGGCTTGATTCTGTTACTAATCACAGAATTTGGTGTAGTGAGAGAAATATAGGTTGCTGGAAAGACTAAACGTCTTGCCCAAACAACCAGGGGACTTAATGTAGATACCTGGAAAATACCAAGGGAGAAATGACCCAAATGTGATAATAATAAGGCTTAAGGAAAAGCTTAAGAGATAATTTGCGCTCAAAGGAAAGGAGTCCTAATGACCCATAAAGGGAAGTCAAGACAATAAGTCCAAGAGGAAAGACTAAAGAGTCAAACTTAGAAAGGAAGAAAGGGTATGCTTGTAAATACTTTTAAAAGGATGGATGTTAGATAAGGCCAAAGAGATAGATGGCTATAAAAGGGGGGTTGATCTCCACTAAGAAATCAGAGCTAACTTCTTGTGGCTAACCATGTACTACTTTCTAGAGTAGGCTTCCGACTCTACAATAATATTTGTACCTAATACATCCGTTTATCTTTCTAAACCCATCTTCAGAACTTCGAAATCCATCTCAGTAACAAATTTTTTTTATCAAACTCGATTCAAATCGAATTGAACAATGAAGGTTAGAGAAAAGGATAAATACAGAAAAAAAAAAAAAAAGTATTGAACAAAATAAACAATCAAAAGATCCAGTTTAGGGTTCACACCTCCAAGATCAATCTCGAGTGTCAAAGTTTTGAGAGAGTCGTGCATAAACCGAAAAATCCATCAGACAAAGCAATTTAAGCAATCAATGAAATATTTCTAGGGCTAGAACTATCAGATTACAAAGAGCTATATCATATTCTGGATTCGACACTCCCTATTAGCAGCAGCTATAGATCAATCCTCCTCGAAACAACTACTTCTTTACAGGGTTTGAGATTGACGCAAGGTTAAAGAGAAAAGAGGAGTAAAAAATTAGGGCTAGGTTTCTCAATAAGATTAAAAGAACAAAGCCTTGAATTAATCATATCTATTCTTCAGAGAGACGAACATACACCTTCGGCAGGAATTGCTGTTGTTGAGATTCAGTGAAGAATTAAAAGACGGAGAGGAAACAAAGAGTTATGCTAGAAAACAATTAATTGCAATCAGCTGATAATGAGCATACCTTGGTAATCTGTGAACGTGACTGCTGCTCTCTCACCCTACGTTTCGTTTGAGCTGTGGAACCTTTACTGTTAAGGTTGAGATAGTCATGATGGGACGACATATCTGCTAATGCGCTGAAGAAACGGAGCAAGGTTGAGATAAAGTCAAAAACGGAGGAATTGAATTGAATTAACAGAAGTAGTCATAAAAACCCAAGGTGACCAAACCTGTGGTACAAAAACCCCGTTCAAATGTTGGGATCTATTAAAACTTCATCTTAAACAAAATTGATACAAAAAACCCAAATTTTTAAAATTTGATACAAAAACCCCAAATTTCAAAATTGGTTTCATCAAATTTTATGATGAAACCAAAATTGGTTTCATGAAATTCTTTGGGGTTTTTGTGTTACTTTTGTTTTTTGGGGTTTTTGTGTTACTTTTGTTTTGATGGTTTTTTTGTGGATGGATAGTGACACATTTGGGGTTATAACTCGCGGACCGTTGAATTAATATAAATTCATAAAGTGTCAGTGTATCATATAAGGCAGGAGTCCTTTTTAATGGTAAACATCGGAGTGATTTGAATTGAATTTGATTTCGTAGCCGTCTATGTAAAAACCCAATCTGGAGCTTCCCGACCTTCGGATCAGGATCCCATTAAATGATGTCCGTCTGATAGCCCTGGCTATCATGGACACAAACTTCGTACCTTTTTATAACTATGATTTAAAAAAAAAAAAAACGACTATTGTTGAACAATCTCAGATGGCGTAAGAGCATCTCCAATGCAAGGGGTAGAGGTCTTAAATTAGTATAACACATAGGATTTAATACTTTTTTCACCAAAATTTCATCTCCAATGCAAAGGTGAGGGTCATAGGTAAGATGACATGGCTAAAGTTGGGGTAAAGGAGAAAGTCTAAATAAGACTTTCTTCATGACCTTGGGTCATAAGTCAACATCATCTTTTGTGTCTAGATTTAACAAAAAGTGTAAGATAGGACCTTGGGGATTGGAGATGGATTTTAGGTAGAGAATCCTTCTCTTTATTAGTTTTTGTTCTATAATAAATGACCCACAACCAAAAGGTATAAATAAGCCATCCACATAAGATGACTCGACTTTCAAAGATTGGAGATGCTCTAAGAAGTAAGAATAGTAGGAGAGAAAAGTATCGTAACAAAACAGTGTTGGTGGTTGCTTTTTGCTGGCCCCGAGAATATGACGTGGTATCAACCCTGTGTTTATCAGTAAGGAACACTCCTTATCTGGGCCCTGTGTGAAAGGTGGCCCTGTTAACAACTAGGGTCTAAGGTTAGAGAGTTCAGACTTCAGGGCGGTTTTCTAAGCGTACAGCGAAAAGGTGAATTACTCGTCCAGCTCTTAGGTTTTTTTTGATTTCTAGTTCGGATTTCTAATTCAATTATAACTCAAACTGGTCACTGTTAATCGATATAAATACAAAAAGTTATCTTTGCTCCAATTTCACATCACAGTAAAAGGAAAACTTCATATTCCTTAACATGTGTTCTTATATTATCTCTAGTCTACCTTGGTAGGCACATCGAGAATAAGGAGAATACATCGAGAAGAAGATTATTGATTACGAGGATGAAGGGTACTGGTAATTATGTTAATTTTGACAATATTAACAACGCTATTACTGATGATAGATATGAGATTTTGTGTGATATACTAAGCAGACTTCCAGCGAAATCTCTCATGAGATTCAAGTGCGTATGTAAAGATTGGAGATTGATAATTGAAGAAGATTCCCACTTAGTTGATTTACACCTTACACAGTTAGAAAATAAAGAGAACAGTAGTACTACACTCCTTATATCTCCGGTTCATAATCGTTCTCCTGCTGGGTGCACCGAAAGGAAGATGACTTTTTTCTTTGCAGAAGAGAAGTTATCATCAGGTGACATTCCATTATTAGCATGTCATCATCGTTTTTGTAACGGTGTTAGTGTTCCTTATAATAATCATGTAGGATCAATGCTGAAACCTATATATGGTTTGGTCTGTTTCACCGATACCTACTTGGGTTCTGTTCTCATCTACAATCCCATTATTGGAGAGAAGACTTCATGGATCCAAACAACCACAGGAAAATTATTAGAAGATGAGTTTCAAAAACAAAACCTAATTACGTATGATTGTGAATTTGGATTTGGATTTGATACCATTACTAAGAAACACAAAGTGGTTTGTGTTTATGCACTTACCAGGGTAAGTACTGAAGATGATTTTGGTATTAGTCTTGAAACTGTCGGTGAGGTATTAACAGTAGGCTCGAATACATGGAGAAGGATCGATGACGTCCCACCTTTCAGGGTTACAGGTGAACCATCTGTGTATGTGAATGGTTATATATATTGGAATTGTCCTGATGATATACTTCATAGATCTGCATTTATAATGGGATTTGATGTTACCAGGGAGAAGTTTAATAAAGTGATTAAAATTCCATATTTCATCCTTGATATCATGCATCATCGTACCACTAAATCCTTTATTGAGTTAGTACAAGTTGATGGACATCTTGCTTTACTAGATAGAGAAGAGCAGTCGATCAACTTGTGGATCCATAATAACAAGAAGCAGCAAGGAATCATGACTACTTCCAACAGAAATAACAATAGTGGTAGTAGTAATTACGATGTACATGGTGACGGTGGTGGTAGCTGGATTAAAGAGATAATTCCGATGCCCTATCTTTTTGATGTGAAATCTTATTTAGCATTTGAAACTATCACTGATACAGATCTCATAGTCCTCAAACCCTTTCCCTTTGGTCAGCCAGTCGAGCTTGAATGTCTTTATTATTACGATCGTAAGAACAAATTATACTGCAAGAAACAAGCTGATACTATCACCAGGTCTTCTTCTGATCATGTTTCTCCCGACCTAGGCTACGATATCACAACTTTCTCGGGGTCTCTTTTGCATGTTTCAGACTAATTGAAAGTGGTGAAACAATATATTTTTGTCATTATGTGTGACTTTTCAGTTTCTTTTATTTGGCGTTTTTTTTTCTCCTCTTATTTTCTTCATAGCGAAACATCATGTCATTATGTGTCCTTTCCTAATCAGTAAGAGATTCTTTTCTTTTATTTGTTTCTTTTTTTCCTTGGCGTTTTTAGGATTCACTCAAAAAGATTTAGGGGCCAACAATAAAACAAAATAGGGTCACCCAAATCTAAATTGAGTTCATCCCTTATCCTTTTTTTCGTAATGGCAAAATTGCCCTTCAATAATCGGAAATTAAACATGAATTCAGTAGTTACTTTACATTTAGTTATTGTGGTGGTGAATATTGATGAATGATACCAAGTTCAGCACATATATCTTCAAAAGGTGACTTATATTCTCCTCCTATGTCACTTCTCAGAATTTTTATTTTCTTGTTGAGTTGATTCTCAACCTCAGTTTTGAAACGTCTAAACATTTCTACTGCTTCATCTTTACTTGCCAACAAGTAAACATGACTGTACCTTGTACTGTCATCAATGAAGGTGACGAAATACTTCTTACCGCCTCTAGTTTACACTATTTTTAAGTCACATATATCACTATATGAACTAATTCAAGTGGTTCTGTTTGTCTATCTTCTATTGAATGAAATGGTGGCTTTGCTAATTTTGCTTCTACACAAGTCTCACACTTTTGATTCACATCAATCTGAAAATTGGGCAAGCAATCCATGTTAATTAATTTTCTTAAAGAAACGTAATTTACATGTCCCAATCTTCCATGCCACAGATTAGAAGACTCAAGCAAAAAAGCAGAATGGTTGACTTTATTGATAGATCGAGTAACCGTTACTGCATTCATCTTAAAGATACCATTACATAGGTAACCTATACCTACAGCCATATCATTCTTAGATAGCATAACTTTGTAGGATATAAAAGGTATCTTAATACCATGTTTAACTAGCAATGAACCTGAAATAAGGTTTCTTTGAATTTCAGGGACATGAAGTACATCAATTAGAGTTAATTCCCTGCCCGAATCCATCTTGAGCACAACTTTTCCTTTACCTTCAACCCTTGAAGAGGCATTGTTTCCCATGGATACCGTTTCTACTTCGGTGGTGGCTTGATAGTTTGCAAACATAGATTTTTCTGAACATATGTGTCGACTCGCACCAGTATCTATCCACCATCCAACTGGTTTGACGACCATATCACTTTCAGAAATTGCAACAACAACAAAATTTTTGTTGCTTGCCTTGGCTTAATTTGAGGTTATGGCAGTCACTAATCAATGCCATTACCTTCAAGTACACAACTTAATATAGATTCTAACTAATAATAATAATCGTTTTAAGATTGTTATAATATGTATACTAACTAAGCAAATAGAATACAAGTCAAATCAAAATGTAAACCAATAAGTGTCAGGAACTTACTTGTATTTATGTAACTGTGGTGTTTTCACAAACACCTTGTTTGCACCAGAACTGCAAGTTGTTGTTAGTTTGATTCAACACAAGTATTCACCACAAAGATGCAGAGATTGGTGTATTCAATCGATAACCAATTGCACACATACTATAATGATTCCAGCAAACACAAATTCAATGCAATACATGCATTCATTCACAATCATTCATAAGAAAGGAAAAAGGACAGAGAGAGTTAGAAATAGAAATCACTGACTTGGATTGTGGCTAGAGAAAATCTCTATGTCCTTAAAACGATTATGCACCCACAATTATGCCGTAAGGTTGATTGGCGTTCGTATCCCAGGATACAACAATCTTCTTCTTGTTGATGCAGCACTTCAAGCAACAACAAACTTCAAACTAAATCGTACAAATGTAATCTCTATTTTGACACAAAAATACTTGATTTTTTGGAAGCAGAAAAATCGATGATCAAATGGGAAATCAGTGGAGGTTTTATAGAGGAATGGTGTCTGAAAAAGAAGAGAAGAAGAATGTTCGAAAGGGCACCACGTCTGGTCCCGAGAACAGACATTACTTATGGAAAAAACCTTTTCAGAAAAGACCCAACTGTTTTGGTTGGAACTGCTTTAGACGGTTACAATTTGGACCCAAATTTAACAGTCACCTCTTGGCAAGGTTGCCCTTGATACTTAGATAGTTCCTGTACCCAATTTCATATTCAAACCAATAGGAATTTCCAACAATTCCCCACATGAACAAAAATTGTCTATCTGAAAATAAAGAAAACGAAACAGTAAAAAAGACATAGAGATTACATAGTGAAGGTCACAGCATCGGGAGAGGTGGCTTTTGGCTTTGAACCTTCCCTAGTGAATTTTATCGAATTTATTAGTCGCGTAATGACCATTGGTCTTGAACTATTCAACTTTCTAATGTAAATTGAGACAACAAAATTCACACCGTTCCTTTCGGTACCTCTCGCTCTTACGGTTGTGTTCATTTTGGCCCCGAACAACTCCCAGTTTTCATGAGTGCTACTAGAGAATATAGCCTAAGTAGTCTCATAGAAATGGCAACGTTTCTCACTAATATAGGTGATCTCCCATCAAGAGTAACCTGTCTTACTCCACTTATTTCTAAGTATAGGAATCATTAAAAGCATTGCTTACCCTCTACTACTATACATGCAACGCTGTTTGGATTTACCAAAGGAATGAGTAGAACAATGTTCTACTTTGAATTTTACATACGTTTGTTGTCTCCTTGAACCTAGATCATGGGATCTCCAGACAACTAGGTAGAGTTTCTTTTATGAAAATTCATTTTTCAATAGGCTTTAAACCCATTCCCCTCGATAATCTCTCAACTTGCTCTTTTGGCAAACCTTTAGTAAACGGATCCGCTAGGTTTTCTTTTGACTTAATATAATCAATTGTGATTATTCCTGTTGAGATCATTTTCCTAATGGTCTCATGCCTCAGTCTTATATGACGAGACTTACCATTATATATTTTATTTTATGCCCTAGCAATTGCTGACTGACTGTGGAAATGTATACTAATCGCTGGCTATGGCTTAGGCCATATAGGAATCCCCTATAAGAAATTTCGAAGCCATTCTGCTTCTTCACCACATTTCTCTAAGTCGATGAACTCAGATTCCATGGTAGACCTTGTTATAAGCGTCAGTTTGGAGGATTTCCATGACACAGCCGCTCCACCAATTATAAACACATAACCACTAGTGGATTTAGTGTCTTGCGTATCCCCAATCCAATTGGCATCGGTATATATCCCTATAATACCGCTGGATACTTTGTATATAGTAACCCATAGTTCTTTGTATATCGTAAATACCTTAGAACTCGAACTATTGCTTTCCAATGGTCCCTTCCTGGATTACTAGTATATCTACTAAGTTTGCTAACCGAATATGCTATATCCGGTCGCGTACAATTCATAACATACATTAAACTTCCTATAATCCTTGCATATTCCACTTGTGCTACGCCGTGCCCTACATTTTTCACCAAATGTAAGTTAGTGTCTACAGGAGTTTTTGCTATGTTATCATCATTCTTGTTAAATCTATTAAGAATTTTATCAATGTAATGTGACTGAGATAAAGCTATTCCTTGTGATTTCTTAGTAATCTTTATCCATAATATGACATCTGCAATTCCAATATCTTTCATATCAAATTTCTTTGATAACATGTTCTTGGTTGCCTTAATAATGGACAAGTTACTTCCCATTATTAACATGTCATCTACATAGAGACATAAGATGACATATCCCTCTTTTGTGGTTTTTGAATACACACAATTATCACATTCATTGATTTTGAAACCATCCGCGATCATTGTGTTATCAAACTTTTCGTTCCACTGTTTTGGCGCTTGTTTTAATCCGTACAAGGATTTTACAAGTTTGCACACTTTTTCTCTTGACCCGGAGCTACAAACCCTACGGGTTGTTCCATGTAGATTTCCTCTTCTAAATCACCATTTAAAAACGCAGTTTTAACATCCATTTGATGGATTTCTAAGTTATGCAACGCTGCAATAGCTATTAACATCCGAATAGATGTTATCCTCATTACTGGTGAATACGTATCGAAGAAATCAAGCCATTCCTTTTGACTAAAACCTTTGGCTACCAATCTGTCCTTATACTTGTCTATAGACCCATCTGGTTTCAATTTTCTTTTGAAAACCCATTTGCATCCCAAAGGTTTAGTCCTCGGAGGAAGATCAACTAATTCTCATGTTCTATTAAGCATTATAGAATCATACTCATTACAGGAGGCTTCTTCCCATGATGGCTCTTCGTGAGTCGATAATGCCTCTTCAAGAGTTTTAGGTTCACTCTCTACCAAATATGTTTCGAAGTCAGAACCAAAATCTTTACTGATTCTGCCCCTTTTACTACGCCTAGGTTCTGGTTTCTTCAACTCATTTTGAATTGATTTTTCGCTGGAAATAGATTCATAAGTTCTTTTTAAACTTCTTTCTTTCCTTTCCTTACATGGGAATATGCCCTCAAAGAATGAAGCATTCCTTGACTCAATCACAGTATCCTCATGTATATCTAAAATTCCAGATTTGTGGACAATGAAATGATATGCATTACTATTTTCAGCATATCCTATGAAAACGCAATCAATTGTTTTCGGACCTATTTTCACTTTCTTAGGTGTAGGAACCATTACCTTATCCAAGCAATCCCAAACTCTTAGATACTTGTAAGAAGGTTTTCTTCCCTTCCAAAGTTCATACAGAGTTTCCTCCTTTCTTTTGTGGGTTACTTTGTTTAGAATGTAGTTTGCAGAAAGTATCGCATCTCCCCATAAGTTTTGTGGCAAACCAGAACTTAGTAATAATGCATTCATCATTTCTTTTAGGGTGCGATTCTTTCTTTCTGCAACTCCATTCGATTGAGGAGAATATGGTGGTGAATATTGATGAATGATACCAAGTTCAGCACATATATCTTCAAAAGGTGACTTATATTCTCCTCCCATGTCACTTCTCAGAATTTTTATTTTCTTGTTGAGTTGATTCTCAACCTCAGTTTTGAAACGTCTAAACATTTCTACCGCTTCATCTTTACTTGCCAACAAGTAAACATGACTGTACCTTGTACTGTCATCAATGAAGGTGACGAAATACTTCTTACCGCCTCTAGTTTGCACTATTTTTAAGTCACGGATATCACTATGAATTAATTCAAGTGGTTCTGTTTGCCCATCTTCTATTGAATGAAATGGTGGCTTTGCTAATTTTGCTACTACACAAGTCTCACACTTTTAATTCACATCAATCTGAAAATTGGGCAAGCAATCCATGTTAATTAATTTTCTTAAAGAAACGTAATTTACATGTCCCAATCTTCCATGCCACATATTAGAAGACTCAAGCAAAAAAGCAGAATGGTTAACTTTATTGATGGATGGAGTAACCGTTACTGCATTCATCTTAAAGATACCATTACATAGGTAACTTGTACCTACAGCCATATCATTCTTAGATAGCATAACTTTGTTGGATACAAAAGTTATCTTAATACCATGTTTAACTAGCAATGAACCTGAAATAAGGTTTCTTTGAATTTCACGGACATGAAGTACATCATTTAGAGTTAATTCCCTGCCCGAATCCATCTTGAGCACAACTTTTCCTTTACCTTCAACCCTTGAAGAGGCGTTGTTGCCGATGAATACCGGTTCTATTTCGGTGGTGGCTTGATAGTTTGCAAACATAGATTTTTCTGAACATATGTGTCGACTCGCACCAGTATCTATCCACCATCCAACTGGTTTGACGACCATATCACTTTCAGAAATTGCAACAACAACAAAAATTTTGTTGCTTGCCTTGGCTTAATTTGAGGTTATGGCAGTCACTAATCAATGCCATTACCTTCAAGTACACAACTTAATATAGATTCTAACTAATAATAATAATCGTTTTAAGATTGTTATAATATGTATACTAACTAAGCAAACAGAATACAAGTCAAATCAAAATGTAAACCAATAAGTGTCAGGAACTTACTTGTATTTATGTAACTGTGGTGTTTTCACAAACACCTTGTTTGCACCAAAACTGCAAGCTGTTGTTAGTTTGATTCAACACAAGTATTCACCACAAAGATGCAGAGATTGGTGTATTCAATCAATACCCAATTGCACTCATACTATAATGATTCCAGCAAACACAAATTCAATGCAATACATGCATTCATTCACAATCATTCATAAGAAAAGAAAAAGGAGAGAGAGAGTTAGAAATAGAAATCACTGACTTGGATTGAGGCTAGAGAAAATCTCTATGTCCTTAAAACGATTATGCACCCACAATTATGCCGTAAGGTTGATTGGCGTTCGTCTCCCAGGATACAACAATCTTCTTCTTGTTGATGCAGCACTTCAAGCAACAAGAAACTTCAAACTAAATCGTACAAATGTAATCTCTATTTTGACACAAAATACTTGATTTTTTGGAAGCAGAAAAATCGATGATCAAATGGGAAATCAGTGGAGGTTTTATAGAGGAATGGTGTCTGAAAAAGAAGAGAAGAAGACTGTTCGAAAGGGCACCACGTCTGGTCCCGAGAACAAACAACTTATGGAAAAAACCTTTTCAGAAAAGACCCAACTGTGTTGGTTGGAACTGCTTTAGACGGTTACAATTTGGACCCAAATTTAACAGTCACCTCTCGGCAAGGTTTCCCTTGATACTTAGATAGTTCCTGTACCCAATTTCATATTCAAACCAATAGGAATTTCCAACAGTTGCTATATAGGCTTTATGGCTAAAAAGCTTTTATCCTGCTCAAAGTACAAAGACTTCTCATACTTCTCAGATAGGCAATAGTTACATGAGATATCCTGAAGAAACGTGCATCTTTCTTAAAGCAATAGTTACATCATCTATCATCTATATTGATCCTATAGATGGAACTTCATTTACAAGTAAATTTAAGGACTGCTATTCAGAAACAAAGATAACTATGTTCCTGCTGGACCTGATGGAGAACAGGAGGACTGCCACCACAAGAAAGCAGTAAGGTTCTCCGCAAGCCAGGAACTCGAGCAAACATTGATAGTGTGCTATACTGAAACAACAAAAAATCTCACATTCCAAGTAAATGTAAGGCATGCCCTATTTTCCAAGGGGCAAATGTCTAATTTTATTTTTCATGCGAAAGTAGTATATCATAGAACTCTCTTGAAGCAGAATCCAATTTTCTTTACCGCATGTAAATATTTTAACAGAGAAACAGAAACAGCAAAATAAGAACATCAAATCAGTGGATGTCCCAACTACAAAAGGTTCCATAATTTGACCCCAAGGTGATAGAAATCGGCAGAGAAGGTGAAGCTTTTTGACATACAAACAACAACATAATGGTGCAATAGAGACCCGATATGATACCAAGATAATTAACAAGAATAAATTGTCACTTGATTTGTGCCCGTGCTACGCACCGGGCATATTTTTTTAACGCGCGGGGCTTCGTCACCACCCCGTGGCGATGTATTTTTGATTTGGTGTGTCCCCGTGGCGATGTATTTTTGATTTGGTGTGTCCCCGTGACGGTGCATTTTGATTTGGTGCGCGGGCGCCATGAAGATGTATTTTTGATTTGATGTGGCGGGAAATACATTAAATAGGTGGAAAATACGTGCAAATTTTACGTATTTTTTTTCCTTTTAACTTGGTGTGCGCGGGGCTTCGCCCCACCTCGTGGAAATGCATTTTCGATTTGGTGTGCGCGGGGCTTTGCCCAGCCCTGTGGAGATGTATTTTTGATTTGGTGTGGCAAGACAAATAAATTAAATAGGTGGAGGATATGTGCAAATTTTAATTAATTTTTCCTTTTATTTTCGTAGAAAATGTGGATTTTTTTCCCTTTATATATTAATTTGGGAAAATAGTCCTAATATTGTGAGTTAAGTTATCCTTTTAAGTTTGTAATTTTTAAATCAATCATACGTTTCCAAGTGTCCTCACATAAATATTTTCACTTCATGAATTCCAAATTGAATTAAACCAATCATACGTTGCCAAGTGTCCTCGCCAAAACGCTCGTTTCACAAAACTAGAAAGGGAAAAATATTGTTTGGTCCTTTTTTAGGAATGATTAATTGGGGGATATGAAAACTAATTGGGGGATATAGCTACAAGACAAAATAGGAGTCCCAATAGCAATTCTGGGTCACCCCTTATGTAATTATTTTTTTAATTCCTAATTTACCCCTCACTAATTAGGTTTAGTGGTTAATAATAATTAGTAAAAATCTTAAGTATTTGGGGGATAGATTAGTGTGTATTTTTATTTGTGTTTGGGTGAGAGTAGAAGGAGGGAAAAAAATATTTGAGAGGAATTTCTTTTTTTGAAAATGGAAGATGATTGTGATGAGAGAATTACCGCTTATAAGGGGTTGAAAAATTGATTTTTTTTCTTTCAATCCATCATTGTTGCAGCTGAAAAAGCTTGGTGCCGGCATGGTATTCAACCAAAAACCCATGCGGGAAATTGTTGGAAATGTTCATAAATTGTTTGCCACTATCGGGCGTAGTAATCTAGTTTTCGAGCATGCGGTACATGTTCCGACATAGTATTTTGCTTAAATTTCTATGCGGAACAGGATGAAAAGTATCCGAGAATGTTGATTTTTTTTTTTTCACTTGACTACCGGCATATAGGAAATTCTCGAGCATGCTTAGGTACCATGTTCCGCATATGGTCTTCATCAATTCCTAAGATGGTCTTCATCACTTAGTTTTGAATTTTTCTCGTATTAATCAGTCCACTTTAGCATGGTCAGTTGATATGAAGACCATGCCGGTATTGTTTTTCGGCATACCATGTTGCTTTATTTTGTGGGAAGGGTATTTTAGTATTTTCATAACCAATGGTCACCCCTTAGCCGAAATCATGGGTTGGGGGAAGTAATTCATATCCCCCAATTAATTCCCATATCCCCCAATTGCGTGTTCTTTGTTAGGTGGTCCCATGTCTGTTTAGTCCTTTCAGAAATCACCTTTTCCATTTGGTCCATAATTATTTAAAAATATTAAATGGACCAAAGTACCCTTCCGTGTTAATTTTTACTTATTTTTTTTGTAGCAGTTCATTCATCAAAATGAACTCCTATTATTTTCTACTTAATTTCTACTTATTTTTTCAGAAATCACCTTTTATCAGGAGTTCATTCGTCAAAATGAACTCCCGATAAAAACATATAAACCAGAGTTCATTCTAGAAATGAACTCCTGATAAAAACCTACATAAACCAGAGTTCATTCCAGAAATGAACTCCTGATAAAAACATATAAACCAGAGTTCATTCGACAAATGAACTCATGATAAAAACCTATATAAACCAGAGTTCATTCCAGAAATGAACTCCTGATAAAAACCTATATAAACCAGAGTTCATTCCAGAAACGAACTCCTGATAAAAACAAAGTTCATTCTTTAAACGAACCCACAAAAAAAATCCATAAAAATCAGAGTTCATTCTTTAAATGAACCCACAAAAAAATATCCATAAACACCTAACTTCATCTTCGTCTTCATCATTCTTCAACACCAGCAGAAAAACATCAAATTCAAAATCTTCAACACGAGCAGCAAACATCAAAAAATCAAGATCGTCATCAAAATCAAGGTCTTCAACATAAAAAATCAAGATCATCAACACGAGCAGCAAGACAAAGATCATCATCTTGATATTCAACACGAGCAGCAAACATCAATATTGGTTCATCCTTCACAGTGAACCTGATTTCATCTTCAAATCTTCATCTCAATCTTCATCAGTAGCAAACATAAAACATAAAAACAGAGTTCATTTCAAGAATGAACTTCATTAAATTCATCATCTTCAACAGTAGCAGCAGCAGTGACGAAAAAAAACATAAATTTATCGTCGTCTTCATCATCTTCATCGTTTTCATCATCATCTCCAAAAAGAAAACAGAGCTCATTTCAAGAATGAACTTCATCAAATTCATCATCTTCAACATTAGCAGCAGCAGTGACGAAGAAAAACATAAATGTATCGTCGTTTTCATCATCTTCATCGTGTTCATCATCATCTTCAACCACAGCAGCATCAAACAGGAGAAGAAACTAAAAATCTTTGTCACAAAATCGTCTTCTTGTTCATCATCTTGATATACTCATCATCTTTATCATCTCTGCAAATCGTTTTCATCATCTCTGCAAAATCAAAACCCTAGAACTCATACAAATCTTCATTGTTTATGCAACAACAGAAGAAGGACAAAAAAAAAGAGAAACTAGATCTGAAAATATGGAGGTGAGAGAAAGTAAATCTGAAAATGATTTATTATCTCTTGATAATTAAGTATATATGTCCTAGGGTGACGTCATAATGATGTAATGGTCCCAAAAGGGTATTATTGCCATTACAAGATGACAATTACATCACCCATGACGTCACCCTAGGACAAAACCATAATTTCTCGGACCAAACGATAATATATATTTTAAAAAAGGACCAAACAGACAGTTGACTCAGTCAACTGGACCAAACTAGCTCTAATATATTATTTCTAGGACCTATTGGTATTTCCTACAACTAGAGAAAGGCCTATTTCGGCCAATAGAAAGCGAGGATTTCCTCACCGTTCGATTGTCTAGGTCTTTAAATCTTTAGATTTAAGGGAATCGATACTCTTCTCTTGATAATTTGTTCAATCCAAAGATTTATCGGCCGACCATCGTAGTGGAGGATACACGACGTGGCAATGAATTATACCGTGAGATTTAGGATTTAGGATTCTACATTTAAAATTCGGGCAATACAGACTAGCCATACCCTCGTGTAGCCCTTTAATTATCTTTATAAAATTCATGCTTAAAAAAAAAAAAAAAAAAAAAAAAAAAACTAGTTATTTGGGGTCATACCCTGGCGGAAATTATGGCATGACTTTTTATCTAGTGTAAATGGGAATGTGATTAATATCAGGAGGGGGAATTCCCTGACTAATCTCCCCTCCTTTAAAACACTAAGTCATATTGGTAATGATAAACAAAGGAATAGTCCTAAAAATAGTTGTGACTGCTCTCATCCAAACTGTAAATTTGGAAAGGATGGTTATATTCTGGTAGTAACCCTCATTTTATTATGTTTGATGCTGCCTTTAATAAAACAAATTGGAACTTTGCTTATGCTGCTGTCTTGTTAGATCGTAATGGAACTATTCTAAATTTTGTATGTGGGACTGGAAGATGCACACGTTCAGAAGAAGCAGAATCAAGAGCTTGCCGAGAAGCAACTAGATGGGCAAAAGACGCAGGAGTAGACAGAATAACCTTTCTAAATGACAATCTCAATGTTATCAATGGCATGAAGAGGAAAAATTTTGCAGTCAATTGGAGAAGTGAAGCTTTTATCCTTAAGGCTTTAGAAAACACCAATTCTTTTGCTTCTTCTTCTTTCTTTTATATCAAAAGGGATTGTAACTATATAGCAGATAGTTTAGCGAAATATTTTCTTAAGCATGGCTTGTCGGAGATAGATTCTAGGAACTGGAGTGAAGATAGGAAGAAGGTTTTATTTTCAAAAATATGTAACAAAAACAACAATGTATTTCCTCTTGCTTAGTGTTATGAAAATTTCCTTTTATCAAAAAAAAAAAAAAATATGAGCTCCCACGTCGCACGGTGAGTGTGACACCCCCTCAAATTAAATGAGATAAAAGCTTTCACACATAGCAATTCTGGAAAGGACAAGTGGCATGAATCTATTGGTCGGAGCATTAAAATTTGAATTACACTCCATTTACACCTTATATTTAACTGGCCGTTTGTAACCCCGTTAGCCAAAACTTGGGTATACAACACTTACATGTAGATTTTCAGATAAATAATTACTTACACTTGGTTCACACCAAATACTTAACTGGACGTTACTCACGTCCGTTAGGTATACAATACACACGTCCGTCAAACTCTAAGAAAACTAAAACCTAAAGAAACCCCTCTGTGTCGTCTCATCTCTTATTCTTCTCAATCGTCTCATCTCTTAACTGCAGCCGCGAAAAATGATTTGATTCAAAATGTTAAACTGCAATTGAGAGATTGAATCTTCAGTAGCAATTTAAGTATGTATTTTTTGTTAATTGCGAAGAAGAAACTTAAATCGATCGAGGAGGTTATGGAAGTTTCAGAAATGGTTAAGAGGAAGAATAATACACCTTCAAGAAGGTATAAAAATAAACAAACCAAAATTAAAATATGTTTTGTTGTTATAGATGTTTAATATTTGTTCTCAATGCAAAAAATGTAGCGATTTCAACTTTGTGGATTTTGATTTCGATTTTGAAATTGGGTTTTCAGTTTGGGGATTCTTAATTAATTTTTTAATTAGGTTTAGGTATTGTAAATTCTAAAATTAGGTTTAGGGTATTATAATCTTGGGGCACATGGAAGGAAATAAAAACTCTTTATTTTTATCATGGGTGTAATTAAGGGTGCAAATATGTGTTTTGAATCTATTTTTTTGTTGTTTGATGCTTAATTATGTAAACTATTATGATTGATTCGTCTTTCATTATTGAAGGATATGATGAGATTGGCATGATTACAGAATCCATCAGACCACTTGACTTTAAATATGCAGGGGGGAGTGTGAAGGTTAGCCACCAAAATGGTGAGACCGAGGATAACCGCATCGCAGATCTCTTAAAGGTTTGGCAAATGGATAGGTTTGTGATATACTCCAATTGTGCCTGAGATATGGCTTCTGAAACTTTTAATTGTGAATGCTCTGGAACTCACTCTCTTATATTTTTTTTGTACGATTAGCCAGGTATAATCAGTTACACCGTTTTCAATTATTTGTTAGTTTACTTACTTTAAAATTGTAGACCATTGTTTCTGACACATATATCACTGCAAAACCTTTTTGTTTTATTTAATGAAGCTTTTGCGCGGTGAGAAGTAAATCGACAATGTGCGTATGTGTTATGTTAGGATATTTTCATTGTTGCATTCCGTGCTTGCATCCCATGAAGTAGGTGACATGTTTTTTATTCTTCAACAAGGGAACTTGAATTTGGGTCTCTGGACATCACGAAGTAGTTGACATGGTTTCTATTAATCGACGAGGGAACTTGAATGTATCTCTGGACATCACGAAGTAGGTGACATGGTTTATATTAATGTGATTTTAATGAACGCGCAATTGGGGATATCAAAACTAATCGGGGGATATGACTTACTTTCCCCAACCTTAGGTGCCTGTTAAGGAGTGTTTTTTGGGTATGAAAATACTAAAACACCCTTAGATTAATAAAAAAAACTTATGAAAAGACTGTTATACCCTCCCCAAAAAATAAAAAACTTAAAATCAAAACCAAACACAAAATCAGTTATCCCCTATTTGTGTACCGGCATAGTCGCGTGAGGGTTAGGGTTCCGAATTTTTTTTCATCTTCTTCATCGTTCTTCATTCATTCTTCATCGACGATTAATCGTTAAATCAAAAATTTCTTCGTCGATTAACCTACCCGAATCATAACCATGCCTCCACGGAAGAAAACAACTTCCCAATCGAACCCAAGTCAATCGAACCCAAGAACGATTGTTCAACAAATTGAAAAAAAAAAAAAAAAAGACTTGGTTTGATTGCTCAAGAGGAAGAAGACAAAGAAGCAGAGTTATCGGACGATGAACTACTAACAAAGATGGCTTCTGTGAGTCATTTTGAACTATTTAATTAGTGTTTCACTCGATTTGTAGCTATGGGTTTAGGTCAAAATCGCGAAACGCTAACCGCAAATTTTGAGTTTCTGAAGTTCCGGCATTCAATTTAGTATGAATACCGCACCGGTAGTTACAACCGGCATGCGATCTAGAATTAAAACCACGCCGGTAGAAGTCTCGGCACTCGATTTAGTATGAATACCACACCGTAACTAGGTACCGGCACTCAATCTAGGTTGAAGACCACGCCGGTATTTAAATTCTAGTATACAAAAAACAATCGGTTAGTGAGTTATACCGGCATAAACTGTATTTTAGAATTCATGCCGAAACTCTAGTTTTGGTATCCAGGAATTTTTGAATTTCTTCCGGCATCTTCGACATTTTATTTTGCAGGCCGGTACTTTAACCGGGCATTGATTCTTGTTATGCGGGTATGCCGGTAGTCGTGTTAAGTTTCCAGGAATTTCCAAGGCTTTACCGACATCCTATACATTTATTTATGTATGCCGGTACTTTAATCCGACATTGATGTTTATTTTATGTAAACGCCGGTAGTGGTGTTTAGTTATCCAGGAACATTCCTATACTATACCGGCATCCTCGACATTTATATATGTATGCCGACACTTTTACCCGGCATGGTCCGTTCTTTGTTATTATATGCCGGTATTAGAAATGAAAGTTAGTGGTTGTCTAATACATTAATTTCGTGCTTCTTTTGAAATAGATCTAAAGCAAAGGAAGCCAAAGCAAAGGAGGCAAACAAAGGAAAATCTAAAGCTACTGCGACTAAGAAAAAAAGGAAGGATGGTCTTGATACTCCCCAGTCTCTGCCTCCTCGAGGGAATAACAAAAAGCGTTTGGGTTTTCAGACAAGAGGGGATATTTGGGATAGTGATCGTGATCGTAGTATTCTTGTAATCAGTGAACCTACTGCAGCTGTTGAGGAGGAAAATGAGGAAGATGAGTAAGATGAAGAGGAAAGTGAGGAGGAAGACAATGAGATTGATCCAACTTAATTAGAAAACCAAATCCAAGGAGTAGTTGAACAAGGTGGTCCAAGTCAACAACCCACACAAGGCAAGGGGAAAGGAAAAGGCAAAGGCAAGGTAAAAGTTAAAGGTTCGCACCTTCCTCATGTTGATGACATGATACCCGACCTTGAACATGGTAAAATTTGGGGCATTGAATAATAATGTTCCGGCATTTTAGAAATACACTTGAAAGCAGGAGACAATTATACACAGTACCGGCAATGGATGTTCTTGAACACAATGGCTGGAAGAGGTAATACCGGCATTTTTGCTAAACAAGGTACAAAGCCGATATCAGGAGCCGACATTCTCGATATGTGAGTTTTCCAGCCGGAACCAATTGCCGGCTTGGCGGTAATTTTAAAACTATGCCGGGACTAACTACCGGCGTGCCCGATATTTTATATACCACGCCGGTGTTAGAGTTCAAAAATCTTAAATTCCTGGATGATTTTCTGGTAGTACCGGCATGGTCAGTTAGGAGTGAACCATGCCGGTTTGAATATTCCATGGAATATTCGGTGGTAGGTAAAAAGCATAACTGCATACCGGCATGCATAGTTGGTTTGGATACCACGTCGGCAAAGTTTTTAAAATGGGGGATATCTTGTACCGGCATGGCAAGGAGTATGAATACCACGCCGGTGGCACTAGTTCCGGCGTGGTATTCATACAATGAGCATGCCGGTACTAAGCTGTTTCAGACAAAAATAATGGCGGTTTCAAAAAGAAAAATCAAATTTTCGACCTCTTTGAAGCATTACCTGTGTGTTGGGGTTGCTTGTATGTTGAACATGTTTACTTTCTTGGGTTGGTTCTTCATAAAACACTTCATGGTCACGAAAATTATGATCCAAGGGTGTTGGTTCATCATATAACTCCAATTGTGAGTTGTTATCATACACCGAAGATTAAAGATATGATTGTTGTTGTAGTTGAGCTAAAGATTCAACTGCTGCAATTCTCTCATCACAATCATCTTCCATTTTCAAAAAAAAAAATTCCACTCAAATTTTTTTTTTTTTGAACTCTCCTTCTACTCCTCACTCACACAAATTAAAATAAAAACACACACTAATCTATCCCCAAATACTTAAGATTTTTACTAATTATTATTAACCATTAAACATGATTAGTAAGGGCTAGATTAGGAATTACAAAAATAATTACATAATGGGTGACCCAACTTTGCTATTTTGATCCCTATTTTGTCATGTACCTATATCCCCCAATTAGTTTTGATATCCCCCAATTACGCGTTCATTTTAATACCCTTTGTCTTCAAACATGTTTTCCTTCCAATTTAGAGCATATCGTTACGAGCCTAAACAGATTTTCTATCAAGAGCAGAACAACACAAATTATAGTTCCAAAAGTAAGGGACCCGACATTTGAGAACAAGGAAATTGAACTTGAACTCCTTATTTTTGGGTACTTTTTTGAAGTTGTTGCACTCCTGTATATCGTAGTTATGTCATGGTGCCAACATTTGTACTAACACTAAATTTTATCATTTTGTAAGGGTTTGTCAAGAAAATTTCGGCAGTGCCAGCTTTGCTCAAAGTGATCTTTGTTTGAAGCACGAAGGAAAAACCTGGAGAATTTTTTTCCTCAAAGAAAGAAGGATTTAGAGTTGGCACCCATGTTTTAATAATCTTGAAATCTCGAGGTAAGAAACGGAGAGGAAAGGCGACAAAAGGAAGATGAAGGGGATGTGTGAGTATAATTTCCTGTTTTCTGTGGAAAATTATTTGTCATTTTGAATACTTGCATATACTGGACATTTCGGAAAAAAATTCAGACTTGATCGCGTTATCTACGAGTTTGAATTATGCAATGTCTTAGCTTTGGAGAGGGAGTGAAATACATGAAGTATCTTAATGTTACATTTGCAAGCTGTTCTATGAAGCCTATGTTTTTGTAGGTTGATTTTTGCCAACTAATAATCGTAACCCCGAATAGAGGTTTCTGTTTTCCTCTTGGTAACACAAGATTTCTGTTTTTCTAATAAAGTAATTAAATTGTGTCTTACTCAGGTTAGTTGCGTTACTGTTGAAGTGAATGGAACCATTGACTATGTACAGTTTACAATTACAACGGCAACACATGAATACAAATCAAAAATGTATCACGACGGGGGAGGTGAAACCGCGCGACACCAAATGGAAAATGCATTGTCAAAAATGCTTCGAAACGGGACGCGGTGAGGCGAACCCGAGCCACACCAAATCAAAAATCCTATACGACGGGACAAGGCAAAGCCGAGCCATACCAAATCCAAAATGCATCGCGACAGTGGGATGAAGCCCCAAAAAGAATAATGATGAACGGTTTTCGGTTCCGCCCGGTGCGCAGCACGGGCACAAAATCTAGTGACTATATATAAGGAGAGAGGGGATTTTTGGGCAGGTCGAATTTTCTTAGGCGAGCTTTAGAGGGAATTTATGTTTTCTTCTAATCTCTTGATAAAAAGTTAAATTATCCTTTTAAGTTTGTAATTTTTAAATTAATCATACGTTGACTTTGGTTTTCTTTTTTTAATCTTTTTCCTATTATTTCAAACCAATCATACGTTGCCAAGTGTTCTCATCAAAACGTTCGTTTCACAAAACTCAAAAAAGGCCTATTTCGACCAATAGGAAGCGAGGATTTCCTCACCGTTCGACGTGGAAACTTTATTTGTATAGGCCTCCAAGTCTTTAGATTATGTCATACATTGCAGCTCTACCCACAAGAACACTGTAGAAATAAAGTCCCTAAGCCTTGACTTTATACCTGTTGTTGCTTTTAGTATGCTCACATTCTCTATATAAAAACAGAGTTTTTTTCGAGCGACGTGGTTAACCGGAGCTTCTGATTGATTCTGGCCCCACCATTGTAAGAATTTGAGGAGAATCTTTTAGTCCCACAATATATTTTTGGGCCAATCATATTTAAGAAAAATATTACCTAAAAGCTAAATCTCATAAGATAATACTCCTATAACATTACCAAAAATATATAAAAAAAACCGCCTATGATATATTTAAGGGAAAAATATCGTTTGGTCCTTTTTTAGGTGGTCCCATGCTTGTTTGGTCCACCAATAAAAAGAAAGTTCTATTTGGTCTTTAATTATTTAAAAATGTTAGAATATCTAAAATACCATCTTTATTATTTTCTCTCTTCTGAAGTGTTTCTTTTTTGGTTTTATCTCTTCTTTATTTTCTCTCCACAAATTTCTCTCTTTTCATAAGTTTAATAAATAAAAAATTTTAAAATAAAATATCTCTCAAGATATAAGTCGAAAATTAATAAATTTTATATATTCGGAAAGGTCTCGACGATATCTACACAACGAGTACCCATTATGCTATGTTTCAGAATATTAATTTTTTCCGGTGTAATAATAGTTCATATCCGAGAATGAACACTATTTTTAGAACATGATTGTTCATTCTACTTCTAGCAGTTCATTTCGTAGAATGAACTCGTATATGTTAGCAATTTGTTTTGTAGAATGAACTCATAAAAGTAGTTCATTATGAAGAATGCAGTCGTAATGGTAGTTCATTATTATAGTTCATATTATAGAATGAATTCGTGATGGATGTTTCTTATTGTCAAATGAACTCATAATGGTTGTTCATATTGTAGGATTAATAATTCATGTTGTAAAATGAATTGATAATTAAGTATGGTAGTTGATATTGTAGAAATGAACTCGTAATAGATGTTCATTATGGTAGTTCATATTTGTTGATGGTGGATTTTCGTTTAAGGATAAAATTATAAAAGCCAAAATTATGTGCTGACATCCTGCAAAGGGTAAAGCCACTGATAAGTGATGAATACTTCTCCACTTTACTAATTCACCTAGAATAGAGCATGTGGCAACAATCCTAGTATTTGTGAATCAAATACACAAAATTCATCCAGGTTGGAGCATGTAGCAACAATCCCATGAATTTATAGCATTATCAATTAATGCATGACCAGCCTTGTATTTCCTGTGATGTTCCCGCTGAATCTCATTATTGGTGCGGCATGACGACTGAGTGTTGCTCTCAGCAGAGTAACACGAATCTCAAAGTGTCACTAATGAGGCATGCACGAAATACCCGCACAGGCTATAACTCTCGGTGTGTTATACTAGCCCGATTGAGTATACATCTCTCGTGTTATACTAGCCCGATCGAGCATCCGGGACTGTCCATGTCAGTCCTCGAAATAATCACGACCACGCAAGTTGGACGCATGATTTAACCAGCCTAGACGATCCTCAACAGGAGCAGGCTACCACCTTAATGACCACCAGCTAGCTTGTTTATGCCCTGGTCGGTCGAATGCATACCACGTCTCCCAAACGACCACCGAACACCAGCCTAGAGTAGGATGGTTGGGCTGGTGTGGAGAAGCTTGGAAAACATGTACGCACAAGACTGCCAATGACGGTCTCAAACAGATCGCGTCCGTCCAACTTCGCCGGCATAGTTGGACAGCATAGATCGTCCCATGGACGGTTGGACAAGCGTTGTCCTACACACCGGCGGACCCCCTTCACGCCTGCATGATCGATCCTCCCCTGACCTAGCCACAGAATCACGTACGGTTGCCCGAAGTTGGGCCGACATAAGGTTTAAAGGGTCGCAGGAAATTCCACTATGTGTCTAAAATTGATCACGACCATCCAACTTCACCGGCATGTTTAGATGGCTTAGATCAAGCCTATAACCGCCGATGGTATTGACGTGATCACCACTGGCCCAATGTGGGCCCCACATGGTCGCCCTCCCCAAAGGATGAGCATAGCCTGCCAAACCGTTAGGCTGAAGTCATGTACACACGACCGATCCAAAACCCTAATTAGGGTTTGCGGCATATTACATGTGTCGTTAATCGATCACGAGCGTCCATCTTCGCAAGCATAGATGGAGGGTGTAGATGTAGATTCAAAGGGTCTCGAGCATGTCAATACGATCACCGTGGGCCCATATACACGCCTGACTGATCGACCAAGGCCAACCATGGCTGGACGTCTCGAAACGCGCACCCGAAGTAGGCATGACGTGCGATCTTCAACTCCTTTGCGGCATGGGATTTATTCGCAAATCAATCTCAGCCGCTCTCTTGCTCTGGGACAAATTGAGTGGTTTAGATCTCACTTTCATGAGCCAGTGAGGTACGGACGTGTACACCGGCAAGCCGTTTACACGTATGCCCGGTCGGTCCTATCAAAAACGTCTCCCATGCTTGGATTCGACCAATCTGAAGAGTGATGCTTGCGCACCTCTTCAAAGCCCTAAAATTTCATCAACGGTCGCAGATGAGCGTCATAGATCATCTCGTCGTCCGTCCAACTCTACCAAACTTGGTTAAGAAGCCCCGGTTAGGGAGTTAAGCGACCAATGAGGCATCCCCATGATCGTCGTCCACCACTCTTCCACATAGAGTGATCGGCCAAAGTATGGCTCGCCCATGCAGCCTCCAAACGATCACTCGAAGATGGTTGGACATGATGCTGTTTTAAGACGCTTGATCGTGACTTACACGCTGGTTGGACATGATGCTGTTTTAAGATGGTTGGACATGATGCCGTTAAACCTTAAAATAGCGATGTTTCATACATGCTGAATATATTCAATGCATTACATACATAGAATACACGCGATATTTCATAAATATCGGTTTCCCAAATAACTTAATTATTTAATCCAGCATCACATGCTACTTTCTGTGGGTCCCACGATCCACACATTCGAGATATCAAACGTGTCACAAACTGGGGATACTTTAGGGTATTGGTCTCGGCGGTTTACAAAGATGCGACTCACAACGCGCCATCACAATAACGTGTCGTGAAGTCATGGACGGTTAGTGATGATGGGAGAAGTGGGCAAGACTGGGTCGTGTGACACTAACACACAACTCCACTACTCCATTACTCCACTTCCTCCACTTCCCATGAGAGACGTGGGTTAGGCTTAATGACTTGTATAAATAGGTTCTCCTCCCTATTTCCAAAAACAAGACAGGGCAAGACAGAAAACCAGGTGTTGATACAATCGTATTCAAACACCAGAACCGATAGCTTACATCCTGCAAGCCAGTTGACTTTTTGATACAGGTCGTGCCCAGCCAACACCTCCACAATCTCAACACCTTCTTTCGCTTCCTCCCTAAGATCAACCCCATCTCCTTAACTTTGTGACCGAAGCAAATCCAGAACGGCCATTTCTTGGTTTAGGCCAGAGTTGTACAAATTGATTTCTCGAATCACAAGCACTCCCGTGCAGTGCATTTGCTTAGGGTTTAGATTCATTTCTCATCCACACACCCAATTTACCAAAACCGGCAGATATAGTTTTCGCTTATAAACAATATTACTCCCTCCGTCCATTTTTAAGAGTCCGCTCTGACTTTGTCAAGATATTAAGGAAATCCTATAAAATGTCATGACTATCCCTTGACTAGCCTATTTAATATTACGTTATTACCAAAATTAAAATTATTAGTGTTAAAAATTCTAATTTGGATAGTATTATTGTTTTGGGAAATATTGTAAAGAAATAAAAGCAAACTTATACTCCAAAATTTAAGAACTTTTTATTCCCTCCATTTAATTTTGGTTTCCCGCACTAAAACTTTGGAGCCTTTGAAATTTTTATTTGAGAGGGAAAAAAAAATGAAATTGTAGATTATTTCCTCTTTAGATATACTCTACCAAGAATTTGAGATTTTGTCATAATTTTTTTTGATTCTTTGCCATGTAAGAATAAATAGAAGTATTAGGAATTTTGTAACTACCCATAAATGTTTTTAGAAAATAAAAAAATATTGAATGGATTTTTTTCTTATATATGGTGATGATATTTATGATTTTGAATTAAGTTTATATTAAAAATGATTTTATAATTATAAAAAAGAAAGGATATAATTGATAGTTTAAGGGAAAAGTATGTCTATAAACAGAGCGGACAGATAAAAATGGACATACCAAAGTAGAAATTAGGACAGATAAAAATGGACAGAGGGAGTATAAAATAAACTCGTAAATGGTAGTTCATATTGTAGAATGAACTCGTGATAGGTGTTCATATTGTTGAATGAACTTCTAATGTTATTTCGTATGGTAGAAAACTCATAGTATTAGTTCATTATACCAATTCATTATGTAGAATGAACCAGTTCATATAGCTAATTCATTTTGTAGAATGAACTTACATGATATTTTTTTGCAAACAATTCACTTTTTAAAATAAACTAGCTAGTATGGTAGTTCATTAAAGTAGTTCATTTTAAAGAATGAACTCGTATAATAGTTCATTTTATAGTTAATTTTAAGCTAAGGAATAAGATAAAAATTAATAGCTCAAACATTGCAACAATGGTACTCGTTGGAAAGCTCTTTTCGAATATATAAAATTCATCATTTTTGAACATGTGGTTCAAAAGATATTTCAGTTTGAAGTTTTTATTTATTTACTTTTATTAAGAGAGAGAAAAAAGGGCATTTCTGCCACTATTTAAAAACTATGACATCATTGATGACGTCACCCCGCGTGAATGTTGTCCATCCTTGGACCAAACAGTAATATTCAGGACCAAACAATAATATATATTTAAAAAAAGAACTAATCGAATACTTGACTTGATCAACGGGACCAAACTAACTTAATTATATTTTTTCAAGGACTAAATGGTATTTCCTACTATATTTAATTCTAATCAAATACAATAAAACTTCAATAAATTAGTAACTTCGCTAAAATAATATTTTTAGCCAGTCCCGACTTGGGCCGCAGTATTAAAATTGATAACCTCGCTAAATTTATAAGATAATAAAAAATTTAAGTATCCAATAGGGCCCAACTGAAATATAAATTAACAATCATTATAATAGCATTACATTACTGGTGTGTTTCTAAAATAAGATTCCAAAGTTGTTTGTTTCTTGTTCACATTTATGCAACACTAGACTTCTTCTCTGATTTTTTTGTAGTCCTTTGAGGAGTTCAGGAATGCCTTTTTCAAATTGTATGAGAAAATCTTTGAGCTTTACTATTGATAAGATTGCTTCTTTATGAGAAACTGGATTCACTTGAGATGTATTCCGATGCATGCTTAATTGTATTTGATATCGTTTCGATCCTTGACACACTTGTATGTTAAATTTTTCAAGAAGCCATTTTTGTGTTTCTCTTTGAGTCAAATTTGGATACGAATGACTATACTCACACAATGCTTTTCGAATCTCGTTTGTCCTCGTGGATTTTTTGACACCTTTGAGATGAGAAGTATGAGCTATTGTTACACTCTTCTTTTGTGTTGTTGTTTTTTGTTTCTTTTAACATCAAAAGATATATAAATTTATGCACATAATATACAATATACTATACTATATTATACCAAAATTTATTACACATCAATTTGAATTGAAAATAATATCTCAAAATATTTGTTATTACGGGAAACCATTTGGTTTAACTTAAATATTTTCTTTTCTTTTATTTTTGAAACTTAAATTTAGAGTGTTTTGATAATTTAATAACTTATTAATTTATCGATAAATTAATACTTCGCTAAATTGATAGAATTGTCAGTCCCAACATTATTAATTTGTTGAAGTTTTACTGTAAATCTTAAAAAATCTAACAATGTTGAAGATTTTCGTTTGATGGAAGAAATGGAAGAAGATGAAGGGGAAGAACAGAGATTAGAGAAGAAAGATTAGAGAAGATTAAGAGTTTTTTAGTTTTTAATTTTAGGGTTCAATTTTAAGTTAATTAGTTAAAGGGTATTGAAGTAAAATCACCCTATTTTGTCTTATTGGGTATACCCCAATTAATCTGGGTATACCAATCAAGCCAGGTAGTTTAATTGGGGGCCTAGACATTTTATTTGCACCCCAAAATTTTGAGGGGCGTATTAAACCGTTAATTGAAAATACTGTTTTACCCTTTACCAAAACTAAATCTTGAAAATCAGTTAACTCTAATTAATAACCTTAATTAGACCCCCAATTCATTTAAAGATTTAAAGGCCTAGACAAATAAAGCTTCCACGTTGAACGGTGAGGAAACCCTCGCTTCCTATTGGCCGAAATAGGCTTTCTTTGAGTTTTGTGAAACGAATGTTTTGGTGAGGGCACTTGGCAACGTACGATTGGTTTAAAAAGAATAGGAAAAAGATTATAAAAAAAAAAAAACAAATTCAATTTGGAATTCATGAAGTGGCAATATTTAGGTGAGGACACTTGGCAACATATGATTGGTTTAAAAATTACAAACTTAAAAGGACAACCTAACTTACCGTGTTTGGATTTTATGGAAATCCAAATTCAATTAGGAAATCGAATAATTACTATATTAAAACTATTTTTTCCAAATTAATATATAAAAGGAAAAAAAAATCCACATATTTTCTGTAAAAATAAAAGGAAAAAATAAATAAAATCCGCAGCTATCCTCCACCTATTTAATGTATTTGCCCCGCTACACCAAATCAGAAATACATCTCCACGGGGCGGAGGCGAAGCCCCGCGCACACTAAATCAGAAACGCATTTCCACAGGATGGGGCTAAGCCCCACGCACACCAAGTTAAGGGTCTGTTTGGGAGCTTGGAAACGGGATAACATATCCTGGAAAAGTTCATCTTAATTTAATCTATGATAACCTTGTTAATGGTTAGTTTTAATGGCGTTTGTCTAAAATTCTATCATATCTTGGGCTAGGTTAACTTGTGTTTGTTTGACTACAGAAATATGCTAATATAAATAATTATTTCTTAGCCAAATACTTATTTTAAAGAAAAATAACTGTCTAACCCGGTGAGGATACAGTATCCCGGGTATTTGGAAGAATACCTTAAACTCACTTTTTTAGCTTCCTAAAATCAAGGAAGGTTTAGTAATCCTTATCCAGGATTGGAATTGGAGTGAGACAAACACATTTTAACAGTTATTTACTGGATAACCCAACCTAGGATGGGATATCCAGGATACCAAACACGACCTAAAGGATAAAAATAAATAAAATTTGCACATATTTTTCACTTATTTAATGTAATTTCCCCGCCACACCAAATCAAAAATACATCTCCATTCGCCCCACGCACACCAAATCAAAAATGTATTACCACGGGGCGCGAAGCCCCACACACACCAAGTTAAAAGGAAAAAAATAAATAAAATCTTCACATATTTTCCAAATGTATTTGCGCCGCGACGCCAAATCAAAAATACATCTCCTTCGCCCCGCGCATACCAAATCAAAAATACATCGCCACGGGGCGGGGCAAAATCCCGCACACACCAAGTTAAAAGAAAAAATACGCACGGGCACAAATCTAGTATACCCTAAAACTCAAAAGAAAAAATGAGTTTCTCTTGTTTTCATCTTCCTCTCCTCCCCTTTCTCTTCTCCACCACCACCATTAACGACTCCTCCAAGAATTTTTTTTCTTCCACTAATTCATCGCGTAATCGTCGATGATAAAACTTTAATCGACGATTAATTTTTTCTACAAACATGGCTCGTACAAAGCAAACCGCTCGAAAAGCACTTCAAATCCCTAATCTCGTAGATACAGTAAAAGGAAAGGTATACGTGAAAAGAACTCCCGAACCCAAAGAATCGAAACCCAAGAAAGGAATGGCTCAAATTAGAAGGAATGTGAACTAAAACCCACCTTCTATTCGATATTTTGTTGTGTTTGATTGTGAAACTGAGTTTGGTAACTGAAAATTTACGGTTTCAGTGTAAGAGTCGTTAGTTTGTAGACTGGATACCCTAACGACTTTTCATTTGCATGCTGATTATATGAAAAATCGTTAGCGTATTAGGTTAAAGATGACGACCCTATTTCTGCTACTTCATCATTTTTTACCCTAGAATAGAGTCGTTATTGTATTAGGTTTAATATGACGACTCTATTGTGCCGACACCTTTTTATTCCTTAACGACTCTGGAGGGAACTGGAACAGCCTTCTGTTTCAAAAATTGATAGTGTCGGCATCTTGTGTGGCATAGAGTCGTCATTTAGCTATATGCCCTAGAGTCGTCAACCCAAATCGTAGGATCGTCAGTGATTGTTTGACGACTCATTGTTACACGATAACGACTCTATAAGAAAAAAAATCACCCTCTCTGTCCACATATTTGGAAGAGTCGTCATTGTATATTTTTGAGTCGTCACCCTTTACCGAAGGGTCGTTTGCTTATACTTTATCCCATTGACGACTCTTTAACTGATACCAATTTTTTTTTTTTTTTTTTTTTTTTTTTTTTTTAATGTTTGGGCTACAGTACCAAGAAAACCAAAGACAAGGTTCCAATGATGATAACTCTCCCTTCCAAACCTCCCCGCCACGATAAATACTTACTTGCCGGTCCATCACGCGGAGAAAAGCCGAGCGAGGTAGCATTTTCTATCACCGAACCAGGAGACAAAGGTAATGAGTTGTCGGATTCGTCTAAATCATCCTCTCCTGTTATTTTCGCTAACAGTAGCGGTGAAGAAGATGAGATACAAGAAGATCCTCCCGTACGAGGTGAGGAAGAAGAGGAGGAAGAAGAGAGTGATAATGATGATGAAGCTAATGGTAGTGGTGATGATTCTGATGATGGTAATGGTGGTGATGAGGAGGAAGGGGATGAAGGTAATAATGGTGGTAATGAGGAGGAGGAGGAGGATGAAGGGGATGATGCTGGTGATAAGGATGATGTAAAGGATGAAGGTGATGATGCTGGTGATAAGGAGGATGAAGAGGATGAATGTAACGAATCAGAAAATTTCCTTCTTATGGGCTGGGTTTCAACTCAATAAAAAAAGGCTAATCCCCGACCCGTCACTCGTCACTCGAAAATGTAAAATAATCCCCGACCCGTCACTCGTCACTCGAAAATGTAAAATGGTACGTAAAGGCTTCTTTTTCTTTAAAGAAAATAACAGTAAAATGAAAAAAAAATGAATACACATAATTATTAGTATAATAAAAGGTTCACTACAAAGAGTCAAACTTAGATTTAAGCAAGTTCCAAAGTGAAACATAAGACAGTTTGTAAACAGGACACGGTTTAAATTCAGCTCAAATATTAGTATGATAAGATAATACATAGAATAGATGTACATGTATAAGTTCACAAAGTATAAATAAGGCTTGGCTTGTCAATTTTAAATTCAAAGTGGCAAGAGAATTATGTTGACAGCGGAAATATAAGACAGCCAAAAACATGGGAAAATCGACCAACAGATAAGGATGTATGCGAACCAAACTACCCCAGATGACTCCGTGATATACACATTCGACAAGCAAAAATACAAAAAATACAAACTTTCGCTTAAGCTCCTAGCCGTAAGCTCTTCCTAAGCTTACTGCCTCTGCCTTAACCTCTCTTCAAAATCTGTGGGGGGTGAAAACAAAACAAAACGGGTGAGCGAACGCCCAGTAGGAGTTATAACGATGGAGAAAGTAATGCCTGTGAGAAACATAAATAGATAGACAAGAGCAGCAGCTAAAAATAATGTACAAAATGAAATCATTACGTAATTTAAATTCATAAAGAATCAAAGTGTTATAAATCGAATTACTCTACTATTCTTTTGGCCAGCGCCGATGTCGGGGTAGTTTTGGATACCAGCCACCGTTACAGCTAACGGTCTTCCGGGTTGCCACTCGTAAGTGCGGGCCCCAGCGGGCCTGACATTCCTAAAGTAGAGTCGTCTAATTTCCTATTAGGCTTGTTCATAAGAAGGAAACAATACACAATACGTCGAGTACAAAATT
Source organism: Papaver armeniacum (assembly GCA_023531295.1). Taxonomy (NCBI): domain Eukaryota; kingdom Viridiplantae; phylum Streptophyta; class Magnoliopsida; order Ranunculales; family Papaveraceae; genus Papaver; species Papaver armeniacum. The sequence continues at coordinate 441,925 of JAJJWW010002008.1, read as the reverse complement.
CAGCAATGGAAGTGATCCAATTAGACATACAAAAGTCTCCAGTTAACTGTATTCAATGCTTCATGCCATAAAATCTTGCGTAAGCAGAAATATAGAGCGTAAACAGAATTATAAGCATGAACAAAAATGTGCATAAGGGTTTAAATGAGAAGGCAGTCTAGAATATTAGCTACAAAAGCTAGTTGTAACTGCGAAGAAGTTAACGGTGATAAGAGAATGCAAATACAGTACCCAAGTAAGTGAAATTAATCCAAGTTAAGACATTAGGAAAATAAAAGCCACCCTTTGTTGAATCAAGTTCAGCAAGCATAGATTTTAGAAAGAAAACTGAAATTAGTGGCTCAAGGAAAACAATGAGCTAAAATGTGTAAGTTTAAATAAAATACAAAATCCATGAGAAAATGTTCAGCTCTTTGGATTATGGTGGAGTTTAAAATGCTCATTTAGTGGAAACATAAGCATCAAGATTTAAAAATGGAGAACTAAAAGATCAGGTTACAACCATTAAGTATATCACATTTTAAAAATGTTACTCATTGGCTCCCTTTAACAAACAGACAGTATGCAAGTTTAGAAAGTTCAACTCAAGACTTGATTTTAGATGAGAAAACAAAACTTGAATGGCTGCATATCATTTGTTAAAGCTTGTGTCAAGACCCACAACAGTAAGAAATTTAATCCAGTCAAAAGGTAAGACATGTCCAAACTGCCATTCCATGTTCCAATAAGAATTCATGTGATAAAAATGATGGAGACACCAATAAGAAGTAAGACCCGGACTTAAATCACGAAGTTTTCATAGAAAAACACTATAAAAGAGTTAGACTAAAGTTTATTAAGTAATGAGATTTTCAAATAATCAATGAATGGAAATTTACACATACTGTAAAGGATTTAGAAATTAACCAAACCATATGCATGTTAATATTCTTAAGGATTTCACCTAAAAACTTAACTATCCACAAATTAGACGAAATTGTAAATACCCATTTATTGGTTCGTAGAAATCACGATTTTTTTTTTTTGAGATATTAAAATCAAATCACCCAATTAACTAAAGACATTAAACCCATAACTCTTAAAGCAAGAAGGATTCCTTTTTGTGTACGCACAGAGAATTAAAAGCAATAAGCAAAATCAACGAAATTGAGAAGAAAGAAAGAACCCCTACCTTTAATTAATCCCAGTATGTAATCAAATCCAGTGAGTTGATATGTTTTGAAACCAAAACTCCACCTTCTACGGTCTTGAAAATCAGTAGAATGAGGGGAAGAAAAATGGTGGAATAGCAAGGGAGGAGAGGAAGCAAAACTAGTATCCAGGATTTAGTTTTGAAAAAAGAAAATAAGGAGACAAAAATCTTTGTAGCTAGCTGCTCATGTCCGAAACGTGTCAGGCATGCTCAAATATTTTTTAGAGCTTTCTGCAGCCCCGAATTTCACTAAGGGGACCACCATCTAGCTAAGAACACCCAAAACTTGGTTTAGGGTACTCTCTGCTGCTATACGCACCCAATATTTGGATCACGCGCACACTGTGAAACTCTAGCTTCCCACTTAAATGAGTTGAGTTCGGGTTTAAGGCCCACGAGAAATTTTAACGACGTTACAATGAAGGTAAAAAGATGTAGAACATGAGCAAGAGATTACAAAGCCGGCCATTAAAGAGGGTTAAGAAGGATGGAACAGATATTGCACCCAGTACAGAGACACATTCCCGCTTCTCATTTGATGTTGTCTCCTCTTCGAAGTGGTAAACCTAGAGGAGAACCTAGAGACGGCGGCAAAGTTCTATTTGGATATCCTGGATCGTAGGCTCATACCATCTATGAGACAATCGTAAGAATCCCAACTTTGCTTGCTATTTGATTATTTGATGTTAACTTTCTAATTTATTTTTTAATATTTGTTTATGTTTTGTAGGATCATAAGAATGTCGCACGTCTTTTCAACCACCAATCTTCTTTTAAGAAAATGGAGTTGTGGCCGCTAGAAGGTGAATGTGCAAGAGTTAGAGACTATGTTGAAAACTCCGGTTTGTACAATGCCGTTGTGAACTCTGTGATTGCGTATGACAAGGTCGCCGTACACTACATCATTTTTAGGGATTAGCAACGGAGCCTGGACTTTGCTGACCAGGGTCGCAACGGCAGGTTGACGTTTCAAAACACGGTGTTGCATTTTTTCGCAACAGACTCTTGGTCAGCAACGGAGATTCGCAACCTACTGTGACATTGCGATCCTGTTTATTCGCAACCAAGGTCTGCCGTTGCTAAGCTGTTTCTAATTACAGGAATACCCCTACCCGGAACTAAAATGTTATTGGTTCTGGTTCTAATTTAGCAACAGATTAAAGACGTTGCTAATATTTTGCAACATAAAAAAAAGTCAAGTCTTCATTGACCAATCAAAATCCATTTCCCCACATTCCCCCCCTGCTATTACCCAGTTCCCCCCCATTCATCATTTCCACGAGATATACATTCATTCATTCAACATACAAAACCGTATCAAATTATGAAAATGGATTCTTCAATTGATTTTAACAAAAAGTATGAGTATTTGATACAAATGTGTTCTAAGTATCACAACAAACTAGTGTACACATTAGAAACATACTTGGTTCCTAAGTTCAGTTCATGTAAAGTTACGAAATTCTAAGTTCTTCTAACTTAAATCACTATAAGGAGATACTACATAAACTTACAAATATTGCAGCTGCTAAGGGACCTAATGGCTGCTGCTTTGCTGCTTTGTTCTCCAACCTTTCTTATCTCATGAGCATCATTCAATCAACCTGCGAACAAAGCATCACGGGGTAAGACAAATAAGAGAATGGAAAAGAAGCTTACAGCAATTGCGAGGGCTATTTGAACAGAGAGGAAGAACACCAAAGAATACAACTAAACTTGGGTTACGAATACCTGAAAAAGGACGTTCAATGGTATTTGAACCCACGTACGAATACCAGAAAAACACCATCCATTATCTAGGCACTCTACTTTTTCAAAAGTTCGAAGACAATTTTTAAGTTGTGTTAACTGATGATATTGCTACCCATGTAAATCAACAGTTACAAGACTAAATTTCAGGTGTGATATCTATAATGAAATATCATATATTGAATCCTTCACATTCTAAATTTTCACATCAGGGCTTTTTAAAGATCATACGTACGGAATCAAGAATCTCCTGCATTGATCACATGCTTTAAAGTCTAAACTACATAAAAGTAACGAAATAATAATATACCTTGTTTGTTGATGCAGAAGTTGGAACTTCAATATTTAGTGAGCAACTTCTAGGGAAAACATCTTTTAGGCAGCCATAACTATAACCATTTCAGCCATCTATCCATATTATTAATCACACCAACGAAATCTGATACATAACTAAAGCTTACTAGTCAACAAAAAAAACTTACATCATCTCCATTAGCAAGCAATTAGCTAGAGTTGAGTTTGTCAGTGAAATCCACATCATCTGATCCCTCAGCGCTCTCAAAAGCACTAACACTTGGAACTGGAGACTTTAGAGAAGTTGATCGAACTATCTTGGTTAAATTTACCTTACCCACTGGTTGTCCTGAAACAATACCAACAATAGAAGTCAGAAGTAATAACTTATACTCCCATTAGAGAAACTAACCAGTCAATAAAGCATTAGACAACAATTGGATGAAATATAATGAGTTCCACCACATGGAAAGATAAATATCTGGTGACCTCTGTAAACGTAAACAAATCCAGACCACATATTCAGTAGTACTCAACCTTAGTGCATTTAGCTCCCTCTTCAAATCCCAGGGAATAGAACTTAAAAGGCAATGTCAAAACTCCTGCTACATAAAATACAAAGTACACAAATAATAAATGGATGTACATGTGGGCCGGATAAGCTAATCAAAGAGTAAGCATAATTACATGATAGGTGTAGAATACACCTAATTTACTATCTAGTAGTTTATGCTTTCTTTGCTATTTTTCTTGTAAATTATGTATTTTACGCTTGTTTTGAGTTTTATAGCTACTTTGGAGTCGCACGGAGGAAAAGAAGAAGAAATCACCCTATTTGAGCCAAAAGGGTAAAATTGTCATTTCACCAAGGAGGGAATACTATATGGAGCCCGACAAGGTTAAGGGAGGTCAAAGAGGTGTCCCTTATCCAAAAGAAGGGAGTGAAAATAGCACATTTTGGGTGTACTTATGGTGGGTGTCTGAATCCACCCACACCCTAAACCCGTAGACCCATACCCGTACCCGGATTCATACCCGCCCCATTTAACCTAAACCTAAAATCGATGGTTCTTTCTCTTTTCAATCATTTTTTCCACCTGAAAGAGACAGCCATGGCTGCCGCTGTTGCGAGAGAGAAAATCGAGAGAACTAAATCGAGAAATGTTCTAAATCATTACTCCAAATCCCTAAAACTGAGACGAGAAAGATAGCAGCAGCCGATGCCATTATCACTGTGAAATTGAGAACCAGAACTTAAATCAAAAGACAAAGATCGAAGTCGCTATTGAAGCTCCTGTTGCTACTGATTCTACTTACGAATGGGTTGTGTTTAATGGTGATGTTGGCTGAGTTGGAGAAGATTGAATCAGAGAGTGATTGAAGCTGTTCAACAGATTCAGAGAGAACTGGAAACTTAGGGTTGCTTCCAAGGGTTCGAGAGATACTGTGAATCGAAGATATGAAATCGAATTAAGGGTTTGGACGGAATTGATTATTGAAGCATTGGGATGAGTCAAATCAAGAGTGCTGTTAATGGAAATTAGGTAGAAAATGGTGGTTGTAATGGTTACATTAGCAGGGAATTAAGAAGGAGAAAATGGTGTTGATGGGGATGATCATTGAAGAACAGAGATGGGTTATCTGGCCAGAGATGCAGTTGAGCTTGTGGGATGGCAGTGAAGTGGAGTTGTTATAGATAAATGTTGTTGGTACAGGGAAGAGCTGGTGTTGGGAGATTGCAGGTGAGGAGATGATTTTCATGGGTTTATGGCTGTGAATAATAGCAACAAAAGCAGGTGGAGATTATATTCCAAGGAAGTGAAAATGAAGATAATGCAGCTGAGACATGACTAGGAAGAAATGAGGCAGAGCTGAAGAATGTAGGTGTTGCTGCAATTGAACTCAGGCACTGGAGTGAATGACTTGAGCTGGTGCAGATGGTTGAGCCAAGAGCAGCTGTGTGTGTGTGAAGTTGATTTGATTTTAACAGGGTGAGCTTTTATGCTGCTGATTGATGGAGCAAGCTGGTGGTATTGGCTGGTGCAGCTTAGATAGAGATGGTGCTCAGTGCACTCATTGCAGGTGGTGGATCCTGAGCAGGTACCATTGCAGTCAAGCCATGAAATTGCAGAGATGACTTGAGATGCTGTGAACTAGATGGATATCATGGAGCTAAGGCAAATGGGCTTTAGGCAAAGGTGCCTGTGATATTCTCAGCTGATGGTGGATGTTACAGCTGTGGCAGAGCAGGTCAGGCAAACTGATAGAGGGGATGATGCTTGGGCTGACTGATGTTAAAGCAGATGGCTGCCATTGCTTTGAACTGAAGAATGGATGTTGTTTCCAGAGAAGATGGAGCTGTAAGAGCAAGTGCTGATATATGCAAATGGGAGTGGCAGGATTGAATGTAATGAAGGTGATAAGCTGCAGATATGGCACAGGATGAAAGATGCATCTTTGGGAATGACAGGAGCATCAGGCTGAGCTTGTGGAGTGCAGTGGTAGTCATTGTTGCGGATGGTGGTAATTGTGAAACTCGAGGTTACAATGGTGGAAATTGAGCATTTGGAGTTGAGTTTATGAATTGGCGAGAGGTAGCTCGGGTGGTAATTGTGAGTGTGAAATGGTATAGCTAATGGAGTGGTTGCAACTCGGAGGTGCTGCTAGGGTTGGAATTGGAGGCTGAGATGCGGGCGGTGCAAAGCAAGACTTCACAGAGGAGAAAGATGCATTGAGTACAAATGGTGAATGTGGTGTTTTGTAGAAGCCAAGGCAGCCATGCAATGAAATGACGGGGAATGAGCTTTGTGTTGCTTGAATCAAGATGAGAGAAGATTCACGAAGCGGGCGGGGGGCCATCATGGTCGAAATGTCTTTGGTGAAGCACAATGATTGTGCTACTGATGTTTGGCATGCAATGGCCAAGTTAACTCGTATTTCTGATCGGCACCACGACTCAGTGTCGACTGAGTTGAGTCATCTGATTTGACTCGATGATCTAGACCGAGCTGACCGTTGACCGACCGAAATGACCCGATTGACCCGGCTGTGTAGACTCGTTGACCTAAGTGACCTGGTTTGACTTTGCCGGTCACCCGAGGTACTTTTCCTAAGGACAATTTCGTGGGGATTCCGCCACAATCCCAATTTTCCGTGAGCAAAATTCCAGAATTTTCTATGGACCTCTCTCATGGGTGTGAAGACTTGGGCTAGGATTTGGATGGAGAATTGGACTCAAATTTGGAAAGAGAAGGTGGAAGAGTTGAGAAAAGCTTGGATTTGGAAATTGAATTGCAAAAGGAAAAGGATTCTAATCCTTAGAAGAATTGGAGAATTTTGAAGCATATAAATAGAGAAGTTTTCTACAACTTCTACACACCTCTCTACACACACATCACTTGTGTTTTTGCTTGCTTTTCTAAGATTTTCTTTTTAATTACTTGTGTGAATTTGAAAATTCTTCTTTTAATTATTATTATTTGTGTGAATTTCAAAAACATGAGTAGCTAATTTTTCTATTGATTGAGGATGAATTCCTAGTTCTTAACATGATTTGAGTTTTTGTTTTCAATTCTATCTTGAGATTTTTCACATGATTATCGATTGTTTTTACTAATAGGAGTGATCTTAAAGACATTCATGATTGATTGATAGATTGTTTGGAGTGCACGCTAAATTGATTTGTTAATTGATCTATATCTAGTATAAGTTAGGGAATACGTAATCGTTTCTCGACACTTTACACAAGTAGAAAACACGAGACCTTGCGGAGGGATTCCGTGGAGCAATTGTGTGTAGAAACAACGCTAGAAAGTGAACCAAGCGAACCGAGTTTAACTACTAGTACTAAACCTAAATTCATAAATCTTAATGCATTCTGGGAATTACATCTTGTAAGCGGACCTCAAGGTGGTTCTTTTGAATAGAATCTGATAACTAAGCGGACCTGTTACTCAGTGAAATTAGGGATTTTGGGGCTAGCTAAGCGGACCTGCTATCCTACGGTTGGTGATAATCTGTGACTAATAACAAGTAGAAAAGAACATAACTTTAATCATTGTTTCGTAACGAAGAAGGATTCCTTGATCTTCTCTCTCTTATTGCTTTCATCTTTCAACTTTCGATTTTAATTGCTTTGTTTATTTTTCTTTTGCTTTTTACACCCCCCTTTCGCGACAACTTTTACAACTAAGATCTCTTGCTCCTCGTGGGAACGAACTTGACTTCCATTATATTATTTTTAATTGAGTGGAAATATTGAATTAATTTGATTGCACCTACGACACGCATCATTACACCTACAAAAACAAGCTAAAAAATTTGGCATAAACTTGAAAGCTAGCTTTTCTACCAGAATACATCATGGGCAGGTCACTCGTGCACCTTAGCAATAGATGAAAGATGGAGTTGATTGTTCTGGTGGCAAGGAGAAAGGCTGCACCGACAACAAAATATCAATAAGAAAAGTAAGGAGTTATTAGAAACTTATAACTAAACACAAACTAATTCTTCTCGATTAAATCATTTATAAGAAAAATAACAACTTACTCTTGGGGCACATGCAACTTCAGGGAGCTCAACAATCCGTGAAGAAATGAACGGTGATGCCTAAAGAGTTAAACATGTCCATAAGTACAAATCATTAATATATGAAAAGAATAGGGATGCTCATTCTAGATAAATAAATGCTTAAAGGACGTGTACTGATAGGGTGTAGAATACATCCTATTTACTATCTATTGTTTATGCTTTCTTTGCTATTTTTCTTGTAAATTATGTATTTTACGCTTGTTTTGAGTTTTATAGCTACTATGGAGTCGCACGGAGGAAAAGAAGAAGAAATCACCCAATTTGAGCCAAAAGGGCAAAAAGGTCATTTTACAGGCGAATGATATATGAAGCCCAGTTGAGGTTAAGGGGCAACCCAATTTGGAGGAGTACTAAAGCCAGGCCCAGTCAAGGCTAAGGGGGGGTTGTCATCAGGATACCCCTTATCATTTATCAAAGGGTGTAACTATCCCTGGGGTGCAAATATCCACCCAAACACTTATACCCTAAATTGAGAAGAGGGTTCTTTCTCTTCTCCCAATCATTTTTTCATTTCCTTCACCTGAAAATTAAGAACGAATGTCATTTGTTGAAACCGATGTCATTTAAACTGAAATGAAGAAATCGAGATCGATTGAGAATGATAGATGAAGCTGCGTCTGTGGTTATGAATCTGACAGAATCTGATGTTGTTGTGATGGATGGTATGGAATCGAAAAGAGGAAGAGAAGCGCTGTGAGGTTGAGAAGAATGAGAGCTGATGAAACCAGAGATCGAGAGAGATTAGACAGAGATTGAATGGGTTAGAGTGTTAGCACGGTGAGAGGAGATCGAGAATTGAATCGAGAAGGAACTGAGGCTGTTTATTGGGTTTGATTTATAGGTTTGTTGGTTGAGCAGATCGATTCGAGTCTGTGGTGAGATCGATTAGAGAGTTGTTGTTGGTGGCGATCTTTGAAGAACTTATGAAGGAGGTACTTGTGGGTGTTGATGTTGCATCGATTGGAAGGAGGAGATGAAGTCGACTCGAGTTGAGTCTGTGATGAAGGTGTTGATTTAAGGTTTCCTTTGTGGAGATGAAGAAGATTTTGTTGCTGAGGAATCGATAATGGGTTTCGATTGAAAAGACTCAGGGAAGAAGGAGATAGAGCCACTATTGTGAAACCCATTTGAGGAAGATCGGAAAAAATGAGTAGAAATTAGAGTTCGTATGGGTTGAAATTGAAGAACAGGGAAACATTGGGTTGGAACTGGTAGAAATTGGAGGTCGAATTGATGACATATGGGTCAGTGAAGCTGAACTAGCATGCAGATATTCTATGTCCTCATAGCTCTTTGGATGCTTAGGACGCTTGAACGCTTTGAAGTTGTGAGTTTTTAGTTTGATTTGCTCGAGGACTAGCAAAGTCTAAGTGTGGGGGAATTTGATAGGGTGTAGAATACATCCTATTTACTATCTATTGTTTATGCTTTCTTTGCTATTTTTCTTGTAAATTATGTATTTTACGCTTGTTTTGAGTTTTATAGCTACTATGGAGTCGCACGGAGGAAAAGAAGAAGAAATCACCCAATTTGAGCCAAAAGGGCAAAAAGGTCATTTTACGAGTGCGAATGATATATGAAGCCCAGTTGAGGTTAAGGGGCAACCCAATTTGGAGGAGTACTAAAGCCAGCCCAGCCAAGGCTAAGGGGGGGGTTGTCATCAGGATACCCCTTATCATTTATCAAAGGGTGTAACTATCCCTGGGGTGCAAATATCCACCCAAACACTTATACCCTAAATTGAGAAGAGGGTTCTTTCTCTTCTCCCAATCATTTTTTCATTTCCTTCACCTGAAAATTAAGAACGAATGCCGCTGTTGAAACCGATGTCACCGCATGGCCCGAAATGAAGAAATCGAGATCGATTGAGAATGATAGATGAAGCTGCGTCTGTGGTTATGAATCTGACAGAATCTGATGTTGTTGTGATGGATGGTATGGAATCGAAAAGAGGAAGAGAAGCGCTGTGAGGTTGAGAAGAATGAGAGCTGATGAAACCAGAGATCGAGAGAGATTAGACAGACATTGAATGGGTTAGAGTGTTAGCACGGTGAGAGGAGATCGAGAATTGAATCGAGAAGGAACTGAGGCTGTTTATTGGGTTCGATTTATAGGTTTGTTGGTTGAGCAGATCGATTCGAGTCTGTGGTGAGATCTATTAGAGAGTTGTTGTTGGTGGCGATCTTTGAAGAACTTATGAAGGAGGTACGTGGGTGTTGATGTTGCATCGATTGGAAGGAGGAGATGAAGTCGACTCAGAGTTGAGTCTGTGATGAAGGTGTTGATTTAAGGTTTCACTGTGGAGATGAAGAAGATTTTGTTGCTGTGGAATCGATAATGGGTTTCGATTGAAAAGACTCAGGGAAGAAGGAGATAGAGCCACTATTGTGAAACCCATTTGAGGCAGATCGGAAAAAATGAGTAGAAATTGGAGTTCGTATGGGTTGAAATTGAAGAACAGGGAAACATTGGGTTGGAACTGGTAGAAATTGGAGGTCGAATTGATGACATATGGGTCAGTGAAGCTGAATTGAGATAGAGAAGATGTTGCGGTTGAATCTTTGATGAGTTAATGGTGCGAGATTGAAGTTGATGTACTGGTTGTGAATCGATTATGCTTTATTTAGAAGAGATGGTAATACTGAGTTTGATGCAGCTCAGAAGAGCAAGGTGGTGCAGGACAAGGTGCTTATGGAGATGGTATGGAGACCTGTTGTTGCTGTTACCTGATGCTGGAAATGAATGAGCTCTGTTGCATAAATGTGTGGAATGTTTGAACTAATTAGATGAATGATAGGCTTCTTAACAGGTGAAGATAATGGCTTGAAAATTTGGCTAGGAATGCCATGTAAACAACCCGAACTCGGCGGTTTTCTACACCTAACAGTCAAATCGATCTGCAGCGATGACCGATCCGAACGAGTTCGAAGAGCCGATCCGACCAAATGAATCACCCAACTCTCGTGTTTAACTGGAAAGGCGACTAAGCTAACTCGTCCTTCTTTGACTTTGACTGGCGGTTTGACCTTTGACCGTTAGTCTTAACTGTGGACCGGACGGAATATACCTTGACCGGTGGAGAATCTTAGGTGGCCGTCGGCGACTATTCCGGCCGGATTCCGGCCACAATCCCAGTTTTCCGGCGAGCCAAAAAATCCAGAATTTTCTATGGACTTCTCTCATGGGTGTGAAGACTTGGACTAGGAATTGGATGGAGAATTGGACTCAAATTTGGAAAGAGAAGATGAAGAGTTGAGAAAGACTTGAATTTGGAAGTTGAATTGCTAAAGGAAAAGGATTCTAATCCTTGGAAGAGTTGGAGAATATTGAAGCCTATAAATAGAGACTTTTCTACATCTTTTACACACCTCTCTACACACACTACACTTGTGTTTGCTTTTGATTCTTCTTCTTAATTATTTGTGTGAACTTGAAAATTCTCCTTTTAATATTTATTATTTGTATGAATTTCAAAAGCATGAGTAGCTAATTTTCTTATTGATTGAGGATGAATTCCTAGTTCCTTACATGATTTGAGTTTTGTTTCAATTCTATCTTGAGGTTTTTCACATAATTATCGCTTGTTTTTACTAATAGGAATGTTTAGTCATTCATGATTGATTGATAGATTGTTTGGAGTGCACGCTAAATTGATTTGTTAATTTGATCTAAAGCTAGTGAAAGTTAGGAGATAAGTAATCGTTTCTTGACTCTTTACATAAGTAGCAAACACAAGACCTTGCGGAGGGATTCCGTGGAGCAATTGTGTGTGAAAACAACGTTAGCAAGTAAACCTTGATCTAAGAGTTTAACTACTAATATCAACCTAATAAGTTCATAAATCTTAATGCGTTTATTTAAATTACATCTTGAGTGATCTACTTCTAGGTGGTTTGGTAAATAGAATCCGGTAGTCGAGAACTTCCGTGTCCGGTGATACAAGGGATTTATGGGTTTAGCACTGATCTAGCTGCTTTACCTACGGTTGGTGATAATTTGTGACTAATAACAAGTAGAAAAGAACATAACTTTAATCATTGTTTTGAAACGAAGAAGGATTCCTTGATCTTGTCTCTCTTATTGATTTCAACTTTAACTTTTAATTGCTTTATTTACTTTCTTTTGCTTTATACATCCCCCTTTCTTGACAATTTTACAACTAGAATCTCTTGCTCCTCGTGGGAACGAACTTGACTACACTATATTACTTGTTAATTAGGTGGAAATATCTTGATTAATTTGTTGTGGTTACGACACGCATCAAATTTTGGCGCCGATTCTTGCAGGGGAGCAACTAGGCATTTTTAGTTGTTTTTGTTTTTGCTTTATTCTTGCTTTGTTAGATTCTATACCGTATCTAACTTAGTTTTCGAGAATCTTATTTCGTGCTATACCCTTGGTGAATGCTTAAAGAGGGAAGATCGAGTCCAATACGTCTTCGATCCCAAGCACTCAACTTAAGGATTTCATTCGTGCGGTTAACACTCCACTTCCTCCTTCTTCATCAAGTGAATTCACAGATTCGGACAAAGAGGAAGAAACAATGGCTGATCGTACACTCAAGGACCTAGCTTCTCACAAGCTTGACACACAACAATGGTGTATCCAAACTAACTCAACTTTTGAGATCAAGCCGGGTTGATTAGAGAGTTACCAAAGTTCCATGGCATGGTGAATGAGGACCCAAACAAACATCTTATGGACTTCTATACCATAGTTATGGCCATGCTTCCACCGGAGACTAATACGGATGGAGCAATGTTGAAAGCTTTCCCATTTTCTTTGGCGGGCAATGCTAAGGAATGGTTGTATTATTTACCTTCCGGAGTATCACAACATGGAATGGTATGAAGAAACTTTTCCTCGAGAGATATTTTCCCGCATCCAAAGCTACTCAAATTCGCAAGGAGATTTGTGGGATGAAGCAACATGTGGGAGAGACATTGTATGAATGTTGGGAGAGATACAAGAGGTTGGTGGCAAGCTGTCCACATCATCAATTTAGTGACGTTATGATACTCCAATACTTCTACGAAGCTCTCAACCCAAGTGATAGATCTCTTCTTGATGCCGCGGGTGGTGGTGCACTAATGAACAAGACTTTGACCCAAGCTAGAGAGTTGATTGAAAGTATGGCTACAAACTCGCAACAATTCTACACAAGAGATGAACCAATGGTTAGGCGAGTGCATGAAGTTAGTGATTCATCTTCACATCTTGATCAAAGGATGAGTAACATGGAGACAATGATTCAAAGAATGGCCGCGGTAATTATTCCGGATGGTGAGACCGAACAAGTTAATGCTTTATATCCAAATCAAAGGCCAAGGTACGATCCATATTCCAATACTTACAATCCCGGGTGGAAGGATCATCCTAACTTTAGTTATGCAAACAAGCAAGCGGCGGCTCCTAATCCATATGCGCAACAAGGTGGTTTCCAACAATCACGCTTTCAACCTCAACAACAATTTCAACCTCAAGTGAAGGAACAAGGATCTTCGATAGATGATAAGCTTAATGTCATGATGCAAGGTATTACGTCATTGTTTCAACAAAATCAACAAAAGACCGATTCGCCATCAAGGATTTACAAACTCAAATGGGACAATTGGCGACGATGTGAACCTATTGAAATCACAAGCATCTACAACGCTTCCTTCGCAACCATTTGTTAATCCAAGAGAGAATGTTAATGCGGTTACTTTAAGAAGTGGAAGACAAGTGGAGGGTCCAAGTCATCATGAAAAAGCTAGTGAAGAGGTAGTCAAAAATAAGGAGGGAGCCGCACCAAAGGAGAATTCAACACCAACCGACCAATCCAAGGAATCGGTTCCTACTTTTACTACTCCACCTCCTTTTCCTAGTCGTTTTGCTAAATCAAAGAAAGAAGCTCCAGACAAGGCACTCATGGATATTTTCAAGAAGGTTGAAATCAACATCCCCTTCATCGAGGCCATCAAGTCAATGCCACGGTATGCGAAGTTCATGAAGGAATTATGCACAAAGAAGGATAGGTTGCTTGATAATGAAATTACTAAAGTTGGTGAGAGTGCATCGGCTATGCTATTGAAGAAGATGCCTACAAAGTGCACGGATCTCGGTGGTTTCACGGTGCCAATTACTATTGGTAAGCAAAGGTTTGAACATGCTTTACTTGACTTGGGTGCTTCCATTAGTGTGATGTCGGCCGATATATATGATTCCTTGAATCTTGGACCTTTGAAAGAGACGAGAGTTATTATCCAATTGGCAAACAAGTCGAACATATATCCAAAGGGACTTGTAGAAGACGTGCTAGTGCAAGTAAATGAGCTTATTTTTCCAGTGGACTTCTTTGTGGTGGATATGGACAATAATGAGAATCGAGCATCTACTTCTTTACTTCTTGGGAGGCCATTCATGAAGACCGCAAAGACGAAGATTGATGTTGATATGGGTACACTCACTATGGAGTTCGACAAGGAGATAATACACTTTAATATATTTGAAGCCATGCGCTACCCAAGTGATGTGCATTCCGTTTACTCCATTGATGTGGTTGATTCATTAGCGCAACAAATGGTGGAATTGAATCGAGAGGATGAACTTGATGTGGTGTTGCAAAAGAGCATTGAATTGGACGTCCACGGCTTGTCTAACTTGGATGTTGAAATCTCCAATGAATTGGTGGAGATGTGTGGTGCCTTGGAAACACTACAAGAAGCTAAAAAGGGTAATGTTTCATATATTTCCTTACCCGTGAATGATGAAGTACTTGTACCATCTATTGTGAAGGCGCCCAAACTAGAATTGAAGCCGCTTTCGGACCATTTGAAGTATGCTTTCTTGGGAGATGGAGATGAGCTTCCGGTGATTATTTCAAAGAACCTCACACCGGTACAAGAAGACCGTTTGCTTAGAGTCTTGAGAGAGCACAAAACGGCTATTGGGTGGACAATTGCGGATATCAAGGGCATTAGTCCATCCATGTGCATGCATCGGATTCTCATGGAAGAGAACGTGAAGCCGGTACGTGATGCTCAACGTAGGCTTAATCCTCCCATGATGGAGGTTGTGAAGAAAGAGATACTCAAATTGCTAAGTGTGGGGGTAATCTACCCAATTTCCGATAGCAAGTGGGTTAGCCCGGTTCAAGTGGTACCCAAGAAATCCGGAGTCACGGTTGTTCGAAATCAAGACGATGAACTTGTTCCTACAAGAGTTCAAACCGGTTGGAGAGTGTGTATTGATTATAGAAAGCTTAATTCCGCAACCCGAAAGGATCACTTTCCTTTACCTTTCATTGATCAAATGTTGGAGCGGTTAGCGGGGCATTCTTATTATTGCTTCTTGGATGGTTATTCGGGATACAATCAAATTGTTATTGCACCGAGGACCAAGAGAAGACCACTTTCACTTGTCCATTTGGAACGTTTGCATATAGACGTATGCCGTTCGGCCTTTGCAATGCGCCGGCTACTTTTCAAAGATGCATGGTGAGTATATTCTCGGATTATGTGGAGCGCATCATCGAGGTATTTATGGATGACTTTAGTGTTTATGGCAATTCTTTTGATGGTTGTTTAAACAACCTTGAACTAGTTCTTAAACGGTGCATAGACACAAACCTTGTCCTTAATTGGGAGAAATGTCACTTTATGGTAAACCACGGCATAGTACTTGGTCACATTGTGTCCTCTCGGGGGCTCGAAGTGGACAAGTCAAAGATAGATTTAATAAGAAACTTACAATATCCCACTTCGGTGAGGGAGATCCGTTCTTTTCTTGGTCATGCAGGTTTCTATAGGCGGTTTATCAAGGATTTCTCCAAAATCTCCATGCCGATGTGCAAGTTATTACAAAAGGAGGTACCTTTCGACTTCAACAAGGAATGCAAGGATGCTTTTGACAAATTAAAGGAGATGTTGACAAGTGCTCCAATTATCAAATCACCGGATTGGAATCTTCCATTTGAATTAATGTGTGATGCTAGTGATTATGCGGTTGGAGCCGTTTTGGGTCAAAGAGTGGACAAGTTGCCCCATGTTATCTATTATGCATCTAGGACCCTTAATGATGCACAAATCAATTATTCTACCACGGAAAAGGAGTTATTGGCTATAGTTTTCGCATTGGAAAAATTTCGTTCATACTTGGTGGGTACAAAGGTTATTGTGTATTCCGATCATGCCGCACTAAGACACTTAATAAAGAAGAAAGAATCTAAGCCAAGATTAATCCGGTGGATCCTATTGTTACAAGAGTTCGACATAAAAATTCGTGATAAGAGGGGTGTGGAGAATACCGTTGCGGATCATCTTAGTAGACTTGTTATGTCTCAAGAAGAACTTCCATTACATGACCGCTTCCGGACGAACAACTTTTCTCCATGGAAGAATCAACACCTTGGTATGCGGATATAGTGAATTACTTGGTGACAAGGAAGGTACCTAGTACAATGTCTAATTTCCAAAAGATGAAACTTAAGAAGGTAGCTAAACAATATGTATGGGATGAACCATACTTATGGAAATATGGCGTTGATCAAATAATGCGAAGGTGCGTACCTAACTCCGAATTTCAATCCATCCTCTCCTTTTGCCACACTTTTGCATGTGGTGGCCACTTTGGTTCTAAACGTACCGCTCTCAAAGTTCTCGATAGTGGATTTTATTGGCCCACCTTGTTTGAAGATTCATATATTTTTGTAAATCGTGTGATAGATGTCAACGAACGGGCAATCTAGGTGCTCGAAATCAAATGCCACTCACACCAATTCTCGCCGTTGAGATTTTGATGTGTGGGGTATTGATTTTATGGGCCCTTTTGTCATTTCGAATGGAAATTTTTATATACTTCTTACGTAGATTATGTTTCAAATGGGTGGAAGCTAGAGCCACCAAAACTAATGACTCTCAAGTTGTTTGTGATTTTGTAAGGGAAAACATATTCAATAGGCATGGTACACCAAGAGTGGTGATAAGCGATGGAGGCTCACATTTCAAGAAGGCTTTCCACGCTCTCCTCAAGAAGTACAACATAACACACAAAATTGGTACGCCTTATCATCCACAAACTAGTGGACAAGCGGAAATTTCAAATCGTGAGATCAAGTCCATTCTTGAGAAAACGGTGAATACCACAAGGAAAGATTGGAGCTTTAAGCTCAATGATGCACTTTGGGCGTATAGAACGGCGTATAAGACACCGATTGGTATGTCTCCATATAGGTTGGTTTATGGTAAAGCTTGTCATCTTCCGGTTGAACTTGAACACAAGGCTTATTGGGCGATAAAGAAATTCAACATGGAGTATGATGAAGCGGGAAACAAAGGAAGTTACAACTACATGAGTTAGAGGAGATACGTAATGATGCTTACGAGAGTGCCCGTATTTACAAGGAAAAGACCAAGCTTTTTCATGACAAGATGATTTCTCGTAAAAGCTTTATCGTGGGACAAAAAGTCCTTTTATATCATTCTCGCCTTAAACTATTTCCGGAAAGTTAAGGTCCCGGATGGATTGGACCATATGTTGTTACTAATGTTTTTCCTCATGGTGCAGTTGAAATTACTAGTCTTAGAGACAATTCGGTTTCCAAAGTCAACGGCCATAGATTGAAGCCATACTATGAGAACATTGCTTATGTGAATGTGGATGAACTTTCATTTGGAGATTCACTCCCTCTGGAGGAGTAATGTGCAGCAAGAGCTAAGTCGGACCGTCGACTTTAAAACAAGCGCTTAATGGGAGGCAACCCATCGGTTTTGTATTTCTTATCCTTTTGCTTTTTGTTATTTCTTTTTCTTGTTCCATATCATGTTAAAATTTCCCACCTTGACTTTACTAGGAGGATTCAATTACATTGAGGACAATGTAAGGTTTAAGTGTGGGGGAGTGGTTAAGCATGTTTTTAAAACAAAAATTTTAAAAAAAAAAGTTTTACTTAAAAACTCCAACTTTTAAAGATTTTAGAGTCACTAGCATACTTCTAGGTATGTTTACATAGAGATTTTGACCGACATAATTGAACTTGGAAATGTTAGAGAACTACATTCGGATTTCTTGCTTGTTTGAGTGTTAAATAATGGATTTAATCATGCCGGTGATGCGAATTTGGTGCAGGGAGAGGGGCATTATTAGAGTTGCTGATCAATCATTAGTGGAGACTACCCGTATTCATATCATGAGAGGCACCGACCAGAATTCTTCCATCTACTAAAGAGCTTATTTTGAGTGTGTGTCACCATACGTTAATTCTGGGTAGAATGGTGAGCTACCCAACCTCCCACCAATAGAAGCACTACTCTTTGATCTCTTGAGTGCTAATTTTGTCAATCATAAGGGTGACGTCTATAGATGAAAGCCACCTTCTTGTAGTTCGATTTGCAGTTAGCACCATTCTCTCTCTCGACAACAACGGATCCATGGAAACACATTCATCATCAACAAGGAGCGACATCAAAATCTACAAGGAAAGTTGAAAAAAGTTTAAGGTTTACAAGCAACGGAACGAAAAAAAAAAAAGAGCAAATTTCAAATACAAGTAAAGCAACATACAAAGGGCGGATTTCACATATATGTTGAGGACTTACAATACAATGAGGTAATTTTATATTCAAGTATGAAGACTTATTCACAAAAGCGAAGAAAATTAAAAGGTGAGAATTTTTGAAGTTTATGATTTCAAGGCGATACAAGTTGTGAAGAATCAAGCGGAAAAATACTCCTCCCACGGCCATGGTTTATTTTTTGTATTTAATTTGTTTCAAAAAAAAAAAAATAAAAAATAAAAAAAAAATAAAAAAAAAAGAGAGAAATATTTGTTTTGTTTTTATAAGCCGTGGGGAATTTATAAGGAAGTTTCAAGCGACAAGGTTTTAAGGTAAGGGTTACAAATTGTCAAGGATTCATGAAATTCGAGAGTTTATCATCAATAGTTGAAACCGAAGACGAAGACCAAGAAGATCAAGACGAGGAGCGGAAGACGTTTCTATTGGATGCCGTGAGAGTGGTGTTATCATAATTGGCGATCGGATGTGAAGGTGAGTAAGTAATCTCATCCTCAATAATATATGGTTGACTTCCTTTCTTAGAGATCGTCAGAAAAATGGTTTTTCAAAATATTAAAAGATGTGGGTTTTTAAAAATATTTCGGAAGTTGTCCTTCCCACCATTCAACGTGTTGCAGGATTTCTCTCTTCATTCCTACCTGCACACATGTGAGAACCATAAAAAAACTGTCTTTTTGAGTGCAATTATCATAAAATCCTATTTGGTGAAGCAGAAGTCGAGGCGAAATGCTTATTGATCGTTTCTCAAACATGCATTCTCTCATTATGGTGTGGTTATTTCTCACTCAACATTTAAGAATGAGAATATGTTCTTTAGTATTTCTAACTTCTTATTACTAGCATGCAGATATTCTATGTCCTCATAGCTCTTTGGATGCTTAGGACGCTTGAACGCTTTGAAGTTGTGAGTTTTTAGTTTGATTTGCTCGAGGACTAGCAAAGTCTAAGTGTGGGGGAATTTGATAGGGTGTAGAATACATCCTATTTACTATCTATTGTTTATGCTTTCTTTGCTATTTTTCTTGTAAATTATGTATTTTACGCTTGTTTTGAGTTTTATAGCTACTATGGAGTCGCACGGAGGAAAAGAAGAAGAAATCACCCAATTTGAGCCAAAAGGGCAAAAAGGTCATTTTACAGGCGAATGATATATGAAGCCCAGTTGAGGTTAAGGGGCAACCCAATTTGGAGGAGTACTAAAGCCAGGCCCAGTCAAGGCTAAGGGGGGTTGTCATCAGGATACCCCTTATCATTTATCAAAGGGTGTAACTATCCCTGGGGTGCAAATATCCACCCAAACACTTATACCCTAAATTGAGAAGAGGGTTCTTTCTCTTCTCCCAATCATTTTTTCATTTCCTTCACCTGAAAATTAAGAACGAATGCCGCTGTTGAAACCGATGTCGCTGCCAAACTGAAATGAAGAAATCGAGATCGATTGAGAATGATAGATGAAGTCAACGTCGTGGTTATGAATCTGACGAATACGATGTTGTTGTGATGGATGGTATG
The DNA here is from genome assembly GCA_023531295.1 of Papaver armeniacum. Classification (NCBI taxonomy): domain Eukaryota; kingdom Viridiplantae; phylum Streptophyta; class Magnoliopsida; order Ranunculales; family Papaveraceae; genus Papaver; species Papaver armeniacum. The sequence goes on along the minus strand of JAJJWW010002008.1, from coordinate 422,032 downwards.
GAATCGAAAAGAGGAAGAGAAGCGCCTGTGAGGTTGAGAAGAATGAGAGTCGATGAAACCGAGAGATCGAGAGATTAGACAAGACATTGAATGGGTTAGAGTGTTAGCACGGTGAGAGGAGATCGAGAATTGAATCGAGAAGGAACCGAGGTACATTTATTGGGTTCGATTTATAGGTTTGTTGGTTGAAGCGGATCGATTCGAGTCTGTGGTGAGATCTATTAGAGAGTTGTTGTTGGTGGCGATCTTTGAAGAACTTATGAAGGAGGTACTGTGGGTGTTGATGTTGCATCGATTGGAAGGAGGAGATGAAGTCGACTCAGAGTTGAGTCTGTGATGAAGGTGTTGATTTAAGGTTTCACTGTGGAGATGAAGAAGATTTTGTTGCTGAGGAATCGATAATGGGTTTCGATTGAAAAGACTCAGGGAAGAAGGAGATAGAGCCACTATTGTGAAACCCATTTGAGGCAGATCGGAAAAAATGAGTAGAAATTGGAGTTCGTATGGGTTGAAATTGAAGAACAGGGAAACATTGGGTTGGAACTGGTAGAAATTGGAGGTCGAATTGATGACATATGGGTCAATGAAGCTGAATTGAGATAGAGAAGATGTTGCGGTTGAATGCTGATGAGTTAATGGTGCAGATTGAAGTTGATGTACTGGTTGTGAATCGATTATGCTTTATTTAGAAGAGATGGTAATACTGAGTTTGATGCAGCTCAGAAGAGCAAGGTGGTGCAGGACAAGGTGCTTATGGAGATGGTATGGAGACCTGTTGTTGTCATGTTACACGATCTTTTTGAAATGAATGAGCTCTGTTGCATAAATGTGTGGAATGTTTGAACTAATTAGATGAATGATAGGCTTCTTAACAGGTGAAGATAATGGCTTGAAAATTTGGCCGGAAATGCCCTGTAAACAACCAGAACTCGGCCGGTTTTCTACACCGGCGAGTCAAATCGGTACCGGCGATGACCGATCCAGAACGAGTTCGAAGAGCCGATCCGACCAGTGAATCGACCAACTCGAAGCCGAACTCGAAGTTTCGACTAAGCTAACTCGTCCTTCTTTGACTTTGATCAGCGGTTTGACCTTTGACCGTTAGTCTTAACGTGGACCGGACGGAATATACCTTGACCGGTGGAGAATCTTAGGTGGTCGTCGGCGACTATTCCTATGATTCCGCCACAATCCCGATTTTCCGCGAGCCAAAAATCCAAATTTTCTATGGACTTCTCTCATGGGTGTGAAGACTTGGACTAGGAATTGGATGGAGAATTGGACTCAAATTTGGAAAGAGAAGATGAAGAGTTGAGAAAGACTTGAATTTGGAAGTTGAATTGCTAAAGGAAAAGGATTCTAATCCTTGGAAGAGTTGGAGAATATTGAAGCCTATAAATAGAGAAGTTTTCTACATCTTTTACACCTCTCTACACACACTACACTTGTGTTTGCTTTTGATTCTTCTTCTTAATTATTTGTGTGAACTTGAAAATTCTCCTTTTAATATTTATTATTTGTGTGAATTTCAAAAGCATGAGTAGCTAATTTTCTTATTGATTGAGGATGAATTCCTAGTTCCTTACATGATTTGAGTTTTGTTTCAATTCTATCTTGAGGTTTTTCACATAATTATCGCTTGTTTTTACTAATAGGAATGTTTAGTCATTCATGATTGATTGATAGATTGTTTGGAGTGCACGCTAAATTGATTTGTTAATTTGATCTAAAGCTAGTGAAAGTTAGGAGATAAGTAATCGTTTCTTGACTCTTTACATAAGTAGCAAACACAAGACCTTGCGGAGGGATTCCGTGGAGCAATTGTGTGAAAACAACGTTAGCAAGTAAACCTTGATCTAAGAGTTTAACTACTAATATCAACCTAATAAGTTCATAAATCTTAATGCGTTTATTTAAATTACATCTTGAGTGATCTACTTCTAGGTGGTTTGGTAAATAGAATCCGGTGATCGAGAACTTCCGTGTCCCGTGATACAAGGGATTTAGGGGTTTAGCACTGAGCTAGCTGCTTTACCTACGGTTGGTGATAATTTGTGACTAATAACAAGTAGAAAAGAACATAACTTTAATCATTGTTTTGAAACGAAGAAGGATTCCTTGATCTTGTCTCTCTTATTGATTTCAACTTTAACTTTTAATTGCTTTATTTACTTTCTTTTGCTTTATACATCCCCCCTTTCGTGACAATTTTACAACTAGAATCTCTTGCTCCTCGTGGGAACGTACTTGACTACACTATATTACTTGTTAATTAGGTGGAAATATCTTGATTAATTTGTTGTGGTTACGACACGCATCATGTACAAATTCAAGTTTCAGAAGATAAGATGAAGCATAACCTTAGATTTTCAGAGAAGGAAAAAAAGTTCGAAGAATTTAGCTTCATTCCGTTCCAGACACCAACACCATTTATTCCACCACCCTGTCGATACCCTTCACCGCCACCACCTACTTTGTCCGAAACCTCACCTCATGAAAAATTTGTTCCCAAGCATCAAACTTAAGATACTAGGAAATGATTTGCAAGCAAGGTTAATACTTCCCCGTGTTGGCCACCAGAATCTGGTCAAATCAAATGTAAATTAATAAAATCCTAAAGAAATCAAGGCAGAAATTGCTAAAGAAAGTTAAGAAGACTATAAATTGGAGTCTAACCAAGGGAAAATCGACAACAACATATTTTTCTATCATCAGAAATCAAAAAAAGGAAATTACATTTTCTAATTCATATACTTTCACAAAATTAAGAAAGTAGTATTAAATGCTTGCGACAGAATGACAAAAGAGAGACTTGCGGAGAGTACTAATGATGCAGGTGCACTGCAGTAGTGAGAGGTTGTTTGTTTAAGACAAATTTTATAAATCCATTTATGTGGTCCTTGACTTCTTGTTGGGGAAAAAATTTGTGGGGAAAATTCTTACAATGAAACATCTGACAAGTTTTTAGTACCATTGAAAACTCATAAATCTAGTGAACTTTGGGGACTTGGAGTTGATGTGTATAAATACTAGCTAAAACAACTGCCGGTGTGGGGTTTCTCTTTGTAGTTATCCGGCAAATGAATTATAATCCAGCACAATGTACTAATGATTTTAAAGCTATATTATATATGTCATCTATTGCTAAACAAGTAAAACAAGATACAAACTTAATTATATGTGAAAATAGAATCCAGAAATGGAAGTAAATGATTTTGGATCTGCTGTAGAACGACAACTACAGACAGAACTTAAAATCAAGAATGTCCACGAAATCCAATAAATGTTTAAGTGAAGCAGTAAACTTACTTTCAATAGATGAAAAACAATCAGGCACCACACCCCATAAAAATAGATACCGCAAACAACCCCAAAACAAGAACAAATAAATTTAGTTAGAAATCCATATTAATTATCCATCTGCTCATGTTAAACATAACTAATCGCACAAAGTAGCGAATTATGATATTTTTTTCATATCTCAAGCATAGCAAATGGTAGCAGTAGTTCAACACTCTTAAACTAGAATTTCAATTCATCATTCATTGTTATAGTTGATACCCCATCTGTCTACAAAACAAGTAACTAACCTAATCCAATTTTTGGTTCTTCCAAAGAAATCTCAACAACTGATACAAAGTTGAAATCCCAAATAAAGGCTCACCTCTATTGCAATTATTATAGATTTGATTGCTAAAAGGAGAACACAATGTTTTCAAGGAAGAAAAAAAACTAAATTATTAAAAACTATAATAGAAAACCTTAGAAATGTAAATATATGAAATTGATGATTTAAGAAATAAGCTGGATGTATAATAAATTGATGATTTAAGAGAAAATATTCGGACTTACCATCTTGACGACGTTACAGAGGTTTCACAATAAACCATTTTTCACACAAAATCCCCAAAATACCTTGTAGAAAATACAAAATAAACAACTTAATCAAGAAAAATCAAAAGAAAAATGGATGATTTTAGCGGGATTGAGCCATGTAATCAAACATGAGAATACCTTGTAATAAGGTGCTTGCATGTTACCTTTTGATCGAACTAGGGTTGTTGTGGTTCAATCGATTTTGTGAAAGGGGATCTGAAGCTGATTCTGATGACTTTATGCTCTTGATTAAGAAGAAGTCAGTTGAAGAAGAGACTAGGGTTTGCTTTTGAATCTGAGATGGGTCTTGAGAAGTGAAGAGACTGATGGTGTTCCTGTGATCGATCTGTTTAAAAGGGTTTGATCCATTTGTAGTTGTTGCTGAACTAGGGTTCTTCAGAGCTACAGATCGAAGAAGAAAGAGAATGAAAAAAAAAATGTGGCTGAGAATACTCTGAGGATGGAAAGATAAGGCGGATAAGGCTGAAGGGTGGAAAAAAAAGAAAACTTTGACTTGGGCGTGTTTATGAGCTCTAGTGTTCCGACCGCACACGCGCTTCACACGCTTGAACAAAGCGCAGTTGCAATTCGCAACCTTACCTGCGAGGTTGCAAAATTCGCAACCGATTCTAGCCGTTGCGAAAAATTAGCAACCAGAATTAGCAACAGTTATTTCGCAACGGACCTTGTGTCGTTGCAAATCTGGGTTACAAATCCCTTAAAATGGTGTAGTGGTATCAAGTTTCTGTGAAAGGTATTACGCTGAAGTCGACATATTCCAACTTTATTTTGGCGAGATGGCATTGAGTCCTGATGATGCAGAACAGATATTAGGGCTGCAGATCGAAGGTAAATCAACCAATGACAAGTTCAAGAGAAGGCCTAGTTGGGATAAAATTTATGCATTGACCAAGAACTTGTTTGGCTGGAATAAAAAGACGATTGATGGGCTTTTCGTGCCGGGAACTAAGTACGCGAAGAAAGAGTTCAAACTTGTAGAGATTAGGAAGATGTTTTCTGGGACAGAACAGAAGGAAAAAGATGAAGGTCTCTCTGATATGGAATGTCGTTATTCGGCGGTTGCGTATTTGTTGTACGTCCTTGCGTCGATTGTATTTCCCGACAGCAAAGGTTACAGGGTCAGCGCCAACCTTCTTCAGCTTTTGGATCCCTTGGAAGATGTGAACAAGTACTCTTGGGGGACTGCCATAGTTGCACATCTGAATAATCAGCTTTCTTAGGCATCTCGGGAATGAACTTCTCAAATTGGGAATTTGGCTCTCATCCAGGTATTTGGATTGATGAAAGTTGTCTTATTTTTTTACATTTTAATAATTGATTTTTTTTATGTTTATTTCATTGTTTTAAAATTTTCATCATTTGGTTGTTATAGGTGTGGATTTATGATCATTTCCCGTCACTGTTCAAAGATAATGAAGAAGTGGAACTCAACCCAAAATGGAGCAAAGGTAGTCCAACAGGAACCCGATACTTGTTCACCGGTTCTCAATATAAGGAACAAACTGATGCGTTGATATAAATGCGCCAAAAACTTGATAACATCATGGCGAACGAGGTAATCTTTAATCCGTACAAGGATGGTAGAGTTGGCACAATGAAAGATGTCGTGTATTACCATGGCCCTTTGTTTCACCCTAATGGTTTTTCAATGTACAATCCGATGAGAATCATGCGTCAACTTGAGTTTATTCAAGATTCACCCGATGACGACTATCCTCCGTTCAAGCAAAAGTTGGACAAATACGAGGCTGACCAATCAGACAGGTGGTTTATGAACCTGCAGTTGATGTCAAGCATTGGAATGATAGACACTCTAGGCTAGTAGACATCACATATTGGGTGCATGCGGATGAAGGTCACGAGGCAACACCAGATTACTATGCATGGTACGAAGGCTTCTCCCACGGTAGGGTGATACGGATAGATCAGACTACGGGTAGGATGACCAACAGAGCATCCACCTCTGCTTCTCATGCTCACACTAGAGATGATACTACCATTCTTAAACTAATGGTGAGTATTTATTTTTGTAATTGTGTTATTTTTTTACATACAAATATAAGTTAGTTAATGTGAATTGGTTTTTGAATGCATATAGAGGGAACGAATGAAGCTTTTTGTCAAGGAACTGTGTTGCTCGGCTGACAAAGGGGAAGTGTTTGATCCCGAGAAGCAACGTCGGTACGCTGATTATTGCACGCACATTGAAAATCCCTGAGTTGGGTAAGGAAGATAATAAGACCCGGAAAACACGTAGCCAGCTAGCACAAGAACATGCTGAACAGGGGCAATGTAGCCAACCTAGATATGAACAAGGTACTAGATAAGATGGTGGTTCCCCAGGGGGGGCAGTGATACTCAGGGTCCTCCTAAGAAAAGCCGAAAAGTTTCCCGGTCAGGGAGGTAAAGAGGAGGTCGAGGTCGAGATGGTGGTCTTGAGTGAGGAGATGTTACCGTCGACTTGAGCTTATGTGTTTTTTGAAACAACTTATGTGTTTGGTTTGGATGGTTTGTTGAAACTACTTATGTGTTTGGTTTGGATGGTTTGTTGAAACTACTTTGTTTTCATAAGATTTTAGAAGGATGTTTACAAGTATGTTTGTTAGAATAATGTAGGACTCTAATGCAGACAAGATTATACACTGTGACAGAGTAAGGGTCGTCAACTTTAAATCTAACAGAATAACGACCCTAAATGTGATAATTGAATTTTCCCATCTCATTCATAGAGTCGTTAAGTGATTCAAATAGCATTCTAATGACCCATCAAGAAATTAATACAGAGATAACATATTTATTTTGGTTGCTAGAGTCGTTATTGGTTATATGGATTAAAGAGGACGACCCAAGGTGTAGATGGTGGATTTTCGACAAGGGCTAAAATCGTAAACCCATAATTATACGTGCTCCTGATCCAGTAATCATATGAGTATTGAGGCTCATGTCTCTTATCGAAAGCATGAAAGCTCATGCCACAAGAATCTCTGACTGAGGATACTGTCTCTCAGAGTATATGTAGATGTGTAGTCTTTCATCTGAGACATCAGCATATCTCATGCATACTGAGCAATTTCAGTAATTACTTCTATATAGAATCGTAATATTGGACGGCTCCTAGACAACTTGCCTGCTAGTATAGAGCAATAACGTCTTCGGGATGTAACAATGTTTTCCCTGACTATATAAAAGAAATATGACGCTTCAACAAGCTCATATCACTCAATCCACGAATAATTAATGCTCCTAGACGATCGTACTAGTATAGAGCCATCAATTAATTATTTCTAAATCATTAGATTCATTAACTGAATCCCTGAAAATATTATATGTTTTCGTAATATTTCGTTACTTCAATTCATGGTTCTTCCCAGCAGAATTCCATGGGTTAGTAATAAATATTTAACGCGGGGGCATTTGAGCGACTATCGAGTAAGCCCCGACTAAAATGGTGCAAGTGTACTCAGCAATAATGCACTAATGAGCACCCGAATGCACGAACGAGAATTTCAAAATACGAAGGAACGATGAACCTATGTAAAATAGGAAGAAAATAATAAATAATAAAATATTAATCAAGGCGCTGGGGATCGGCCCACCAGAGGCCAGTCGTGCCGTGGCGATCCACGCCCAATTTTTATATTTTATCATATTTTTATTATTTTCCTTGATCTCATGAAAATTCCCTCATTTGACCAAAATTCCTTCGTTTTAAGAAACTCCTCGGTTTCATGGTGTTTCCTTCGCATCAAGGAAGTAATATCAAATTGGGAAAGGTGTCGTGGGACCGTGTCTACTAGTCGGCCGGCTATGCCCTAGTCGTGGCCGGTCCCACACCTCATGGTTCCTCATTATTTTATTATTATATCCCTCATCTCATGAAAACTCCTTAATTTCATGATATTTCCTTCAAGTCATGAAAAATTATATAAAATTAGGGAAACTCGTGGGACCGGGCCCTAGCCAGTCGGTCATTCCCTAGCCGGTCCCACACGCCCCTTATTTTATTATTATTATTTTTTATGTTTCCTTGATTCCATGAAATTCCTTGATTTCATGATATTTCCTTCAAATTATGAAAATTCCTTCAAATCATGAAATAATACATAAAATTAGGGAAAGCTCACGGGACCGGGCCCTAGCCGGCCGTCCATGCCCAAGCCGGTCCCACGCGCCCTTATTTTATTATTATTAATATTATTTGTTTCCTTCATCTCATGGAAACTCCTTCACTTCAAGGAAAACTCCTTTATTTCAACAAACTCCTTGATTTCATGGTATTTCCCTAAAATCATGAAAAATATAATAAAATTAGGAAAAGTGCTATGGGACCAGGCTCATTGGCCGATCGGCCATGCCTTGGCCATAGTCGGTCCCACACTTCATGATTCCTTCGTTTTATAATTATTTTCCTTCATCTCATGAAGTTTCCTCAGTTTCAGTAAAAATCCCTGATTTCTTCATATTTTCTCAAATGATTGCTCAAACACACATCAGAAAATATCAAAATTCTCAGGCATGAGGCACGAGCATTTTAGCGACGTGAGCGTATTATCTTGACCGACCAAGGTTGGCTCTTTGGCTTGCAAGAAGCCGGTCCCACGCATTTTCATAATTTTGACCTAATTTGCGCAATTGCACGTATTAGGTCCAGAACTTTCTCGAACAATTTGGGATTTTCATAAAACGATCGTCATTCAATCTCGTGACCAACCAAGGCCGGTTTCATGACCCCTTGATCGGTCCCTCATCTTTTCATAATTAATTAGGTTTTATCACCTAAGGCTCAGACGAGCATTATTTCAATAAATGATTAGACCATCATTTAATCATCCTTTCACCAACTGGTCTTCAAGAGACTTTGGTATTTTGCTCACTTGAGCATCTGGGCGCTACATGGTCGACCCATCATCCCATGTATCCGGTCCCTCCTTCACTCCGTGGTTTATTTTCAATAAATCATCAATTGATCAAATTAGGGTTTCGAGTCCATGCAAGGTTCATAATTCCAGATTCAAACGCTAATAATTTTACGTTGATCCCTGTTGATGTTGGATTTTCATTTAAGGTTAAAATTGTAAAATACAGAAAATTATGCGCTAACATATTGTAAAAGATAAAGCTATTAATAAGTGTTGGATACTTCTTCACTTTACTAATTCACCTAGAATGGAGCATGTGACAACAATCCCATTCTGTGAATTAAATACACGAAATTCATCCAGGTTGGAGCATGTAGCAACAATCCCATATACCACAATGAATTTACAACATTATTAATTAATGCGTAACCATACTTGTATTTCATGTACTCATTATCAATGCGGCATGACGACTGAGTGTTACTCTTAGCAGAGCAACACGAATCTCCAAGCATTATAATGAAAGCATGTACGAAATACCCGTACAGGCAGCAACTCTCGGTATGTTATACTAGCCCGATTGAGCAACTCTCGGTGTGTTATACTAGCCCGATTGAGCATCCTAATGTCCAGTATCGATCGGAAATGATCACGATCATCCAACTTCACCGGCATGATTGGATGGCCCAGATCAATTCCATAACCCCCAGCAGGTATGGAATATTCATCTGCCAAGAACCAACGCGGGCCCGCATGGTCGGCCTCCCAAAAGATTGGCATAGCTTGCCAAAACGTCCAAACCGAAAGCGGTATGGACGGAAAACCTAAATTAGGGTTTGCGGCACATTACATGTCGCAAAGCAGTCTCAACCATCCATCTTCGCGGTATAGACGGAGGGTGTAAAAGTAGATTCAAAGGGCCCAGAGCATGTCAACACAATCACCGAGGGCCCGCCTACATATCTGACCAATCGGTCAGGACCAACCATGGTTGATCATCCCAATTCGTGCGCCCGAACAGAGCATGACGCACGGCCGTGAAACTCAAAATTAGGGTTTTGAACATCACGAGCGTCCATTTTCTCCGGCTCGAATGGAGGGTCCAAGATTAGATTAAGCAGGTCCGGTCATACCAGCATGACCACCATGGGCCCATCTATCCCCTCACCTGATCGGCCAAGGCATATCATGCCTGGTTATCCCAAAATCGTCCGCCCAAACTAGCGTGGTCACACTTCCCAAATTGCAAACTAATCTCGACCACTCAACTTCGCCGGACGATTTGAGTGGCTTAGATCACGTTTTCATGGGACAGTCAAGTATAGGCGTGAATACCAGCCTACCACCTACACGCGCCGCATGGATTGGGCAAGACCGACCAAGCTTGGTCGTCTTGAATCGCGTGCCCGAAGTTGGCACAATGCGCGCTTTTGCGGCACTAGTTTTTCTCAGCGTAGCAAATTGATCTCGACCACTCAACTTCACCGGACAAATTGAGTGGCCCAGATCACACTTTCACGAGACAATGAGGTATGGACGCCTACACTGTCATGTCATCTACACACATGCACGATCGGCCCTGTCAAAATTGTATCCCAAGCTTGGATTTGACCAAGTCAAGAGTGATGCTTGTGCACCTCTTCAAAAACCCTAATTCCATTAACGGTCGCAGATGAGTGTCTCAAAGATCATCTCGTCGAGTCCAACTTCACCGGCTTGGTTATACAACCACAGTCGGAGTTAATTGGTCAGTGAGGCGTCATGGTAATCATCACCCATCACTTTACCACACCATGATGCGATACATGCATAAAATACACACGATACTTCACAAGTATCAACTTCCTGAATAACGCAGTTATTCAATTTAGCATTACATGCTACTTTTGTGGGTCCCACGATCCACACATTCCAGACATCAATCATGTCACAAACTGGGGGATACATACTGGGGTATTGGTCTGGCGGTTTACAGCGTGCAGCGTGCAACGCGCCATTACAAGAACGTGTTAGGAAGTCATGGACGATTAGAGATGATAGGAGAAGTTGGCAAGACTGGTCGTGTAACACCAACACACAACTCCACTACTCCATCACTCCACTTCCTCCACTTCCCACGAGAGACGTGAATAAGGCTCAAATGACTTGTATAAATAGGTTCTCCTCCCTATTTCCAACAAGAGACGAGAACAAGTCCATACAACGAGAGGCAAGTGCTGATACCATCGTATTCAAACACAGGACCGATAGCTTACATCCTCGCAAGCCGATTCGGCTTTCCGATACAAGTCATACATAGCCAACACCTTCACAATCTCAACACCTTCTTCGCTTCCCTCCTTAAGATCAACCTATCTCCTTCACTTTGTGACCAAAACAAAGTCTGGAACGGCCATTTCTTGGTTTAGGCCGGACTTGCAGAGATTGATTTCTTGAATCTACAAGCACACTCATTGCGGTGTTAGTGCATATGTTTAGGGTTTAGATTCATTCCTCATCCACACACCCCAAATTACCAAATCCGACAAGAATAGTTTTCACCCATAAATAATTGGCGACCGCAGTGGGAGGTTGATCTCTCGGTTATAAAATATTGAATCCTCAATTTTTCGGTTTTCATCTCGCGATGTATCCTCACCAGGAAACCACAGGTGGTTCAGGTACCATAAGAAGTATAGCTAGAATGCCGGAGGATGTCTTGGCAAATCAAGATGGTATCGCTAGAACACAGAGCGAAACATTCCGCCTTTTGAATGATATAACAACACAATTACAAAGAGGGTTGACAGACATCTACTCAGACAGTGCGAGAAACGCTCGATCCTTAGCCAGGGGTCACAACCTTACCATTGGAGAAGCAAAAAGAGCGCGTAATCGCAGGAGACTCAGGAAAGATGAACAGCATGGTCCAGCCAACAATGAAGACTCGAGGCAACTCCACAGAGGAAAGGACTTGTCCGGAGTACTACAATGTCTACCAGATAAAGAAATGGAGCATGCAGCCTACGGAGCCCTGCTAGAAGATTTATATCTCAAAACTCTTGTTGAAGCCCGGAAGACTGTCCAATCCGCATCGACCTTCCAACCAAGCGAAGAAATGCTTGAGGAAGGATAGATCAGTCAATAAATACGTGAATACATAGGATGAGAGCGTTCAATTCGATCACTCAGCAGTGATATTACGACACCTTCCACATCCCTTTACCCAGGCAAGCGATCCGCAGATATGATGGCACTCGCAAATCTTCCAACTTCATCTCCGAAACGTGCTCCACATCAAAGCCACGTAGAGACATCACAACGCCCACTAACACAGGAAAAGCTAGACTCAAAGTACCTACACTTTCCCTTCCCAATAAAGAAGATTTTGGAGCTACTGGAGGCGTGGGTGCGAAACGGAGAGGTGGAGCTACCCCCGGTATGGCGTCCACCAACTGATCAAGAAGTAATGGACCCGAGGTACTGTCATTTCCACCGGTTACTTCACCACCCCACTAGTGAATGCAACGCTCTGAAGCGCATTGCTCAGGAGAAGCTTGGTTCAGAGGGATAGCTCTCATTCTCTAAGAAATTAATGCGGACGATTTTCTTAGAGAGGCTACTTCGGTTTGATACAAGTGAGGCTTAAAAAGCAAGTAAGTTTTATTCAACAATTTTACAAGAAAGATAGTTTTAGAATTCACTTGGGACTTAACATCCCGCACGTGAAGAAAGAGGCTCGATGATCAAACACCATGTTTGTTTCCCTTCATACCCCCTTTTACACGACATTTGCAATCTCATATGATATGCGCAATCATTCATGACCAAGATGCAAATTCCATTTAACATAATCTCTTTCGGAAAAGTCGTTCACAAAACTATCTCAAAATAAACCAATTCAATTACCTATTACTTCAAAACCTAAGTCAAATTGTGAAAGGAAATCCTCACTATTACTCAAAAAGAAAAGCATTTAAAAGAAAAGACAAGTAGGTGGCGCGAATCCTTCAAGGAAAGTCCTTCAAAGAACAACTCATCCTTCTGGGCAAGAGAGGCTTTCATCCTTTGAAGTACGGCTGCTTCAGCTTCAACTCCTTAGATAACTTTTCAACCTCTTCTTCCTGGCGAGTAACGCATCTGCGAAGGGACTTCATCTTGTAATTTAAGAGCTCCTGAATCTCGGAGAACCCTTTGAAGAACCAAGGAGAATTGAAGTCGTGCTGCATAAACACATCTCGATGGCACTTCCAGTCTTCAATCATCTCCTTAGAAACTGTTCGACCAGTCGTGACGCTCATCCCATGGATAGAAAATAAAGCTTCCTGGACGCGGTTGACCAATGCAAGACGACTTTTGAGCTTCGTAGTGGTAGCAATGTGGCCATGCTTCTCCCATATCGTCGTATATAACCCTTCGAACTGAGCCGACACGCTGAATCCTCTGACCAACATGACCTGGATAAGGGATAGTAAAAGGAAGATCGAACAAAGCCCCAGGCTGCATTACCAATACTTCACCAATCACAGGAGCCTTGTCAATTGCAGGAGGCCTTTCAGAAGAAGTCACCACGACAGCTTTATTGATTGGAGCCTGCTCAAAACGTTCTTCAAAGGGAGCCACCTCAACAATAGCGGATGTTGCTTCTCTTATATTCCTTCCGATATCTACTTCACTCTGGGTGCTAATTACCATCACGACCCCATCAACAAGATCACTTAGGGAGGCACCTTCTCCAACCGAGCTTGCATCATCTCTGTCATGGTCTGGAAAAGGAGCGGTTTTGCCAGACTTCTCAGCATAAAGATCAGCGTTACCAGACTCCTGAGGATCAGTGCCGCCAGACTTCTCAACATGAAGGCCAACGTTACCGGACTTCTCGTTTTGAATGCCGGCCAACCTTGTGAAGACATTCTCTTTCGGAATTCCCTGATTTCAAGCAAGGATCACTCATAGAAGAATTTACTCTGGAGAAATGAAGGAATCAACAGAAAGAGATTTAAATACCTGCATATTGGAGGAATTGAGGATCACCGAACCACATGCCTGCCTCTTAGATCTCTCACTTGCTTAGGGACTGCAATCCTCAGCTCTGGTCCGTTTGGCTGGAAGTGGCTTCAACAAGAAAATGCTTCTTCAAAACGTCGAAGATGGCTCACCACAGAAATCATCACAACATTCTCCGAGAATTCCTGGAAAGTCAACAGTTTCTTCCTCCAAAATTCCTTGTACTTATCGGTTACCACTGGGTTTCTCCCAATAGGCCAGAAAGGAAGACTCTGCGAGGCCAAGAACACGTCAGCATCAAAGATACCCGGGAAAAGTTCTTTCGGAGCCTCCGACGGACGGATGAATGGATGACCCTGGTCAAATCCCATTTGACGAGCAGCCCTGTCAATGTTGTACGGAGTCACAGTAAAAGCTTCGTTGAATAGAGACGGAATATATCCCGGAATGCAGCTGTGCAGGTAAATAAGTTCTCCAAATTTCACGGTTTTGGCATCGGTGCGCAACACAACATCAGGACCGTCAGAAGCAATAGCAAAAGTCTTCGGCTGAACAATGGAAGAGTGGATCGGTCCCCATGGACGAAAATCTACGGAAGACACATTATCAAAGATGTCCACGAGTTTCGCACCGGTTTTGGGACGCCTCCTGTGCCAACGGAGTATTCTCGAGCCACCATACAAACTGCTGAGCGAAGTTGCAGGAAGAGGAGCATAACTTTTGAAATGTTCCCACAAGAATGCCTGAAGAAAAGCGAAGTGAACGTACGACTCTACCTTCTTGTACCCGTTGGAAACATGCATGTCCATTGCTAAGGCGTCCAGATGAGAATACAAATGATCCGAGGAACAAGGCACCTAAGGGAAGAACTTCACCTTTTGCTAGCTTTATAGCAATTCTAACAAGAACACTTCTTATGGTCTTCTTTCCAGAACCATCGTCAAATATATCCCTGGACAACCACAAAGATAAGAACGCAATCACGCTGAGCTCATTTTCCAACTCCTGATCCGGTTCTGGGTCTACAGGAGACCATTCCGATACCCACCAGGTGTAAAAGCATCTCGTATCTTTTTTCTCTTCCTTGTCCAGATTGTCGAATTCTGCCACCTTTTGGAGTATAGCATCATAATCACGTTGTTCCGTGTCGGAAAGCTCATAACAAAAACTTCCAGCAACAGGCAAGTTCATCAATGCAGCTACGCTTTCCAGAGTAATAGTCATCTCTCCCCATCTAAATAAAGTTGTATGAGTAGAAGGGCGAACCGAGAAATGAAAGTAATCAAACCTGCAACATCTTTCTTAATTTTAAGAGTAGCAGATGCCATGACTGCATTGAGAATTTGCGCTTTGGTCAAATTGGCTTTAACATCCTTATTATTCAACATGCGTCTCATCCATCCTTCATAAAAACCCAGTGGAGTATGAAAAGTCTTGAAGTTGATAGGAGAAGGCGGATATTCATTTCTTCGAAGACAACCTCATCACAAGTGCTTAGAAGAAGAAGATGGATCAACTTCCATATTTTACGAACAGAGAGCGAGACTATCCTGTGAGAGGGGTGTTTCCTAATATTTGGAAAAGGCAAGGTGAACAACTCATCAACAATGTTCGGCATATCTTTGAAGCTGTCAACACTTCCCGACTTAGCACCAGCATTATCTCCAGAAGACATCTCAACAGGAGTTCTTTTCTTCATTCTACAATAAAGGACATGAGTCAGTACTTGTATAAAAACGCATGAGATGTGAGGTCACACACAACGGAACACACATTCACGTTGGAGCACACAAAGCTGGTATTGGGTCCAAACACCGGTATTGCTCAAGCTTCAAGTCCGGTATTGATGAAATTTCAAGTCTGGTTCGGTATTGCTCAAGCTTCAAGTCTGGTATTGATCAAGTTTCAAGTCCGGTATTGATCAAGTTTCAAGTCAGGTCTGGTATTGATCAAGTTTCAAGACCAGTATCACTCAAGTTTCAAGTCTGGTCCTATATTGCTCAAGTTTCAAGTTCATTGTTAGTCAAAGACACAAGGCTGGTATAAAGACGAGCACACACGGTATGATACCCACGTTCAATCGAGCATATATGGCGGGACCATATTTATTTGCACAATACAGTTCTCTAATGTCATGAGAATCATGTTCACGAAATTCAAGCCGAGTTCCTTTCCAAACTACAACCTAAGAAGCTAAGTTTTGTATGCAACAATGAAAAAGGAGGCAAGACACAACATATTCATGGATTCACGGCTTGTTTTACTAAGCAATCCTAACAAATGTTGGCATATGAATCTCGGTGGAAGAACTAAGCATAGTATGTATCTTGCAAAAGGTGTTTACCTAGCAAACTAGGGTTTTACCTTAAAAAAAAAAAAAAAAAAAAAAAAAAAAAAACGCTTACCTTCTTTGCGGAGGGCAAGCTCCGGCGGCGACGGCAGCGGTTGGCGGCGGCAGTGGAGGTCACGGACAAGAGCTGCCGAACAAAAAAAAAAGAGGAAAAGTGTGAAGAAAAAAGAAGAGGGGTCGGTCCTTTTATAGACAAAATTTGGAAGAATCCCAATAGAACAAGGATTCCTCTTTTGCTTGGATTCCTCTTTTGATTCAAATACCCAAAGAAGGAAACCGGTCCCACCGAAGGATTCCATACAAGCACAACGGCATGGACAACTAGCGGTCGGTCAATATTCTTCCGGGTAAACTTCCTTTATCCTGTCTTTCTCACATATGTATGTCACCATCTCATGCCTACCCCACAATAGTGTAACCATTATGTGTTAGGCAGGGGACTTAATGTTGATGGTGGATTTTCATTGAATTTTAAAATTGTAAAAGCCAGAAAATTATGCGCTAACATCTTTTAAAAGATAAAGCCATTAATAAGTGTTGGATACTTCTTCACTTTACTAATTCACCTAGAATGGAGCATGTGACAACAATCCCATTATGTGAATTAAATACACGAAATTCATCTAGGTTGGAGCATGCAGCAACAATCCCATATACCCTGTGAATTTACAACATTATTAATTAATGCGTAACCATCCTTGTATTTCTGTACTCATTATCAATGCGGCATGACGGCGAGTGTTACTCTCGTGAGCAACACGAATCTCAAGCATTATAATGAAAGCATGTCTGAAATACCCGTCAGTGCGCAACTCTCGGTGTGTTATACTAGCCCGATTGAGCAACTCTCGGTGTGTTATACTAGCCCGATTGAGCATCTCGGACTGTCCCAGTATCGATGCGGAAATGATCACGATCATCCAACTTCACCGGTATGATTGGATGGCCCAGATCAATTCCATAACCCCCAAGCAGGTATGAAATATTCACCGCCGAACAAACGCGAGCCCCGCATGGTCGGCCTCCCAAAAAGATTGGCATAGCTTGCCAAAACGTCCAAACCAGAGCAGTATGGACGGAAAACCATAAATTAGGGTTTGCGGCACACTACATGTCGCAAAACAGTCTCAACCATCCATCTTCGCAGGTATAGATGGAGGGTGTAGATGTAGATTCAAAGGGCCCAGAGCATGTCAACACAATCACTGTGGGCCCTCCTACATACCTAACCAATCGGTCAGGACCAACCATGGTTGGTCATCCCGATTCGTGCGCCCGAACAGAGCATGACGCACGGCCGTGAAACTCAAAATTAGGGTTTTGAACATCACGAGCGTCCATTTTCTCCGGCACGAATGGAGGGTCCAAGATTAGATTAAGCAGGTCCGGTCATACCAGCATGACCACCGTGATCCCATCTATCCCCTCACCTGATCGGCCAAGGCATATCATGCTTGGTTATCCCAAAATCGTCCGCCCAAACTAGCGTGGTCACACTTCCCAAATTGCAAACTAATCTCGACCTCTCAACTTCGCCGGACGATTTGAGTGGCTTAGATCACATTTTCATGGGACAATCAAGTATAGGCGTGAATACCAGCCTACCACCTACACACCGGATGGATTGGGCAAGACCGACCAAGCTTGGTCGTCTTGAATCGCGCGCCCGAAGTTGGCACAATGCGCGGCTTTTGCGGCACTAGTTTTTCTGTCGCAAATTGATCTCGACCACTCAACTTCACCGGACAAATTGAGTGGCCCAGATCACACTTTCACGAGACAATGAGGTATGGACGCCTACACCGTCATGTCGTCTACACACATGCACGATCGACCCTGTCAAAATTGTATCCCAAGCTTGGATTTGACCAAGATGAAGAGTTATGTTTGTGCACCTCTTCAAAAACCCTAATTCCATTAACGGTCGCAGATAAGTGTCTCAAAGATCATCTCGTCCGTACAACTTCACTGGCTTGGTTATACAACCCTGGTCAGGAGTTAATTGGTCAGTGAGGTGTCATGGTAATCATCACCCGTCACTTTACCACACCATGATGCAGTACCTGCATAAAATACACACGATACTTCACAAGTATCAACTTCCTGAATAACGCAGTTATTCTGTAGTTGCAGGAAATCCCACACTACACCCCTTACTAGAATTTGCTCCACTAATCCATTTTAAGATGAATAACTATAGATTTTATTGATTGTTTTCTTGAAATGTTTACAGAGGAAGATAGAACAGATCTAAAGAAATTACAATCACTCTTAATTTTCTCTCTCCTAATGACTTGCTTAACAATTCAAAAAGAACTCTCTCCCAACAGACTTACTCGACCCTTTATATAGGGTATTACATAATGGATGACAGCTAAGCTGTCCTTTATTTTCGGGAATCCTTCGCGAAGTTTCGCAAGTGTATAAGTGTTTGTCTTCGCGACACTCCTAAATCTCGCCAAGTCTTCACACTTTTCTCATGTTCTGGCTGTCGTCATCTGATGCGTCATTGATTTTTCTTCCCTGCGACGCCTTCGCAGTACTGTCATTTATTATTCTCGTGAAATATTGATGTCGCGATATTCTGATCCTACATCTTGCCTCTTCTCATGTCTTCTCTGCTAAGAAGAGAATATCATGAGAACTAATATTATGAAATGTCGCAATCGTTCATCTTCTATGCCGCGATCATTCATCTTTGTCTGTTTCAATTTTGTATTTTTACTCGGAATTCATTACAGATGTTTCTTCTTCCATTCTATTCTTGACACGTCTCTTTCAACCGTTTATTTTTGACCATTCACCTCCCATCTCTCATTAAATGTATTTATTTTCCCGAAGATTCTTTCTCTCTATAAATAGTTTCCTCATCCCTCTCTTCTTCTCTTTACTTTCTTTCGCAAATCTTCTTTAACTCTCTCTCTCTCCGCAATTTGCGCTCCCTGCTACCATAATCCTTCTACACTTTTCTCATTCTTTTGATCTTCAATTCTCTATTCATTCCCATACTCTAACAATGGCTTCACTTGGTCGTACATACAAACCCCTTTTCAATGAAGTTCAAAAGGATTTACAGGAAAAAGGTTTCACTTTGTCAACCATTCCTGATCAAGAATCTTCATCTATTCTTTCTTTAAAAATTGTTTTCTGATCATCAATGTGATGATCAGAAAATCATAGTCTCGCTAGGTCAACTCCTCGCAGGTCTTCCCATCCCTCTATACAATCCCGAGATACCATTATTTTATGAAATTATTGCTCATGAAAAATTCTCACGAGCTGTTTATCAGTTGAGTGGCGACTGCATCCGTCTAATGCTTGAATTCGCCAACCGTGGCGCTGGTAGGGGATCTTTATATTCTGATGATGTCAAGGATCCTAGATTCGCAAACTTAGAAATAGTTGCTGAGAAATATACCGTGGAAAACTTTTTCGAAAATTATAAAGTAATAAATATGAGGAATGATAAATCTCGCTGGGGTGCTCGGTTGAAAAGAAAAGATAATATTCCCGATGACAAGCTTCTTATGCAAGATATTGATTGGCACTCGGGCAACAATAGTACTCCTCGCCATTCCAAAGATGATAAATGGTGGGTTGTTCCTTTATTTTTGAACGGACCCTATATCGCGGGTTCACATGCACTCCCTGCGAATCTCGCAGACTATCATCCTTGGGAATTTAAGTGGCCCGAGAAGACAAAAGAGGTATATTTCCTTTACTTTTACGATATTCCCTTCTTCTTATATTTACTGAAATTGCAAAGTTTACAGATTAATAAACTGAGGAAGAGTTATGAAAGAAATCCAAAGGCGAGCACCTTGGCGATACTCCGATCGATCATGGATGAAGTAAGAAACATTTTCTTTTATTATTTTAAACAATATTGTTGCCTCTGTTTCTTATCTTTATTCGTGTTCGAAGGTTGAAGTTGAAGAAGTGGAAGCTGCGAATGTTAAAGGCAAGAATAAAATCATTTCTCACAAGGATAAATCTTCTGGTCCATCTTCCAAAAAACGGAAACTCCAATCTCTTTCTCATTCTAATTCCCACATCAACAAGGGCTCTGACGAAGATGAAAATGAGATTGGTACTTCCTCAGCGAAGGAGAATTACTCGATCACCTCTGCCATGGCGCAGTTGTCAAGTATCTTCTCCGATTCTATGCAAGGATTGGGAGATGATCATTTATCCGATACTTGCGAAGCTCTCGCTAAAATTTGCGATGCTCCATTGTTAGATGATAATGACTCCTTTCGCGGAGTTTCCCGAACAATGACTTCTAGCTTTTTAAATGCTCTTAACGCTTTGGTATGTTCATATTCCTTTGTTTCTTTGTGACTTCGATTATAAGTTATATATTAACCATTTCTTTACTTCCCTTTACAGTCTGGGAGAGCTTCCTTTGTTGTTGCCTCAGACCTCGAGAAAAGACGCAACAACCTTGAAAAGAAAAATCTCCAACTCAAAGAGAAAGTCCAAGAATTAGAAACTGAAGTTGCGACGTCTTGCAAGAAAATTCAACAATTGGAGGTTGAGTCTACTTCGTAGAAGGATAAAATATCTACTCTTCAAAGTGCAAATCAACAACTTTATGGTACACAACTTCTTACTCTTCATGTTATATTTATTTTGTCATCTGCTTTCCTTTGCATGATTTATTATTTTCGCAGACATATATAATCTCTCTGAAGAAGCCATTCTTCTCCACTCATTTCCCGAACCTATGGACAATGATGTTCTTCTCACTCATCTCAATGAATATTTAAGTAGTTCATCAAACAAAGTTAATTCCCTTTCATTAAATGAACTTCAAGCCAAATATCGCCTCTTAGAAATTGAGCATAGATCCGGCTTAAGTTCAGCCAACCAATTTAAACAAATGTATCTTGATTCTCATAAGAAAACCAAAACTTTAAGGAAGAAAATTAGTGACCTTATAGATGACAAAGATCGCATTGCTAACAATGGTGCACAGGCACTAGCATAATTTCAAAAGTCTCTTCTTGAAGTACAAATTGAACGAGATGAATTACTTCGCCATAATACCATACTTAACGAGCGAGAAGATCAAATTCGTTCGCTTCTTGTTATAGATAATAATGATGAATTTTCTTGGGCTGCGAAGGTTTTAGACAATGCCAGGAATAACTTAGGTGTTGATGTTAGTCTTCATGCCGAGCATACTGCCTTGGTTAAAGATATGATATCTGACAGAGAAGGTTGTTTATTATACTTTACTGCTCCTTACTTCTGTAGTACTGTTATTAAGTTATTAATTCATTATCATATGTCTTGCAGAATCCGAGAAAAGATTTCAGACAAGGATCGAAGAACTTGAGTCTGAAAAGGAACAACTTGCACAGGACTTTTCTCTTCGCAACAACAAGTATTCTAAATTGAAGAAACAACTGCAAGCTACAGTAGCGAACTTCAACAATGACGCTGTTCGCTTTCGCAACCAAACTATTGAGGCAGTTTGCAACGATCATCGCATTCCTCTTAGTTCATACCCTTGTCTTGTTGATGATATTCCTGAAAATATGCCTTTCTCGAATGTTTCTGATAGTGAAGCTAGTGAAGAAGAGTCTGGCGAAAAGAATGATGAAGTTGAAGAATCTGATAAAGAAGAAGAATCCTCAAAGAAATGACTTCTTTTTCTTCTTTCACTTCTTGTAATATCTCTGTGCATATACTCTTTTAATCTTTCATTTCTGTAACACCCCTTATTGTAAATTTCTTGGATTATTAGATATGAATTCAATCTTTATTTCTTTTATTTGCACATATTAATCAAGCAAATCCTCTTTAATCTTTATTACCTTGTTCCCTTTGTGCATAAATCTATCATATGAAAATGAATAACAAAACTTCATCTCATACATTCCCATACTTGCCTCTGCTATTTATTTTCAAATGAGAGATTTGGTCAATTATCTCTGAAATAAGGGACTTCTGAGTTCTGCCTCTGTTAACTCTATGAAGAAATATAATTATTTTCGCTAGCTTTCTTGCTACTTCAATTTCTTGTGCTGCGATATCTTTATTGATGTTGAAATATACCATGGCGACAAGATCGCAGGACATCTTCGCAAGGAAGAAATCCATTGATATTGTCTTATCATTTCGTGTGTGGTCTTACTCTGCCTTCCTAGTTAAAGGTCTTATTTCGCCACCCCTCATTGCGACAAGATCGCAGGACGTCTTTACATTTTCATGTAATGACCCATTGACCTTGTCTTAACATTTCTTAAGTATTTTTGCCTCTGTAGGATATTTTACTTGCGACAATATGACAGGCTTAAATATTCTTGCGAATTTAAAACCCCATGACATTATCGTCTTTGCGACGTGATCGCAGGACGCCTTTATATTTTCATGTAAAAACCCATTGATCTCGTCTTATCTTTGCGTTAGTATTATTGCCTCTTCAGGATCATCGCACAAATATGACAAGCCTAAATTTCCTTGTGAAAATAAAGCCTCGTGACATTTGCGTCTTTTGACACTTATCAGCTCCCTAATGGAGGGTGCCGCCCTTATCTTCTCCCTAGTTGCCCATTCAAGGAGGCGTACATCGGCCATACAAGACTAGCTCCTCCCATCCGGTCTTAACAACCAGTTGTTTTCGCAGCCTCTTATCCCTTATACCTATATGGTTTATGGTTACGAGACTGCACCCTAAGTGGAGTTTTCTTCGGGCCGAGTGCGGATATACCAAGACTTGCCAAGAATGGTCGAGACACTTCAAATGCCCCGGGCACTCTTGGCTCAACCGTGTACCTCGGCGCCTTGAGCATACACTGACTCCTTGGAAGAGACCTCGGGCGTCCAACCGGGGTATAACCTTATATATATAGTTGGAAATCCAAGGTATCTCTCCCGGATAGGCTTTCATGGGCCCCAAATTTCCATAACCCGGGCTTCAGGAGCGGTGTAACCTTCCCCCTGAGCCATGTCAAGAGATACCCCCTTATATGACGTACTTTAGGTCTTACATTTGCCTCTTGCGAAGTATCATTCGCGAACTAGGGTGTACGCCATAAAGGTTCGTCCCATTCACTCACTCATTCATTTTTGTTAATTCAATCAATCATTCATTTTTGATAATCCCTTCTTATTTTGTTTGCGAAACTATCGCACAATTTTGCTTTTGTTTGTAATAATCTCATTTCAACTCTTTAATCGGATTCTCATACATTCTCGATAGCGAGATTCTCGCGGAACTTTTTCTTCAACTACTATTTTTTCTTTTTATCCTTGACATACCTTCATTACTAAATCTTTGTCACTTCTCGCAACTATTCACTTCTTATACCTTTTACTCCTGCTTCCCTCTGCCTCTGCATCATTTAAACCTCTTAATAGTTCTTTTTCATCATAACTTTCAACTGCCTTCATGCCTTCACTTCGCAATGTGTCTTCTCTCCTTATATTTATGTTATCTACCATCAATCTTTCTTTTCTTTGTTCCTCTTTTATATTCTTCTTCCATCCCTTCTTTTTTGCAGTTCTCTCTTCGCAGCTCTCTACATCAACCTCGTAACATTTTTGTCCTTCCATCCAGTCTCCCTTTATAATTCCAACACCGCTAGGATGGGGAAACTTTATACACTGATGGTAAGTTGACGCCACACCCAAGATTTCATGCAACCATGGCCTTCCGATCAATGCATTATAAGGGGACTCCACATCGACCACACAGAACAAAATGTCAGTTGATAATCCTTGCAAGGGTATTCTCATATGAACTTCTCCTTTAGGCTTATTTGCTGTGCCATTGAAACCATATATTTTGTATGTTGAAGGTATCAATTCTTCATCCTTTCCTCCCATGGTCTTGTAAGTATGGTAAAAAAGAATGTTTACCGAGCTCCCAGTATTAATTAATATTCTATTAATCGCCCAGCAATTTTCTGCTTCATCATCTTCGCCGTCAACAGGTTTTGGATTAATTTCCAGTTTTACAACCAATGGAATATCATGTATTTCTCTACCTTTGGGTATTTCTTCTGCAGAGAAAGAAATAATCTGCAATTGCCACTCTTTTAACTGCGATGTTCTCGCAATGTTCATTACTTCTTTGTCATCAGCATCCCTCGCAAAAACCCTACTGAGTACGTTATCATGAAAGTCTTCAATTGTGCGGTATGAATGAACAATGGAGTTACAAAACAAATTTTTAGCTTTCGCTCCCACTTCTATTACAAATGTTTCTTTCCCCTTAGCTGAGTTTGTTCTATGCATCCCCGGTGGTGGTGGTAACGACTGAGCTTTCTCTTCATCTTTTAGAAAATGATTCAACTTTCCTTGATCAATCATCCTTAGGATGATTCTCTTTATGTTTCTACAGTCATTTGTCGATGTCCATGAAAACGGTGGTAAGAGCGAGAATTCATGACTTCTATCCCCTGGTGGCGGTTCATTCCCCATGTTCCATGGTGCGAGTATGTTTTCCATTACGAGTATAGCTTCCCATATTTTTTCCACACTAGTATTTAATGGTGGCATTTTGATTTCTTCCCATACTACTCTGTGACGTCGCTGCCCTCCATGATAGTTCTGTCTCTCGACTTCCATAAGTTTCTTGTGGGTGATCAAGTCTTTGGATCTTGTTGTTTCCACCACGGTTGTAGTAATTCCTTTCTTTTTCAAATTCTTCCTGATCTGGGCTTCCCATGGCTACTAACTTTGGCTGTCCATCATCTACCACTCTTTCTTGTTCTCCTTGCGAGGTACTCGCCACTGTGGGTATTAACTTGGGTAATAAACTTGCATTCGCAACACTTGAACTTGTATTCGCAACCGGATACGATTCCATTTCATTTTGTCTTTCTTCTAGAGCAATATATTCCTCTTGAAGCTCTCGCAACTCAGTCATTGTAATTGTATTCTTGACTCTGAAAACTTGAATACAATAAATTTGTTGCGAACATAGCATTTATGAATGATAGAATAAGATATCTTTCATCTACTCGTCCAGCCATTTCGCTACACATCGTCTTCCATCTCACTGTTAAATGCCTCAAGCTTTCGCCAACCCTTTGTTTCAACCCGAATACATCTTCAATACCTGGTCGCGAGGAATTGTTACTTATATATGCCCCTAAGAATATAGCTTGTAGATGGTTAAATGACGTGATCGTATTTCTTGGTAAGCCCTCAAACCATTTCAATGCCTCTCCTGTTAAACTTGACGCAAAATATTTGCACAATATGGCATCATGATTTTCCCATTGTAACATACACCTCACATAAGCTTTGATATGTTGTACTGCACAAGTTGTTCCATCAAAAATGCTGGTTAATGCATGTAAATTACACTTTGGTGGTATTCCTCCTAACTGCACCTCTAATGTAAAAGGATTTTTCGCAGCCTCTGCGATGGCTTCATCTAACTGTCTTCTTCCTCCTTCTCTTCTGCTGTTCAACATCCCTCTCATTTCTGCCAATTCTCTCAAAATTTGTTCATTTGCCTCAGAATTTGAACCTATTGGTCTTTTTAGTTCTGCCTCTCTCCTCCTGCGTTCGTGTCTACTTATATTTTCTGATTCATCATTCTCGTCTCTTCTTTCTCTGCGACTTTCTTCCTCGCCTCTTTCACGAATTCTCACACCATTATACCTGTCATTTTCCCTTCTTGGTTGTCTATCAGTTCTCCTTTGTATTCTTTCATACTCTTCATTGATGTTTCCATTGCTGCGATTTTGCTCGCGCCTTCTTTCTCTATTGTCGTGGTTGTTTTGCCGTATTGCTTCTTCCAACTCCTGTTCTTCCATTTCTGTTCTTAATCTCTCCCTTTCGCGAGTTAAACGCACTTGCTCAATGTAATGCTTTTCAATGTCATCTTCAATTTCCTTTTGTTTCCTTCGTGTTTCTCTCCCATGCAGTATTCTTCTCCCTTCTTCCTGATTTTCTTCATTAACTGGATTATTCTGCCTTTGACGCTGCCTATTTTCTTGATTTCCATCATTTTGACCATTCTCAGGACGTGGAATATGACGATCTCCTACCACTTCTCTTCCTTCGCGACCTCCTTCGCCAAAATCTAGCTCTCTTTGCAGATTTTCTTCATTAACATTTTTTACAGGTAATGTTCTTCTCATGTCCTCTCTAACTGATCCTGATCTTGATCTGGTGTTACTTCTTCACCTTCTATTCTGCAATCTCATATTTTCTATTCTTAATTCATGGTTCTGCCTTGTTAAATTCGCTCGTTCTTCCGCTTCTAACCGCCTTTCTTCATGTACTGTTTGCCTCAATGCTTCTAATGCTGCGATTTCTTCATTTCTATGAATCGTTTCTCCCATCTCTTCTCGATTTCTCTCCTCTTGTCCGTTATTTATCAATTGTTGTACTTCTTCTCTTTCTTCCATAGAATCTGATCTCCATGTATGCACACTTACCCTATCATAATCTATTACTCTATTTGGTGCTGGTTGAGTTGGTGGTTGAATTTGGCCTTCTTCTCTATTTCTTGTGTTTACTCTTGAGGGTTCACCTACTTCATTCCTCTTTTCTCCAGCTAATCTCCTGCTTCTTCTAACAGTTGTTGGTTGTTCTGATGTATTCCTTCTTCTAGCCATTTCTTAACTTCTGCAACTTGTCGTAAATTGTACGAAATTCTTTTCTTATTACTCCAAATTTATCCAAATTACAATGTTGATCTTCACAGAATTTGATCTGTCCCCTCCTTCTAGCGCATATGTAGTTGCAGGAAATCCCACACTACACCCCTTACTAGAATTTGCTCCACTAATCCATTTTAAGATGAATAACTATAGATTTTATTGATTGTTTTCTTGAAATGTTTACAGAGAGGAAGATAGAACAGATCTAAAGAAATTACAATCACTCTTAATTTTCTCTCTCCTAATGACTTGCTTAACAATTCAAAAGAACTCTCTCCCAACAGACTTACTCAACCCTTTATATAGGGTATTACATAATGGATGACAGCTAAGCTGTCCTTTATTTTCGGGAATCCTTCGCGAAGTTTCGCAAGTGTATAAGTGTTTGTCTTTGCGACACTCCTAAATCTCGCCAAGTCTTCACACTTTTCTCATGTTCTGGCTGTCGTCATCCGATGCGTCATTGATTTTTCTTCCTCGACGCCTTCGCACATCGTCATTTATTATTCTCGCGAAATATTGATGTCGCGATATTCTGATCCTACATATTCAATTTAGCATTACATGCTACTTTCCACGATCCACACAATCCAGACATCAATCATTTCACAAATTGGGGGATACATACTGGGGTATTGGTCTGGAGGTTTACAGCGTGCAACACGCCATCACAAGAACGTGTTAGGAAGTCATGGACAATTAGAGATGACAGGAAAAGTGGGCAAGACTGGTCGTGTAACACCAACTCACAACTTCACTACTCCACTTCCCACGAGAGACGTGAATAAGGCTCAAATGACTTCTATAAATAGGTTCTCCTCCCTATTTCCAACAAGAGACAAGAACAAGTCCAGACAACAGAGGCAAGTGTTGATACCATCATATTCAAACACCGGAACTGATAGCTTACATCCTGCAAGCCAGTTCATCTTTCTGATACAAGTCATACATAGCCAACACCTTCACAATATCAACACCTTTTTCTCTTCCCTCCCTAAGATCAACCCCATCTCCTTCACTTTGTGACCGAAACAAGTCTATAACGGCCATTTCTTGGTTTAGGCCGGACTTGCACAGATTGATTTCTCGAATCTACAAGCATTCACCGCGCAGTGCATTTGTTTAGGGTTTAGATTCATTCCTCATCCACACACCCCAAATTACCAAATCATGAAGGAATAATTTTCACCCATAAACAATCCCATGATCAACATTTTATTAATTATAATCGGTTCAGTTGCCAGTATTCTAATTTAATACTTTATTTGGTCATGCCACCAATTATTCATCAAACGAGCAATATTTGCTCAAACCAAGGAATATTGGTTCAACTATCAATATCCAACAATCCATCGAATAAGCAATATTTGCTCACCTTAATTATCGACATTTACTTGAGAATTATACCTCTGTCTCAACAGACACGTTCAATTCATGAGTCTCAGAATATTTGCAAATCACGTTCGACTCAACAACACAAGGACTCATCGTCCCATGAAGTCAGCAACTGACTAACTAAATGCACGTCTGCCTTGCAGACTCCACAATCACGAGACATCAATCGTGTCACATGTGGGGATATTAACTAGGGTTTTGTCTCGGCGAACCTACGACGTGTGTTCATACACACGACGAGAATGTGAGCAAGTCGTGCAGTCAATTGAAGGAGTTAGCAAAGTAATGGTTGGAAAATCAACCAAGTCTCTGCACGATGAGCAACTGGTTTTAACACGATTTCCACTTCCCCGCTCTTTGACTCCAGCAACTGTCACACTTCATGGGATCAAGGTGTTTACAATTATAGCATTATAAATAAGTCTCTGAATCATAATTGAAAAGAGGACAATCTCACGTCAAACAGACAATACGAGATTAACAACTCAACGTCTGAGCAATTACTCTCAACAGAGCAAATTCAATCATTCAGAACTTATCTTATTCCAGAATACACAACACACATACAATCTTCGATCACCATTGATCTCACACATTCCTCAGCTTCCCTCCCACAGATCGACCCATCCTCTCTTGTGACCGAATTGACTCTGAAACGACCATTGTCTTGGTTTAGGCCGGAGTCCTACAGATTGATCTCTCGAATTCAAAGCACTCCCTTCTTGCGGTGTATCTGTGTGAGGTTAAGCATTTTGCTCGGTTCAATGAGTCTCCTACGCATGGTCGTCTCCTCAATTTCGTAAAAACTAGTAAATCATTTTGCCCCATCTACAGATTGGCGACCACAGTGGAAGATCATTCTCTCGGTGGCAATCTCAATTCTCGCAAAGATGGTCGGTCTTAGGTCTAGTTCAGTTACCAATTTGGGTCCAACACCCGACCCTAACATTGCAAGTTCTAGTGGCACTGCTAACACCATTCCTCCGGCGCAACCTGCCACTACTACGCCTCCGAGCACTGGTGCTCCAGTGATCACCCCTGCAAGTGACGGCACTAGGGACATCAACAATCCAGTCTTCGACCGGTCTCCTGAAGAAATCAGAGAAAATCCCCCTACCATAGGTGATCTCATGAAGGCGCAAGAAACTCTTACCAAAAATCAGACTGACATGGCTGCCACTCAGAAGGAACTATGCAATTATCTCAAGACTCTTACAGAAAAGATGTTAGAGAAAGCTCGGGAGAAAGGAAAAGCTAAAGAAACGCCTTCAGATGCCGATCCCGAGGTCACTACGATCCATATGGTAGATGATGAGGAAGTTCCTAAGGCTGCAGACAATACACCAATGAAAGAGCCATCCAGTTTCATCACTCGTGAAGACCTCGAACGCCTTTTGGAGGATCGTGGAAAATACAAGATGCCTTCTGTCCACCATCACCAACCTCCATACCCTGCTGCTATGCAAAGGGTTCCTCTGCCAAAAGGTTATACGTCTCCAACCTTCACACTTTATGATGGAACGGGCAATGATCGAGAACACGTTTCTCGATTTCTGGAAGCATTGGTGAACATGAGCACAACCATACTTGTCTGTCTGAAGGAATTTTCAAAGTCTCCGAAGGCGTGGGCATATACTTGGTACAACAACAACGTACCAGGAAGTATCAAGAGTTGGGGAGAAATGTTTAATGCTTTCTACAAAAAGTATTTCTTCGTTTCAGAGCAAATCACCCTATCTGATCTCGGAAGGATATTTCAAAGGAGCAACGAACATCCTAAATATTATGTGAAAAGGTTCAGAGTTCAAGCTTTGGACTGCCACGATCCAAATGTCACAGAGAACAACTCATGGACTTGTGCATCAATGGAATGATTCCAGTCTACATAGCTTTATTGGAAAATCTCAGGTTCCAGACTTTCTCAGAACTTCATGAAGCGGCCAAGAGATCGTGCAACTACCGCACCCGCTTTATTGGAGAGAGCTAAGACTACAAAAAATCAAGAACCATGAGAAACTCGAGGTAGCAGACGTTTAATCAACAAACAGTACAACCTCCAACCTTCCACAAATATTTTTTCAGAAGGGAGAAAACGAAAATCCGAGCCGCAGCGCAAACATACTTCCTCAACTCCTTCAAAGACGCAAAGAAAGGATAACACGCAAATTCCTGCTCAACACACAGAAGCTGATCCAGAGGCACCTGATTTCCCCTGCTCCATTGAAGAAGTTATTGAACTTTTAGATGCCTGGGTTCAAGACGGCGCAATCAAACTTTCATATGTCAAGAAAGAACCAACTGAAGAGGCCAAGGAAGATCCTCGTTACTGTTGATTTCATAGGTTCATCAACCATCCCACAAGTGGTTGCAGAACTTTGAAGCGCATATTTAAAGAAAAGATCGAATCAGGAAAACTCAACTTGGGGACTGAAGGAGTACACAAAGATCCTCTCTCAGTCAGAACCTTTACTCTTTCTGAACCGCCTGTCAAGGAAGCATTTCAATCCTTAATCGAGCATGTCTGCGAATTGCTGTACTTATCAAAGGCTCAAAGGGGACACATGTTTGTTGCATTGAATCACATCGTGTCAGGGAAGCATTTGTTGATTCAAGAGACATTTCCTGCGCCTTCAACAACAGACGAAGAAATGTATGACTTGGGACTTCTCACCACAGTCCATCTCAAGGGAAATGAGTTCAAATGAGCATTGATTGATGTTGGCACTGCTGTCAATGTTATCTCTCTGAAAAATCTCAAATCTGCTGGTATCACACGACAAGAAGCCATTCATGCTCCAGTAACAATCATAGATCATGAAGGAACACCCATAGATGCTTATGGCCACATTACTCTCAAGGTGAACATAAACTCAGCCTGGACAGAAACAAAATTTTACATAATCTGAGAAGATCCAAGATATGATATGATTCTTGGACGTACATGGATTCATGCTGGAAAGGTAACCCCAACACCTTCAATTGCACATTTCTCTGTTGAATAAGCCTCTGATTTGGAAGAAGAAAAAAAAGATATTTCATCATTCGAGTATCTGAAGGAGGTCAAAACCCTGATTGAGCTAACACAAAATCCTGAGGAAAATGCAAACGCTTTCATCAAAATATTTCGTACTCAGGGCATGTCTTATTCCTCCTCATGTGTCCATATCATCAGTTTTCAAATATGCTTATTTGGTCCGAGGGCTTCACTCCACCAACAACTTAGCTATTGCAAAATTCTATGAGTGGATAATCTCACCTTAGCAATATTTCACCAAGTAGCTGGACGCAGAACCTCTCTGAATCGAACACCTCACTAATACAGTCATTGCTGAAATAATGGCTGAGTTCGACAAACAGTATCCCAAATATTCTCCTTTGAACGAATGTCTACATGTGCCGCAAGGTTGGAAGACTTCAACAACATGTAATTCCACTGCACGAAGAATTCCAAACCAACAGAAGATATTCAGGGCACGGATGATCAAGTCTAACAAATTCCAGGAAGGAGATTTAGTTCTCAAAGCAACTAAGCGTAACTTTCATTCTACAAAGAACTCCAACTGGAAAGGACCTTTTATGATCTCTAAGTCTGTTGCTGGTGGATACTACAAATTAATCAACATGGACAGAAAGGAGACTGTGGCCGTAATACACGAAAATTGGCTTAAGGCCTTTGACGTTTAAGGTTTTGGATATTCAAGGTATTGAGTGTTCAAGGCACGAACACCCCAAATATTTGGCGTTTACAATTTTCTTTCATTGTATTTCAATTCCTCCAAAATATTTTCAATACTTGCATTCATTAATTTAAATTCAACAATTTATCAAAATTCAGTTTACTTAAAGAAAATCTCTATCAAACCCAAAAAAAATCCTCAATCATCTACTTATCCAAAACCAATCAAAACCAAAAATAAAACCTCACATCTCTCAGAAGTTCAGAAGTTCAAGAGATTATGAAAAGAAATCAAAGAAAATCAGCAAAGAAAGACTTTTCCTCCTCTGCGTCCTTCAAGGCTTGTAAAGCTGCCTTCTCCATGTTCAGCTCTTCAGTCAGTCTGGAAATCTTTTCCTCCTTCTCTATCACAGCGTCATTGGGAAAGGGTATGTTATTCTCACATGAGTCCTTAATAGCATTTATCTTCTTACGAAGCCACTTCACATTGAAGCCAAGTCTCTCAGAATTCTCCAAGTTGAACTCCCAATCAAAGAGTACATCTAGAGTCACAGTATTTCTGGACCAAGCGCATATATCACTTACAACACGCAAGATAACACTTAATTGCATTGTTAAAGAATAAGCACGCTTGGGTTCTCTAGTAATGATGATATGACCAAATTTCTTCCATATTTTCTCGTACAAGTTGGCATATCCAATATGAACACTGAATCCACCAACCAATTCGTGATATAGGAGTGATGCATCAAATGGAGGGTCAAAACCAATACCTTCACTCGGGTATTCATGCACTACTATATGGTTCTCAATTGCTGAAGCAACTTCTACAGTCATGGCAACAGTTTCTTCAGTCTCTTCTACTCGTGGTTCGGTTTCTTCTTCCACTGAAGCGACAACAATTGAAGTTTCAGTCTCTTTAACAACATCATCGAGAACCCCATCATGAACTTGAAGTGCATAGATGGTCGTTTCTTCATCAATACCCTCAGTGTTGCTCAGGCCATCATTATTAACTCCTTCATTCTCAACTTCGGTATTTGACACCTAATACGAAGATTACATGAGATTAGGATCATCTAAGCATGAAACCGAAGGAAATAATAAACTACAGCATACAAGTGATCTAACATCATCAAATTTCTTTATTTTACATGTTATACATCATCAAATAACGTGAAAGTCAGAAAAACACGTTTTACAACAAGCTCGTCTGAGAAGATTTTACACTTCCCTGAACAAAACGATAAACTGGGAGCAATTGGTGAAGAATCTAAGGTCGATCCATATACCATTCTCTTCTTATGGATGTTATCTACAACATATCAAAATTTCATAGCAATTGGATGAACGAGCGAAAAGATGTGGTCAAAACATTGGACTATATGCCAGCTGAAAGTCTCCTGGATGTTTACTGTTTCGTCGGTTTTGACCCTAAACGTGCTCAAAACTTAAAAATATTCTTTAAAAAAAGCTTGTAAATTTCCTGGGCATATGGATACATATGTGGATTGCGAAAATCTGACACCGGATGAAGATTTTATGGCGTTTTTGCTAAAAGACTGAGTTCTGAATTTCCTGGTGACGTATTTTCGGCAAAGCTTTTCATATATTCACATGCATTCTTATTCATTCACTCATAAATCAACAAGTTTATGCTTATATGGATAAAATTCAAGGAAAATACTAACTTGGGTGGTCTCCGAAGTGTTCAAGGACCCTGGATTACTCGTATCAACATCAAGAACACCATTGCTTTCATTCGGCTTTGAGCTCTGGGCATTTTCTTTATCGCCATTTTCTGAGGATGAGCGAACATCACAAGTACTCTCCAATTCCATGGAGACATCCTCCTGGATATATTCTCAACAATTATCATTTTATCCGCAAAACATCATAATTGGTTATGTGGAGAAATACTTACGGCCTCTTCTTCACTCAAACTAGAAACTGTCTGCCCAGCAGTATCGAGAACTGAAGACAGTCAATACTTGATGGAGTAAAATTCTCTAACAAAGTAACAAACATTGGTTTTAATGATCCTAATTACACGGATGAGAAGAAGTCATGGTGAAAGAGATATCGACAACTCACCAAAGAAATCACTGGGGACTTTATAGTGTTAGGTAACATCTTATAATTCTTATTCATGCCTTCTCCACCATGAATAGTCGCTTCAGTTTTTGGGCGGTCTACACCGATTCGAGGTCTTACGTTATGACCGTCCTGTGGAAAATTTTGATGCAATAATCAAAACAAAATTATCATAATCTTATGAAGACTTCGTAAAGAATACTTACTTGTGAACATCCTGGAGATGTTTTCCGTTTATCACCGACAGGGAAATGATTCAATCTTGGTCGAGTATCAATCATCTCAGCAGAATAAGGCTTCTTCACTAAAGGTTGATTAACTCTCACGAAATCAAGTAAACGCCTGAGTTGTTGATCCCAAAAGTTTATGTAACCCAGAGTTACATATGTGATTCTCTCAGAGCTAGGGAACCAGAATTCACTTCCTTCCACATGTGTGCGGTCCAGATGGGTTATGAGCTGTTCAACTGAGGGTTTCCTTCTTCGAAAAGTCGGAACACACTGATTCATACCCATTTGCCGAGCCACCCTATCAATATTGTATTCTTCCACTAAGAATTCGCCATGTATTATTGATATCAGATGACCAGGAGTACAATTCAACATAAAAGACCTCTCGCCGTCGCTCAAATCAGCACCAGATTTCAAAGTCATACTATCTTCAACATTGAGGAGATGCAGTATGTAATATACTTTTTTTTTCTGTTTTGCTTTTAAGAAAGAAGAGTTATCTTCATCATCCTTTCTTTCTTTTAGCACATATTTGAATACCTTGATTGTTGATTTTCGTAAACTATGTACTCTACTGGAAACCTCTTTTACAAATGATGAGGGTTTTGTATGAGATTTCTTTTTCTTCTTCTGCAAAGCACGTTTGACAGAGGAGAACTTTTCTTGTTCCACAGTGCCACAGGTTTTAAGATTATCCTGATGAATATGAGAAGAAATCACAGGAATAGATAAATTCTTGTGGTTTTCTATATGATCCTTGTTGTCAAGGTGACTTAAGGATGATATAGAATCAGGAGGAATTTGCTGACAATTCATAGTCGAAGAAGTTCGATATGTTTTGTAAGAATCATGATTGATCAACTGTAATTTTAAATTAGACAGTTGGTATTCCAGATTTTCAATCCTTTTAATTAAGACTTCCTTTTCAAGTATTTCAGAGGAAATAAGATTGTTTATTGTGGAATAGTCAGGACTGTTAGGAGGACATACGTGATTATCAGCAAAGAGATTAAGAGAACCATCGTGGATATCATCCTCTGGACAGTAGTCAAGAGTAGCCATCCAAGCTTTCTTAATCTCATTCGTTTCCGTATCAGGACAATTGAAAGTATTGTGAATACTTCTATAGCACATGAAACAGGAACTGTTAACATAGTTTTTCTGAACCTTTTTATTGATTGACCGAGCTTTCTTTTGAGACTTTCTTTTTCTCTGTCTAAGAGATTTCTTAAGTTGTTGTATAAACAGTGACTAGGCCTGTCAATGGAAAAATATCCGTCGGATATTTAGAAATCCGATATCCGACAGGTTAAGCATTATCGGATATTCGATATCCAATAATATCCTATAGGATATCAAAATCGATATCGATTCCGATAGGCTAAGTCGGTCGGATATCCGATAATATCCTATTATACCAAAAAGCTTAAAAACCCTTGTAAAGCATTTTCATAATTGACACTTATCGGATATTTATCCGACAATATCCGATAATATCCGATACTAGACTCGAAATTACGATAAATTACAAATAAGTTTCTATACTATCGGATATCGAATATTAACATTTCGGATGGGGTCTAATCCGTTTCCGATATGTTAAGGAAGAAATATCCGATAAAATATCCGATCTGATATCCGATAAAACGGATAAAATCCTATAGGATCTCGAATATTTGGAAACGGATTCCGGATATCAGACAAATATTGACAGGCCTAACAGTGACAGAGTCGAATTAAAGCAATTCTCATCCCTTTTGTCAGTCAATTTAGAACGTCGAGACTTACAGTCAGATGTAGCAACATGATTGCTAAACAAATGACGTTTCTCTCTTTGTTCAAGTTCAAGATCGAAAATTTTCAACTTTCCAACTAGGGTATTTCTGGATAGTGTATCAAGGTTATTTCCCTCAATGATGGCATGCTTCTTAGAATCGTATCTTGATGGCAGCAATCTGAGAATTTTCATCACAATGTACTTTTCAGGAATAGTCTTACCCAATGCAAACGATGCATTAACAATTTCAGACACTTTTTGATTAAACTCATCAAATGTTTCTTCATCTGCCATATGAAGGTTTTCCCAATCGGAATTAAGGTTTTGTATCCTAGATTCCTTTTCACTGGTATTACCTTCAAAAATGGTTTCTAAGATATCCCAAGCTTCTTGCGACTTAGTGCAGTTTATCACATGGTGCTGAAGATTTTGGGTAATTGCATGTATGATGTCATTCAAACCGTCGGAATTTTACTTTGCAGCAAGTACCTCAGCAGGGGTGTATTCACCAATATTCTTGGGAACGTTTACATCACCAACTGCCACGACGGGAGGATCATAGCCATTAACACCATATACCCATGATTGAAAATCACGCGCTTGAAGAAAAGCTCGCATAACAATTTTCCACCATAAGTAATTAGAGCCATCGAAGACTGGTGGTACGTTAATAGAGATAGCACCTCTGTCCATAGAGTCAGATCGCTACAAACATAGACTTATAAGGTCTTAAACGTGTTTGCCTGTTCTGATACCAATTGAAAAAGCGGGGGTCTAATAACCACACCCAATATTTCGCTTAGAAATCTATATGGAGAAACTCTAATATAATTTCTAGAGAATCAACTAGACAGTCAGACTCAATCTAGATAAAAAGTATATCAAAGAGTTTATATCTCAATCTCTCGATTTGATCTTTACTCAAGCAAATAGAAATCTGCGAGTCTTTATCAAAGAGAGATAATTTGGATGGTACCAAAGACCAATATCCAAGTTTCAATCAATTTAAATCAACAACCCAAAAGTTCAGATATTCTAATTGATTGAACAACGCACAACCTGTGATATTTCAATTATATAAACAAATATAATGCGGAATAGAAATAACACATACACCAAAATTTTGTTAACGAGGAAACCGCAAATGCAGAAAAACCACGGGACCTAGTCCAGACTGAACACACATTGTATTAAGCCGCTCTGGACTCTAGCCTACTCTAAATTAACTTGGTCCGGACTTAGAGTTAAACCCCAATCAATCTCACACCGATCCAAGGTACAGTTATGCTCCTACGCCTCGATCCTGCAAGATGCTACGTACTTGATTCCCTTAGCTGATCTCACCCACAACTAAGAGTTGCTACGACCCAAAGTCGAAGACTTTAATAAACAAATCTGTATCATACAGAAAAGTCTACAGAATAGATAAATCCGTCTCCCACGAATAAACCTATGAGTTTTGTTCTGTCTTTTGATAAATCAAGGTGAACAGGAACCAATCAATAACCCGGACTTATATTACCGAAGAATAGCCTAGTATTATTGATCACCTCACAATAATCTTAATCGACGCAGCGAAAAAAAATATTACGAAATCACAAACGATGAGACGAAGTGTTTGTGATTTCTTTTCTATCTTGCCTATCGGAGATGTAAATCTCGAGCCAATTATTACAATTGTACTCGTACGATAGAAACAACAATATCGATCACACAATT
This sequence comes from Papaver armeniacum, assembly GCA_023531295.1. Lineage (NCBI taxonomy): Eukaryota > Viridiplantae > Streptophyta > Magnoliopsida > Ranunculales > Papaveraceae > Papaver > Papaver armeniacum. The sequence goes on along the minus strand of JAJJWW010002008.1, from coordinate 384,418 downwards.
ACAAGAAAAGTAGTATCGATTTGGCTTCATAATCCCAATGAAGTCTTTAAGTCGTTAACTTTGTTTTAGAAGAAGAAAACCCAAGGTTAAAGGAGAATCGACTCTAGCTTATGCAACTAGTATCACACGTAAGGTGTGGGGATTTGGTTTTCTGGTTGCTAGAGTTTTCCTTATATAGTCTTTCAAATCAGGGTTTGCAATCAATGTTAGCTTGGTAACAAAGCATTCAATATTCACCGTTAGATGAAAAACTGATTAGATTCAAGCTAATATTTCTCAACCGTTGGATCAAAACCTTAGCTTGTTACACACAAATGAAATGTTCAATTTTGGGTTTATGAACCGTACCCAAACATTAACATTTGTTGGTTCAACAATAGTCAACCAAATGGTTAGCCATATGATCACATTCATATCAACCATATTCTTCTTCACCATAACTAGTTCAAATGAGTCAAATGAACTAGTTAGAGAGTTGTTCAATTGCTTAGATCTTATGTAACTACACAAGACACAATCGAAGCAAAAACGGTTTGATTCACTCGAATCGGTTCATGTACTTTATAGCCACGGTTTGGAAAAGCATTCCTTAGTTTAAATAAACATTAGTTCAAGAACAACCGGTTTTAGATATAACCTACTCAAGTTCGCGGACTGGGTTCGCGGACTTAAGCTTATGGAAGGAGTACACAAACTCTAGCAGAAATTCTCGGGTCGAGAACTTCCTCCAGTTCGCGGACTGAGTTTGTGGACTTGGCTCACGCCACTTCCATTTCTTTTGATCAACAAAGTTCGCAAACTTTGGTTCAAGGAATAAGGACTTATACATATATGTGTTTCCACAATAATGCTTATATCCTACCAATGGTTATGTAATCTAAACTCTCATTTCAATCATTGAAACATTCTCAGAGAACGTTATATAGCCGTTATTCACATACCATTTTTCGTCAGAGCAATTTTCAAAGTGATTGAAACATAACATGACTTTCGTCACTAGGTAAACATGAATTCGGCTAAAACGAAAGCTTACCAACACATATTTCTAGAAATAGATAGGCGAGTTAAACTCGGATCGAAATAGCAAATGTGTATAATGAAAGTCTATACGTCTAAATGAATTTTGTCTCAATAGTAGGAGATAGAGTAAATAGACTTTTGAGTGACGGATAAGTTCAAGTCTCCACATGCCTTTTTGTCGATGAAGTTCCACCGGTTCCTCGAGTAGTCCTTCGTCTTGTATGATGATTGCCATGGAGTTCTTGAGATCGACTACACTTTCTATCCTAGTCCGAGACCTTTAGCTACATAGGCTAGAAATCAAGACTTATAGTTTTGATCACTAACATTGACAAACATTCTTGAGATAGCAACGCATGCGAGTTCGACCGAGCAATGCTCTAACAAGTACTGACTGAGGAACATGACTGTCCCTCACTAAGCAGAGGACTTAATGTAGATGGTGGATTTTCAACAAGGGCTAAAATCGTAAACCTATAATTGTACTTGCTCCTGATCCAGTAATCATATGAGTATTGAGGCTCATGTCTCTTATCGAAAGCATGAAAGCTCATGCCACAAGAATCTCTGACTGAGAATACTATCTCTCAGAGTATATGTAAATGTGTAGTCTTTCAGTTGAGACAACGGCATATCTCATGAATACTGAGCAATTTCAGTAATTACTTCCATATAGAATCGAAAGATTGGATGGCTCCTAGACAGCTTGCCTGCTAGTATAGAGCAATAACGTCTTCGGGATGTAACAATGTTTTCCTTAACTATATAAAAGAAATATGACGCTTCAACAAGATCATATCACTCAATCCCTGAATAATTAATGCTCCTAGACGATCGTACTTTTATAGAGCCATCAATTAATTATTTCTAAATCATTAGATTCATTAACTGAATCCCTGGAAAATATTCTATGTTTTCATAATATTTCGTTACTTCAATTCATGGTTCTTCCCAACAGAATTCCATGGGTTAGTAATAAATATTTAACGCACGGGCATCTGAGCGACTATCGAGTAAGCCCCCACTAAAATGGTGCAAGTGTACTCAGCAATAATGCACTAACGAGCACCTGAATGCATGAACAAGCATTTCAAAATACGAAGGAACGATGAACCTATGCAAAATAGGAAGAAAATAATAAATAATAAAATATTAATCAAGGCGCTGGGGGACTGGGCCCACCGACCGGCCGGTCGTGCCGTGACCAATCCTACGCCCAATTTTTATATTTTATCATATTTTTATTATTTTCCTTGATCTCATGAAAATTCCCCCATTTGAACAAAATTCCTTCGTTTTAAGGAAACTCCTCAGTTTCATGGTGTTTCCTTCGCATCAAGGAAGTAATATAAAATTGGGAAAGGTGTCGTGGGACCGTGTCTACTAGACGACCGGCTATGCCCTAGTCGTGGCCGGTCCCACACCTCATGGTTCATCATTATTTTATTATTATATCCCTCGTCTCATGAAAACTCCTTAAGTTCATGATATTTCCTTCAAGTCATGAAAAATAATATAAAATTAGGGAAACTCGTGGGACCGGGCCCTATCCGGTCCCACACGCCCCTTATTTTATCATTATTATTCTTTATGTTTCCTTCATTCCATGAAATTCCTTGATTTCATGATATTTCCTTCAAATTGTAAAAATTCCTTTAAATCATAAAATAATACATAAAATTAGGGAAAGCTCACGGGACCGGGCCCTAGCCGTCCGACCATGCCCAAGCCGGTCCCACACGCCCTTATTTTTTTATTATTAATATTATTTGTTTCCTTCATCTCATGGAAACTCCTTCACTTCAAGGAAAACTCCTTTATTTCAACAAACTCCTTGATTTCATGGTATTTCCCTAAAATGATGAAAAATATAATAATTAGGAAAAGTGCTATGGGACCGGGCTCATTGGCCGGCCGGCCATGCCTTGGCCATAGCCGGTCCCACACTTCATGATTCCTTCGTTTTATAATTATTTTCCTTCATCTCATGAAGTTTCCTCAGTTTCAACAAAAATCCCTGATTTCTTCATATTTTCTCAAATGATTGCTCAAACACACATCAGAAAATATCAAAATTCTCAGGACTGAGGCACGAGCATTTTGGCGACGCGAGCGTATTACCTTGACCGACCAAGGTTGGCTCTTTGGCTTACAAAAATCCGGTCCCATGTATTTTCACAATTTTGACCTAATTTGTGCAATTGCACGTATTAGGTCCAGAACTTTCTCAAACAATTTGGGATTTTCATAAAACGATCGTCATTCGATCCCATGACCAAACATGGCCGGTTTCATGACCCCTTGATCGTTCCGTCATCTTTTCATAATTAATTAGATTTTATCACCTAAGGCTCAGACGAGCATTATTTCAATAAATGATTAGACCAGCTGTTGATGGTGGTTTTTAGCTTAGGGGTAAAATCGTAAAACCCTAGTCGACAAGAACGTCCACGAGAACTTGAGTAATAATGTCCAAACCAAGCACATTTATTGAACCCTTTAATTTGTCTCATGAAAAATTACTGTGGTACCTTTTAATGCCGATTAGGGTTTCGACAGCCAAAACCCTAATTCTCACACCACATGTGCCAATCTAACCATGCCAGCCACACCTACCGCGCCAAAGCATGCCAACCATGCTAGCCGCACCCCTGTGCCAATGTCTAACCATGCCAGCCACCGCTACCGCGCCAAAGCATGCCAACCATGCTAGCCGCACCCCTGTGCCAATGACTAACCATGCCAGCCACACCTACCGCGCCAAGGCATGCCAACCATGCTAGCCGCACCGCTGTGCCAATGGAAAACCATGCCAGCCACACCTACCGCGCCAAGGCATGCCAACCATGCTAGCCGCACCCTAGTGCCAATGGCAAACCTTGCCAGCCAACCTACCGTGCCATGCCAAACGCACCTTTCCATGGCCCCATGCCAACCTAGCCGCGCCACCTTGCTGGCCTTCCCTACGCGGCTACCAAAACGAAGGAGTGCGACAATCAACGGTCACCCTTCAATCCCAGGAGCAAATCCTAGCCGTCCGAGGTTACCAAACGACCTTTGGCCCAAAACCCCGGCTTGGTCACGAACCTAGCCAAGCTAGCCACGCCATGCGCCCATGGCAAACCCTTTCCAAGCCAAACCGCACCTAGCCAAGCTAGCCACGCCATGCGCCCATGTCAAACCCTTGCCAAGCCAAACCGCACCTAGCTAAGCTAGCCACGCCATGCGCCCATGGCAAACCCTTGGCCCCACATGCCAAGCCAAACACGCCTTGCCTTGGCCCTAGCCAAGCTAGCCACGCCATGTGCCCATGGCAAACCCTTGGCCACACATGCCAAGCCAAACACGCCTTGCCTTTGCCCTAGCCAAGCTAGCCACGGCATGCGCCCATGGAAAACCCTTGGCCCCACATGCCAAGCCAAACACGCCTTGCCTTGGCCCTAGCCAAGTTAGTCGCACCATGTGCCCTTGGAAAACACTTGGCCCCAATGCCAAGCCAAACCTCACCTAGCCAAGCTAGCCACGCCATGCGCCCATGGCAAACCCTTGGCCCCACATGCCAAGCCAAACCGCACCTAGCCACGCCATGCGCCCATGGGAAACCCTTGGCCCCACATGCCATGCCAAACATGCCTTTCCTTGGCCCTAGCCGCTAAGCTAGCCACGCCATGCGCCCATGGCATAACCCTTGGCCCCACATGCCAAGACAAACACGCCTTGCCTGGCCCTAGCTGCTTAGCCGCACCATGTGCCCATGGCAAACCCTTGGCCCCACATGCCAAGCCAAACCCGCACTAGCCAAGCTAGCCACGCCATGCGCCCATGGCAAACCCTTGGCCCCACATACCAAGCCAAACTGCACCTATCCAAGCTAGCCACGCCATGCGCCCATGGCAAACCCTTGGCCCCACATGCCAACCCAAACAAGCCTTGCCTTGCCCTATCCAAGCTAGTCGCACCATGTGCCCATGGCAAACCCTTGGCCCCACATGCCAAGCCAAACCGCACTAGCCAAGCTAGCCACGCCATGCGCCCACGGCAAACCCTTGGCCCCACATGCCAAGCCAAACCGCACCTATCCAAGCTAGCCACGCCATGCGCCCATGGCAAACCCTTGGCCCCACATGTCAAGCCAAATACGCCTTGCCTTGGCCCTAGCCAAGCTGGCCACGCCATGCGCCCATGGAAAACCCTTGGCCCCACATGCCAAACTAAACACGCCTTGACTTGGCCCTAGCCAAGATAGCCGCACCATGTGCCCATGGCAAACCCTTGGCCCCTCCATGCCAAGCCAAACCACACCCTGCCTTGGCCCTAACCAACATAGCCGTGCCACCATGCTGGCTTTCCCTACACGGCTACCCAAGCGAAGGCATGCAACAATCAACGGTTTCCCTTCAATCCCAAGAGCAAATCCTAGCCATCCAAGGTTACCAGACAACGCATGGTAACCTTTGGCCTGAAATCCTAAGTTTGGCCACGCCAAACCATGCCAACCTAGCCGCGCCACCATGCTGGCCTTCCCTACGCGGCTACCAAAAACAAAGGCATGCGACAATCAACGGTCCCCCTTCAATCCCAGGAGCAAATCCTAGCCATCCAAGGTTACCAGAAAACGCATGGTAACCTTTGGCCCGAAAACCTAAGTTTGGCCACGCCAAACCATGCCATGCCAACGGCATGCAAACCTAGCCACACCACCATGATGGCCTTCCCAACGTGGCTACCAAAACGAAAGCGTGCAACGATCAACGGCTATCTTTCCTCTTGAGATGCAAAATCTCGACCGTCGAAGATCACCAAGCTAGTAAGTCTCCCAAGTGCCACTTGCCAGTCAAGAACAAACTGCTACATGTTTTCCACAAAAACATTCGAGACATCAACACATATCACAAACTGGGGGATCCTCTTTGGGTATTGGTTTGGCGGTTTACAACGTGCGGCGTACACTACGCCCGTCATAAGGAAGTGTCATAAGGGTGAGGCGGTTAATAAATACAAGAAGTTAAAGGTGAAACGTTCATGAGACATCAATTCCATACGTTAACGATTTTATGGAACATCAATACCATGGATACGGTTACCACCTCCTCCCATTTACTTACCCATTTTTCCATTCCTTAATGAGACCAGGGTACGTTTCACTTCGACTTGTATAAATAGGTCTTACCTATTTCCACTGAACAACAAGTTCATTCGGGAATACACAACACTCGAAAATACTTGCTAGCTTACCATTTGTTAGCCTTCCCACTTTTCTGATACAAGTCGTAGTAACACAACTACTCTTCCAGAATCAACTATTCTGGTCTCATCACTTTCCTTGCTTCCCTCCTCAAAACCAACCCATTCTCCTTCACTTTATGACCGAAGCAAGTCTGGAATGACCATTTCTTGGTTTAGGCCGGACTTGTACAGATTGATCTCTCGAATCTAAAGTACTCCCTTACAGTACATTGTATAGGGTTTAAATTGTTTCTCACCCGTACACCCAAAATTACCGAAATCAGCAAAAACCATTTTCACCCACAAACAATTGGCGACCACAGTGGGAGGTTGATCTTTCGGTTACAATGTCAATTTTTAACTATCGATCTCATGCTTCGACCCAGACATCAAGATGGTAGAAGCGTGCGATCCGCTCATGGATCGACGACTCGGCTACTGTGCGACCCGATTATAGTCATGACACGACAAGGGATGACGGGGACTTCCTGAGGGTAGAAGCAAACGATCCGCCCGAGAATCAACGACTCGGTTATCAGATAACTCAGTAACGACTACGGACTTTCCACAATCACGGCGGTGCTTCCCATAAAACTCGGTTTTACACCCGGAAGGTTTCCTTTTCATCAAGAGACCTAAAAAACCAAGTAAGTCCTACCTAGACAAGACACGTGGTTTGCTTTGAGTTTTCACGGGAATGATAAAACCAATAGCCATGTTATGTTTCATCCCATGTCCTCTACCAAACGCACACCTCCATGGTTTTCCTAGGATGCCTGCAACACTTTCAATCATAACCAAAAACAGCCGCATTCTAAAACAGTTCATCCCAAATAATGATCCAAAACCCTCATAGCTAATACTTTTTTATCAACCCAAAAAATCCAGAAAATCAGAACCATGAACTAGGCGTTTCATTTTCCTTTCAAAAAAAAAAAAAACTAAAAATAAGAATTTCAGAAGACAGAAATGCATTCAAGAAAAGTTTTTCAACAATGGCTTACTCTTCTTAGCAAGAGCCTCCTTCGTGCTTTGAAGAGCCGCCCTTTTCAACTTCAGCTTCCTGGACAATTTTTCGGTTTTCGCTTCCTACTTTTTTACCATATCCGCAGAAGGACCTTCTAATGTTTCGACCAGAAACTTCTCGACCTCAGAGAAACCTTCAACGAACCAAAGAACGTTGAATCCAAAGTTTACACACATGTCACGATGGAACCTCCAGCTCGAGATTACATCCTCAGAAACAGTATGACCAGTCACGTTGCACATGTCGTCAATCGAAGACAAAGCTTCCTTCACCCGCTTACCATACGCGCATGCCAGACGCGCATGCCATACGCGCTTACCAGACGCTCTTACCAGACGCGCATGCCAGACGCCCTTACCAGACGCGCATTCCAGGCACACATGCCACACGCGCATGACATTCACAATATCACACTCTGAGCTAACGGCTTGCATCCTTCCAGCGCTAACATCTTGCGCCCTTCCAGCACCATCTTCTCCGCTCCACAACCAGCCAAAGCAGCGCCATCCCCACCCTTCAAAACAACGCCATGGCTCAAGTATACCGTGATCAAAACCGTGCCATCTCTGCGCGATACACTTACGATCACCAGAACCAGAGCCGCTTTCGCCACCCCAACGTTTCTTCAAGCATGATAGCTCCAACCGTCACCAGAAACGCTACTCCACCATCAGGGCAAGATATTAGAAGAGCCGGAAGAAGCCGACCTCCTTTTACCACTGTTGATTTGATGAAAAGAAAAAAAGCACTTCAGCAGGACGTGCGTTTATAGATCAAGAGGCTCGCGTTGCTCTTGAACGCACCGTAGAAGGATCGGAAGATCTAATTTCATCACACGTAAAGATCAGGAACGATTTCTCCAAAATCGAAAACAAAGGGAATCAGCAACCCCACTGAGTTCACAGAGACCCTCTTCCGTCAGGACCCGCGTGATGGGGACTTCGCCCACAAAAGTCTGTGATGAAGTAGTTATGCGAGATTCTATTTTTCTCCAAGGCGAAAGCGTCAAGACATATTTGCATCCCTCAACTGCACTGTATCAAGAAAGCAAGTGTTTCCATCCAAGGAAGTCGTTCCAAAACCCCAACCTCTCCTGGAAAGTACGATTGATAAATAAAACGGGGACTCCTAACCACCGTTCATGTGAAGAGTGTTCAATTCACGCACGCCGATTGACACAGCCGCTCCGCTTCCACATCCTCCGACACCGCTCCGCTTCAACGCGTCGCTCCGGTGAGCCACCCACTTCAGCGTTCTCTCTATAAGTCGCTCCAGATCCGGCCGAAACTTTAACGCTTGGCTCTTTAAGTTTCAACATCCTCTCCAAGAGCCGCCGCTTCAACGCCACTCCTTCCCGTAAATGGTCGTGCCACCACACTCACCATGTCAAGGATCATGATCGCAGACCAGCCAATCTTCGTAGTCATGGCCAGCCTTTTGACCTATCTCGCCAAAACTCGTGATCATTGATAATTTGCGATTGCGCATCCATCTAATCATTTTTCTTCCATGTATGCTCATACAATTCCAGCCAACCTACCTTTTTCTCACGACAATGTAGTCTCGTCTGATTACATCTACTACCAAGAACTGTTACCGCTCATTTGTTGATACCATCCAGAGCTTCACCACGGCAGCAATCACTACAAAGGTAACCATACTCCTTCATATTTTAGTCTCACGTGGAAGAAGTAACAAAATCACCAGTATGAACGCATTTGAGATAGTGATATCTTTATCATGGTCTACCTACTGACCATACAAGATGGAAACATGTAAGTGATAAGCACGTAAGTGCCACATTTTATGCCCATATTTATATGAGCTAGGGCTCAATACTTTTGCTAACAACATTATTTTAGTGCTTTTGTAGAAAGTACAAGTGAACTCGATCATTCAAGGAATAAACACCTAAACTGCAGCTTAATTGGCGTTTGCGACTTACAATGCCAAAGGCCAAAGGACTTTAAATAGAATTCTTGGGATGGCAAGACAACAACTCATGTGCGGCACCACCTTGCCATATCATGGCCATAGATATCGATTTCACAAACAGAATTCCCCTCTCTTTGTTCGGCACATGACATTCCACCGAGTTTACAATTAGTAGCACGTGGCTAGTTATCAAGCACACTTCTTTAGTGGTTTGTCATCACTCATCAGGCATATATATTTCATTGTCATCCAAGAAAAAGAAATTTTCATTTTTTATTCAATTTGATGGCTTGCATTTGGAAGAAGATAGATATGTTCTCTGGGATAGTCAGTGAGTTGAGAAGAAGGGATAATGCTCGTGTGGTCCTTAAATAAAAGTTGTGCTTTGGCGGAGTTTGTTAATGGCCCGACTTGCATTTGAACCCAGTTTATAGAAGTGATTCGATGAGTCGTTCTTGCGGGATTAAGATATAATATCATAAACGAAAATAAATGGGTGGCGTTGATGGTGATGGACTCGTCTGCCGCAACTATGAACTGGTACTCGGATGGTAGTGGCGGGAGATGATAAGTTTCGGTCAACATTTGTTAGCCATGAGTTCCATGTGTTTTAACCGAGACCGGTGGTGTTGGCGGAAGAAGTCGTTGGTGATGGTTTGTAGTCTGAGCAAGACCTGAAACTGGGCTTGGTGAAGTCTGAGATAACAGGACTTTGGCAGTTCAAAATAAGGTGCATCTGGAAATGAGTTTGCAGTTGTTTTATGTGAATCAATAATGAGTTTGGCTACGACGATTTGAAGAAGTTTTTTTGAAACACATCGAGATGACACCAAGAAGATGGGTTGGCTGAAATAGTTCGTAGGCGAGAATGAAGATGGAGTATGCGTTTGTGAATCGGTTTTCAAGGGTTATTGTGTTAGCTATGCAGTTGGTAATGGTGAATTTCAGGGATTTTGGATTCTTAAACTAGTGTAATTTTTGTGAGTGTACACATGAAAGAAGATAGAATCAAACTCCATAAACGATGCGGAAGAAGAGTTATTGTTCTACTGGCTGTGCATTGGCTGAATTAGTGATGGGAGAAAGCTATGTATCTATGTGCAAAATGGAGATGTACGTTGAGCTGGATGCATGTCGTGGGGCCTGTTTGGGTGTCTTGGTTGCGAAGAAAGATGGCTCAAGTGTCGGGATGGCAATGGAGCATAGGTGGTTTGATTACGTTAAAGCTGTAGATGACCAGGGGAGGCTAAAAGTGAGTGATAGCCGGTGGTTAGAAGGGCAACAGACAGATAAATATTTATGGCGATCAGATCGGGGGATTATGTTCATCTGAGTCTGTTTTGTTGATGAATGACAGAATGGAGAAAGATTTTTCGTGGCTTGAAAATTGGAAGGACCGAGTTTACTTGGCCTGAAATAGAAATGAAGCAAAGGTCGTGGACTGGGCTTTGATTGCTCGGGCCAAGTAGGGAATCTCTGGCGCAATACCTATATAGAGATTTGTGAACAAAAACGGAAGAGGGGGAGGCCGGATACAGAAGATTTCTGCGGCGAGATGATTGAAGGTGGAGGTGCAGAACAACGAGAGAAGAAGAAGGGATCAAAGGGTTGCGTGACACAATCATATTTGGTTAAATCTTTTCCTCTCGTAATTTATTTTATGGGTTTTAAGAAACCCATTTCGATGTATTGCTAAATTTCATAACTAGGGTTTTTATGGTTGAAACCACTTAGAGCATTAAACCACTTTCGATTTGAATACATATGGTTTTGAGGCTATTATGATTTGAATAAACTAACTCTTGATATTGTTTATTGATTTAATTGAAATATGAGTTGTTGCTTCACCGGTTTCATATAACCTTTGTGCCTAATAGTTAGGTTCATAATATATTTTTGTCTCATTATTTGATAATTCCATGCTTGGGTTAATATCTTTGATGGATTATGCTTCAAAGAGCCAGATAATATTTGTGAATCAATATTTTAGTTTCGTATAACTTTCTCGCTGATGCAATTTGATGGTTCATGCTTGGATTTAGTCTTTTGATGAGCTATGCTTAGGGTATACCAGTGATATTTGCGACTCTAATACATATAATAGGTGATGTCGATTGAACAGACGATAAATAATTATTCATGAGTTATGTTTCATTTCAGTAATTGAATATAAATAGTGGTGGATACAATAAAACCACAGTTCTGAGCTTTTCCATTGGATTCTTTCTATTAGTTTAGTTTATTTTCTTTCTTTTTATTATTCTAAAAAACCAAAAATATTGTTCCTGATTAATTTATTAGTTGATTGAGAATATTGATTATTGGTATTTCCACCGCTCCCTGTGGGAACGACCCGTACTTGCCTCTGTCTACTTGTTAGACACCGTGCGATTGCGGTTAATACATATAGGTATCTCCGGATCCTACCAGTAAGCATACTTGGGGACTGAGGATTTACACGGAATCCCTTCACTATCAAAGACCCATGAGAAAACTCCGGAGACGCTTGGCTGAGACATTTTCCTGAAGAAACGAGAGGGAGCCATGCGTCACATCCAGAAGAGTACAATGAGCTCGTATCAAATCCAGTAGACGTGGGGTGATGCAATGAAAGTAAGCTACACATGGGGACTACCAGCATGGGATGATTTCACTCCCCTCAACCTGGTTACTTTTGATTTCAACATCATCAGCTGCCGAAGCTTTACGATCCGCAAGAATTTCTCAACACGAGCGTACATGTGCATCAAGACTCAAAAGCACGCCACAAGGATACATTCACATATTCGGCCATGTCATCGGATTTAACAAGAAGATAACTAGGGGACTGCCACCGCATCCTATTCCGTACGACAGTCCAAGATTCATAAGCTGGTTCAAAAGATGTCTCTTGGTACAAAGTACTTGAAGACTTGATAGCAACAAAATGTCTCCAAACTCATCTATTTCATCCTGTGACTTTGGGAGATTTCTACCATACAATCATCCACGGCATATCATCATCCTGATCATAATCATCCACGGCATATCATCATCCACGATCATAAGGTCCAGACAACCGAACAACCTAAAGTCAAGGATGGATGAAAGCAACCAACCACAATTTCCAAAGTTATCCCTGACATGATCACTGCCGAGCATATGTTTCATCCATACATCCCAAGAATGCAATGGAGTTTGGTAAATTTTGGGATCCACTGGAGAGACACTACGAACGAAAGCACAGACTCAGACGAGCAACATAAAACGAGAAGAGGGTCAATACCTTTTTCATGTGGACGGAGTTTCTAGAGTTTGAACAAAATAAAGATTCCTTCTTGCTCCATGAACGAATAGATGACTCGGGCGCGACTATGCTACCCGGGCCCGCACATCCCTTTCAATTCTTCATGAGTTTCAACGTCGGGCCGTTTTCACCTCCTAAGCGAGCTCAAAACCTAAATATTCCCACATATGGAGATAGGAAATTCTTTTCCGGTCAGCTGAAGGGGCGGACCGTCAAAATCCGATTTCGTATGAGAATTCTACAACGATTTTAGTAAATGGGCGTTAATTAGGGTTTCGGCATGCCAAACCCTAATTTAGACAAAGTTGCTATCATCACACGAAACTGAATCCAGTCGGCATCCTTCCGCGGAACTGAAGCAATTCACGATCATTCCACGAAACCGGCGATATGACATGAGGAAGAGAGATAACACCTTTCATATGAACATGATGCTTTTGGATTTGAATAAGGAAAGGATTTCCTATCTGAGCCACGCATGGAAGAAAGCAACCGGGTTGCGCTAGCAAGCGCTTCACAACGCCAAGCATTCCTCGCCGTACAAAGCCGAGCCAGCGCCCATCCCAAGCCAATCCAACATTTGCAGCTCCATTCCTAGCCAGTACAACGTCTGCGGCTCCACTCAAGCCATCCTCAATACCAACTAGCTTGCCAAGACAAACAAATAACGCCAACGGCTCGCTAAAGCCAACGACTCGCGTTTCCTAGCCTAGCCAAGATGGCGCACGGCCAAGCCAAGTCAACACCAGCTGTGTTGCATCACGCAACAAACGCCTCTACCACTCCACGGTCCGCACCACCAGTACAATTTATGCAAGGCTGCCAAACGCGGGATCATGAACTCTCCTTACCACAAATAGCAACCGTGTCAAGCCATTCACCATGCTTGCCTTCCCAAGACTGCGCCACCCCTTGGCCCCACGTGCCAAACCGACCACCATACTTTGCCTCTCCAAGCCGCGCTTGCTTTGCCTTCCAAGACCGCGCCCGCTTTGCCTCGGTGATGTACGACCAGACTAAGCCAGTAACTTTCCTCTCACCACACCTGGTGCATCCCCAATACAACTTGCGGGGGCCGCGAACACCTAAGCAAGAACTCTCTTCACCCCTCAAAAATGTTAGTCGGATTTTCCCCACCATCTTTGCAATGATTTACGTCATGATTCCGTCCTTGTTTGTCACCATCATATGCTTACCTCGCAAAAGGCACATTTTACGGCTAGCGGGGACTTAATATTGATGGTGGTTTTTAGCTTAGGGTAAAATCGTAAAACCCCTAGTCGGGCAGTGACGTCACGAGAACTTGAGTAATAATGTCCAAACCAAGAACATTTATTGAACCCTTTAATTTATGCATGAAAATTGCCGGGGTACCTTTTTTAATCTTGATTAGGGTTTCGACAGGCCAAAACCCTAATTCTCACACCACATGTGCCAATCTAACCATGCCAGCCACACCTACCGCGCCAAAGCATGCCAACCATGCTAGCCGCACCCCTGTGCCAATGGATAAACATGCCAACCACCCCTACCGTGCCAAAGAATGACAACCATGCTAGCCACACCCCTGTGCCAATGGCTAACCATGTCAGCCACACCTACCGCGCCAAGGCATGCCAACCATGCTAGCCGCACCCCTGTGCCAATGGCAAACCATGCCAGCCACACCTACCGCGCCAAGGCATGCCAACCATGCTAGCCGCACCCCAGTGCCAATGGAAAACCATGCCAGCCACACCCACCGCGCCATGCCAAACGCACCTTGCCATGGCCCCATGCCAACCTAGATGCATCACCTTGCTTGCCTTCCCTACGCGGCTACCAAACCGAAGGCGTGCGACAATCAACGGTCGCCCTTCAATCCCATGAGAAAATCCTAGCCGTCCGAGGTTACCAAACGACCTTTGGACCAAAACCTAGCTTGGTCACGAACCTAGCCAAGCTAGCCATGGAATGCGCCCATGGCAAACCCTTGCCAAGCCAAACCGCACCCGACCAAGCTAGCCGCACCATGTGCCCATGGAAAACCCTTGGCCCCACATGCCAAGCCAAACCACACCTAGCCAAGCTAGCCACGCCATGCGCCCATGGCAAACCCTTGGCCCCACATGCCAAGCAAAACCGCACCTAGCCAAGCTAGCCACGCCATGCGCCCATGGCAAACCCTTGGCCTCACATGCCAAGCCAAACACGTCTTTCCTTGGACCTAGCCAAGCTAGCCATGCCATGTGCCCATGGCAAACCCTTGGCCCCATATGCCAAGCCAAACACGCCTTGCCTTGGACCTAGCCAAGCTAGCCGCACCATGTGTCCATGCCAAACCCTTGGCCCCGCCATGCCAAGCCAAACCACACCCTGCCTTGGCCCTAACCAACATAGCCGCGCCACCATGCTGTATTTCCCTACACGGCTACCCAAGCGAAGGCGTGCAACAATCAACGGTTGCCCTTCAATCCCCGGAGCAAATCCTAGCCATCCAAGGTTACCCGGACAACGCATGGTAACCTTTGGACCAAATCCTAAGTTTGGCCACGCCAAACCATGCCAACCTAGCCAGCGCCCACCATGCTGGCCTTCCTCGCGGCTACCAAAACAAAGGTGTGCGACAATCAACGGTCCCCCTTCAATCCCGTGAGCAATCCTAGCCATCCAAGGTTACCAGAAAACGCATGGTAACCTTTGGCCCGAAAACCTAAGTTTGGCCACGCCAAACCATGCCATGCCAACGGCATGCAAACCTAGCCACACCACCATGATGGCCTTCCCAACGTGGCTACCAAAACGAAAGCGTGCAACGATCAACGGCTATCTTTCCTCTTGAGATGCAAAATCTCGACCGTCGAAGATCACCAAGCTAGTAAGTCTCCCAAGTGCCACTTGCCAGTCAAGAACAAACTGCTACATGTTTTCCACAAAAACATTCGAGACATCAACACATATCACAAACGGGGGATCCTCTTTGGGTATTGGTTTGGCGGTTTACAGCGTGCGGCGTACACTACGCCCGTCATAAGGAAGTGTCATAAGGGTGAGGCGGTTAATAAATACAAGAAGTTAAAGGTGAAACGTTCATGGGACATCAATTCCATACGTTAACGATTTTATGGAACATCAATACCATGGATACGGTTACCACCTCCTCCCATTTACTTACCCATTTTTCCATTCCTTAATGAGACCGAGTCGTTTCACTTCGACTTGTATAAATAGGTCTTACCTATTTCCACAGAACAACAAGTTCATTCGGGAATACACAACACTCAGAAAATACTTGCTAGCTTACTATTTGTTAGCCTTCCCACTTTTCTGATACAAGTCGCAGTAACACAACTACTCTTCCAGAATCAACTATTCTGGTGTCATCACTTTCCTTGCTTCCCTCCCCAAAACCAACCCATTCTCCTTCACTTTGTGACCGAAGCAAGTCTGGAACGGCCATTTCTTGGTTTAGGCCGGACTTATACAGATTGATCTCTCGAATCTAAAGTACTCCCTTGCAGTACATTGTTTAGGGTTTAAATTGTTTCTCATCCGTACACCCAAAATTACCGAAATCAGTAGAAACCATTTTCACCCACAAACACCAGCATTTAATCATCCTTTCACCAACTGGTCTTCAAGAGACTTTGGTATTTTGCTCACTTTAGCATCTGGGCGCTACATGGTCGACCCATCATCCCATGTAGCCAGTCCCTCCTTCACTTCGTGGTTTATTTTCGATAAATCATCGATTGATCATCAATTCATCAAATTAGGGTTTCGATTCCAAGGTTCATAATTCCATATTCAAACGCTAATAATTTTACGTTGATCCCATGATCAACATTTTATTAATTATACTCGATTCAGTTGCCAGTATGCTAATTTAATACTTTAGTTGGTCATGCCACCAATTATTCATCAAACGAGCAATATTTGCTCAGATGAACAATATTTGCTCAAACCAAGGAATATTGGTTCAACTATCAATATCCAACAATCCATCGAATGAGCAATATTTTCTCACCTTAACTATCGACATTTACTTGAGAATTATACCTCTGTCTCAACAGACACGTTCAATTCATGAGTCTCAGAAAATTTGCAAATCATGTTCGACTCAGCGACACAAGGACTCATTGTCTCATGAAGTCAGCAATTGACTAACTAAATGCACGCACGTCTGCCTTGCAGACTCCACAATCACGAGACATCAATCGTGTCACATGGGGGGATATTAACTAGGGTTTTGGTCTGGAGGTCTACGACACGTGTATTCATACACACGACGAGAATGTGAGAAAGTCGTGCAATCAGTTGAAGGAGTTAGCAAAGTAGTGGATGGAAAATCAACCAAGTCTCTGAACGATGAGCAACTGGTTTTAACATGATTTCCACTTCCCCACTCTTTGACTCCAACAACTGTCACACTTCATGGGATCAAGGTGTTTACAATTCTAGCAATATAAATAAGTCTATGAATCATGATTGAAAAGAGGACAATCTCACGTCAAATGGACAACACGAGATTAACAACTCATTGTCTGAGCAATTACTCTCAACAGAGCAAATTCAATCATTCAGAACTTGTCTTATTCCAGAATACACAACACACCAACAATCTTCGATCACCATTGATCTCACACATTCCTCATCTTTCCTCCTACAAATCGATCCATCTTCTCTTGTGACCGAATTGACTCTGGAACGACCATTGTCTTGGTTTAGGCCGGAGTCCTACAGATTGATCTCTCGAATTCAAAGGACACCCTTCTTGCATTGCATATGTGTGAGGTTAAGCATTTTGCTCGGTTCAAGGAGTCTCCTCCGCACGGTTGTCTCCTCAATTCCGTAAAAAAATAACAAATCATTTTGCCCCATCTACACTAGGTTACCAAAACATCCAGGAGATGAACCATATTTTCTATAGTGGAGTCGTTACTGGTTATATGGAAACCAATGACGACCCTAGGTTACCAAAACGTCCAGGAGATGAACCATAATTTCTATAGTGGAGTCGTTATTGGTTATATGAAAACCAATGACGACCCAAGGTTACCAAAACATCCAGGAGATGAACCATATTTTCTATAGTGGGGTCGTTAGGTTGATCATATAGCATATTAACGACTGTAGATGCGTATTAAATCCAGAGAATACCACTTTTAGGTATATAGAGTCGTTGCTTTTATATGGAAACTAATGACGACTCTTAGTTGAAATAACATCCAGGAGATTAACCAACATGGGTCTATAATTGAGTCGTTATGTTAATAATATAACAGAGTAACGACTCTGTTTTTCTAGTGGATAGAGTAGTTATTTTGTATAGGTGGACGACTTTTTTTGAAACTTTATATTAGAACGGGAATGGACTTTGATTTCATTAGGAAAATAATATTACATCAATATCGTATTACATAAGAGTTAATATGGGTATTCTAGAATTTGACACGTCAAATGTTCGTCAATGATCCTTCTCGCTCGACGATACAATGTTGTATATTCTTTGTGGTGAATGAACTTAATTTCCCCATTACGTATTGTTCATAACCCATTGAAACGTTCCGGCTGAAATTAAACGAGGAATGTTATACGTTAGTAACTTTGAACCATTAAAAAAGTATAAATATTAACGAATTACTCACTTTTTCCTTAAGAGGAGCTCATGGATGATGGTCGTACACCATATTTCTAACTTTTACGTACTCTCTCATTGCACTTTTAATGTAGTTGAATCGAAATGCTAAGTCTCTCCACTTGCGGTTATAAGGATTCGCGGTACGCCCGTAGAAGAACTCCTTAACTCTCTTCTAAAACATTGAATAGATTTCATTTGGACGTTCACGAAACGTATTATCAAACGATTTGACGAGACACAAATCTTCATACGGTTCCCATTCTGCCATTGCAATTGAAATATTACGTGGTTTGGTAGAAAAAAGAATGGTTTTGGGCTATTTTCTCAAGAGGAGGGGGTGGAATTATATAGAAGAAAATCCCAACGGTCGTTTTTTTTTTTTGTTTTTTTGAAATTCACAACATGGGTCGTTAGGTATGTGATTAAACAAGTTGACGGCTCAAGAGAAGGTTGTTGCAAACTTAATTATATGACGACTTAAGGTAGGGTCGTCAATGAACTACTAAACAGAGATAACGACTGTTATTGAAAATAAACTGAAAATCAATTGAATAAAAACTTGGAAATATTAGCATATTAATTAGAAGGTGGAAATAACATTAGTAGTCCTAACACGGTTGGTCTAACTAAATTCCTTTGAACACATTACATGTTATTCCTGTTTCTGGTGCGAGATTCAACTAGCATTGCGGCTTCGATGTGATAAAACGACTCTCCTCTCCATTTGGTATATGCATCTTGGGCGCCCGCCTATCCCATTTGTGCCTATTGAGAAACTCGCTGTACTTGGTGCACAATCTCATAACGTGAATCGTCCTATAACGAATGTGGGACGGTAAATAATCATAACGTAGTTTCTTGTAGGAATTAACGAAAGGACTCCAACCAACTTGACTCCAAAATATACTTGGATGTTGATGTTCTTCGGGAAGATCTTTGACGATGTAATAATTTTTAACCATTTGATCTCTTCCTCGACTTACTTGAATACTTCATGGAGATGGGATTGTTTTTCGGCTTGTTTTTTCGCCTCTGATGCGTGTCGTAACCACAACAAATTAATTAATATTTTTCCACCTAATTAACAAGTAATATAGTGTAGTCAAGTTCGTTCCCACGAGGAGCAAGAGATTCTAGTTGTAAAAATTGTCACGAAAAGGGGGGTGTAAAGCAAAAGAAAATAAACAAAGCAATTAAAAGTTAAAGTTGAAATCAATAAGAGAGACAATATCAAGGAATCCTTCTTCGTTGCAAAACAATGATTAAAGTTATGTTCTTTTCTACTTGTTATTAGTCACAAATTATCACCAACCGTAGGATAGCAGGTTCGCTTAGCTAGCCCCAAAATCCCTTATTTCACCGGATACGGAAGTTCTCGACTACCGGATTCTATTTACCAAACCACCTAGTAGTAGATCACTCAAGATGTAATTTAAATAAACGCATTAAGATTTATGAACTTATTAGGTTGATATTAGTAGTTAGACTCTTAGATCAAGGTCTACTTGCTAACGTTGTTTTCACACACAATTGCTCCACGGAATCCCTCCGCAAGGTCTCGTGTTTGCTACTTATGTAAAGAGTCAAGAAACGATTACTTATCTCCTAACTTTCACTAGCTTTAGATCAATTAACCAATCAATTTAGTTGGCCACCCCAAACAATCTATCAATCAATCATGAATGAATAAACATTCCTATTAGTAAAAACAATCGATAATCATGTGAAAAACTTCAAGATAGAATTGAAACCAAAAACTCAAATCATATTAAGAACTAGGAATTCATCCTCAATCAATAAGAAAATTAGCTACTCATGTTTTTGAAATTCACACAAAATAATTAAAAGGAGAATTTTCAAGTTCACACAAATAATTAAGAAGAAGAATTGAAAGCAAAAACACAAGTGTTGTGTGTGTAGAGAGGTGTGTAAAAGATGTAGAAAACTTCTCTATTTATAGGCTTCAATATTCTCCAAATCTTCCAAGGAATAGAACCCTTTTCCTTTAGCAATTCAATTTCCAAATTCAAGTCTTTCTCATCTTCCATCTTCTCTTTCCAAATTTGAGCCCAATTCTCCATCCAATTCCTAGTCCAAGTCTTCACACCCATGAGAGAAGTCCATAGAAAATTCTGGAATTTTTGGCTCGCCGGAAAACTGGTATTATGGCCGGAATTTGACCGGAATCCGTCACCGCCGGCCACCTGAAAATTTCACCGTCACTGGTATATTCGACGGAATATTCCGTCAGTCCACCGTTAGAGATAACGGTCAAACGGGTCAACCGTTAGTCAACAGGGTCAAAGGGAGGAGAGTCAGCCACCGAGTCAGCTTGAGTTAGTGTCTTGATCGGCTGACTCGTCTTACTGGGGTGAGTTGGATCGGCTTCTGGATCGGTCATCTGAATCGATGAGTTGACTCGCCAGAACCAGAGTCCGGCCGAGTTCTGTTTGTTTATAGGACTTCCCGGCCAAGTTCAGGCCTCAATTTTCTTCAGTCTTCCCCTGCTAAGAACCTACACATACATCTATTCAGTTCAAACATCTCAAGCTTCAGCTGCAGTACTGCAATTTGAGTCAATTCTTGCTTCCCTTCTTGTCTGCAACATTCAGTCTTCACACCTCCACCATATTCAATTACACAGACCATTTGATTTCGTCTCAACAATAGCAGCGACTTCTTCCATATTGATTCACAGACCCAATCTCCCTGAGCTTTAATTCCCCTGGTCCTGTAGTTTTGCAACACCAATTCAGGCTATTTCATCCTCCTTCTCAACCTCAGTTTGAACAACAACTCCAGCCACAAAACCCATTTAATCTCTTCTCTTAGCAACACCAAATTTAAACACAACACCACCAACACTCCATTCTGCATCTGCAAACTCAATATGTAGACCAACAGCACGGCTAAATCAACCACAAGCCCATCTTCTAATTCATCACCAAAATCGATTAGAACCAGCATCAACTTCTCCTCATACTTCAACCAACAGCACCATCAACCCATTCTTGGTTCAAATTCGATCTAGCCCTTTATAGCAGCAAATCAACCCCTGTTACTTCTCTGCTTCATTCTATTCATCTGAACCATCGATAGCAACACCTGTTCTTCATCTCTGAGGCATCAACACCATCTCTGATTCATCTTTATCTGCTTCACGGAATGTTCATCGACTCACATGAAAACCCATGGCAGCAGCAACTCGGTTCTAAAATCATCGTCTCTTCTCGATTCCAATTCAGAAACTAACCCATTTTCGATTCAACAATCAAGATCATCAAACCCTCGTTTCCTTCCTCCAAACAATAACAAGAACCACCTCATCTCCATTGAATCTCATCTCTCGATTCGGTCGTAACAACTCATTAATTCTCTCAACCTTTCCGTCATTTCTCGACCGTTCTTCAATTTCTCTGCATCTCGATCTCTGCCATGACAGCAGCAGCCGATCCCTATCTTTCTTAATATCAATTTCTCGATCTGTTCTTCAGCTGCTGCGCAGCTTTTCTTTCCTCTCATTCAGGTGAAGCAATTATTGAGAAGAATGAATAACTCTCGAAATAGTTAGGGTTATTTGGGTGGATAATTACACCCCAGGGATAGGGACCACCCCACTTGTTAGATAAGGGCCATCCTACTTGGAAACCCCTTAACCTCTGCGGACCTGGCTTTAGCACTCCTCCGAAAGAGAGTTGCCCCTTAACCTTGGCTGGGCTCCAGATAGTGTTCGCCCCTGAAATGACAATTTTGCCCTTTTTGCTCAAATTGTGTGATTTCTTCTTCTTTTCGTTCGTGCGACTCCATAGTAGCTATAAAACTCAAAACAAGCGTAAAATACATAATTTACAAGAAAAATAGCAAAGAAAGCATAAACAATAGATAGTCAATAGGATGTATTCTACACCCTATCAAATTCCCCCACACTTAGACTTTGCTAGTCCTCGAGCAAATTAAACTAAAAACTCACAACTTCAAAGCGTTCAGCGTCCCAAGCATCCAAAGAGTTATGAGGACATAGAGTTTCGCATGCTAGTAATAAGAAGTTAGAAATACTAAAGAACATATTCTCATTCTTAAATGTTGAGTGAGAAATAACCACACCATAATGAGAGAATGCGTGTTTGAGAAACGATCAATAAGCATTTCGCCTCGACTTCTGCCTCACCAAAAAGTATTTTATGATAATTGCACTCAAAAAAGACGGCTTTTTATGGGTCTCACATGTGTGCAGGTAGGAATGAAGAGAGAAATCCTGCAACACGTTGAATGGTGGGAAGGACATCTTCCGAAATATTTTTAAAAAACCCACATCTTTTAATATTTTGAAAAACCATTTTTCTGACGATCTCTAAGAAAGGAAATCAACCATTATTATCGAGGATGAGATTACTTACTCACCTTCACATCCAATCGCCAATTATGATAACACCACTCTCACGGCATCCAAAAGAAACGTCTTCCGCTCCTCGTCTTTATCTTCTCGGCTTCGGCTTCGGCTTCAACTATTGATGATAAATTCTAGAATTTCGTAGATCCTTGACAATTTGTAACTATTTTACCTTAAATCCTTGTCGCTTGAAACTTCCTTATATATTTTCCTTCCCCACGGCTTATTAAATAAAACAAATATTTCTCTTTTTTTTTTTTTTTTTTTTTTTTTGAAAACAAAACTAGAGAAATTAAATACAACCATGGCCGTGGGAGAAGTATTTTACCGCTTGATTCTTCACAACTTGTATCGTCTTGAAATCATAAACTTCAAAAATTCTCACCTTTTGATTTTCTTTGCTTTTGTGAATAAGTCTTCATACTTGAATATATAATTACCTCATTGTAGTGTAAGTCTTCAACATATATGTAAAAATCTGCTCTTTGTAAGTTGCTTTACTTGAATTTGAAATTTGCTCTTTTTCTCATTCCGTTGCTTGTAAACCTTGAACTTTTCCAACTTTCCTTGTAGATTTTGATGTCGCTCCTTGTTGATGATGATGGTGTTTCTATGGATCCGTTGTTGTCGCGAGAGAGAATGGTGCTAACTGCAAATCGAACTACAAGAAGGAGGCTTTCATCTATAGACGTCACCCTTATGATTGACAAAATCAGCACTCAAGAGATCAAAGAGTAGTGCTTCTATTGGTGGGAGGTTGGGTAGCTCACCATTCTACCCGGAATTAACGTACGGTGACACACACTCAAAAGAAAGCTCTTTAGTAGATGGAAAAATTTCTGGTGGCGCCTCACATGATATGAATACGGGTAGTCTCCACTAATGATTGATCAGCAACTCTAATAATGCATTTCTCCTCGCACCAAATTCGCATCACCGGCATGATTAAATCCATTATTTAACACTCTAACAAGCAAGAAATCTGAATGTAGTTCTCTAACATTTCCAAGTTCATTATGTCGGTCAAAATCTCTATGTAAACATACCTAGAAGTATGCTAGTGACTCTAAAATCTCTAAAAGTTGGAGGTTTTATGTAAAACTTTTTTTTTTTTTTTAATTTTTTTTTTTTTTAAATACATGCTTAACCACTCCCCCACACGTAAACCTTACATTGTCCTCAATGTAATTGAATAAATCCTAGTAAAGTCAAGGTGGGAAATTTTAACATGATATGGAACAAGAAAAGAAATGACAAAAGCAAAAGGATAAGAAATACAAAACCTACGGGTTGCCTCCCATTAAGCGCTTGTTTTAAAGTCGACGGCCCGACTTAGCTCTTGTATGATTCACTCCCCATATACTAACAATCGGAAAATTTGGGGATCCACCCATAATACCTGTTTTGCAAACAATAACTCCATACAAATATTAGCACAAGAAAACAATAGTGAAATTATCGCTCGATAGAAATTTCCCCCACACTTATTCTTGTCCACACTCGGAAGTGTATAAAGAACATAGAATTTTGGAACTTCCATGTATTCCTCTTGGCAAACTTTGCATAGTGTTAGCATCAAGTGTCTCCAATGGTGGATATCTAGAAACAAAATCATCCAAAAATACTTTCGAAGCACATACATTCAAACCAATAAGAGGTAAAGGAGAAGAATCAATATGCAAAGGGTTAGACAAACATTTCACAATCTCTTGTTTTTGCATAAATCCTCTTCATCCTTAGAGAATTCATATGAATTACTTACCTCTTGTATATCGTGGTCCTCTATCAAATCTTGCAACCATTCGCCGTTATTGTCTACCTTAACCAAAGTCTTGGCATCATTAAAATCATTGGCAAGTTCAATTGGGTCTTCCACAAAATCAATCAATTTGGTTTCATCCTCTAGTATCATCTCTTCAACATTCTCATCATCGGAATCGGGCTATTCACTAAAATGATTCTCCGGTATAAATTGTAAGATCTTCTTGTGAGGGTGTTACACCGTTTATAACAATAGGTAAGTCACACTCAATCTCCTCCTTTTGAATAGGCGAAGGATCGTTATTATGATCCGGAGTTGGAATAACTTCCTCATTGTTGCAATGCTCATACACTTCCGCGGACTCATATCTTTCCCTAAGGAATTTTTCCAAGCACTAAGTGCATCTTCCTCAAGCTCTACCTTTTGAATAGGTGTTTGATCATTACTAAGATCAAGGCTCGAGTAAGCTACACTAGCGTCATCAAAAGTATCCAAAGGTTGGTCCTTTTCAACACAATCATCTTCATTTTCAGACTCACCATAATAAGAATCTTCATCGGTTTCATAACCTTTATCCCGACGTCGTTTAAGTTCCATATGAATAGTCCTACTAATTTCTGCGACAAGCTCTTCCGAGTCTCCATCATCTTCCAATTTGTATAATTTCTGTGCAAGTTTCCTGACGTTCACACGCTTACCACCGTTGATAGAGTTTCTATACTGTAGCTCCTCTTTTGGAAAAAGTGAAGGAAAAACACGATGAAGAGGAGTATATTCCAAATTCTCTGTCTGCACATTACTAGAAAACAAATTGTTAGATGCATAACTATCCTTCCATCTTTGTGATTGTCCACTTACATACCCGTCATAAGGTTGTTGATATGTATGAAAATATCCATAAGGTTCTGTAGGAAATTTATCATAGCCAAAATATTGGTTTTGATTGTATCCTAAGGATGGTTGGAAGTTGTCATAATGTTGAGGTTGAAAACCGTATTGATTGTTGTAATATGCTTGCTCTTGTCCACCATACATGGAAAACCGATACCTGAAATAAGATTCTCAGAAACTAAGTTAGATACGATATAGAATCTAACAAAGCAAGAATAAAGCAAAAAAAAAATAAAAACAACTAAAATCGTCCGCTGCTCCCCGGCAACGGCGCCAAAATTTGATGCGTGTCGTAACCACAACAAATTAATTAATATTTTTCCACCTAATTAACAAGTAATATAGTGTAGTCAAGTTCGTTCCCACGAGGAGCAAGAGATTCTAGTTGTAAAAATTGTCACGAAAAGGGGGGTGTAAAGCAAAAGAAAATAAACAAAGCAAATAAAAGTTAAAGTTGAAATCAATAAGAGAGACAAGATCAAGGAATCCTTCTTCGTTGCAAAACAATGATTAAAGTTATGTTCTTTTCTACTTGTTATTAGTCACAAATTATCACCAACCGTAGGATAGCAGGTTCGCTTAGCTAGCCCCAAAATCCCTTATTTCACTGGATACGGAAGTTCTCGACTACCGGATTCTATTTACCAAACCACCTAGTAGTAGATCACTCAAGATGTAATTTAAATAAACGCAATAAGATTTATGAACTTATTAGGTTGATATTAGTAGTTAGACTCTTAGATCAAGGTCTACTTGCTAACGTTGTTTTCACACACAATTGCTCCACTAATCCCTCCGCAAGGTCTCGTGTTTGCTACTTATGTAAAGAGTCAAGAAACGATTACTTATCTCCTAACTTTCACTAGCTTTAGATCAATTAACAAATCAATTTAGTTGGCCACCCCAAACAATCTATCAATCAATCATGAATGAATAAACATTCCTATTAGTAAAAACAGTCGATAATCATGTGAAAAACTTCAAGATAGAATTGAAAACAAAAACTCAAATCATATTAAGAACTAGGAATTCATCCTCAATCAATAAGAAAATTAGCTACTCATGTTTTTGAAATTCACACAAAATAATTAAAAGGAGAATTTTCAAGTTCACACAAATAATTAAGAAGAAGAATTGAAAGCAAAAACACAAGTGTTGTGTGTGTGTAGAGAGGTGTGTAAAAGATGTAGAAAACTTCTCTATTTATAGGCTTCAATATTCTCCAAATCTTCCAAGGAATAGAACCCTTTTCCTTTAGCAATTCAATTTCCAAATTCAAGTCTTTCTCATCTTCCATCTTCTCTTTCCAAATTTGAGCCCAATTTCTCCATCCAATTCCTAGTCCAAGTCTTCACACCCATGAGAGAAGTCCATAGAAAATTTTGGAATTTTTGGCTCGCCGGAAAACTGGTATTATGGCCGGATTTGACCGAATCCGTCACCGCCGCCACCAAAATTTCACCATCATCGGTATATTCGACGGAATATTCAACACCCACCGTTAGAGATAACGGTCAAACGGGTAAACTGTTAGTCAACAGGTCAAAGGGAGGAGAGTCAGCCACCGAGTCGGCTTGAGTTAGTGTCTTGATCGGGCACTCGTCTTGCTGGGGTGAGTTGGATCGGCCGAGCGGATCGGTCATCCGACCGATGAGTTGACTCGCCAGAACCAGAGTCCGGCCGAGTTCTGTTTGTTTATAGGACTTCCCGGCCAAGTTCAGGCCTCAATTTTCTTCAGTCTTCCCCTGCTAAGAACCTACACATACATCTATTCGGTTCATACATCTCAAGCTTCAATTTCAGATCGCAATTTGAGTCAATTCTTGCTTCCCTTCTTGTCTCAACATTCGGTCTTCACACTCCACCATATTCAATTACACAGATCATTTGATTTCGTCTCAACAATAGCGAATGACTTCTTCCATATTGATTCACGAGACCCAATCTCCCGAGCTTTAATTCCCATGGTCCTGTAGTTTTGCAACACCAATTCAGGCTATTTCATCCTCCTTCTCAACCTCAGTTTGAACAGCAACTCCAGCCACAAAACCCATTTAATCTCTTCTCTTAGCAGCACCAAATTTAAACACAACACCACCAACACTCCATTCTGCAGCTGCAAACTCAATATATAGACCAGCAGCATGGCTAAATCAACCACAAGCCCATCTTCTAATTCATCACCAAAATCGATTAGAACCGGCATCAACTTCTCCTCGGACTTCAACCAACAAAGCACCATCAACCTATTCTTGGTTCAAATTCGATCTAGCCCTTTATAGCAAAGAAATCAACCCTGTTACTTCTCTCGCTTCATTCTATTCATCTCAACCATCGATAGCAACACCTGTTCTTCATCTCGAGGCATCAACACCATCTCTCGATTCATCTTTATACGCTTCACGGAATGTTCATCGACTCACATGAAAACCCATGGCAGCAGAACTCGATTCTAAAATCATCGTGTCTTCTCGATTCCAATTCAGAAACTAACCCATTTTCGATTCAACAATCAAGATCATCAAACCCTCGTTTCCTTCCTCCAAACAATAAAAGAACCACATCATCTCCATTGAATCTCTCATCTCTCGATTCGGTCAGAACAACTCATTAATTCTCTCAACCTTTCCGTCTGTTTCTCGATCTGTTCTTCAATTTCTCTGCATCTCGATCTCTGCCATGACAGCAGCAGCCGATCCCTATCTTTCTTAATTTCAATTTCTCGATCTGTTCTTCAGCTGCTGCGCAGCTTTTTCTTCTTTCCTCTCATTCAGGTGAAGCAATTATTGAGAAGAATGAATAACTCTCGAAATAGTTAGGGTTATTTGGGTGGATAATTACACCCCAGGGATAGGGACCACCCCACTTGTTAGATAAGGGCCATCCTACTTGGAAACCCCTTAACCTCTGCGGGCCTGGCTTTAGCACTCCTCCGAAAGAGAGTTTCCCCTTAACCTTGGCTGGGCTCCAGATAGTGTTCGCCCCTGAAATGACAATTTTTCCCTTTTTGCTCAAATTGGGTGATTTCTTCTTCTTTTCGTTCGTGCGACTCCATAGTAGCTATAAAACTCAAAACAAGCGTAAAATACATAATTTACAAGAAAAATAGCAAAGAAAGCATAAACAATAGATAGTAAATAGGATGTATTCTACACCCTATCAGCCTCGCACATCTCTTCTTCTTCCTTCGTAGGATATGGCGTGTAAGTGTATGGTTTTTTAGTAGGTCACATGATTCTTTTGCGTATCTCTTCTTCCATTGCCAATATTGATTTGGTTGGTCACTTGCATCTTCTAAGTATGTTTTCAATTGAATTGGTAGTTGATGAAGGAGTTGCCATTTAAAAAATTATTTCGTGAGGTTGTTTTCAAATGAATCTGCTCCTGGATGTGTTCCTCTATATATAGAATAATTACCAACGGCTATTTTTTTTGGGAAAAAGTGTATACAAAAAGAGTCGTTGGGGATATTTTCAAGAGAGTCGTCCATTATACACTCTCATGATGATGAATCTTAGGCGCATAAACATCCAGGAGACCATCAAATTTGTACAACTAGAGTCGTTAAGGTGTATGTATATGATAGACACATTTTTGTGTCTGAATTGTCCTCATTGTCTCTATTGTTGGTCTCGATTTCTGTACTAATTTTGGTATTTTATGTGTTTGTAGGCATTTTTGGGAAACAAACATTTTTGGAAAATTCGGCTCGAAAAAGTTGATTTTGGCATCCTGAGGACATTTGCTATTTGGACTCCCACTTTGGATAAGGGGTAACCCAATTGCTAAGGGGCACCCCAGGGAGCCAACTACTAATCGCACCCCATCACTGGTTAAGGGGCACCTCCTTCTTCTTCGTTTGAAAATGAAAATTGGCGGGAAAAAGAAGTTTTCGCCTGACAGAACTGAGTTGTGATTTTTGGGCGGGATTGAAGGAGACTAAAGGGATGGAATTGTTTGGGTAGCTACCTTTGGGCCTAACAGGGTTGTTATGGGTCGACTCGTCGTCCAAATTTGGCTAGATATTCGGTGAGAAGAAAACAGAGGCCGAGAGTTTGCACGAGATATTCATGGGATTTCCTGTGCGAACTAGAGGATAACGTGTATCATAACAGAGTTTCACTCCAACTTGGACTGTGTTGGGAGTGTGTCAACACCAGGAAACGCGTGAAGAGTTGAATCAGGGAAGAAAATATTCCCGAAAATATTTTCTTTAACACCGGAGTAATGAAGAATATTTTGGAGTTTAATGCGAGATATGGACGGGATGTTGGATATAAAAGAGGTGTTGGGATGTCTTAGAGGAGGATGGAGAGTTAGGGAGAGGTACAGAGCAACAACAGAGTCAGAAATTGGAGTTACAGGGAACTACCATTTCTGCTGCTGCTGAAGAACATCAACGCACAGGGGACTATCGTTCTTCTACAGTGACAACGACACTTATCTGAGGGTCGTAATACTGGGCGGACTTAAAATTTCAAAGCAACAACAACACTTTACAAGTACCGTTCTCTTAGAATACCCGTTTGTAACAATTAAAATCTGCGACAAATCGGGCTTTTCATCTCTTCTCCCTTGTTCATCATTTGTAAACCATTTTTGAGCATTAATAATGATTTTTGAGCGTGTTTCCAACATGATGAGCTAGAACCCATCACTGGGACGACAGAGGAAGCAACTTTTCATGATTGTGGTAAATGAATTAATTCTTTATATGACTTTTTGCATATATTTAATTGTTATATGATTTCTATTAATTATTTGTTATTTTGTCTGATGTCGCATGCTTAGTTTAAATTACTTTTGATGCGTCATGCTTAGACTTACAGATAATGTTTTATGAAATCTATTTTTGGCAAGGAATTAGAGTCACAACTTCTTTTTGTTTTGAGCTATATTGTCTAGAGTTAATGACTGAACCACAAGAATATGAAAAGTAGTGAAATCCTGCGTCCTAGTGACTCTTCATCCTGTGACAATATTTGTATATATTTTTCTTTTATTTTCTTTTATTAATTCTTAAAATCAATCTCCTCAAGTCCGAGTGAACGACAACCTTTCTTACTACAACATCATTGAAAATAAACCATCAGTATATATGGATGACGACTCTTAGTTGAAAAAACATCCATGAGAACACCTACATTTGGACCATAAGAGTCTTTACGGTGTATGTTAATACAGATGACGACTCTTAGTTGAAAAAACATCCAGGGGAGCAACACAGTTGTACCGCCAGAGTCGTTAAGGTGTATGTAAAAACGGATGACGACTCTTAGGCGCATAAACATCCAGGAGACCATCAAATTTTTACAACTAGAGTCGTTAAGGTGTATATATATATGGATGACAAATCTTAGTTGCAAAAACATTCAGGAGAACACCTACATTTGGACCATAAGAGTCGTTACGGTGTATGTTAATACAAATGACGACTCTTAGTTGAAAAAAACATCCAGGAGACCATCAAATTTGTACAACTAGAGTCGTTAAGGTGTATGTATATATGGATGACGACTCTATAATTCAAATTGATTCTGAGGGTCGTTGGTGTTTCAATCCAACTAGCATAATGAATCTAACTTTCAAAAAAACGATAGAAAAAAACAAGAGTGAAAAACATTTATGCCGCAAGATAAAATGCATTGTATCAATTAAGCATTCTTCAAAATACAAATATCTGGGTTCAAGATACAACCATTATAAAAAAAAGTATGCTTCAAAATGCAATGCAAAGTTGAGAATAAACATCTTCTCTCACGATTCATCGCCCATGTCTAAGTAAATCAGGGTTGGGTCCATAGCATTCCAAATGTTCATTCCATACTCATACTGGTTTGTCCACTCCTTGGTGTTCTCTCCCCAATCACCATACACCCGTGGTAGAGGACATTTCGTGGAAATCTTTAAGCCTATGTAATGGTTATGGTTCACATGTGCCATTACAATTCATCTTTTCTTTATCACCGCCTCGCACCTAGTTTTTAAGGGTACGTACATACAAGACCCTTCGGGGAAGCCTTCGCTGAATACAATTACAACACAAGTGAATGTGTCCGCTAAAAGTTTAACCCCAAAAGGCATTTGCATCCAAAACTAATAACCGGCCTTCTTCGATCGCTTCCTCCATTTCACGTTTGAAACCAACTCCCTAAACTTCAATTCCCTCTCTTTTTGATCTCCTTCCATGAGCATTGTCAAATAGAGTTGCTTGTCCTCAACTAGTTTTTCTGCCATTTTTTTTCTTGCATATTCGATTTGGGTGAGCTTAAGTTCGTCGGCCTCGTTGAAATGCCCTAATTTTTCAGTTGCAACATGGTAACCACAATTTCCATCGCCGTCAACGTCGTCAGTGGATATAAGGTGATCCAAGATGACGTGAGGAAGTTGATCGGTATACAAAGCGTAAGAAACACGATGTGGTCTTCCTTGGGAATCTCTAGGGGTGCGCGGATTACCCTTTATTCCTCATTTCGTCACCATTCCGCTCGTTTGGATTTGTTGGGTACCGACCACATTCTCTACATCCATACCTGCCTTTTGTTTCACTTCTATTTCACTTTGGGTCAAATCTTGCTTTTTTGGCCGACCCCTTGCCTTGGGGAGGAAAGAGTTCTCATACTCCGTATATTCCTCCTGGACATAGTCATGACGTGATGGGTCACTTGTGCAGCTCTTGTCCGCATTCACAGTTTCTCTAAACGACTTTTTACTTGTTGGTCTACCCGGTGGTTTTTGTTTGATTAGCTCTTCTTCTACTCCCAAGCTCTTACGGGCAGCCGGCCACAAATTAGAAACCAATATTTTTCTTCATGTACAATTCATTTTTCGATATTTCTCATTGATGTACTTGCCGATCTCCAAGTCTCCAAATTGTTCATCAGCGGCTCCTGTGGGATTTGATGAAAGTTGCTTCCAAAATGGATCGATGTCTTCAAGAGGAATAATCACCTTGTACCCACCAAGCTTATGTTTACACGGGAGGCCAAGCCACGTCTCGGTGGTACAATTACATTTAATCACTTGTCCGTTGGAAGCTTTCGCTCGAAATTTGTTAAGTTCAGTCATCATATGCGTTATTGCCCACCATGATACTTGGTGTGCAACCCCCCGTAACAATTCTTTGTCTTTTATGTATTGCATCATAAAATGGTCTTTACTATACTCCATCTGAGTCACTATCTTGCTAAGATCATTCTCGGCGTGCTCGTGAATAGCTTCTTGTACCGTAACTACCCCACCAGTGTTCTCTTCAAGAATTTTTTTCAAACGTCCGTGGGACTGCTCTGCAATACTAGTGGACTCATTTTGGAAGTGCTTTTACTTATTTGTCCATGAATAAACAAACTTCTCCTTCCAAGGATTCAACCATGTATCTAGGAAATAGTCGACCACCTTCTTATGATCTGTTCTCCAATCATCAATAAACTTACGCAAGTTAGCATAATACTTTAATTTGGTCTTTGAATGAGCCAAATGGTCCCAATCTTTGCAGAAATCCTTCCATAGATCCTCATCTTCATCATATTTTTCCTTATCTTTCCTTTTTTCTTTCGCTCTCTCTTTTTTTGAAAGTTTACTTAGCTTGGAACGTTGATTACCCTTTGCAGGTTTGATCTTTTGGATATGATTCTTGCAATTAGAAAAAAAATTCATTTGGATGTGCCAAGTACAAAGGAAATGTTGAGCCAGTGGAAAAACTTAACGTACGACATTCATAACTGCAAAATCCCTATCCGTGAATATAACCTGTGGTGTCTCTTCGCCACGGTAAATCAACCTCACTTGTTCCAACGCCCAAACATAGTCCTCTATTTCTTCTTTTTCCATAAAGCACCATGCAACGGTGAATGATTGTTTATCCGAAGTGTGACTAACCACGTTAAACATATGCATGTTATACATGTTAGTCTTATAGGTGCAATCTATGAACAAGACTTGATAAAAACACTGAGCCAAATCCACCATCCTAGGATGGGCAAGAAAAATATGAGTCACTTTGTCTCCCGGACCCACCCTTGTTTGCATGGCGTAGTTATGTTTTTCTGCCAACCACTCTGATTGTTGCATAATTAATCTACCATCCCATTCGGTTCTCTTGACCGTTCCTTTGGCAGCGTGGATTGTGGAAATAATAGACAAGTTTGTCTTATCTTCCGCCCTTATTGCATTTAGGATCTTAAGGGGCCTATGATCGGTTGTCAGCCGAGCAAAAATAATTTCACTTTCTCACTCTACTAAATATAACTGAAGTACGTGGTAAGAAAGAGTTCGTTCCCACAGAGAGGCTTTTGTTGTTATAAAATTACAGTCTCTTAGTAACCAAAGGGGGGATTTTTGTTTAAGCAAAGCAATAAAAATAATTGAAAACAATAAAATGAATGGAATAATCAATAAGGAGAATATATTGGTCACGGGATGGTATCATTCACAAACATGTATTTTCATCAATGACTATAATTGGTATTTTAATCTCTCATTTACTAAAAGTCCTAGGATATCTTGATCGCAAGAATATCCCGCTAATCCCTGATTTCATCACAACCACATTAAAAGATGTATGTGAATTCCTCCTAGAAAGCAACCTAACGTGTAAAAGCACAATCAAGTTTAACTCCCTAAAACCAATAAGTTCTATGGAATAAGACTAATCAATGCAAACGAACGTGTAAAAGCACTAATCCGTTTTAACAAAAGTTATGATTCACTTGTGACTAGTAGGATATATCACTACAAGCACTACCCACAATTATGCTACTTAGAATCAGGGATAAACAAGTTTTTCGTATTGAAAACCCTAATCTAGCAATAAGGATGAAGGCAAACTCAATCGATTCCGGACTCGACTAAACAAGCATTCAAACTATATAACACTATTAATTGTGAATCAAAAACAATAAATTATTGAGACAAAACTAATTCATAGATTCAAATAACATGTTGAGAAATCAACTTTATCCCATAACCAATAATATGTGTTTAGCTACTCATAGCTATGGAGTTCATCATAAAAATATTAATTGAATAGAAGAAGATGAACAAAAGCAAACCCTAGTAGCGTAAACAAATGCGGCTCTCCCCAGTTTCAAGAATAATACGTGATACCAAGTTATAGAAAACTTTCTCCTTTTGTATCTTTTCATCCTTCCAAAACTAGGTCTTCAAAGCCCAAAGTCCAATAACAAGATGTCCACCAAGCCCATATGTGGGGAATACCCATGTGAAAATCTGTCCCAAAAATAGTCGTCGGAAAATTGGTATTATGGCCGGAAATTGGATGGAGAAGTGACCGGAAAAGAGCTCAGGTGACCGGCGAAGTCCACCCAGTCACTGGTCAACGAGTCAACTCGAAAAGTCAGGCCAAGTCAAGCGATCCAGAGAGTCAGCCGGGTCAACTCGTTCAGATCAGCATCTTACTCAGCTAGATGGGCTGAGTGGCCAAGACCAGAGCCATCTTGCACAACCATACATTGTTGTGCACCATCATTACACTTCACCAGAGCAAATCCAGCCATGATCGTTGTGCCTTCTTCACAGCTGCACTGCATATCATTGCCTATTTAAACCACCTGCAACTTAGCCATCTTGCATACAACTCAATCCATTTGTTGTAGCTCCCAACTTCAGTTGCATTCTCAAAAACTCAGTCCCTGCACTGCAGCTGCTTCACATTCTTGCAGCTCAACTCCAACAACTGCTTACTAATTCAGCCCTGCAACATCATTCTCTTGCTGAAATCATCAGCAGCAACAAACTCAGTTCAAATCCCACCTGAACCACTTTATCTTCAATTTCTCCTTATAGATGTTCTTCACTGGAACCCTAACTTCAAGCTCTTCTTGAACAGCAACAACCTCACACCACGTCACCTCCAAATCAACAGCAAACCCATGGCATGTATACATCAGTTCTTGTAGCTTTAACCTTAGCCGCTAACTCGATTAACTTCACAGTTCAAGCCAGACAACCCACATTTCTTCAATATCCCAGCAATCTCATTAATAATCATCGACTGCACCACCATCTCAACTAGCATCAGACTATAGCAGCATCTCAGCTTCCATCATTCCATTGCCATCCCCAACAACTGCAAATCTCCTCAATCTTTTGTTAAACTCAGAACTGGTCACCAACAGCATCAGTCCATCAAAACTTCAGCACCAACTGCTAGCTGAATATGCCTTCAATCCACACCTCCAGGCAGCAACACAGCTCATTCCCCATTGCTCATTCCGTGCAATTCATCATAAACTCAGCACCACAGGCTCATAACCACTGTAACCAATCGCAACAATTGCAAATGTACTTCATTCACCAACACTGCCTGCTGCATTCTTCCCTGTGTTTCATGCATTCCAACACACACATCATTTCAGCTCACTTGCACCCTGCACGTCACAGACTTATCACCTGCAATACCAAAACTTCAACTGCAATCCAACTACCATTCCCCAGGCATTTGCCATAGCTTTGACTCCACCAGAATCATCAACACTTCAAACCTATCTCAGAAACACCACTCAGATAGCACCCTTGACACAACACCACCATCAGCTCAGTAAACTTGAAACTGGTTCATAACCATTACTTCATTTCTAATTTCATCTGTAACCCATCTCTACAAATCTCCTCAAGAATCACCAGCATCTTCAATGGAAGAAATCATCTTAGGTCTCCAACTGAAACTACAAATGGCAACAACATAGAACTCAATTCGAACAGCTAATTCAACACCAAACCCATATCATCTCAGATCCTACAATAACTTGACTTTTCCTCTCTAAATCAACCTCAATCATTAAACCCATCTCACTGCATCACCAGGTCCATTTCTGCAATTCAATTCCTCATTTATTTCTCCCGCAGCAGTAGCAGAAACATCTTCTTTCTCATCTCAATTTCAAAACTGAATTAAAACCCTAACCTGTAGCTCATTTCACTGTCAAGTTCGAGGGTTCACATCAAACCCTCAATTTCTTCTTTCTTCACGTAACACAAAAACCCCATTTCATCTCATAAACCATGTCCTAAACATTCATCTAGACTTGCAATTCTTCACTCCTTCTCTGCCTTCATTTTAGGGTAACAGATCCCCAATTTCTCACCATCTCGTCCCTCCATCAAATTACCAAGAACCAAAATCAATTCTAACTCTTATCATCTGCAAACAAACCCATCTCGATCTTGTTCTCTATATATTAATGAAACCGCCGTATTTCTTCCTTCTCTGAATTCTGATAGACGCATTTATGTGTCTATTTTAGTCTCAATTCTCTGTAATGTTAGTACTCGATTTTGCGCTTATTTTGGTATTTTATGTCTTTGTAGGTGTTTTTGGAGAAATAAGCTTTTGCGGAGAAATTGGCTCGAAAAGTGGTATTTGCACTCCTAGAAGTATGTTGGAGACGCCCCGGAAAAGTGTCATGTGCACCTAAAGAAATTTCTAAAGGCACCCCGGAGAAAGTTATAATTGCACCCAAGTTTTGGTTATTTACGCCCCGCTTGCTAAAGGACCCCCATTTACATTAGGGGACTCCACCTTCTTCCTCGCGTGAACAAGAATTTTGGCGGGAAAGTCACGTTTAAAAGTTCTTCACCGGGTACTATTTTGGATTGGCTTTGGACAAGGCTTGTGAAAATTTAATCGGGTTTTCAAGTGAATTTGGTTTGGTAATCTCTTGTTATATCAAAACAGAGATGGTAGTTGGACGTGGCACGTAAAAAATGGAAGTTTCCATATTGGTTGCATCAAAACAGGGAAAGACCAAAAAGAGATATTATTGGAAGTTGCGTGCGGAAAGAATTAGAGAATATATTTCTAATGATTTGTTTTCACTTTTCCGAGAGACGGTGGATTAAAGCTGGGAGACGCGTGAGATTAAAAAGGAGAAAAAAAACCGTGACTTGCAGGGAAGAAAAGAAGATATATACGGGAAGATTTACTGCCCTGAGGTGTATATATAGGCAGGGGAGAGTTCCAACAAGAAAAGTCGGGAGTTTGGGGTTGAGACGGAGGTTGCAGAGGTGAAAAATAAGAATTGCAGCAGCAGCAGAGAAGAAGAAGGAAAAGTTGCAGACGACGAAAAAGTGTCGTTCTCAAGAACACGAAGAAGACTAACAGAGGCGATCTTATTTAAACAAGACTGTGAAGTAATCACATATTTCATAAGCTTGTCATCTTTTCTCCATGTGATTCAACACCCGTTGTAAGAGCATTTGCTACGCTACGAGCGTTACCATATGTCGCTTTATTAGTTTTCTCTTGTTTTTCACCTATTTGAGCTATGAACAACTATTTTGAGCATATGAATAACATGAGGAGCTAAACCCCAACACCTGGGGCGACCGGAGGAAGCCATGTTTCACAATTGATTGGTAACTATAATGATTCTTCATGAATTTTTGCATTGATTAAATTGATTTATGATTTTTATCAATTAGTTGTGATTTTGTCTGATGACGTATGCTTAGACTTAGAGCTTTTGATGCGTCATGCTTATGATTTACAATTAATCTTTTACAAAATCTACCTTTGGCAAAGAAATAGAGTCCATAAAAGAGCTAGAATTGTTATGAATCAATATACGAACCAATTAAATGCGATTAATGGTGAAAACCCGAGTCCCAGTTCTCTCGATATTTTGTGACAAACTTGTGTACATATTTTCTTTATTTTTAGTGTTTTATATTTTTAAGTCTGAAATCAAACCTTTACAAGTCTGAGTTGAACGAACTTTACAACCACTTTACTACAACGTTAAAAATCACATCAATTTTTTTGCGCCGCCGACGCGGACTTGTATTTAGGTTTAGGTTTTATATTTTTATTTTATTTTTATTTTCTTTGATTTTACTTTGGGTATTTTGGTTTTTGGTGTGCAGGTTTTGCTTGAAGCTAAAAGTGGAAAGTTCGACTTGCCTAAGAAAGTACAGAAAATCCAATTTGTGATTTATTTTTGTTAGCTTTTATTTTTTTATTTTGGACTTGTATATATTGTTTGTGTATTTTAGTTTATTTTAGTATTTAAAAAAAATAAAAATTAAAAATAACACGTGCACACACCAATTGCATCGTCAGACTACCGAGTTTAGGAAAACTCGTGGATTAGTAAGTTGAACCCGTGCCTTGGGCCTTATGGGAGTTACCAGCTGAAAGTCCACAAAACCTCGCCTCGTACCTTTGGGTATATTTTGTTGTGGTAACCTGAGCCTACCCATTTTAGTAAACCTTGCATTTGCACGTGCACAATAGAATGTCGAACTGGTATTATAATAACCAATACAATGATTATTCGACTGAGCAACATGGACATTATCCTTATTATGACCATAGTGTGGATAGTGGTTGGGAACACCAGCCTTTTGAAGGATATGGGTCATACCATAGTGAGCCCAATTACTATTCACATGCACACTGGTCATACGAGCAAAATTCCTCTCTACTAGAGTCCGCATGTAAGTTAGCTGAGTCAGCACAAAAGTTACTTAAGTCGACACGTAGTTCAGCTAGGATGAATAACTTAGTTATGGACGAAAGCAATGCAACGTGTGAACCTTCTTTCCTAGATAAAATCAGGAAGTCATGTGAGTCGACTCAGAAAATGTTGTTAGAGGCCCAGGAAAGAACTGCTCAAGATAGTTTTAATTTCCAATATAGTGTTTCCAATAGTACCTTTGAAAATGAAGATAGTTATTCACATAATCAAGATTACGAGGATAAAATTGGTAACACTACTTATTTAGATGAGGTTCAACCGTTTTCATGTTATTATAATGATGATTATGATGAGGATAGTACTGATGAAGAATTTGAAATAAGTAGGCATATTGATCAGGAATTTGTTACTCCAATTGAGCTTAATAATGATAATGTTTCTAGTTCAAATCCAAATAATTTTAATAATTATTCACCTATTCAAAAGGACGAGGATTTGTCTAGAGATACCCCCGTTTTAGACGATGTAGTATTTCCTTTTGATTACGAAGCCAATAATGGTTTAGAGGAACGAGTTTCTTCTGAGAATATTGTTTTAGAGTCTATCGATTTAGAAACATTAGTCTTAGACAAAGAAAATGAACTCGTAGAGATGAGTGAGGATGAACCTGACTTAGAAGAATCAATTGACCATTTCGGGGAATCGATGACCTTGAAATTAGGAAGTTGTGACTAGTCTTTCTAGAGACACTGAAAACTCTAAGTTTGGGGGTGATTATCATTCTCCATGTGCTTTAACTCTTAGAAAGGTCCTCACTTGGGACTTAACATATGTGCCTCAACCATTTTAAAAGATTATCTTCATACACATTTTCCGAACCTAGTGATGTCCATAGGGAAGTTCAGTTGTTAGAAACCCATCCTCTAGTTGATGTGGTTTATTCAGGCTATGATACCCAGATTGACTTTGTTTTCCCACCAAATATTTTTCAACCAGTGGGAACGTATAAGTTTCATATGTGTCAATTATTTAGTTTTGAGACTAAACCTAAGTACTTTAGGAAATTAGTATCGACACATTTTCTTATGATTGACCGCCAGTTTCATCGTGGTCAATTGTGTGATTCAAAACTGATTGACTTTAAGGATCCACCATTATTCAGGTTATTATTATGTTCTTCTGAGTTTTTACATACTTTACAACCCGAACCGGATCTTAGCTTTGAGGAATTCCATCACATGAAAATATTTTATTTGGACCCATTTATAGAGCCTGAACCTGAACCACAACTAGATGTAGTTGTCTTAAACAGGAAACTAGACAAGGGTGTGCATTATTTGTTAATTTTCTTGGCGTGTTGCAGATTCCTTTTTCTTGTGATAGCTCTGTAGTTGCAGGAAATCCCACACTACACCCCTCACTAGAATTTGCTTAACTAATCCATTTGAATGTTGAATTGCTATAGATTTTATTGATTGTTTTCTTGAAATGTTTACAAGGAAAGATAAAACAGAGTCAAGTAAATTACAATCACCCTAAGTTTTCTCTCTCCTAATAACTTGCTTCACAATTCAAAAAGACCTCCTCCCCAACAGACTTACTCGACCCTTTATATAGGGTATTACATAATGGATGACAAACTAAATTTTGTCCTTTATTTTCGGGAATCCTTCGCGAAGTGTCGCAAGTGTACAAGTGTTTGTCTTCGCGACACTCCTAAATCTCGCCAAATCTTCACACATTTCTCATGTTCTTGCTGTCGTCATCTATTGCGTCATTCATTTTACATCCCTGCGACACTTTCGCGGTGCTATCGTTTATTAGTCTTGCGAAGTATCAATGTCGCGATATTCTGATCCTACATCTTGCCTCTTCTCATGTCTTCTCTGCGAAGAAGAGTATGTCATGAGAATTATCAGTTGAGATATCGCAACCATTTGTTTTCTATCCATTTTTTACCGACAGGATTCCGTGGATTCAGGGATGACTGTTTACACGTATCTAAAATTTCACTTTTTTACCGGCACATTAAATGTTATCCGGTTACTCCTCTCCTGTCTATTTAAAGGGGAGTTCCCTTCGAAAATTCTTTCTTTCTTTTACTTCATCTTCTTTATTGTCTGCAACTTTTCCTTCATCGTCTTCTTCATCGTCTTCCTGCTGTAATTCTTCTGCTACTGTTTCCATGGCATCAAAGGTCTCATTGATTTTACTAATTTTGATTATTTTGTGATTAATCTCTTAAAATTGTTTTATTCTAATATTGTTCTTCTTTTAATGTTTCTCCTGCTATTTTTGCCTCAGCAAGAACAAGCCCAGCACCAAATTTACCGTTGCAAACCCTAACATCTCTTTAGGTTCGCAACCGAAACCGAAATCCACTGCTTCTAAAAGACAACTTGCGAGTAACAAGGTATTTAAGAAACACTTTACTTTTTAATAACAATATTGTTGCCTTTGTTTCTTATTTAGCTTGTGGCTCGCAGGATGGCAAAGATGATGATAGATCTCTCAAGAGGCATCGCCATTCTAAGTCTGTCACACCTCCTATTTCTTTTCCTGGATTCAAGCTTATTACTTCTCCTGTTGTGCCTTCTCAAAGCAATTCATCCCTTCTGTCGATCGATTCGCAAGATAAACCAATTCCTTCTCCTCAAAATATTCCACCTTCCTCTGCGATATCCTCGCAGGATAAAATAATTCCGGAGTTTTCTCTTAATGAAATTCTTCAAAATGAACCCCTCTCAACTTTCACCCTCAA
Organism: Papaver armeniacum; assembly: GCA_023531295.1. Classification (NCBI taxonomy): domain Eukaryota; kingdom Viridiplantae; phylum Streptophyta; class Magnoliopsida; order Ranunculales; family Papaveraceae; genus Papaver; species Papaver armeniacum. The sequence goes on along the minus strand of JAJJWW010002008.1, from coordinate 343,064 downwards.
TATGCCTCTCTCGCCCCCACCTGTTAATCAGGTTTCTTCAACTGGCATTCACATTGCCAAAAATGATTCAACTTTTCCTTCCTCCTCTTCTGAATCTATCCCTCTTACCAAAGAAAATTTAGAAGGGATAGATGTAGCTTTCAAAGCTTTGTCTGACGTTATGAATGATGTCAAGAAAACCTCCACTGATCCTATCAAGTCTAGCGTTTTTGAATCCTTGAATAAATATTTTGGTTCTGACACAGTGTCGCGAACATCTTTGGAACAAGAAATTAAGATCTTAAAGAATAATCTTCTCAACATTACACTTGATCGCGATAACCTTCACAAGAAGAATGAAGACTTAAAAGGTACATTTTTGCCTCTACATCATTTTTTTTTTTGAAGACTCAAGTCCCTGTTCACCCTTCAAGCTTTAAACCAGAAATGAAAAATGGAGATATATCAGTTGGAATCTACCGTTGAAGAAGTTCGAGTTGATAAAGATGCTTGGATGGAGCAATATAACCAATTAGATAATCTTCATACATATGCTGTTGACCAAATAGATAATCTTTCTAAAGAGAATGCTGATTTAGCTCAGAAACACGACTTGTTAAGTAATGACTTATCTCGCATATCGTTCTCTTTGACTAAAGCTAATATAAAGTTGGAAACTTTATCAGATGAGAATGGAACTCTTTCTCAAGAGAAGCGAACTCTATTAAACAAGGTGTCAAATTACTCGCAGCAGTATGATACTTGTCAAAAATTGTGTAAAGAGCAAGAACAATCTCTTAAGCTCATTTGAGAAATAATCTTGAAGAAGTTACTGCCGAGAAGGATAAACTCATTCAGGGTAGAATAACCTTAAGTGTAAAAGCAAACCAACTCAAGGATCAATGTTCCCAATTGGAAAAATCCAATTCTTCCCTTGCGAAAGAAAATGCCATGCTTATTTCTAACGAAAAAAATTTGCGAGCTCGTCTGAAAGGATTAGTTGGAGATAATTTTGACATCGCCATGGATCAACTGGAGAATAGTTGTTCGGCTTTTACCCAGCATCTTATCTCGCAAAAGGAAGGTAGTCATAAAAGTTGACTGCCTCATCTATTCTTCTTTTATCGATGCTTCATAGTTTTTGTTTGTTATAACATTTTATTTATTTTTATTCTTTGTTTCGCAGAGTCTGAGAAAAATCTTCACTCCTCCCTTTCTGCTTTGAAATCCGACCACTCGAAAATTCGCAAGGAGAATAAAAAGCTTGTCACTTCCCTTCTGCATTCTCGCGACAGAGCAGAAAGAAGATTCAATTATATGTGCGATTACAAAAATATAGAGAGTAAAAATCAGCAGAAAGCGCTCCTTCGTCAACTTCATCTTAAAGCTGAAGTTCTTGTGAATGATGTTTTACTATCTAAATCTCTTGATCCGGTATCTGTCGCACCTCTAGAAGTAAGTGATGATGAAGTTCCCAATTCCCCTGATAGTGACTACGACTATGAAAGCTGTGAAGAAGTCACTAATGATGAAATTTTCAATAAGGATCCAAATGAAGGAACCTCTGATGAAAATCGTCCAACTGGCGAAAAGGAGGCTGATAAAATTGTTGAAGAACCTGTAACATCTCCTATTTTCGAGAGAGTTGATGTGGAGAATTAAACTATTTCTGTAATTTTGCATTTTTAAACTTCTTTAACTGGATGACTTTTTGCATAGGATGCTTTTGAATTTCTGTTGAAGTATTCCTTTTGGTTTGACAGGCAAAATCCCTTGATAGTTAACTCCTATTACTTTCCTTTTCTATCTTATCTCACAATTCAAATCTCGCAAGCATGTTCACTTACCTTTATATATGCTGAAATGTATCATTGCGACAAGATCGCAGGACTTCTTCATAAATGAAGAAATCTATTGATCTTGTCTTATCGTTGAATGTGTGGTCTTATTTTGCCTTCCTAGTTAAAGGTCTTATTTCGCCACCCCTCATTGCGACAAGATCGCAGGACGTCTTTACATTTTTGTGTAATGACCCATTGACCTTGTGTTATCACTTCTTAAGTATTTTTGCCTCTGCAGGATATTTTATTCGCTATAATATGACGGTCTTAAATATTCTTGCGAATTTAAAACCCCATGACATTATCGTCTTTGCGACGTGATCGCATGACGTTTTCACATTTTCATGTAAAAAACCCATTGATCTCGTCTTATCTTTGCGTTAGTATTATTGCCTCTTCAGGATCATCGCACAAATGTGACAAGCCTAAATTTCCTTGCGAAAACAAAGCCTCATGACATTTGCGTCTTTTGACACTTATCAGCTCCCTAATGGAGGGTGCCTCCCTTATCTTCTCCCTGGTTGCCCCTTCAAGGAGGCGTACATCGGCCATACAAGACTAGCTCCTCCCATCCGGTCTTAACAACAACCATTGTTTTCAGACCTCTTATCCCTTATACCTATATGGTTTATGGTTACGAGACTGCACCCTAAGTGGAGTTTTCTTCGGGCCGAGTGCAAAGCATATACCAAGACTTGCCAAGAATGGCCGAGACACTTCAAATTCCCCGAGGCACTCTTGGCTCAACCGTGTACCTCGGCGCCTTGAGCATACATCGACTCCTTGGAAGAGACCCTCGGGCGTCCAACCAGGGTATAACCTTATATATATAGTTGGAAATCCAAGGCATCTCTTCCGGATAGGCTTTTATGGGCCCCAAATTTCCATGACCCAGGCTTCAAGAGCGGTGTAACCTTCCCCCTGAGTCATGTCAAGAGATACCCCCTTATATGACGTACTTTAGGTCTTACATTTGCCTCTTACGAAATATCATTCGCGAACTAGGGTGTACGCCATAAAGGTTCGTCCCATTCACTCACTCTATCATTTTATCAATTTATTTTATTTTTGGCAATGTGATGTTTGCGAGATATTCGCATAATCTTTCTCTATTTTATTCAACTTCGCAACCATTCTGTCGCAGAAACATTTCATCCAAAATTATTTCATTTCTTCTATCTTTATGGATCATACTTCTTGAGATATAACCTATTCCATGGTCTATCCAATCTTTGTCCTACATCTTTTCCTTCAGGATCCATTAATCTATATGCCCCTGTACCAACTATTTCCTTAATGATATAAGGTCCATCCCACTTTCTTGCCAACTTTCCGCCACTTTCACGCTGATATATTGGTGTCTCTCGCAGCACTAGATCTCCTGGTTGAAATTCACGTATCTTGACCCGTTTGTTATATTCTCTAGCCAATCTTCGCTGATAATTCTCCATATGTTGTAATGCTCTCTCTCTTTTTTCCTCTAATTCATCTAGCTTGGTTAGAATATTACCCGCACTAAGGTTTTTCTCCCAAGCTTCTTTCTTTTGTTGTTGGAATCATAACCTCGTTGGGAGTGCAGCTTCAACCCCATATGTTAAACAAAAGGGGGACATTCCTGTAGCTTCTCTTCTGGTTGTATTGTAAGCCCATACTGCATTATGCACTTGTTCGCACCATCCTTTATTGTATCCTTCTAGCTTCTTTTTCAGTATGTCTGCAATTGTTTTATTTGTTGCTTCTGCTTGGCCATTAGCCTGCGGGTATAGAGGAGTTGACTTTCCACACCGTATCTGAAATGCATTAAGCAGCAATTCTATATTTTGCCCTTCAAATTGTTTCCCATTGTCAGATACCAACTGTGCGGGAATCCCAAATCTGCATATAATATTCTCGAATATGAAAGTAAAGACATCTTTATCGTGAATGTGTTGTACCTCTTTCACCTCTGCCCATTTTGTGAAGTAATCTGTAGCGACAATTAAATACCTTTTCTGTCCTGTTCCTGGTAAAAATGGTCCCACAATATCTAAACCCCACTTTTCAAATGGCCAAACACTTGTTGAAGAACTTAACGGAGCTCCTGGTGCATGTATTTTCTTTCCATGCCTTTGGCAATCCTCGCAACGCCTTGATATTTTTTTCGCGTCCTTATGCATATACGGCCAGTAATAACCCTGCATTTTTGTTTTATGTGCTAAAGATCTTCCACCACTATGGTTACCAGCATCTCCACTATGCAACATTTTCAATATGATTTCCCCTTCCTTTCTTGTTAAGCATCTGAAGGAAGGTCCGTTGAAAGATCGCCGGTATAATATTCCATCTCTTAATTCATAATTTGTTGCACGGATTTTTAACTTGTGTGCCTCTAATCTATTTCTTGGTGTTTCTCCTTTCATCAGATACGCATGAAGCTCTGCTCTCCAATCTTCTTCGCAAAGTGTTTGTGCTCCATCTTCTATTATCATTACATTATTTCTTGTTCTTCCTCTTTATCAATTGACGGTGTTAGAAGCGTTTGTATTTTTATATCTCTCGCAGTCGGATCTGTCATCATACTTGATATAAAGGCAAAAGCATCTGCGAGTCTATTATTTCTCCTTGATATATGTCTCCATTTTATTCTCGGTATCTGTCGCGACAGCTCGCCAACAAGTTTCTTGTATTTTTGTAAAGATGGTTCATTTGTATCATATTCGTCTTTTATCTGGCGAATAGCCAATTGTGAGTCACTGGTAATTCTCACATTTTCCAACTTCATTTCTATCGCAAATCGCAATGCATGTATTATGGCTTCATACTCTGTTTCATTGTTGGTTGATGCGAACTCCAGTCTGAAATAAAAAGCTATTTTGTTGCCTTCTGGTGAAATCATAACAATTCCCACTCCATTACCTTCTCCGTTTGATGATCCGTCTACTAATATTTCCCATCTATTTGGCTCAGTTAACAGGTCTTTTGGATCTCCATGTTCTTCTTCTACATCCATCATTTCTTCTACTGCTTCGTCTTCTTCCAAAGGAAACTCTGCTAAAAAATCTGCGACAACTTGTGATTTTGTCGAGGACAAAATTTCATATTTGAGTTTGCAATGACTTATTTGAGCATTCCATCTCTCAACCCTTCCCGATCTTTTCGAATTTTTCATTACCGATTCGATTGGTATTTTTGTCACCACTTTAATTATATGTGCCTCAAAATATATGCGAAGTTTGAATGTTGTGTAAACTAATGCTAAGATCATTTTTTCAATTTTTGAGTAATTCCTTTCTGACATTGAAGGTTTTGCTGATGTAATAGATTGGTTTCTCTACCCCGGCGTCCATTCGCAGCAATATCAGACTTAATGCATGCGAGGTTGTCGCAAGATAAATTAATAATTCTTCTCCTGGTTCTGCTTTTTGCATAATTGATATATCCATTAGATGCTCCTTTATCCCTTGTAAAGCCTTCTCGCACTCATCTGTCCATTTAAATTTCGATCCTTTTTGAGTATGTTGAAAAAATGCTTGCATTTATCGACGATCGCGAGATGAATCTTCTAAGCGGTAATAATCCATTTAGCTTCGCACATCTTTTACCGTCGCTGGTGTTGGCATATCGCGAATTGCTTGTACTTTCTCTGGGTCAACCTGTATTCCCTCTTTTGACACGATGTAACCTAGAAATTTTCCAGACGCAACACCAAAAGTGCATTTTTCTGGATTCACTTTAATGTTGAAATGTCTCATTTGTTCAAAAATTTCTTTCAAATCTTGCACGTGATTTTCTGCCTTCTTGCTTTTTATTAGCATATCATCTACATATACTTCTAATGTTTTGTGTATCCATCTCGCGAACACCTTTTCTACCATTCTTTGATACGTTGCTCCAGCATTTCGCAAACCAAATGGCATCTTTGTGTAACAATATAATCCTCTTGGGGCGAAAAAGGCAGTATGTTCTTGATCTTCTTCAACAGAGGAATACGATTGTAGCCTTTATATCCATCCGTAGATGATATCCTTTCATTTCTACGCGCCGATTCAACCAATTGTGGAATATCTGGTAATGGAAAGCTATCTTTAGCAAGGCAGGCTTTGTTTAGATCATAAAAGTCTATGCAAATTCTTATCCCTTTTTTCTTCTTTGGAACTATAACCATATTTGCTATCCATTCGGGATATTTTGCTTGTCTAATAATTCCTGCATCTAGCATCTTCTGCAATTCTTCTTCTATTTGGGGATGATACGCTGTTGCGATCTTTCTAATTCTTTGCTTGAACGGTCTTATATTTTTGTCAATTTCTAATTTATGGCAAGCCACAGATGGATCTATTCCAGGCATTTCATCCATATCCCATGCGAAAATATCTTTGTAATCTCGCAACAAATCAACGGTTCTTCTTTCTTCATCTGCCTCCATTTTAGTCCCAATTTTTAGCATCTTGGGTTCTTTTTCAGTTCCAACATTCACTTCTTTTGTTTGTTTTGTTGCAATATAACTTGCTTTCGATTCTCCCATAGGGGGTTGGTCCTTTCATCTCCTTCGCAAGCTCATTCTCTTCTCCCGAGATTTCGCTAGGTATCCCTTTTCCTTCCTTTGCTCTTATCATGTAAATTCTAAACTCCTCTTCTTTTTTAGCTGCTTTTACCATCTTCTCGCGATCTTTTCGCTTCTTCACTTGCTCCTCATAATGTTTTACTTCTTCTTGATGATATATTCTTCCTTTATCACTATCTCCTCTGATTTCACCAATTCCAGTTGGCATAGGTAATTTGATACATTGATGAAATGTTGACGCTACAGCCTTAATTGTGTGTACCCATGGTCTCCCTAACAACATGCTGTATGGCGATTCCATATCCACTATACTCATGGTCACCCGTTTGAATTTCTCCGAGCGAATGTGATTTTATTTCTCCTTTAGGTCTTGTTATAGATTTACCAAAACCATGGATATAATATCTTTGGGAAATCATTTCTTCATCTTTATATCCTAATTTTTTTGTAAGTATGGTAAAACATGATGCTCACCAAACTTCCTGTATCCACCAAAGTCCTATTTATTGCCCATTCTTCCGTTGCTTTCGCCGGTTCTTCTCCATTTTTGCATACATTTATTGTGATCACTAATGGAGATGTATGATTCAATCCTTCTTTAGGTACCTCTGCTGCTGTGAATGTTATTTTCTGTATTTCCCACTCTTTCAAAGACGACGTCTGCTCCTCATCTATAATCTTCTTTCCTTCAAAATCTCGTTTATGTATCCTTCCTCTGATATTCTCGTGAAATTCATTAATCATTGCTTTTGTAATTGAACTGTACTCCATATCTTCATTATATTCCTTGTTTTTTAACTCCTCTACCTCATCTGATTTAACATTTTCCTTTCTCATTTTTCTTGACTCAAATGATTTTAACTGTAATCTTCTACCTTCAATCTTCCTCAGTCCCTGTTTCTAGCGCATATGTAGTTGTAGGAAATCCCACACTACACCCCTCACTAGAATTTGCTCAACTAATCCATTTGAATGTTGAATTGCTATAGATTTTATTGATTGTTTTCTTGAAATGTTTACAAGGAAAGATAAAACAGAGTCAAGTAAATTACAATCACTCTAAGTTTTCTCTCTCCTAATAACTTGCTTCACAATTCAAAAAGACCTCCTCCCCAACAGACTTACTCGACCCTTTATATAAGGTATTACATAATGGATGACAGCTAAGCTGTCCTTTATTTTCGGGAATCCTTCGCGAAGTGTCGCAAGTGTACAAGTGTTTGTCTTCGCGACACTCCTAAATCTCGCCAAATCTTCACACATTTCTCATGTTCTGGCTGTCATCATCTATTGCGTCATTCATTTTACATCCCTGCGACACTTTCGCGGTGCTATCGTTTATTAGTCTTGCGAAGTATCAATGTCGCGATATTCTAATCCTACAAGCTCTATTTGGTTTTGATGACCCACATATGTTTCGTCTATTACTTTATGATTCTATGAGGTGACTAATCCTTTCTTAGTCTGGCTGAAGACTTTAAACTTAGCACTTATTGGGAGGTAACCCAATATTCATGCGATTTCTGTAATAGCTTTCCTTAACTCTTTTACTTCAAATGGTAACGCTTTCTCCTTATTCATGCTTTTAATTTTATCTATAGAACATTGAGGACAATGTTAGATTTAAGTTTGGGGTATGGGAGAAACATTTTAGTTGCATTATTAAACTCGAGAGATTAAAAATTTATGCTTATTAAGGATGACACTAACCAATCTAAGTGGATGGAAGCATTTTGGTTGTAGAAGTTGAGGAACCAATCGATTAGATGGAAACATCTAAAGAGTCTATTCATAAAAGCACAGAGCTCAGGTGTTAGAATTAAAGAAAAACATGGTAGTTTCGCCATATCTCGTTGAGTCCTTTTCACTTTTGTTTTTATTTTATTTTGTTTTTAAATTATGTTTCTCTAAGTGATTAGGTGGGGCTCACGATTCAAGTTGTTACCACCTGCATTTGGTGAAATAGAGTGATTGAGATACCAAAAAAAAAAAAAAAAAAAAAAAAAAAAAAAATTGAGACCAGACCATCGACCAACCAGAGAATAAATTCAATAAAGTCGACCACCGGAACCCTTGTATATGCCGGTTGTGTTGACCTAGAGTTAGGATTATCGACCTCGGGTTCCCTTGTATATGCCAGAGTGTTGATATTAGTCAGACTAGTATCTCAATCCATTAGGATAGGTTCATCTTGGCAGTGGCCTTCAGACAGATATGAGAAACACCGTTCACTTAGTAAACATCAAAACCATCTATGTTTTTCTCTATATCCATCTCATTAACTATCCATGTGATTGGTTGACTCCGGTTAAGATGTCCAGAAACTATCTGAGTAGAGCTCTGTGACTTATATATGAATTTTAGTATGCTTGAGTGCAAACTCGTGTACAACAATTGGAATTTCGCATCGGGTACTTCCTTTTGTAATCAATAAGTATGCCAACCAAGGAGATTCTTTAGTTCCTTCCCGTGTTACTGAGATAGCTAAGGTCCAGGTGTAAAGGTTTTGTGGGTATATATCTGGTAAACCCTCCCGAGACTATAACTCGGCCACTAGGGCCACCTAGGGGTTTAAAGGCTTGTTGCATATGCTAAATGCAATCGACGATGCCTGCGACAGTGAGTTAGGATTTTATTTTGTAGATTTGATTTGCTCGGGACTAGCAAATAATAAGTTTGGGGTTATTTGATAAGACGCATTTATGTGTCTATTTTAGTCTCAATTCTACGTAATGTTAGTACTCGATTTTGCGCTTATTTTGGTATTTTATGTCTTTGTAGGTGTTTTTGGAGAAATAAGCTTTTGCGGAGAAATTGGCTCGAAAAGTGGTATTTGCACTCCACGGAAGTATGTTGGAGACGCCCAGGAAAAGTGTCATGTGCACCCAAATAAATTGCTAAAGGCACCCCAGAAAGTTATAATTGCACCCAAGTTTTGGTTATTTACGCCCCAGATTGCTAAAGGGACCCCATTTACTGTTAGGGGGACTCCACCTTCTTCCTCGCGTGAACAAGAATTTTGGCGGGAAAGTCACGTTTAAAAGTTCTTCACCAGGGTACTATTTTGGATCGGCTTTGGACAAGGCTTCAACGAAATTTAATCGGGTTTTCAAGTGAATTTGGTTTGGTAATCTCCTGTTATATCAAAACAGAGATGGCAGTTGGACGTGGCACGTATAAAATGGAAGTTTCGTATTGGTTGCATCAAAACAGGGAAAGACCAAAAGGAGATATTAATGGCAGTTGCGTGCGGAAAGAATTAGAGAATATATTTCTAATGATTTGTTTTCACTTTTCCGAGATGGTGGATTAAAACTGGGACACGCATGATATTAAAAATGAGAAAAACCCGTGACTTGCAGGGAAGAAAAGAAGATATATACGGGAAGATTTACTGCCCTTAGGTGTATATATAGGCAGGGGAGAGTTCCAACAAGAAAAGTCGGGAGTTTGGGGTTGAGACGGAGGCTGCAGAGGTGAAAAATAAGAATTGCGGCGAAGAGAGAAGAAGAAGAAGGAAAAGTTGCGGACGACGTAAAAGAAGTGTCGTTCTCAAGAACACGAAGAACAGGACTAACGAGAGCGGTCTTATTTAAACAGCACAACAGAAGTATTGTTGTCCAACAGATCACATATTTCATAAGCTTGTCATCTTTTCTCTGTAATAGTTCAACACCCGTTGTAAGAGCTGTTTGTAACACCGCTACAACGTTGCAAACTGTCTGCTTTATTAGTTTTCTCTTGTTTTTCACCTATTTGAGCTATGAACAAATATTTTGAGCATATGAATAACATGAGGAGCTAAACCCCAACACTGAGACGACGGAGGAAGCCATGTTTCACAATTGATTAGTAACTATATTGATTCTTCATGACTTTTTGCATTGATTAAATTGATTTATGATTTTTATCAATTAGTTATGATTTTGTCTGATGACGTATGCTTAGACTTAGAGCTTTTGATGCGTCATGCTTATGATTTACAATTAATCTTTTACAAAATCTACCTTTCGCAAAGAAATAGAGTCCATAAAAGAGCTAAAATTGTTATGAATCAATATACGAACCAATTGAATGCGATTAATGGTGAAAACCCGAGTCCCAGTTCTCTCGATATTTTGTGACAAACTTGTGTACATATTTTATTTATTTTTAGTGTTTTATATTTTTAAGTCTGAAATCAAACCTTTACAAGTCTGAGTTGAACGAACTTTACTACCACTTTACTAAAACTTTAAAAATCACATCAATTTTTGGCGCCGACGCGGACTTGTATTTAGGTTTAGGTTTTAGATTTTTATTTTATTTTTATTTTCTTTGATTTTATTTTGGGTGTTTTGGTTTTTGGTGTGCAGGTTTTGCTTGAAGCTAAAAGTGGAAAGTTCGACTTGCCTAAGAAAGTACAGAAAATCCAATTTGTGATTTATTTTTGTTAGCTTTTATTTTCTTTATTTTGGACTTGTATATATTGTTTGTGTATTTTAGTTTATTTTAGTATTTAAAAAAAATAAATAAATAAAAAATAACACGTGCACACATGCATCATCAGACTACCGAGTTTAGGAAAAGTCGTGGATTAGTAAGTTGAACTCGTGCCTTGGGCCTTATGGGAGTTACCAGCTGAAAGTCCACAAAACCTCAGCCTCGTACCTTTGGGTATATTTTGCTGTGGTAACCTGAGCCTACCCGTTTTAGTCAACCTTGCATTTGCACGTGCACATTAGAATGTCGAACTGGTATTATAATAGCCAATACAATGATTATTCGATTGAGCAACATGGACATTATCCTTATTATGACCATAGTGTGGATAATGGTTGGGAACACCAGCCTTTTGAAGTATATGGGTCATACCATAGTGATCCCAATTACTATTCACATGCACACCGGTCATACGAGCAAAATTCCTCTCTACTAGAGTCCGCACGTAAGTTAGCTGAGTCAGCACAAAAGTTACTTAAGTCGACACGTAGTTCAGCTGGGATGAATAACTTAGTTATGGACGAAAGCAATGCAACGTGTGAACCTTCTTTCCTAGATAAAATCAGGAAGTCATGTGAGTCGACTCATAAAATGTTGTTAGAGGCCCAGGAAAGAACTGCTCAAGATAGTTTTAATTTCCAATATAGTGTTTCCAATAGTACCTTTGAAAATGAAGATAGTTATTCACATAATCAAGATGACGAGGATAAAATTGGTAACACTACTTATTTAGATGAGGTTCAACCGTTTTCGTATTATTATAATGATGATTATGATGAAGATAGTACTGATGAAGAATTTGAAATAAGTAGGTATAGTGATCAGGAATTTGTTACTCCAATTGAGCTTAATAATGATAATGTTTCTAGTTCAAATCCAAATAATTTTAATAATTATTCACTTATTCAAAAGGACGAGGATTTGTCTAGAGATACCCCCGTTTTAGACGATGTAGTATTTCCTTTTGATTACGAAGCCAATAATGGTTTAGAGGAGCGAGTTTCTTCGAGAATATTGTTTTAGAGTCTAGCGATTTAGAAACATTAGTCTTAGACAAAGAAAATGAACTCGTAGATATGAGTGAGGATGAACCTGACTTAGAAGAATTAATTGACCATTTTCAGGAATCTGATAACCTTGAAATTAGGGAAGTTGTGACTAGTCTTTCTAGAGACACTGAAAACTCTAAGTTTGGGGGTGATTATCATTCTCCATGTGCTTTAACTCTTAGAAATGTCCCTCACTTGGGACTTGACATATGTGCCTCAACCATTTTAAAAGATTATCTTCATACACGTTTTCCTGAACCTTGTGATGTCCATAGGGAAGTTCAGTTGTTAGAAACCCATCCTCTGGTTGATGTGGTTTATTCAGGCTATGATACCCAGATTGACTTTGTTTTCCCACCAAATATTTTTCAACCAGTGGGAACGTATAAGTTTCAGATGTGTCAATTATTTAGTTTTGAGACTAAACCTAAGTACTTTAGGAAATTATTATCGACACATTTTCTTATGATTGACCGCCAGTTTCATCGTGGTCAATTGTGTGATTCAAAACTGATTGACTTTAAGGATCCACAATTATTCAGGTTATTATTATGTGCTTCTAAGTTTTTACAGACTTTACAACCTGAACCGGATCTTAGCTTTGAGGAATTCCATCACATGAAAATATTTTATTTGGACCCAGTTATAGAGCCTAAACCTGAACCACAACTAGATGTAGTTGTCTTAAACAGGAAACTAGACAAGGGTGTGCTTTATTTGTTAATTTTCTTGGCGTGTTGCAGATTCCTTTTTCTTGTGATAGCTCTATTTGGTTTTTATGACCCACAGATATTTCAGCTATTACTTTATGATTCTATGAGGTGACTAATCCTTTCTTAGTCTAGCTGAAGACTTTAAACTTAGCACTTCTTGGGAGGTATCCCAATATTCATGCGACATGGTAATAGCTTTCCTTAACTCTTTTACTTCAAATGGTAACAGTTTCTCCTTGTTCATGCTTTTAATTTTATCTTTAGAACATTGAGGAAAATGTTAGATTTAAGTTTGGGGGTATGGGAGAAATATTTTAGTTGCATTATTAAACTCCAGAGCTTAGAAATTTATGATTATTAAGGATGGCACTAACCAATCTAAATGGATGGAAGCATTTTGGTTGTAGGAGTTGAGGAACAATCGATTAGATGGAAACATCTAAAGAGTCTATTCATAAAAGCACAAAGCTCGGTGTTAGAATTAAAGAAAAAACATGGTAGTTTCGCCATATCTCGTTGAATCCTTTTCACTTCTATTTTTATTTTGTTTTCTTTAAAATATGTTTCTCTAAGTGATTAGGTGGGGCTCACGATTCAAGTTGTTACCACTGCTAGGGTGAAATAGAGTGATTGATATACCGGAAAAAAAAAATGAAAAAGAAAAAGAAATTGAGACCAGACCATCAGACCAACCGGAATAAATTCAATAAAGTCGACCACTGGAACCCTTGTATATGCCGGTTGTGTTGACCTAGAAGTTAGGATTATCGACCTCTGGTTCCCTTGTATATGATGTGAGTGTTGATATTAGTCGAACTAGTATCTCAATCCATTAGGATAGGTTCATCTTGGCAGTGGCCTTCAGACAGATATGAGAAACACTGTTCACTTAGTAAACATCAAAACCATCTATGTTTTTCTCTATATCCATCTCATTATCTATCCGTGTGATTGGTTGACTCCGGTTATGATGTCCAAAACTATCCGAGTAGAGCTCGTGACTTATATATGAATTTTAGTATGCTTGAGTGCAAACTCGTGTACAACAATTGGAATTTCGCATCAGGGTACTTCCTTTTGTAATCAATAAGTATGCCAACCAAGGAGATTCTTTAGTGCCTTCCAAGGTTCTGCCTAGATAGCTAAGTATGGAGTGTAAAGGTTTTGTGGGTATATCTCTGGTAAACCCTCCCAAGACTATAACTCGGCCACTAGGGCCACCTAGTGGTTTAAAGGCTTGTTGCATACGCTAAATGCAATCGACGATGCCTGCGACAGTGAGTTAGGATTTTATTTTGTTGATTTGATTTGCTCGGGACTAGCAAATAATAAGTTTGGGGGTATTTGATAGACGCATTTATGTGTCTATTTTAGTCTCAATTCTCTGTAATGTTAGTACTCGATTTTGCGCTTATTTTGGTATTTTATGTCTTTGTAGGTGTTTTTGGAGAAATAAGCTTTTGCGGAGAAATTGGCTCGTAAAGTGGTATTTGCACTCCTGGAAGTATGTTGGAGACGCCCCGGAAAAGTGTCATGTGCACCCAAAGAAATTGCTAAAGGCACCCCGGAGAAAGTTATAATTGTACCCAAGTTTTGGTTATTTACGCCCCAGTTGCTAAAGGGACCCTCATTTCTGTTAGGGGGACTCCACCTTCTTCCTCGCGTGAACAAGAATTTTGGCGGGAAAGTCACGTTTAAAAGTTCTTCACCGGGGTACTATTTTGGATCGGCTTTGGACAAGGCTTCAGCGAAATTTAATCGGGTTTTCAAGTGAATTTGGTTTGGTAATCTCCTGTTATATCAAAACAGAGATGGTAGTTGGACGTGGCACGTAAAAAATGGAAGTTTCCATATTCGTTGCATCAAAACAGGGAAAGACCAAAAAGAGATATTATTGGCAGTTTCGTGCGGAAAGAATTAGAGAATATATTTCTAATGATTTGTTTTCACTTTTCCGAGAGACGGTGGATTAAAGCTGGGAGACGCGTGAGATTAAAAAGGAGAAAAAAAAACCGTGACTTGCAGGGAATAAAAGAAGATATATACGGGAAGATTTACTGCCCTGAGGTGTATATTTAGGCAGGGAAGAGTTCCAACAAGAAAATTCGGGAGTTTGGGGTTGAGACGGAGGCTGCAGAGGTGAAAAATAAGAATTGCGGCGCGGCGAGAAGAAGAAGGAAAAGTTGCGGGCATTTAAAAGAAGTGTCGTTCTCAAGAACACGAAGAATGTACTAACGAGAGGCGGTCTTATTTAAACAAAGACAAATGTAGTATCGATGTTCAACAGATCACATATTTCATAAACTTGTCATATTTTCTCTAGTGATTCAACACCCGTTGTAAGAGCTGTAAACGCCGCTACAACGTTGCAAAACTGTTCTGCTTTATTAGTTTTCTCTTGTTTTTCACCTATTTGAGCTATGAACAACTATTTTGAGCATATGAATAACATGAGGAGCTAAACCCCAACACTGGGACGATGGAGGAAGCCATGTTTCACAATTGATTGGTAACTATAATGATTCTTCATGACTTTTTGCATTGATTAAATTGATTTATGATTTTTATCAATTAATTGTGATTTTGTCTGATGACGTATGCTTAGACTTAGAGCTTTTGATGCGTCATTCTTATGATTTACAATTAATCTTTTACAAAATCTACCTTTGGCAAAGAAATAGAGTCCATAAAAGAGCTAGAATTGTTATGAATCAATATACGAACCAATTGAATGCGATTAATAGTGAAAACCCGAGTCCCAGTTCTCTCGATATTTTGTGACAAACTTGTTTACATATTTTCTTTATTTTTAGTGTTTTACATTTTTAAGTCTGAAATCAAACCTTTACAAGTCTGAGTTGAACGAACTTTACTGCCACTTTACTACAACTTTAAAAATCACATCAATTTTTGGCGCCGCCGACGCGGACTTGTATTTAGGTTTAGGTTTTAGATTTTTATTTTATTTTTATTTTCTTTGATTTTACTTTGGGTATTTTGGTTTTTGGTGTGTGTTTTGCTTGAAGCTAAAAGTGGAAAGTTCGACTTGCTAAGAAAGTACTGAAAAAATCCAATTTGTGATTTATTTTTCTTAGCTTTTATTTTCTTTATTTTGGACTTGTAAATATTGATTGTGTATTTTAGTTTATTTTAGTATTTTAAAAAAATAATAATAATAAATAACACGTGCACACACCAATTGCATCGTCAGACTACCGAGTTTAGGAAAACTCGTGGATTAGTAAGTTGAACCCGTGCCTTGGGCCTTATGGGAGTTACCAGCTGAAAGTCCACAAAACCTCAGCCTCTGCCTTTGGGTATATTTTGATGTGGTAACCTGAGCCTACCCGTTTTAGTCAACCTTGCATTTGCACGTGCACAATAGAATGTCGACTGGTATTATAATAGCCAATACAATGATTATTCGACTGAGCAACATGGACATTATCCTTATTATGACCATAGTGTGGATAATGGTTGGGAACACCAGCCTTTTGAATTATATGGGTCATACCATAGTGAGCCCAATTACTATTCACATGCACACCGGTCATACGAGCAAAATTCCTCTCTACTAAAGTCCGCACGTAAGTTAGCTGAGTCGAAGACAAAAGTTACTTAAGTCGACACGTAGTTCAATTGGGATAAATAACTTAGTTATGGACGAAAGCAATGCAACGTGTGAACCTTATTTCCTAGATAAAATCGGGAAGTCATGTGAGTCGACTCATAAAATGTTGTTAGAGGCCCGTGAAAGAACTCTGCTCAAGATAGTTTTAATTTCCAATATAGTGTTTCCAATAGTACCTTTGAAAATGAAGATAGTTATTCACATAATCAAGATGACGAGGATAAAATTGGTAACACTACTTATTTAGATGAGGTTCAACCTTTTTCCTGTTATTATAATGATGATTATGATGAGGATAGTACTGATGAAGAATTTGAAATAAGTAGGCATAGTGATCAGGAATTTGTTACTCCAATTGAGCTTAATAATGATAATGTTTCTAGTTCAAATCCAAATAATTTTAATAATTATTCACCTATTCAAAAGGACGAGGATTTGTCTAGAGATACCCCCGTTTTAGACGATGTAGTATTTCCTTTTGATTACGAAGCCAATAATGGTTTAGAGGAACGAGTTTCTTCTGAGAATATTGTTTTAGAGTCTAGCGATTTAGAAACATTAGTCTTAGAAAAAGAAAATGAACTCGTAGAGATGAGTGAGGATGAACCTCCGACTTAGAAGAATTAATTGACCATTTTCGTGAATCTGATGACCTTGAAATTAGGGAAGTTGTGACTAGTCTTTCTAGAGACACTGAAAACTCTAAGTTTGGGGGTGATTATCATTCTCCATGTGCTTTAACTCTTAGAAACGTCCCTCACTTGGTACTTGACATATGTGCCTCAACCATTTTAAAAGATTATCTTCATACACGTTTTCCTGAACCTTGTGATGTCCATAGGGAAGTTCAGTTGTTAGAAACCCATCCTCTGGTTGATGTGGTTTATTCAGGCTATGATACCCAGATTGACTTTGTTTTCCCACCAAATATTTTTCAACCAGTGGGAACGTATAAGTTTCATATGTGTCAATTATTTAGTTTTGAGACTAAACCTAAGTACTTTAGGAAATTAGTATCGATACATTTTCTTATGATTGACCGCCAGTTTCATCGTGGTCAATTGTGTGATTCAAAACTGATTGACTTTAAGGATCCACAATTATTCAGGTTATTATTATGTGCTTCTAAGTTTTTACAGACTTTACAACCTGAACAGGATCTCAGCTTTGAGGAATTCCATCACATGAAAATATTTTATTTGGACCCAGTTATAGAGCCTGAACCTGAACCACAACTGGATGTAGTTGTCTTAAACATGAAACTAGACAAGGGTGTGCTTTATTTGTTAATTTTCTTGGCGTGTTGCATTCCTTTTTCTTGTGATAGATCTATTTGGTTTTGATGACCACGAATATTTCGGCTATTACTTTATGATTCTATGAGGTGACTAATCCTTTCTTAGTCCTTTCAAGACTTTAAACTTAGCACTTCTTGGGAGGTAACCCAATATTCATGCGACACGGTAATAGCTTTCCTTAACTCTTTTACTTCAAATGGTAACAGTTTCTCCTTGTTCATGCTTTTAATTTTATCTTTAGAACATTGAGGACAATGTTAGATTTAAGTTTGGGGGTATGGGAGAAACATTTTAGTTGCATTATTAAACTCCAGAGCTTAGAAATTTATGATTATTAAGGATGGCACTAACCAATCTAAGTGGATGGAAGCATTTTGGTTGTAGGAGTTGAGGAACCAATCTGATTAGATGGAAACATCTAAAGAGTCTATTCATAAAAGCACAGAGCTCAGGTGTTAGAATTAAATAAAAAACATGGTAGTTTCGCCATATCTCGTTGAATCCTTTTCAATTCTATTTTTATTTTGTTTTCATTAAAATATGTTTCTCTAAGTGATTAGGTGGGGCTCACGATTCAAGTTGTTACCACTGCTAGGGTGAAATAGAGTGATTGAGATACCGGAAAAAAAAAGAAAAAAAGAAAAAAAAAATGAAAAAGAAAAAGAAATAGAGACCAGACCATCAGACCAACCGGAATAAATTCAATAAAGTCGACCATTGGAACCCTTGTATATGCCAGTTGTGTTGACCTAGAGTTAGGATTATCGACCTCTGGTTCCCTTGTATATGCCAGAGTGTTGATATTAGTCAGACTAGTATCTCAATCCATTAGGATAGGTTCATCTTGGAAGTGGCCTTCAGACAGATATGAGAAACACCGTTCACTTAGTAAACATCAAAACCATCTATGTTTTTCTCTATATCCATCTCATTATCTATTCGTGTGATTGGTTGACTCCGGTTATGATGTCCAGAAACTATCTGAGTAGAGCTCTATGACTTATATATGAATTTTAGTATGCTTGAGTGGAAACTCGTGTACAACAATTGGAATTTCGCATCAGGGTACTTCCTTTTGTAATCAATAAGTATGCCAACCAAGGAGATTCTTTAGTGCCTTCCAAGGTTCTGCCTAGATAGCTAAGGTCTGAAGTGTAAAGGTTTTGTGGGTATATCTCTGGTAAACCCTCCCGAGACTATAACTCGGCCACTAGGGCCACCTAGGGGTTTAAAGGCTTGTTGCATACGCTAAATGCAATCGACGATGCTCAAACAGGTGAGTTAGGATTTTATTTTGTAGATTTGATTTGCTCGGGACTAGCAAATAATAAGTTTGGGGTTATTTGATAGACGCATTTATGTGTCTATTTTAGTCTCAATTCTCTGTAATGTTAGTACTCGATTTTGCGCTTATTTTGGTATTTTATGTCTTTGTAGGTGTTTTTGGAGAAATAAGCTTTTGCGGAGAAATTGGCTCGAAAAGTGGTATTCGCACTCCTGGAAGTATGTTGGAGACGCCCCAGAAAAGTGTCATGTGCACCCAAAGAAATTGCTAAAGGCACCCCGGAGAAAGTTATAATTGTACCCAAGTTTTGGTTATTTACGCCCCAGTTGCTAAAGGGACCCTCATTTCTGTTAGGGGGACTCCACCTTCTTCCTCGCGTGAACAAGAATTTTGGCGGGAAAGTCACGTTTAAAAGTTCTTCACCGGGGTACTATTTTGGATCGGCTTTGGACAAGGCTTCAACGAAATTTAATCGGGTTTTCAAGTGAATTTGGTTTGGTAATCTCCTGTTATATCAAAACAGAGATGGTAGTTGGACGTGGCACGTAAAAAATGGAAGTTTCCATATTCGTTGCATCAAAACAGGGAAAGACCAAAAAGAGATATTATTGGCAGTTGCGTGCGGAAAGAATTAGAGAATATATTTCTAATGATTTGTTTTCACTTTTTCGAGAGACGGTGGATTAAAGCTGGGAGACGCGTGAGATTAAAAAGGAGAAAAAAAAACCGTGACTTGCAGGGAAGAAAAGAAGATATATACGGGAAGATTTACTGCCCTGAGGTGTATATTTAGGCAGGGGAGAGTTCCAGCAAGAAAAGTCGGGAGTTTGGGGTTGAGACAGAGGTTGCAGAGGTGAAAAATAAGAATTGCAGCAGCAGCAGAGAAGAAGAAGGAAAAGTTGCAGACGACAGAAAAGAAGTGTCATTCTCAAGAACACGAAGAACAGACTAACAGAGGCAGTCTTATTTAAACCGCACAACAGAAGTATCGCTGTTCAACAGATCACATATTTCATAAGCTTGTCATCTTTTCTCTGTAACTGTTCAACACCCGTTGTAAGAGCTGTTTGTAACGCCTTTACAGCGTTGCAAACTGTCTGCTTTATTAGTTTTCTCTTGTTTTTCACCTATTTGAGCTATGAACAACTATTTTGAGCATATGAATAACATGAGGAGCTAAACCTCAACACTGGGACGACGGAGGAAGCCATGTTTCACAATTGATTGGTAACTATAATGATTCTTCATGACTTTTTGCATTGATTAAATTGATTTATGATTTTTATCAATTAGTTGTGATTTTGTCTGATGACGTATGCTTAGACTTAGAGCTTTTGATGTGTCATGCTTATGATTTACAATTAATCTTTTACAAAATCTACCTTTGGCAAAGAAATATGTAGGATCATAATATCATGACATCAATACTTCGCGAGATTAATAAAAAACAGCATTGCGAAGGTGTCGCAGGAAAGTAACATAAATGACGCAAGGGATGACGATAGACAAAACATGAGAAAGGTGTGAAGATTTAGCGAGATTTAGGAGTGTCGCGAGAACAAACACTTGTACACTTGCGATATTCCGCGAGTCATTCCCGAAAATAAAGGACAGCTTAGCTGTCATCCACTGTGTACTACCCTATATAAAGGGCTGAGTAAATCTGTTGTAAGAGAGTTCTTTTTGAATTGTCAAGCAAGTCATTAGGAGAGAGAAAATTTGGAGAGATTGTAATTTCTTCAGCTCTATTCTATTTTCCTTTGTAAACATTTTAAGAAAATAATCAATAAAACTCATAGTTATTCACCTTCAAATGGATTAGTTGTGTAAATTCTAGTGAGGGGTGTAGTGTAGGATTTCCTGCAACTACATAATGGCGCTAGAAACAGGGATTGAGTAAATATCAGCCTTGTGAATTGAAAGAATCAGGAGTAATAAGAAAGAAATTTCGTATAATTTTCAATAACTTACTGAAATTGAGAAATGGATAGAAGAAGGAACGCATCAGAACAACCAACAACTGTTAGAAGAAGCAGGAGATTAGCTGGAGAAAGGAGAAATGAAGTAGGTGAACCATCAAGAACAAACGCAAGAGATAGAGAAGAAGGTCAAATTCAACCACCAATTCAACCAGCACCGAATAGAGTAATAGATTATGATAGGGTGAGTATGCATACATGGAGATCAGATTCTATGGAAGAAAGAGGAGAAGTGCAACAAGTGATAGATAATAGACAAGAGGAGAGAAATCGAGAAGAGATGGGAGAAACAATTCATGGAAATGAAGAAATTGCAGCATTAGAAACATTGAGACAAACTATACATGAAGAAAGGCGGTTAGAAGCGGAAGAACGCGCAAATTTAACAAGGCAAAACCATGAGTTAAGAATGGAAAATATGAGGTTGCAGAATAGAAGGTCGAGAAGTAATACCAGGTCAAGATCAGGATCAGTTAGAGAGGATATGAGAAGAACATTACCTGTAGAAAATGTTAATGAAGAAAATTTGGAAAGAGAACCAGATTTTGGTGATGGAGGTTGCGAGAGAAGAGAAGTGGCAGAAGATCGTTATATTCCACGTCCTGAAATTCTACAAAATGGCCAAAATGACGGAAATCAAGAAAATAGGCAGCGTCAAGGGCAGAATAATCCAATTAATGAAGAAAATCAGGAAGAAGGAAGAAGAATACTGCATGGGAGATAAACACGGAGGAAACAAAAGGAGATTGAAGATGACATTGAAAAACATTATATTTAACAAGCGCGTCTAGCTTGCGAAAGGGAAAGATTAAGAGCATAAATGGAAGAACGGGAATTGGAAGAAGCAATACGGCAGAACAATCATGACAATAGAAAAACAAGGCGCGAGCAAAATCGCAACAATGGAAATATCAATGAAGAATATGAAAGAATACAAAGGAGAACTGATAGACAACCAAGAAGAGAAAATGATAGATATAACGGTGTGCGAATTCGTGAAAGAGATGAGGGAGAAAGTCGCAGAGAAAGAAGAGAAGAGAATGATGAACAAGAAAATCAAAGTAGACATGAACGCATAAAGAGAGAGGCAGAACTAAAAAGACCAATAGATTCGAATTCTGATGTAAATGAAGAAATCTTGAGAGAGTTGGCAGAGATGAGAGGAATGTTGAACAGTAGAAGGGGAGGAGGAAGAAGGCAACTGGATGAGACCATCGAAGAGGCTGCGAAAACTCCCTTTACACTAGAGGTGCGGTTAGGAGGAATACCCCCAAAGTGCAATTTACTCGCATTAACCAAACATTTTGATGGAACAACTTGTGCGATACAACACATCAAAGCTTATGTGAGATGTATGTTACAATGGGAAAATCATGATGCCATATTGTGCAAATACTTTGCATCAAGTTTAACAGGAGAAGCACTGAAATGGTTTGAGGGTTTACCAAGAAACGCAATCACGTCATTTAACCATTTACAAGCTATATTCTTAGGGGCATATATAAGTAACAACTCTTCGCGACCAGGTATTGAAGATGTATTCGGGCTGAAACAAAGAGTATGCGAAAGTTTGAAACATTTAACTGTGAGATGGAAGACAATGTGTAGCGAAATGGCTGGAAGGGTGGATGAAAGATATCTCATTCTATCGTTCATAAATGCTATGTTCGCAACCAATTTGTTATATATTCAAATTTTTAGAGTCAAGAATACAATCACAATGACTGAGTTGCGAGAACTTCGGGAAGAATATATTGCTCTGGAGGAAAGGCAAAATGAGATGGAGTCATATCCAATTGCGAATACAAGTTCAAATGCTGCGAATGCAAGCTTATTGCAAAATCGATAAACACAAAGGGCAGCACTTCGCAAGGTCAACAAGAAAGGATAATAGATGATGGATAGCCAAAGATAGTAGCTATGGGAAGTCGTGATCAAGAAGAATTCTAAAGATAAAGGAACTACTACAATCGTGGCGACAATAACAAAATTCAAAGACTTGATCATCCGCAAGAAACTTATGGAAGTCAAAGGCGAGAATTATCATGGAGGGCAACGACGTCACGAGTAGTATGGGAAGAAATCAAAATGCCACCACTAAACACTAGTGTGGAAAAAATATGGGAAGCTATACTCTTAATGGAAAACATACCCGCACCATGGAACATGGGGAATGAACCACCACCGTGTGATAGAAGTCACGACTCGCTCTTACCACCGCTTTCATGGACATCTAACAAATGACTGCAGAAACATAAAAAGAATCATCCTCAGAATGATTGACCAAGGAAAGCTGAATCATTTTCTAAAAAGTGAAGAGAAGATTCAACCATTACCACCACCACCGGAGATGCACAGGACAAACTCAGCAAAGGGGAAAGAAACATTTGTAATAGAAGTTGGAGCGAAAGCTAAAAATTTGTTTTGCAACTCCATTGTATATTCGTACCGCACAATTGAAGATTTTCATGATAATGTACTCAGTAGGGTTTTTGCGAGGGATGCTGATGATAGAGAAGTAATGAACATTGCGAAGACATCGCAGTTAAAAGAGTGGCAATTGCAGATTATTTCTTTCTCTGCATAAGAGATACCTGAAGGCAGAGAGATACATGATAGCCCATTGGTTGTAAAATTGGAAATTAATCCAAAACCTGTTGATGGCGAAGATGATGAAGCAGAAAATTGTTGGGCGATTAATAGAATCTTAATTGATACAGGGAGCTCAGTAAACATTCTTTTTTACGATACTTACAAGACTATAGGAGGAAAGGATGAAGATTTGATACCTTCAACGTATAAAATATACGGCTTCAATGGCACAACGAATAAGCCCAAAGGATAAGTTCATATGAGAATACCCTTGCAAGGATTATCAACTGAAATTTTGTTCTGTGTAGTTGATGTGGAATCCCCTTATAATGCATTGATCGGACGGCCATGGTTGCATGAAATTCTGGGTGTAGCGTCAACATATCATCAGTGTATAAAGTTTCCTCATCCTAGTGGTGTTGGAATTATAAAGGGAGATTGGATGGAAGGACAAAGATGTTATGAGGTTGATGTGGAGAGTTGCGAGGAAAGAACTGCAAAAAGGAAGGGCTGGAAGCAAAATATAAAAGATGAACAAAGAAGAGAAAGGTTGATGGTGGATACCATAGATACAAGAGGAGAAGATACATTGCGAAGTGAGTGCATGAAGGCAGTTGAAAATTATGATGAAAAGGAATCATTAAGAGGTTTGAATGGTGAAGAGGCAGAGAGTAGCATGAGCAAAAGATGTAAGAAATGAATAATCGTGTTATCATCAAGATTAGTGACAAAGGCATATCAAGAGTAAGAGAAAGAAATAATAGTTGAAGAAGCAATGCGCGAGAATATCGCTATCAAGAATGTATGAAAATCTGATTGAAGAAGTGAAATGAGATTAGATAAACAAAGCAAAATTGTGCACTAGCTTCGCAAACAAAATAACAAGAGATAACCAAAAATGAATGATTGAATGAATTAACAAAAATGAAAGAGTGGGTGAATGGGACGAACCTTTATGGCGTACACCCTAGTTCGCGAATGATATTTCGTAAGAGGCAAATGTAAGACCTAAAGTACGTCATATAAGGGGGTATCTCTTGACATGGCTCGAGGAAAAGGTTACACCGCTCCGGAACCCGAGTCATGGAGATTTGGGGCCCATGAAAGCCTATCCGGAGAGATACCTTGGATTTCCAACTATATATAAGGTTATACCCTGGTTGGACGCCTGAGGGTCTCTTCCAAGGAGTCAGTGTATGCTCAAGGCGCCGAGGTACACGGTTGAGTCAAGAGTGCCTCGGGGCATTTGAAGTGTCTCGGCCATTCTTGGCAAGTCTTGGCACATGTTGCACTCGGCCCAAGAAAACTCCACTTAGGGTGCAGTCTCGTAACCATAAACCCTATAGGTATAAGGGATAAGAGGCACAAAACAACCGGTTGTTGTTAAGACCGGATGGGAGGAGCTAGTCTTGTATGGCCGATGTACGCCTCCTTGAAGGGGCAACCACGGAGATGATAAGGGAGGCACCCTCCATTAGGGAGCTGATAAGTGTCAAAAGACGCAAATGTCATGAGGCTTTATTTTCGCAAGGAAATTTAGGCTTGTCATGTTTGTGCGATGATCCTGAAGAGGCAATAATACTAACGCAAGGATAAGACGAGATCAATGGGTTTTTACATGAAAATGTAAAAACGTCCACTGCGATCACGTCGCAAAGACGACAATGTCATGGGGTTTTACATTCGCAAGAATATTTAAGCTGTCATATTGTCGCAAATAAAATATCTCCGAGAGGCAAAAATACTTAAGAAATGATAAGACAAGGTCAATGGGTCATTACATGAAAATGTAAGGACGTCTTGCGATTTTTTCGCAACGAGGGGTGGCGAAATAAGACCTTTAATTAGGAAGGCAAAATAAGACCACACAAGCAATGATAAGGCAAGATCAATAGATTTCTTCATTTGTGAAGACGTCCTACGATCTTGTCGCAATGATGAACTTCAACATAAATAAATATGTAGCCACACAAAAAATTGAAGAAGCAAATAAGCTTGCGAAAATGATTATATTTCTTCATCTATTTATATAGAGTTACCAACAATAAGGGCAAAGCTCGGAAGTTTCATTACTCAGAGATAATTGATCAAATCTCTCATTTGAAAATAAATAACAGAGGCAAGTATGGGAATGAATAGGATAAAATCTTGTTATTCATTTCCACATGATAGATTTATGCATTCATAATGCTGGACAGTTGTATTACAAAGAAGAATTGCTTGATTAATATGCGCAAGTAAAGAAAACAAAGGTTGAATTCATATTTAGTAATCCAAGAAATTTACAATAAGGGGTTACAGAAATGGAAGATTAAAAGGGTATATATACAGATATTACAAGAAGCGAAAGAAGAAAAAGAAGTTATTTCTCTGTGGATTTTTCTTCTTTGTCAGATTCTTCGATTCCATCATTCTTTTCGCCAGACTCTTCTTCTTCGCTAGCTTCACTATCAGAAACGTCTGAGAAAGGCATATTTTCAGGAATATCATCAAGAAGACAAGGGTATGAACCAAGAGAAATGTGGTGATCATTGCAAACTGTCTCAATAGTTTGATTGCGAAAACGAACAACATCGTTATTAAAATTCGCTACTGTAGCTTGCAGTTGTTTATTCAACTTGGAATACTTGTTGTTGCGAAGAGAGAGACCCTTTGCGAGTTGCTCTTTTTCAGATTCAAGTTCTTCAATCCTTGTCTGAAATCTCTTCTCGGATTCTGCAAACGTGTGACAATAAGTTAACAATTTAATAGCAATACTACAGAAAAAAGGAGTAATAAAGTAAAAAAGAATAATAAACAACCTTCTCTGTCAGAAATCATATCTTTAACCAAGGCAGTATGCTCGGCATAAAGACTAACATCAACACATAAGTTATTTCTGGCATTATCTAGAACCTTCGCAGCCCAAGCGAATTCATCGTCATTATTTATAACAAGAAGTGAACGAATTTGGCTTTCTCGTTCATTAAGTATGGTATTTTGGCGAAGAGATGCATCTCGTTCAATTTGTACTTCGAGAAGATATTTTTGAAATTTTGCTAATGCCTGTGCGCCTTTATTAGCAATGCGATCTTTGTCATCTATAAGGCAACTAATTTTCTCCCTTAAAGTGTTAGTTTTTTTTCATGGGAGTTAAGATACATTTGTTTAAATCGGTTGGCTAAACCTAAACTAGATCTATGTTCAATTTCTAAAAGATGAAATTTGGTTCGAAGTTCATTTAATGAGAGAGAATTAATCTTGTTTGAAGAACTACTTAAGGACTCATTGAGATGGGCGAGAAGAGCATCATCATCCATAGGTTCAGGGAATGAATGGAGAAGGATGGCTTCGTCAGAAAGATTATAAATGTCTGCGAAAATGATAAGTCAGGCAAATAAAAGTAAATGGCAAAATAGAAATGAAGAAAAAAGGAGGGTGTTATACCATAAAGTTGCTGATTTGCACTTTGAAGAGTAGATATTTTATCCTTCTGAGAAGTAGACTCAACTTCCAACTGTTGAATTTTTTCATCTTTCTTGCGAGACGTCGCAACTTCAGTTTCTAGTTCTTGGATCTTCTCTTTAAGTTGGAGATTTTTCTTTTCAAGATTGTCGCGTCTTTTCTCGAGATCTGAGGCAACAACAAAGGAAGCTCTCCCAGACTATAAAGGAAAGTAAAGAAATTGTTAAGATAAGGCTTATAATCGAAGTCACAGAGAAACAAAGGAATATGAACATACCAAAGCATTGAGAGCATTTAAGAAACTGGGAGTCATTGTTCGAAACTCCATGAAAAGAATCATTATCCACTAGCAGGGGGGCATCGCAAATATTAGCGAGAGCTTCGCAAGTAGCAGATAAATGATCATCTCCCAATCCTTGCATAGAATCAGAGAAGATACTAGACAATTGCGCCATAACAGATTCGACCGAATGATTCTCCTTTGCAAAAGAAGTACCAATCTCATTTTCATCTTCGTCAGAATCCTCGCTGGTTTGGGAACTATAATGAGAAGAGGGTTGGATTTTTCGTTTTTTAGAAGATGGACCAGAAGATTTATCCTTGCGAGGAGTGATTTTATTCTTGCCTTTAGTCTTCACAGCTTCGGGAACGTCAATTTCTTCAACGCCAACCTTCGCACACGAATGAAGATAAGAAACAGAGGCAACAATATTGTTTAAAATAACAAAAAAAAATATTTCTTACTTCATCCGTGATTGATTGGAGTATCGCCAGGGTACTCGCCTTTGGATTTCTTTTATAACTCTTTCTCAATTTGACAATCTGAAAATTTTGCAAATCTAGTAAATATAAGAGGAAGGAAATATCGTAAAGCAAACCTGAAATAGGAAATATACCTCTTTTGCCTTCTCAGGCCACTTAAATTCCCAAGGATGATAGTCTGCGAGATTCGCAGGGAGTATATGTGAACCTGCAATATAAGGTCCGCTCAAAAATAAAGGAACAACCCACCATTTCTTATCTTTGGAGTGCCGAGGAACATTATTTTTGCCCGAGTGCCAGTCAATATCTTGCATAAGCAGCTTATCACTGGGAATATTATCTTTTCTCTTCAATTGAGCACCCCAGCGAGATTCATCATTCCTCATATTTATTATTGCATAATTCTCAAAAATGTTTTCTACGGTATACTTCTCAGCGACTATTTTTAAATTTGCGAATCTAGGATCTTTGACATCATCGGGATATAAAGATCCCTTACCAGCGCCACGGTTGGCGAATTCAAGCATTAGACGGATGCAATCACCACTTAATTGATAAATAGCTCGTGAGAATTTCTCATGAACAAGAATTTCATAGAATAAAGGCATCTCGGGATTGTAGAGAGGAATGGGAAGGCCTGCGAGGATTTGACCTAGCGAGATTATGATTTTCTGATCATCACACCGATGATCGAAAACGATTTTTAAAGTATAGACGAAGATTCTTGATCAGGAATGGTTGATAGGGTGAAGCCTTTCTCTTGTAAATTCTTTTAAGCTTCATTAAAAAAGGGGTTTATATGTACGACCAAGTGAAGCCATTATTAGAGTATGGGAATGAATAGAGAATTGAAGATTGAGAGAAAGAAAAAAGGGAAGGTTTACAGTAGCAGAAGCGCAAATTGCGGAGGAAGAGAGTTGAAGGAAAGTTGCAGAGGGAAAGTAAAAGAGAAGAAGAGAAGGGTGAGAAAACTATATATAAGGAGAAGAGTCCTCGAGAAAACAAATGCATTTAATGCGAGATGGGACATGAATGGTCAAGAATAAACGGTTGAAAGAAACGTGTCAAGAAAAGAATGGAAGAATAAACATCTGTAATAAATTCCGTGTAAAAGTATGGGATTGAAACAGATGGAGGTGAGCAGTTGCGTCATTTCAAAACATTGGTTCTCATGACATTCTCTCATTCGCAGAGAAGACATGAGAAGAGGCAAGATGTAGGATCAGAATATCGCGACATCAATACTTCGCGAGATTAATAAACGACATTATTACGAAGGTGTCGCAGGAAAGTAACATAAATGACGCAAGGGATGACGATAGCCAGAACATGAGAAAGGTGTGAAGATTTAGCGAGATTTAGGAGTGTCGCGAGAACAAACACTTCTACATTTGCGATATTCCGCGAGTCATTCCCGAAAATAAAGGACAATTTAGCTGTCATCCACTGTGTATCAAGCAAGTCATTAGGAGAGAGAAAATTTGGAGAGATTGTAATTTCTTCAGCTCTGTTCTATTTTCCTTTGTAAACATTTCAAGAAAATAATCAATAAAACTCATAGTTATTCACCTTCAAATGGATTAGTTGTGTAAATTCTAGTGAGGGGTGTAGTGTAGGATTTCCTGTAACTACAAAATAGATTCCATAAAAGAGCTAGAATTGTTATGAATCAATATACGAACCAATTGAATGCGATTAATGGTGAAATCCCGAGTCCCAGTTCTCTCGATATTTTGTGACAAACTTGTGTACATATTTTCTTTATTTTTAGTGTTTTATATTTTTAAGTCTCGAAATCAAACCTTTACAAGTCTGAGTTGAACGAAATTTACTACCACTTTATTACAACTTTAAAAATCACATCAAATTCATATTACAACAGCAGCAGCCATGGCTTTTCTCGGCTTCAGGCAGAGTAAAAGAAAGAAAGTAAATGTTTCTCTGATTTTTAGGTATTGTGTAGGAAATGAGACTGGATATAGCCACCCAAGTAGAATAGATAAGGGGTACTCAGAATGTCTTTAAGTTGTAATGGTTGGCTTGGCTCAGCTCCTCTCCCAATAACAGTTGCACATGAAATGATGTTTTTTCCTTTTTCGCTCCAAATTGACGTTTTCTCCTTCTTTTGCTCCCAAGGACTCCATTGCACCTAATAACTCAAAAATAAACCTAAGAAATGCAATTCACAAGAATAGTAACAAAGAAATCATAAATACTAGATATAAAATTAGGTATTTTACAACACCTATCAAATTCCCCCACACTTAGACTTTGCTAGTCCTCGAGCAAATCAAACAAAACTTATTCTAAAGGATACATACAACTCCATCTCGTGAGGGTTTACTAGAGATATACCCACAAAACCTACTTTTCCAACTTACTAGTTCTCCGTAATGATAGCATCCAACGCGCTAAGAAGACATAAAAATTCTGCATACTAGTCATAAGAAGTTAGACACATAAATGAACACAATCTCATTCTTAAAAGTTGAGAGAGAAATAACCATCCCTTATCGAAAGAAATTCGGGTTCGGAGTGATCGAAAGTCTCGACTGCCTCACAAGAAAGGGTTTTATGAAGTTGCTCTCAATAATAAATAGCTTTTTATGGGTCACACATGTGTCCAGGTAGAAGTGAAGAGAGAATCCTGCGACACGTTAAATAGTAGGAAGGCAAAACCCTCCGAATTGTTTTGAAAACCCACATCTTTTATTCATTTTGAAAACCCAATTTTCTGACGATATCTAAGAAAGGAAATCAACCACTTAACGAAGGTGGGAATATGCTTACTTACCTCGTTATCCGTTCGATGTGCAGTTAGCACCACTCTCACAAAGATCCATAGAAACGTCTTCGGTCTTCAATCGGTGTCTTCATCTTCGTCTTCGGTCTTCAACTCTTGATGATAACTCTTGAACTTCGTAGAATCTTGACAAAGTAACTCTTTCCTCTAAATCCTTATTGCTTGAAACTTCATTGTAGATATTCCTTCTTCCATTGGCTTTATTGAAAGAATACAAAACTAAAAACGAACCAAAATATGATACAACACACTTTTCTTGTCTCTTTTTTATTTTCTCCTTCTTCTTTTTTTTTTCTTTTTTCTTTTTTCTTTTTTTTTATGAGACAAGAAAAATAAAACAAATACAAAATGAAAACAAAACAAAACAAAATAATAAAGCTAATAATGAACCTAACAAAATTTTCTCTTGTCTTTTCTTTTTTTCTTTTTTTTTTTCTTTTTCGAGACAACTTGTATGTCTTGATATTATAAACTTCTTGAATTCTCATCTTGATAATCTTCACTCTTGTAAAATAGTCTTCAAATTATAAAAATTCTGCTCCTTGTCTTATTGCTTTACTTGAATCTGAAATCTGCTCATTTCTCGTATAAGTTGTAAACCTTGAACGTCTTCAACTTTCCTTCGAATTTGTGGTGCTCCTCTTGTTGATGATGGTGTTTCTATGGACCTGTTGGTGTAGAGAGAGATAAAGTGGATAGTGCTAAATGCGAACAAGATTACAAGTGGTATGTAAGTTAGCAATTCGATGTCACCATCATGATTGATAAAATAGCACTCAAGAGATCAAAATAGTGCTTTTATTGGTGGGAGGTTGGGTAGCTCACCATTCTACCCGGAATTAACGTACGGTGACACACACTCTAAAAGCACAAATTTAGACAGGTACAAAGAATTGAAGGTCGGTGCCTCTCATGATGTAACATGGGTAGTCTCCACTATAGGGGACCACTACTCTAATACCGAATTCAGTCTGCACCTTATTTGCCACTAGCATGGTTAAATCCAACTTTAACTTTCATACAAGTAAGAAACCCGATCATGTTGTCTCATCATCTCTAAGTTCGATCACTCTTATGAGAATCTCGATGTAATCTTAGCGACATGTATACTATGTGACTCTAAACTAACCACAAGTTGGAGTTTTTTATTCACTATTGTACACAAAAGTTGAAAATTTTGAAAATTTACAATGCAAATGCTTAACCACTCCCCCACACTTAAACTTTACATTGTCCTCAATGTAAATTGAGTCATCCAAAGTAAGTCAAGGTGGGAAATTCTACATGATAATGTGACAAGAAATCAGAAAAAATAAAAAAAAAAAAGACAAGAAAAACTAAAAAAAAAAAACAAGAAATAAATACAAGACAAGAAATACTCATCCTTTGGGTTGCCTCCCATTTAGCGCTTGGTTTAAAGTCGTCAGCCCGACTATCTCCTTGCTTTCTATGACTCCTCCAGAGGAGTACATCCACAAAGTTAACTCCTTCCACCACTTCGGAAGTGAAATTCTCATAATATGGTTTCAACCGGTGCCCATTAACTTTAAGTTCTTTTCCGTAGCTATGCTACGAATTTCCCACCGCACCATGAGAAAACACATTAGTAATAATAAAAGGTCCGATCCATCGTGACCTTAATTTACCCGAAAATAAATGCAAGCGAGAATTAAACAAAAGAACTTTTTTCCCAATGCAAAATTGTTTCCTAGAAATCATGTTATCATGAAATGCTTTCGTCTTTTCCTTATAAATGCGTGAACTTTCAAATGCATCATTGTGAAGCTCCTCTAACTCTTGGAGTTGTAACTTCCTTTGCTTTCCAGCCCCATCCATCTCCATATTGCATTTTTTAATAGCCCAAAACGCCTTATGCTCAATTTCAACGGGTAAATGACAAGGTTTACCATACACAAGCCTAAAGAGAGACATCCTGATAGGTGTCTTGTATGCGGTTATATAAGCCCACAAAGCATCACTAAGTCGCATGCTCTAATCTTTTCTTGTTGGGTTCACCGTCTTCTCTAGAATGGATTTCACCTCCCGGTTAGACACCTTGGCTTGTCCATTTGTTTGGGGATGATAAGGTGTTGCAATCTTGTGCGAGACATTGTACTTCTTCAACAAGCTTTATAAGATCCTGTTTTTGAAGTGAGAACCCCCATCGCTAATTATGGCTCTTGGAATTCCAAACCTTGCAAAAATATTAGCTTGCACAAAATCTGAAACCACTTTAGAATCATTAGTTGGGGTGGCCTTAGCTTCCACCCATTTAGAGACATAATCAACTGCAAGTAAGATATACAAATTCCCATGGGAGTTAACAAAAGGACCCATAAAATCAATACCCCATACATCAAAAACTTCAATAAATTGAATAAAAGTTTGTGGCATTTGATTTCGGGCACCTAGATTGCCTGTTCTTTGGCACCTATCACAAGTTGTACAAAATATATGTGCATCCTTAAACAAGTTTGGCCAATAGAAACCGCTTTCAAGTACCTTGTGAGCGGTTCTCTTACTCCCAAAATGTCCTCCACAAGCATAGGAGTGACAAAAAGACAAGATAGAATTAAATTCAGATTCGAGAACGCACCTTCTTACAATGTTTCCATAAGTATGGATCGTCCCATATGTATTGGTTCCCCAACTTCTTAAGTTTGTCCCTCTCAAAGACGAGACAAGTTCTTTGGGATTTGTTTAGACACCAAGTAATTCACAATGTCAAAGATACCATGGTTCTCCAAAGGCAATTGAGAATAGTTGCTCATCCGGGAAACTTTCACGCAATGGGATAGCTTCCTTGTCCACAGTAAGACGACTCAGGTGATCCGCAACGGTGTTCTCAATTCCTTTCTTGTCCTTGATTTCAATATCAAACTCTTGCAAGAGTAAAATCCATCGTATGAGCCTCGGTTTCGCTTCTTTCTTCATTAACAAGTACCTAAGTGCTGCACGATCAAAAAAGACAACAACTTTTGTACCAATTAGATAAAAGCGAAACTTTTCCAAAGAAAAAACAATGGCTAACAACTCTTTTCAGTGGTTGTGTAGTATTGTTGGGCCTCATTTAACGTTCTATAAGGATAATAAATAGCATGAGGTATCTTCCCCACATGTTGCCCAAGCACCGCACCAACCGCATAGTCACTTGCATCACACATGAGCTCAAAAGGCTTGCTCCAATCCGGTGGTTTAATGATAGGGGCTGAAATCAAAAGTTCTTTCAAACGATTGAATGCCGCCATACACTTTTCATCAAAGTTAAAAACCACATATTTTTGCAATAAGTTGCAAAGTGGTGATGCTATCTTGGAAAAATCCTTGATAAATCTACGATAAAAACCTGCATGACCAAGAAAAGATCGTATCTCCCTCACCGTAGTGGGAGGGGTTAAAGCACGAATAAGGTCTATTTTAGATTTATCGAATTCCAAGCCTTTAGAAGATATTATATGGCCTAAAACTATGTCATGAGTTACCATAAAATGACACTTCTCCCAATTCAAAGACAAGGTTTGTTTCAACACATCGTTCAAGGATTAGAGACAAGTTGTTCAAGCAAAGGTCAAATGAATCACCAAAGACACTAAAATCGTCCATGAACACTTCGGTTATGTTTTCAACATATTCTCAAAAGATACTTACCATACACCTTTGAAAGGTAGTGGAGCATTGCACAAGCCAAAAGGCATCCTTCTATAAGCAAAAGTACCGAAAGGACAAGTGAAAGTAGTTTTCTCTTGATCCTCCCTAGCTATCACAACTGATTATAACCCGAATAGCCATCAAGGAAGCAATAGTAAGAGTGTCCAGCTAAACGTTCAAGCATTTGATCAATAAATGGTAAAGGGAAGTGATCTTTTCTAGTAGTGGCATTCAATTTCCTGTAATCAATACAAACCCTCCAACCGGTTTGCACCCGAGTTGGGACAAGTTCATTCTTATCATTCTCCACCACCGTCACACCTGATTTCTTTGGTACTACTTGTACCGGGCTCACCCACTTACTATCGGATATGGGGTAGATAACACCCACGTCCAAAAGCTTTAGTATCTCCTTTTTCATAACTTCCATCATGGGGGGGTTCAAACGACGTTGTGCTTCCCTTGTAGGCTTTGCATCGTCCTCCAAACGGATTTTGTGCATACGAACGGCAGGGCTTATACCCTTGATATCAGCAATTGTCCATCCTATGGCCGTCTTGTACTTTCTTAGCACCCTTAGAAGTTTTTGCTCCTGTAATTCACTAAGCTCGTTAGAAACAATCACAGGTAAATCTTCATTATCACCCAAGTATAAATACTTTAGGTGATCGGGAAGAGGTTTCAATTCTAACTTTGGAGATTTAACAATTGAAGGTACAAGCTTTTCACCACTGCATGGTAAAGAAATAAAAGAGATATTATGAGTTTCCGGGCATCCTTGTAGTGAATTAAGATCACCAAGGGCTTCCTTGAATTCATTACCACACTCTACACCATTATCCATGGATGTAGTTAACACGGTTTCCAAAGCGTCATCACCATTTAATTCAAACATTTGTTGTGCCAATGTATCCATAACATCAATGGAGAAACAAGAGTGAACATCACTAGGATATCTCAATTATCTCGAAAATGTTGAAACGTATTATTTCTCCATCAAACTCCATAGTCAACGTTCCCTTGTCCACATCAATAATGGTTTTCGCCGTTTTCATGAAGGGACGCCCAAGTAGCAATGGAAGAGACGAGTCTGGTGACCCTTCATTCATCTCTAACACACAAAAGTCAGCTGGAAATACAAGTTGATTAACTTGCACAAGAACATCCTCAACAATACCCATTGGGTAGACATTAGAGCGATCGGCTAATTGCAATACACTTCCAGCCTTTTTGAGAGGACCAAGATCAAGTGAATTGAACATTGATGTAGGCATAACATTAACGGATGTACCTAAATCCAACATAGCTTTGTTAAATGTTGTGTTACCAATTGTGATGGGAATGTCAAAACTATCGGGATCCTTGCACTTAAGTGGGAGTTTGTGTTGTAAGATTTCCGAAGCATTCTCCCCCACACTAAGCACTTCATTACCTTTGAGCCTTTGCTTATTGGTACACAAGTCCTTCAACACCTTTGCATACTTTGGAACTTGCTTAATAG
Organism: Papaver armeniacum; assembly: GCA_023531295.1. Lineage (NCBI taxonomy): Eukaryota > Viridiplantae > Streptophyta > Magnoliopsida > Ranunculales > Papaveraceae > Papaver > Papaver armeniacum. The sequence continues at coordinate 307,514 of JAJJWW010002008.1, read as the reverse complement.
CATCAATGAGTGGTATGTTCACATGGATCTTCTTTAGAACGTCTAAAATCTCCTTTTCTAGTTCCGCCATCTTAGAACTTGCAAATCTGCAAGGGAAAGGTAAAGGAGGAACATAAGTAGAAACCGGAGTTTTAGAGTTAGAAATAAGTACCTCAGAAGTTTGGGGAGAACCCTCATTTTTCTCCTCCAAAACAGGTTCCTTTGGTGTTTCCACCTTGCCCGAATCAGTAACTTCGGGTTGCACAAGTTGTGTACCGCTTCTCAACGTAATAGCATTGATACCCTCTTTTGGGTTAATAGGTTGATAAGAGATTTTCCCACTATTTTGTGCCTTCAATTGGTTCAACTCAATAGCCATGGATCCCATTTGTGTCTGCAACTCCTTGATAGCACTCTTAGTTTCCTGCTGACTTATTTTAAACATGGTGGAAATGCCTTGCATCATTGTTTGAAGCTTTAAATCGATATCGGAACCTTGATTTTGCATTGATTGTTGTGCTTGTGGTTGCTGAAATTGTTGTTGTTGCGGTTGAAATCCACTCGGACGGTTGAAAGTAGGTTGTTGGATCGCACCTTGCTTGTTGGCATATCTAAAATTGGGATGATCTCTCCATCCTGGATTGTAAGTGTTGGAGTAGGGATCATACCGTCTTTGTTGATTTGGAAAGATCGCATTAGCTTGCTCGTCTTCATAAGCTTGAGAGGAACTTGGTATCACCGCGGCTGTAACTTGTTGCATCATTGCTGTCATGTTACCCATTTGTTGACGAAGTTCCTCGACCTCGCTCATTTCATTTACTTTCCTAAGCACATCCGAACCACGACTCAAGAAATGTTGAGAGTTTGCTGCCATGTTTTCAATCAACTCTCTAGCTTGTGCCACAGTCTTGCTCACTAGTGCACCACCACCCGCAGCGTCAAGAAGATTCCTATCACTTGATTGGAGTCCTTCATAGAAGTAATGGATGATCATAGCATCACTGAATTGGTGGTGAGGGCAGCTTGCCACCAATCTCTTGTATCGTTCCCAACATTCATATAAGGATTCTGCCACATTTTGCTTCATCACACAAATCTCCTTGCGAATTTGAGTAGCCTTTGATGCAGGAAAATATCTCTCTAAAAAGAGTTTCTTCAGCCCATTCCATGTCGTGACACTTCCGGAAGGCAAATAGTACAACCAATCCTTAGCACTATCCATCAAAGAGAAACGAAAACTTTCAACATTGCACCATCCGCCTCAATATCAGTTGGAAGCATGGCCATGACAATGGTGTGGAAGTCCATAAGATGCTTGTTTGGGTCTTCATTCACCATGCCATGGAACTTTGGTAATTCTCTAATCAATCCCGGCTTGATCTCGAAAGTAGAGTTTGTTTGAATACACCCCCGTTGTGTATCAAGCCTATGAGAAGCCAAGTCCTTGAGTGTACGATTTGCATCACCCATTGCTTCTTCCTCTTCAACTTGTGGTTCATCTACGAATGAAACCTCTTGTTCTCCTTCTAGTTGTAACTCTTCTTCCACTTCTAACTCTTGATCTTCATTTGTGTCTTGACTTGGTTGGAGTATTGTGCCTCTTCGAGTAGCTATCCCGCACCTTGGATAATTCCAATCTTTAGAAGCCAGGATTAGGTACTCCGAAAACAATTATCGCAAACAAGTGAGAAACAAGACAAGAAAACAAAAAGCAAAGATAAAAGCGAAATTATAAAAAGAAACTAAAAACTTAATAACAAGCCGTATGCCTCCCCAACGGCACCAAAATTTGATCGGTTGTCAGCCGAGCAAAAATAATTTCACTTTCTCACTATACTAAATATAAATGAAGTACGTGGTAAGAAAGAGTTCGTTCCCACAGAGAGGCTTTTTTTGTTATAAAATTTCAGTCTCTTAGTAACCAAAGGGGGGATTTTTGTTTAAGCAAAGCAATAAAAATAATTGAAAGCAATAAAATGAATACAATAATCAATAAGGAGAAGATATTGGTCACGGGATGGTATCATTCACAAACATGTATTTTCATTTAATGACTAGAATTGGTATTTTAATCTCTCATTGACTAAAAGTCCTAGGATATCTTGATCGAAATAATATCCCGCTAATTCCCTGATTTCATCACAACCACATTAAAAGATGTATATGTGAATTCTTCATAGAAAGCAACCTAACGTGTCAAAGCACAATCAAGTTTAACTCCCTAAAAGCAATAAGTTCTATGGAATAAGACTAATCAATGCAAACGAACATGTAAAAGCATTAATCCGTTTTAACAAAAGTTATGATTTACTTGTGACTAGTAGGATATATCACTACAAGCACTACCCACAATTATGCTACTTAGAATCAGGAATAAACAACTTTTTCGTATTGAAAACCCTAATCTAGCAATAAGGATGAAGGCAAACTCAATCGATTCCGGACTCGACTAAACAAGCATTCAAACTATATAACACTATTAATTGTGAATCACAAACAATAAATTATTGAGACAAAACTAATTCATAGATTCAAATAACATGTTGAGAAATCAACTTTATCCCATAAGCAATAATATGTGTTTAGCTACTCATAGCTATGGTGTTTCATCATAAAAATATTAATTGAATATAAGAAGATGAACAAAAGCAAACCCTAGTAGCGTAAACAAACGCGGCTCTCCCCAGTTTCAAGAATAATACGTGATACCAAGTTATAGAAAACTTTTTCCTTTTGTAGCTTTTCATCCTTCCAAAACTAGGTCTTCAAAGCCCAAAGTCCAATAACAAGATGTCCACCAAGCCCATATGTGAGGAATACCCATGTGAAAATATGTCCCAAAAATAGTCGCCGGGAAACTGGTATTATGGTCGTAAATTGGCCGGAGAAGTGACCGGAAAAGAGCTCAGGTGACCGGCGAACTCCACCCACACACGGTCCAACGAGTCAACTCGGAAAGTCAGGCCAAGTCAAGCGATCCAGAGAGTCAGTCGGGTTAACTCGTTCAGATCAGCATCTTACTCAGCTGGATGGGCTGAGTGGCCAAGATCAGAGCCATTTTGCACAGCCATACATTGTTCTGCACCATCATTACACTTCACCAGAGCAAATCCAGCCATGATGGTTGTGCCTTCTTCACAGCTGCACTGCATATCATTGCCTATTTCAACCACCTGCAACTCATCCATCTTGCATACAACTCAATCCATTTGTTGTATCTCCCAACTTCAGTTGCATTCTCAAAAACTCAGTCCCTGCACTGCAGCTGCTTCACATTCTTGCAGCTCAACTCCAACAGCTGCTTACTAATTCAGCTCTGCAACATCATTCTCTTGCCTGAAATCATCAGCAGCAACAAACTCAACAAATTCAGTTCAAATCCCCCCTGAACCACTTTATCTTCAATTTCTCCTTATAGATGTTCTTCACTGGAACCCTAACTTCAAGCTCTTCTTGAACAGCAACAACCTCAACCCTTGGCTGAATTCAAACACCACATCACCTCCAAATCAACAGCAAACCCATGGCATGTATACATCAGTTCTTGTAGCTTTAACCTCATCCGCTAACTCGATTAACTTCACAGTTCAAGCCATACAACCCATATTTCTTCAATATCCCAGCAATCTCATTAATAATCATCGACTGCACCACCATCTCAACTAGCATCAGACTGTAGCAGCAGCTCAGCTTCCATCATTCCATTGCCATCCCCAGCAACTAGAAATCTCCTCAATCTTTTGTTAAACTCAGAACTGGTCACCAAAAGCAAGCAGTCCATCAAAACTGCAAGACTAACCGCTAGTCTGACCGCCTTCAATCCACACCTCCAAAGCCGCAACATTACCAATCCCCATTGCTCATTCCGTGCAATTCATCATAAACTCAGCACCACAGGCTCATAACCACTGTAACCAATCACAACAATTGCAAATGTACTTCATTCACCAACACTGCCTGCTGCATTCTTCCCTGTATTTCATGCATTCCAACACACACATCATTTCAGCTCACTTGCACCCTGCACGTCATAGACTTATCACCTGCAATACCAGAACTTCAACTGCAATCCAACTACCATTCCCTGCATTTTCCATAGCTTTGACTCCACCTCGAATCATCAACACTTCAAACCTATCTCAGAAACACCACTCAGACATCACCCTTGACACAACACAACCATCAGCTCAGTAAACTTGAAACTGGTTCACAACCATTACTCCATTTCTGATTTTATCTGTAACCCATCTCTCCAAATCTCCTCAAGAATCACCAGCATCTTCAATGAAAGAAATCTTCTTAGGTATCCAACTGAAACTACAAATGGCAACAACACAGAACTCAATTCCAACAGCGAATTCAACACCAAACCCATATCATCTCAGATCCTGCAATAACTTGACTTTTCCTCTCTAAATCGACCTCAATCATTAAACCCATCTTACTGCATCACCAGGTCCATTTCCGTAATTCAATTCCTCCTTAATTTCTCCCGCAGCAGTAGCAGAAACATCTTCTTGCTCATCTCAATTTCAAAACTGAATTAAAACCCTAACCTGTAGCTCATTTCACTGTCAAGTTCAGGTCACATCAAACCCTCAATTTCTTCTTTTTGTAGCAACAACAAACCCCATTTCATCTCAGAAACCATGTTCTAAACATTCATCTAGACTTGCAATTCTTCACTCCTTCTCTGCCTTCATTCTAGTGTAACAGATCCCCAATTTCTCACCATCTCGTCCCTCCATCAAATTACCAACAACCAAAATCAATTCGAACTCTTATCATCTGCAAACAAACCCATCTCAATCTTGTTCTCTATATATTAATGAAGTCGCCGTATTTTCCTTCTCTGAATTCATATTACAGCAGCAGCAGCCATGGCTTTTCTCGGCTTCAGGCAGAGTGAAAGAAAGAAAGTAAATGTTTCTCTGATTTTTAGGTATTGTGTAAGAAATGAGACTGGATATAGCCACCCAGGTAGAATATATAAGGGGTACTCAGAATGTCTTTAAGATGCAATGGTTGGCTTGGTTCAGCTCCTCTCCTAATAATAGTTGCACATGAAATGATGTTTTTGCCTTTTTCGCTCCAAATTGACGTTTTCTCCTTCTTTTGCTCCCAAGGACTCAATTGCACCTAATAACTCAAAACTAAACATAAGAAATGCAATTCACAAGAATAGTAACAAAGAAAGCATGATACTAGATATAAAATTAGGTATTTTACAACACCTATCAGCCTACATCCCTTCATCTGTCGGACCTTGTCCATTTGATGTGGTTTCAATCGGGCATATGTTGGGTGTCCTAAAATAGTTTTAGATGGAGGATTGTTGTGACGACCATCCGGTATACTATACAAACTCCATAGATGAGTTTCATGATGCCTTTTGAAAACAATCCTGAACGGGCATTGAATCTTCTTGGACGAAGTTTTGTAGACCCTCGTCGTCTTCTTCTCATAATTGTAATTCTTCCCTTTGTGACTTTATTTTTTATCCCCCGCTCTCTCGCATACCATCTCCATTTGCTTGAAATCGACGTGTTTGCTTTGAACAACTACACACATCTTCTATTTTGCCTTGAAAATAATTCATTCCTTTACCTCAGCCTTAATTAGTTTTCCATGTCTACATTGAACAAATAACACGTTCATGAGAACACTAATTCAGAAATTTTGAAAACGATATACATCGATTCAAACAATAAAAACGTACCAAATCGGTGATATAGTGTTGGGAGGTATCCGGACCGATAGTGGAAACGGGTTCAGGTTGAGAGCTCATCTGTACAACCAACTACATAAGAAGAATACATTTGTAAATACAGAATCGTCAAGTTATAAGATGTTAAATTGATGACTTTTTTTTTAGTTTTCCATTTCAAGGGTCGTCATCTTTAAATTTGCAGAACGATGACCCTTAAAGTTGTCACCTTGTTATACAGGTTAACGACTTATTTTCCTGAAACTCTGGTCTTGAGTCGTCCGGTTGTGTTTTAGCATAACAACGACCCTTTTTCAAAAACTGACAACTCAACTTAAACGTTGACGACTCCACATTGACACATATAGACCATTCTGTTCGGTTGTAACCTTGGTCGTTACATGCTATACATACAACATGACGACTCTTTACGAATTTGCAAATTTTGAAAATCAACGGCAACTTTGACTAATACGAGCAGTTATTGCACAGTTGGGAAAAAGGAAACCGTTTTTTTTTATATAAAAACTAGCCGTTGGGTGTTTTTTTCCTATAAAAGGAGACCTATCCCTTTCAAAGTTTTTCACCCATCACTTGCAATCTTCCCAAATCAATCACCCATCACTTTCAAACACTAAAAATGGCTCCAACTCCGTTCAATAATCAAGAAGATGTTGTTATTGTTAGAGCACACACCACTCTCACGAAGCACTCCATTGAGGAAGCGCAATGGGTGGCCAGTAATGAAGACCCAACCAGAGGGTCGTACCTTGGGTTGGATCAATCATCCAATGCTTGTTGGAAACGTGTATTTAAGGTTTTTAAAGCACTAAATGAAAATCGTCATAGAAGGACGCTCCGGCAGATAAGGGAAAGGTACGATTATTTATACAATGAATGCGTATTGCTGAGAGACTAATTGAAAGCTCCGGCTAACGCTCTCCCCAACGAACCTCAAGCAGATAGAGTAATTTTGTGACTCAATAGGTCGTTCATCAAAAATTATTTCTTTGGTTATGTTTTTTCAACAATGCTAACTTATAAAAAAATTGTTTTTCCAGTACTCTTTGGGTCGGAGCCAATAGGAATTAAAGTACGGCCATGAGTTTTTGCACGATGACTGCAATACTCTCTTGGAGGAAATTGAATGGCAATTCGCCGCATATAATTAAACTCTTTAAGGTTTTCAAGCAATGTATTGAACTATTTTATGTCTTTTCCTTATATTTTATTTCATAGTACATGTATGTGACAATTGCATTGCTTAGCCTGTTTTTAAAACTTAATGCTCCTAGGAATTGAACTTAATTAGCACAAGGCGTTAGGTTATTCTTTAGGAAAAATTCACATACGCATCTCTAATGTGTGTGTTGATGAACTTGGGAAATTAATAGATTATCTTGCTCTCTTGATACTCTAGGCTTTTGATGATAAAGAGATTAAACTGTAATTCTAATCATATATTCAAGTATTAGTTCAAGATTGAAGATGAACTCATCTTTCTCTCATTGATTACTTTCTCCAATTTACTTTGCTTTTAATTTACTTCTATTGCTTACATAAAAATCAGAAATCCCCCAATTGGTTACTTTAGGAAATTGAATACATAATAGCTACAACTACCTCTCTGTGGAAACAAACTCTTTCTTATCATATACTTTAGGAAAGTGAAATTATTTTTGATGCATACGACAGCGATCAAATTTCGGCTTAAGTTTTTAGTTTCTTAGTTTTTGTTTTTTCTTATATCTTTGCTTTTTATTTCTTGTCTCTTGTTCTCACTTGTTTTCGAGAATCGTTTTTCAGGTACTAATCCCTGGCTCCCAAGAATTGGAATTATCCAAGGTGCGAGATAACTACTCGTGAAGGAACAATACTTCAAGCAAGACTTGACGAGATGGAAGAACAAGAGTTTGACGTAGCGGAAGCGTAATAATTTGGATCAAGGATCCAAAAGGTAGTGAAAACTAGTGTGAAATCAATAGATTCACAAAAGCTATAAGAAAACTAGAGAACAATAACTAAATAAAATATCTTTGATAAATCAAATAAGATAATAATGTTGAATGTGTAGAAATTCTACAAGGCTAGGCCTTCTTATATAGGCTTCACTATTTCCTAAAAGTAATAAAACTAGAAAAGGAAATCATACTAAACTAGGAAACTAATATGTTCTAGAATAGTTATAGAATAGGTAAATCATAAATTAGGAAATAATATGAGAAATAGAATACGGTTTGACACTAATGTCAAACAGGATTGACTTTGTCTAGATGTTCTACATCGTGCCCCCTTCTTGAAAAGAACTCGACCCGAGTTTAATGTTGGAAGAGAGACATCATCGCGGAAAGTAAGGAAAGATATCCTTAACATTGAATGTGGACGAAATGTTCATATTAGATGGGAGGTCGACAACATATGCATTGTTGCTGATCTTCTTGAGAATACGGATATGACCCATCTTCTTATACTTCGTCTTGTTGTATGTACCCGTCGGGAAACGATCCTTGCTTAAGTACACCATAACCATATCACCAACTTCATAGGATTGAAAACGACGTCGACGATCAAGATCTATCTTGTACTTGGCATTAGAAGCTTCCAAGTTTTTCTTTACCTTATCATGTAGCACTTGTAGGGACTCTATCATGTGATCTCTGCCACAACATTGGAACTAGAATGGATGGTAAAGAAACGAGATCCAATGTATGGTTAGGAACCTTGGAATAAACAATCTGAAAAGGTGCATAACCTGTAGACCGATTAGGAACTGAATTATAGGCGAACTCGCCTTGAGCGAGAGATATATCCCATTGTCTAGGCTTGTCTCCTGGATAAACAACGAATAAGATTCCCTAATAATCGGTTTACTACTTCAGCTTTGCCCATCTGTTTGTGGGTGAGTCGTGCTACTAAACGTAGTTTGGTTTGGAGACGAGTCCAAAGTGTCCTCCAAAACCAACTTAAGAACTTAGTGTCTCGATCAGAAGTAATGGTCTTTGGAATACCATGTAAACGGACTATCTCACGGAAGAAAAGATTTGTCGTAGTCACAGCATCCATAGTCTTCTTACAAGGAATAAAATGTGCCATTTTTGAGAAGCGATCAACAACCACAAAAACGAATCATGAGCTCTTTGGGTTCTTGGTAAACCTAGCACAAAATCCATTGATATATCTTCCCAAGGAGTATCTGGAACTGGAAGAGTAATGTATAATCCTGTATTTTGTACATGACCCTTACTTCGTTGACAAACCATACAACGTCGCACAAAATCATGGACATCCTTTTTGAGAGAATTCCAAAATTATTGAGCTTCAACTAGAGATACAGTCTTATCTCGCCCGAAATGGCCAGAAAGACCACTGCTATGTAACTCCTTAATAAGGTGTTCATGAATGGAACCATCAGGAATGCATAAGCGGCTACCTTTAAAAAGAAATCCATTATGTAAAACAAAATTACCCGTACCTTGTTGTGCGGAGGAACATTTCTGCCATAGTAAAGAAAAGTCTGGATCGTTAGGATATAACTCTTTAAAGGGAGTCAAATGCAATCACTTCAAGACGGATAGTAACAAGGAGTAATTCACGGTACTATGATTTGTGAAACGGCTTAGTGCGTACGCAACCTTGTTGTTCAAACCAGACTTGTGCTGAATAGAGAAAGTATATTCTTGCAAGGTAGAAATCCAACTTGCATGCATTCTATTGGATGGTGATTGATTCTGAATATACTTGAGGGATTGGTGATCATACAAGACAAAATCCTTGTGTATTAAGTAGTGTCTCCATTTTCGTAGTGCACGAATCACAGCATAGAACTCTAACTCATAGGTAGACCACTTTTGACGAGCTTCGGTGAGTTTTTCGCTAAGAAATTCAATGGGTTTACCTTTTTGGGACAAAACAGCACCAACTCCTAATATGGAAGCATCAGAATGTACTTCAAAAAACTTTGTAGTTGCAGGAAATCCCACACTACACCCCTCACTATAATTCACTCAACTAATCCATTGGAAGATGAACAACTATGAATGTTTATTAATTATCTTCTTGAAATGTCTACACAGAAAATAGAACTACACTTAAGAAATTACAAACACTCTTTAAGTTTCTCTCTCTTAATGACTTGTTTTCCAATTCAAAAAGAACCCCTACAAATGCACTCACTCATCCCTTTATATAGGGTAATACACAATGGATGACAGCTAGACTGTCCTTTATTTTCGGGAATGTCTCGCGAAGTGTCGCAAATGTACAAGTATTCATAATCGCGACACTCCTTAACCTTCGCCAGGTTTCATATCTTCCTCTCGTCATCCGTTACGTCATTCATTTTAGTTCCCTGCGACTCCCTCGCAATGTTGTCGTTTATTATTCTCGCGAGTTTTGTATGTTGCGATATAATGATCCTACATCTTGCCTCTTCTCATGTCTTCTCTGCGAAGGAGAGAATGTCATGAGAATCAATATTTTGAATCGCCGCAACCGTTTATCTATACCTATTTCAGTCTCGTATTTTCACACGGACTTTATTACAGATGTCTATTCTTCCATTCTTTTCTTGACACGTCTCTTTCAACCGTTTATTCTTGACCATTCACGTCCCCTCTCGCATTAAATGCATTCGTTTTACCCGAGGATCTTTCTCTCTATATATAGTTTTCATATCCTTCTCTTTTCCTCTTTCGTTTTCCCTCTGCAACTTTTCTTTAACTTTCTCCTTCCGCAATTTGCGCTTCTGTTACTGCAAATCTTCAATCTTTCTTTCTTTTTTTTTTTTTTTATTCTCTTAATCTTCAATTCTTTATCCATTCCCATACTGACAATGGCTTCACTTAGTCGTATATACAAACCTCGTTTTAATGAAACTCAAAAGAAGTTGCAAGAGAAAGGTTTCACCCTATCTACCATTCCTGATCAAGAATCTTCATCTATACTTACTGCAAAGCCGTTTTCTCGATCATCAATGTGATGATCAAAAATTATAATCTCGCTAGGTCAACTCCTCAGCAGACTTCCCATTCCCTTATATGATCCTGAGATACCACTCTTCTATGAAATCCTTTCCCATCCGAACTTCTCGCGAGCTGTCTATCAGTTGAGCGGCGACTGTATCCGCCTAATGCTTGAGTTCGCCAACCGTGGCGCTGGCAAAGGATCTTTATACCCTGATAGTGTCAAAGACCCCAAGTTCGTAAACTTAGAAATAGTCACTAAAAAATACACTGTAGAGAACTTTTTTGAGAATTATGAAGTAATAAGCATGAGAAATAAGAAGTCTCGCTGGGGCGCTCGGTTGAAAAGAAAATATAATATCCCTGAGGATAAATTACTCATGCAAGATATCGATTGGCACTCGGGCAACAATACTACTCCTCGCCACTCCAAAGATGAGAAATGGTGGGTTGTACCCTTGTTTTTAAGCGGACCTTACATAGCAGGTTCGCATGTACTCCCTGCGAATCTCGCAAACTATCATCCTTGGGAATTTAAATGGCCCGAGAAGGCAAAAGAGGTATGTATTCAAATTTTGCTTTTCCAATCTCTCTTTCCTCTTGTACTTATTGAGTTTGTAAAATTTCCAGATTGACAAATTGAGGAAAAGCTACAAGATAAATCCATTGGCAAGTACTCGCAATACTTCGATCGCTTACTGATGAAGTAAGAAATATCCTTTTTTGTTATTTAACAATATTGTTGCCTCTATTTCTTATCTTCATTTGTATGCGAAGGTTGACGCCGAGGAAATGGAAGCTGCGAAGGTTAAAGGCAAGAGTAAAGCCAATGTTCGCAAGGATAAATCTTCTGCTCCGTCATCTAAGAAACGAAAACTCAATCTTCTCCTCATCTTAGTTCAAGTTCAGAATCTTCTGGCGAGGATGATAATGATATGAATTCATCTTTCACAAAGGAGACTCAATCAGCCGACTCTCCTATGGAACAATTGTCCAGCATCTTCTCAGATTCTCTTCAAGGAGTAGGAGATGCTCGCCTAACTTCTATATGCGAGGCTCTCGCCACCGTGTGTAATGCTACATTACTGGATGGCAATGACTCTTTCAATGGGGTTTCTAGATCTGTGTCCCCTAGCTTTTTAAATGCACTTAACTCGTTGGTATGTACGAACTCATATTTCCCTTCCGATTTCAATTTTTAACTTATATCTTAACAATCTTTTTATCTTCCTTCACAGGCTGGAAAAACTTCTTTTGTAGTTGCCTCAGATCTTGAAAGGAGGTACAACATTCAATTGAAAAAGAATACTAAACTTTGCACAAAGATTAAAGAATTAGAAGTTGAATCATGAGATCTCGCGAAAAATCCAAAGAACTGAGATCGAGTCTTCTACCCAAAAGAACAAAGTTACCACTCTTCAGAGCGCTAATCAGCAACTTTATGGTATAAAATTTGTCTTTCCTTATTACTTTTATTTTATCAGTTGCATGTTGTTACCTGACTTATCACTTTCGCAGATATATATAACCTCTCCGAAGAAGCTATTCTTCTCCATTCATTTCCCGAACCTATGGATAACGACATTCTTCTCGCTCATCTCAACAACTCTTTAAGTAGTTCGTCGAACAAAGGTAATTCCCTTTCATTAAATGAACTCCAAGCCAAATATCGCCTCTTAGAAATTGAGCACAGATCTAGTTTAAGTGCAGCCAACCAATTTAAACAAATGTACCTTGAGTCTCATAAGAAAACCAAAATTTTAAGAAAGAAAATTAGTGACCATATAGATGACAAAGATCGCATTGCTAACAATGGTGCACAGGCATTAGCAACATTTCAAAAGTCCTTTCTCGAAGTACAAATTGAGCGAGATGAATTGCTTCGCCAGAATTCCTTACTTAATGAGCGAGAAGATCAAATTCGTTCACTCCTTGTTATAAATAATGATGATGAATTCGCTTGGGCCGCGAAAGTTTTAGATAACGCCAGGAATAACTTAGGTGTTGATGTTAGTCTTCATGCCGAGAATACTTCCTTGGTTAAAGATATGATATCTGACAGAGAAGGTTATTTATTATACCTTGCTGTTTCTTATCTCTGTAGTATTGCTGCCAAATTGTTAACTTATCGTTGCTTATTTGCAGAATCCGAAAAAAGATTTCAAGCAAGGATTGGAGAACTTGAATCTGAAAAAGAACAACTCGCAAAGAATCTCTCCCTTCGCGAGAATAGATATTCCAGGTTGAAGAAGCAATTTCAAACTACAGTATCAAATTTTAATAATGATGTTGTTCGCTTTCGCAACCAAGCCATGGAATTTGTTTGTAATGATCACAACATCCCTCTTAGTTCATATCCTTTTCTTGATGAAGAAATTCTTGAAAATTTGCCTGTCTCGTACGTTTCGATAGCGGGTCGTCAAGAAGAAAATCTCGACGACGAGAACGATACAATTGAAGAATCAGATAAGGAAGAAGGATCAAGAAAGAAATAATCTCTTTTGTTTCTTTCGCGTCCTGTAACATCTGTACATATGTATCTTCCGTTTCTGTAACTCTTTGTCGTAAACTTGTTGGATAATCAAACGTGAATTCCATCTTCATTTCCCTTTCTTTGCATGTATTGATCTAGCGCTTCTTCCTTGTAAATACAACCTCGCAAGCATTATAAATGTATGACTTCATCATATGAAGATGAATAAAAATGTTTTATCCTTTCCATTCCCATACTTGCCTCTGTTATTTATCTTCAAATGAAAGATTTAGTTATCAGTGAAGGATAGATCTTCTGACCTCATTTTTTTTTTTTTTTTTTTTTTTTTTTGAAATGTATCTCCATTGATGTTGAAGTTTATCATTGCGACGAGGTCGCAGGTATCTCCATTGATGTTGAAGTTTATCATTGCGACGAGGTCGCATGTATCTCCATAAATGAAGAAACCTACTTATCTCGCCTTATCATTTTTGGTGGTCTTCTAAGTAAGACCTTCCTAGTTAAAGGTCTTACTTTGCCACCCCTTATTGCGACAAGATCGCAGGACGTCTTTACACTTGCATGTAAAAACCCATTGACCTTGCCTTATCATATTACAAGTATTTTTGCCTCTTCAGGATGTTTTGCTTGCGACAATATGACAAAGTTTAAATTCCCTTTGCGAGAATATAATTCCATGACATTGGCGTCTTTGCGACGAAATCGCAGACGTCCATACACTTTCGTGTAAAGACCCATTGATCTCGTCTTACCCTCGCGTTAGTATTGTTGCCTCTTCAGATCATTGCACAAATATGACAAGCCTAAGTTTCCTTGCGGAAACAGAGCCTCATGACATTTGCGTCTTTTGGCACTTATCACTCCCTAATGGAGGGTTCCGCCTTATCATCTCCCGGTTGCCCCTTCAAGGAGGCGTACATCGGCCATATAAGGCTAGCTCCTCCCATCCGATCTTAACAACAACCAGCTTGTTTTCGCAGCCTCTTATCCCTTATATCTATAGGGTTTATGGTTACAAGGCTGCACCCTAAGTGGAGTTTTTCTTCGGGCGAGTGCAAGATGTGCCAAGACTTGTCAAGAGTGGTAAAGAAGCTCCAACGCTCCCCGCACTCTTGACTCAACCGTGTACCTCGCGCCTTGGTCATACACCGACTCCTTGGAAGAGACCCTCGGGCGTCCAACCGAGTATAACCTTATATATATAGTTGGAAATCCAAGGTATCTCTCCTGATAGGCTTTCATGGGCCCCAAATCTACATGACCCAAAGTTCCAGGAGCGGTGTAACCTTTTCCCCGAGCCATGTCAAGAGATACCCCTTATATGACGCACTTTAGGTCTTACATTTGCCTCTTACGAAATATCATTCGCGAACTAGGTGTACGCCATAAAGGTTCGTCCCATTCATTTACTCATTCATTGTTGTTAAATCATTCAATCATTCATATTTAATTGCTTCTTGATATTTAGCTTGCAAAGCCATCGCACAATTCTGTTTCATTTGTTGTATTTCCATTTTTCTCTCAAATTCTCGTACATTCTTGTTTGCGAGATTCTCGCGCATCATTTCTTCAATTATTACTTACTTTGATATATCTTTGTTGATTATTTATTTCTTATGCCTTTTGTTCATTGCACTCTTTGCCTCTTCGTCATCCCAATCCTTGGAGGACTCCTTTCCATCATAACATTCGCCTACCTTCATGCATTCACTTGCGACACTTCGCGATGTATCTTCATTTCTTATCTCTATAATATCCACCATCAACTTCTCTTTTCTCTCGTTCATCTTTCATATTCTGTTTCCAACCCTTCCTTTTAGCATTTCTTTCTTCGCAGCTCTCTACATCAACCTCGTAACATTTTTGTCCCTCCTTCCAATCTCCCTTTATAATTCCAATACCATTTGGATGGGTAAACTTTATACATTGATGGTATGTTGATGCTACTCCCAAGATTTCATGCAGCCATGGCCGCCCAATCAATGCATTATAAGGAGACTCCACGTCAACCACACAGAATAAAACATCAGTTGATAATCCTTGTAAAGGTATTCTCATGTGAACCTCTCCCTTAGGCTTGTTCGCCGTGCCGTTAAAACCGTATATTTTGTATGTCGAGGGGATCAAATTCTCATCTTCTCCTCCCATAGTCTTATAAGTATGGTAGAAAAGAATATTCACCGAACTTCCTAGATCGATTAGGATTCTATTGATCGCCCAAAGAATTTTCTCGCTTCATCATCTTCTCCATCAACTGGTTTTGGATTAATTTCCAACTTTACCACCAACGGGCTATCATGTACTTCTCTTCCTTTGGGTACTTCATCCGCAGAGAAAGAAATAATCTGCCTACCACTCTTTCAATCGCGACGTTCTCGCCAAAGTTCATTACTTCTTTATCATCGCATCCTCGCAAAAAACTCTACTGAGCACGTTATCATGAAAATCTTCAATTGTACGATATGAATGAACGATAGAGTTGCAAAATAGATTTTTGGCTTTTGCTCCAACTTCTATTACAAACGCTTCTTTTCCCTTTTTTGAGACCGTTCTATGCATTTCTGATGGTGATGGTGTTGGTAATTTCCCGTCCTTTCTCTTCATCTTTTAGAAAATGATTCAACTTCCTTGATCAATCATTCCGAGAATGATTCTCTTTATGTTTCGCAGTCATTTGTTAGATGCCCATGAAAGCGGTGGTAAGAACAAAACTCATGACTTCACACCCTGTGGTGGTTCACTCCCGCATTCCATGGTGCTGGTATGTCCTCCATTACAAGTATAGCTTCCCAAATTTTTTCCACACTAGCATTTAGTGGTGGCATTTTGATCTCTTCCCATACTACTCGCGATTTCTCGCCTCCATGATTATTCTCGCCTTCGTCCTCCATAAGTTTCTTGCATATGATCTAATCTCTGAATTTTATTATTGTTGCCGCGATTATAGTAGTTCCTTTCTCTCTCAAACTCCTCCTGATCACGGCTCCCCATAGCCACTATTTTCTGTTGTCCATCATCAACTCTCTTTTCTGGTTGCCCTTGCGAAGTGCTCGCCACTGTGTTTAAAAATTTTGGTAACAAGCTTGCATTCGCAGCATTCGAACTTGTATTCGGAACTGGGTAAGATTCCATTTCATTTTGTCTTTCTTCTAAGGCAATATATTCTTCCTGGAGTTCTCGCAGTTCAGCCATCGTAATCGTATTTTTAATTCTAAAAATCTGAATGTATAACAAACTGGTTGCGAACAGAGCGTTTACAAATGATAAAATGAGATATCTTTCTTCTACCCTTCCAGCCATTTTGCTGCACATTGTCCTCCATCTCATTGTCAAATGTCTTAAGCTCTCGCCAATTCTTTGTTTCAGTCCGAATACATCTTCAATTCCTGGTCGCGAGGAGTTGTTACTTATATACGCTCCCAAGAATGTAGCTTGTAAATGGTTGAATGACGAGATTTTTTTTCTGGGTAAACCTTCAAACCATTTCAGTGCTTCTCCCATTAAGCTTGATGCAAAATATTTGCACTATATGGCATCATGATTCTCCCACTGCAACATACATCTCATATAATCCTTGATGTGTTGTATCGCGCAGGTTGTTCCATCAAAAATGTTGGTTAATGCAGGCAAATTGCATTTAGGAGGTATTCCTCCCATTTGTACTTCTAGTGTGAAGGGATTCTTCGCAGCTTCTGCGATGGCTTCATCCAATTGTCTTCTTCCTCCTTCCCTTCTACTATTCAACAATTCTCTCATTTCTCGCCAGCTTCTTTCAAGATTTGCTCATTTGCCTCAGAATTTGATTCTGCTGGTCTTTTTAGCTCTGCTTCTCTCCTCCTGTGCTCATGCCTGCTTTGACTTTCTTGTTCGTTATTTTCTTCTTTCCTTTCCCTGCGATTTTCTCCTTCATCAATTCGCACACCATTATATCTATTGTTCTCTCTTCTGGGCTGTCTATCAGCTCTCCTCTGTATTCTCTCGTATTCTTCATTGATATTTCTATTGACACGATTTTGTTCTCGCCTTCTTTCTCGGTTGTCGTGATTATTCTGCCGGATTGCTTCTTCCAGTTCTTGATTTTCCACTTCTGCTCTTACTCTTTACCTCTCGCGAGCTAAGCGTGCTTGTTCAACATAATGTCTCTCAATGTCATCCTCGATCTCTTTTTGCCTTCTCAATGCTTCTCCCTCGTGCAATATTACTCTTCCTTCAGCGGCTGGATTATTCGGTCCCTGAAATCGCCTATTTCCGTGATTTTCCCCATTCTGCTCATCTTGGAAATTCTCGGGATGGGGAATATAACGATCTTCTGCTTCCTCTCTTCTTTCGTGATGTTCTGAGCTTGGATTTTGTATTTCTCGTTGGTTTTCTACCTCGGTATTTTCTGGTAAAACTCTCCTTCTTTCTTCCCTAGTCGATCTTGAACTCGATCTCGCAGTGCTTCTTGATCTTCTATTTTGCAATCTCATATTTTCCATCCTTAACTCATGATTATGTCTTGTCAAATTCGCTCGTTCCTCTGCCTCTATTCGTCTCTCTTCATGTATTGTCTGTCTCAATGTTTCTAATGCTGCGATTTCTTCATTTCCTGGATTCATTTCCCCATTCATTCCTTGATCTCCTCCTCCTTGTCCATTGTTCACCAACTGCTGCTCTTCTTCCCTTTCATCCTCAGAATCCGACCTCCAAGTGTGCACACTTACTCTATCGTAATCCACAGCTTGCATTTGCTATCGGGGGAATTAAAGGTTGAATGTGATTCTCTTCATCATTCCTCATGTTCATCCTTGACGATTCTCCTGTTTCATTTCTCCTTTCTCCAGCAAGTCTTCCACTTCTTCTCACTGGTTGTTCAAGTACATTTCTTCTTCTAGCCATTTCTCTTTTAGTAAACTTTTGAAAATTATCTCAAATTTCTTTCCTGCTAATTCAAATTCTTCCAAATCTCTATGTCAATCTTTTCTCAGTCCCTGTTTCTAGCGCCAATATGTAGTTGCAGGAAATCCCACACTACACCCCTCACTATAATTCACTCAACTAATCCATTGGAAGATGAACAACTATGAATGTTTATTAATTATCTTCTTGAAATGTCTACACAGGAAAATAGAACTACACTTAAGAAATTACAAACACTCTTTAAGTTTCTCTCTCTTAATGACTTGTTTTCCAATTCAAAAAGAACCCCCCTACAACAGACTCACTCATCCCTTTATATAGGGTAATACACAGTGGATGACAACAGATCTGTCCTTTATTTTCGGGAATGTTTCGCGAAGTGTCGCAAATGTACAAGTATTCATACTCGCGACACTTCTTAACCTTCGCCAGGTTTCATATCTTCCTCTCGTCATCCGTTACGTCATTCATTTTAGTTCCCTGCGACTCCCTCGCAATGTTGTCGTTTATTATTCTCGCGAGTTTTGTATGTTGCGATATAATGATCCTACAAACTTGATTCAGCTTCATCTGTCCGTAAGAACCTTTTATCCTTCCAACTGTCAGTAATAGGAGCTGCGATAGATCCGAAATCCCTTATAAATCGACGGTAAAAGGAAGCTAAACCATGAAAATTTCGAGCTTCAGATGATGTCTTCGGAGTAGGCCAATCACGAATAGCTGTGATTTTGGAATCATCTACTTGAATACCATCAGCAGAAACAACGTAACCCAAAAACAGAACCTTAGAAGTGAAAAATTGACACTTCTTTAGATTGATAAATAATTCATTCTCCTTGAGAGCGTTAAAAACAACCCACAAATGAGAGCGATGTTCCTCTTCAGACTTAGAATAGATAAGGATATCATC
The DNA here is from genome assembly GCA_023531295.1 of Papaver armeniacum. Classification (NCBI taxonomy): domain Eukaryota; kingdom Viridiplantae; phylum Streptophyta; class Magnoliopsida; order Ranunculales; family Papaveraceae; genus Papaver; species Papaver armeniacum. The sequence goes on along the minus strand of JAJJWW010002008.1, from coordinate 288,564 downwards.
GAAATAAACCACAACAAACTTACCAATGAAAGGTTGTAGGACTTGATTCATAAGCCTCATAAACGTACTTGGAACATTAGACAAGCCAAATAACATAACAAGCCACTCGAAGAGACCATCCTTTGTCTTAAATGCAACCTTCCATTCATCCCCAAGTCGAATTCGGATCCGATGATACCCACTTTTAAGATCAATCTTAGAAAATATTATGGAACCGGAGAGCATATCAAGTATATCATCTAATCTTGGAATTGGGAAACAATAGCGGATTGTGATCTTCTTAACAGCTCTACTGTTGATACACATACGCCAAGTTCCATCTGTTTTAGGCACAAGAAGGGCTGGAACAGCACAAGGGATCAAACTAGGTTGTATGAAACATTTAGACAGCAATTCATCCACCTATCCTCAAAGTATATCATGCTCCTTAGGGCTCATACGGTAGTGTGGAAGATTAGGCAAACTTGCACCAGGCATGAGATCTATTTGGTGTTGAATATTTCTCATAGTTGGCAAAAAATCAGGCATATCAGATGGTAAAACGCATGCAAACTCATCTAGTAAGGACTGCACTTGAGTAAGAATAGTTGTAGGAAGGTCAGGAGTAGAAGGTTGTACAACTAAGGCATAGATCGTACCTGATTCTTGTGCATCAACTAAGATGTCCGGGGAAACCAACATCGTAGTCTCTTCTTGTTGTAGACTTGGATTAGGTTTCTCATAAGATGTTTGCAATATGATTTTGTTTCCATTGTACATGAATGAATACATATTAGCTTTACCTATATAAGTCACATCCACATCGTATAGCCATGGGCGTCCAAGTAGTATATGGAAAGCACTAATATCCACAACATCACAGACCACCGTCTCATTGGAAGTACCAATTTTAAACGACACGAGACATTGAGAATCTACATTATTTTTGCTGTTATTGTCGATCCAACCAATAGAGTATGAGTTAGGATGTGGATGAGTAGCAAACTGCAGCGTATCCACCAATCTAGATGAAACAATGTTTTGACAACTACCACTGTCAATGATCATATCACAAATCTTGTTCTGGACACGGCATTGAGTGCGGAACAAACGATTACGAGTTGGATAGTCAACACGAGGAACAGATAATAGATTCTAATAACATAGCAATAATCTCCTTTATCTCCTTTCTCTCGCATATGTAGGAATATCTTCCATATTTCCAATAACTTCTTCACTTTCTTCCTCATACACATCAGCCGGCTCTTCTTCGTCATCAATGTACGCCCACTTCTACATTGGTTTGATGTATGACCTGGTTGCTTACACTTATAGCACTTGTTTTCAGTTGGGTATGCATAAGGATTTTGAGGTTTTGGTCTAATGTGTGGAGCATTACTAGGCAGGGGTGGATGTGGTGGAGTCTTTGTGGTAGGTGGGGTTTGGGAAGAAGAAGGTTGGGTGGTAGTGGTAGTGGTAGTAGGAGAATTACGGGACTGGAATGGAGAAGGTTGTTGCCTATTAGGAAAATTTTGAAACGAAGGTTTTCTAGGGTAAGAGAATGAGGATTTTGGGTATGGTTGTGGAGAAAGCATGAAAGATTCTATCTTTAAAGTATTATTAATGATAGAATGAAGAGAAGTATATTGTTGAGTAGCTAACCTTTCTTGTATACTCCAATCAAGTCCATTGATGAACCGCCCAATTGTTTGATCAACCGTCTCATTCAGCTGGTTCCGAGATAACAAACGAGAAAATTTTGTTACATACTCTTGTACCGTGCGGTTGCCTTGGCGACAGTTTTGCAAACTGATGAACAAGGTTTGCATGTAGTCCGGAGGAAGAAATCTTCTCTTCAACAATTGTTTCATGGCTGTCCATGATTGAACTGGTCGTAACCCTTGATTGGATCATTCTATTTGAAGATGATCCCACCATGAGGAAGCTGGTCCAGTAAACTTGAAAGCAACAAGCTCTACTTGTTGATCTTCAGGTATGCGCATTTAAGCAAGGAAGCGATCAACCGTACACAACCAATCTAAGAAATCTTCAATGTGTAAGAGTCCATCAAACGGGGTTATATCAGCTTTGGGGAAATAGTTTTGTGGATTTCCAATGTTCCTTTACTGGCGTGGTGGTGGAGGATAATAATATGGCTCATAATCTTCAACATCAATTTCCTGTTGCTTTGTAGAAGATTTGAGCAAGTTTTGGGGAGTAGAGTAAGAGATGAAATCTTCAAAGAATTCAAATTGTGGGGTTGTGTAAGTTGAACAAGAAGAATATAATGGACTGGATTGCAATGGATGATAATATGATTTATTTTGGGAGGCGTAATGGATGGAAGAAGGTTGGGAAGAGGCTGGGGGAGTTTGAAGATTGTAGTTGCAGGAAATCCTACACTACACCCCTCACTAGATTTCACACAACTAATCCATTTGAAGATGAATAACTATGAATTTTATTGATTATTTTCTTGAAATGTTTACAAAGGAAAACAGAACAAAGCTGAAGATATTACAATCACTCCAAATTTTCTCTCTCTTAATGACTTGCTTAACAATTCAAAAGAACTCTCTCTACAACAGACTTATTCAAACCTTTATATAGGGTAGTACATAGTGGATGATAGCTAAGCTGTCCTTTATTTTCGGGAATGACTCGCGAAACATCGCAAGTGTACAAGTGTTCGCTCTCGCGACACTCCTAAATCTCGCTAAATCTTCACACCTTACTCATGTTCTGGCTATCGTCATCCCTTGCGTCATTTTTGTTACTTCCTCGCAACACCTTCGCGATGTCGTTGTTTATTAATCTCGCGAAGTATAAATGTCGCGATATTCTGATCCTACATCTTGCCTCTTCTCATGTATTCTCTGCGAAAAAGAGAATGTCATGAGAATCAACATTTTTAAATGCCGCAATCGTTTGTTTTCTATCCATTTTTTGTCGACAAGATTCCGTGAATTTAGGGATGACTGTTTACACGTATCTAAAATTGCCCTTTTTACCGGCATATTTATTGTTATCCGGTTACTCTTTTCTCATCTATTTAAGGAAGAATTCCTTATGAAAATTCTTCTTTTCTTTTACTTCATCTTCTTCACTGTCTGCAACTTTATTCTGTTGTTTTTCTTCATCATCTTCTTCATCGTCTTTCTGCTATAATTCTTCTGCTACTGTTTCTATGGCGTCAAGGTTCGTTAATTTTGCTAATTTTGATCATTTCATGATTGATCTCTCTTATTGAAGTCTTTTATTTGGATATTGTTCTCCTTTTGATGTTTCCCTTGCCATTTTTGTTTCAGCAAGAATAAATCTAGCACCAAATTCACCGTTACAAACCCTAATATCTCCATGGGCTCGCAACCGAAATCCATTTCGCAACCGAAATCCACTGTCTCTAAGAGAAAGTCTGCGAATGACAAGGTATTTAAGAAACATTTACTCTTTTAATAACAATATTGTTGCCTCTGTTTCTTATTTATCTTGTAATTCGCAGGATGACAGAAATGTTGATAAGTCCCCCAAGAGATCTCGCCATTCTAAACCTGTTTCACCTGTTGTTTCCTTTCCCCTATTCAAACTTACAACTCCTTCTGCGAAAGCTTCGCAAGATATTCCTTCCGCTTCTTCCAAAGATAACACTTCTACGCCTGAACTTCTTATAGATCAACTCCCTCATAACAGTCCCATTGCGAATGAGCCTACTTCTTCTTCCTTTGTTGATGCCTCTGCCATTCCTCCAATCATTAACCTTCACGAGATTTCTCCTTCTTGTGATATTCCTTTAACAAAAGATGATTCACTTCTTTCTTCTTTTTCTGAGCAAATCCCTCTTACCAAAGAAAATTTAGAAGGAATAGATGTGGCCTTCAAAGTCCTATCAGATATCGTGAATGATGCTAAAAAGACTTCTGTTGACCCTATCAAGTCTAATATTTGCGAGATTTTGAGTAAGCATCTTGGTCCTGATAAGATTTCGCAAACATCCTTGGAACAAGAAATTAACACTTTGAAGAATGATCTCCAAACTATGACTGCAAAGTGTAATATTCTCCATCTTGAGAATCAAAAACTTCAAAATATCTCGCTGGATCGTGATAATCTTCGCAAGAAGAATGAAGAATTAAAAGGTATACTTTGTCTCTGTCCTTTTTTTTTTTTTTTTTTAAATCTCAAGCCCTTGTTCGCCCTTCAAGCTTTAAACCAGAAACGAAAAATGGAGATATATCAGTTGGAATCTACTGTTGAAGAAGTTCGAGTTGATAAAGATGCTTGGATGGAGCAATATAACCAATTAGATAATCTTCATACATATGTTGTTGATCAAATAGATAATCTTTCTAAAGAAAATGCCGATTTAGCTCGAAACAAGACTCATTAAGTAATGACTTATCTCGCCTCTTATTCTTTGACTAAAGCTAATCTGGAGTTGGAAACTTTATCAGATGAGAATGGAACTCTTTCTCAAGAAAAGCGAACTTTGTTAAACAAGGTGGCGATTCATTCGCAACAATATGATGTTTGTCGAAAATTATGTAAAGATCAAGAACAATCTCTTTGCTCGTTGAGAAATCAACTTGAAGAAGTTATCACGAGAAGGATAAACTTATTCAGTAGAATAATCTTAAGTGTAAGGTCAAATCAATTCAAGGATCAATGTTCCAAGTTAGAAAAGTCCAACTCTTCCCTTGCGAAAGAAAATGCCTTACTTGTGTCTAATGAAAAAAGCTTGCGATCTCGATTGAAAGGTTTAATTGGAGATAATTTTGACAATGCCATGGATCACTTGGAGAATAGTTGTTCATCTTTAATCCAACATCTTACCTCGCAGAAGGAAGGTAGTCATATTATTTGACTACCTTAATTATTATTTTATGATATTTTCCTTGAGAATTCCGAAAATCTGAATGATTTTCCATGTTCTTTTGTTTTGCAGACTCTGAGAAAAATCTTCATTCCACTATTGCTACTCTCAAATCTGATTATTCAAAAATTCGCAAGGAGAATGGAACACTCGCTGCTTCCCTTGCTCGCTCTCGCGATCGTGCAGAAAGAAGATTTGATTATATGTCTAATTGTACAGACATAGAAAGTAGAAATCATCAGAAAGCACTCCTTCGTCAATTTCATCTTAAAGCTGAAGTTCTTGTGAATGATGTTTTACTGTCTAAATCTCTTGATCCTGTGTCTATCGAACCCCTGGAAGTAAGTGATGATGAAGTTCCTAATTCTCCTGATAGTGATTATGAGTATGACAGCGGCGAGGATTTCGCAAATGAAAAGGAGATCCTTCCTAACGATGAAGTTATCAATAAGGATTCACACGAAGGAATTCCTGATGAAAATCGTCCAACTGGCGAAGGCGAAGCTGATAAAATTAGTGAAGAACTTTTAACATCCCCTGTTGGCGAGAGAAATGATGTAGAGAATTAAATTACTCTTGTAATTTTATATCTTCCAATTTCTTTATTTGTATGACTTTTGCATAGGATATTTTTCAATTTCTGCTGGAATATTCTTTTTGATAAGAAAAATTGAACTCCCATACTTTTCATCTCCTGTTGAATAATTCCCTTATTTTCTCTTTCTATATTTGCCAATTTGTTCTCGCAAGCATGTTTGTGTACATTTTTCGTGTGGTTCATCATTGCGACAAGATCGCAGGACGTCTTCACAAATGAAGAAATCTATTGATCTTGCCTTATCATTGCTTGTGTGGTCTTATTTTGCCTTCCTAATTAAAGGTATTATTTTGCCACCCCTTGTTGCGACAAAATCGCAGGACGTCTTTACATTTTCATGTAATGACCCATTGACCTTGTCTTATCATTTCTTAAGTATTTTTGCCTCTGCAGGATATTTTACTTGCGACAATATGACAGGTTTAAATATTCTTGCGAATATAAACCCCATGACATTGCCGTCTTTGCGACGTGATCGCAGGACGTTTTTACATTTTCATGTAAAAACCCATTGATCTCGTCTTAGCCTTATATTAGTATTATTGCCTCTTCAAGATCATCGCACAAATATGACAATTCTAAATTTCCTTGCGAAAATAAAGCCTCATGACATTTGCGTCTTTTGACACTTAACAGCTCCCTAATGGAAGGTGTCGCCCTTATCATCTCCCTGGTTGCCCCTTCAAGGAGGCGTACATCGGCCATACAAGACTAGCTCCTCCCATCCGGTCTTAACAACAACCGCTTATTTTCGCAGCCTCTTATCCCTTATACCTATATGGTTTATGGTTACGAGACCGCACCCTAAGTGGAGTTTTCTTCGGCCGAGTGCAAGATGTGCCAAGACTTGCCAAGAATGGCCGAGACACTTCAAATGCCCCGCACTCTTGGCTAAACCGTGTACCTCGGCGCCTTGAGCATACATCGACTCTTGGAAGAGACCCTCGGGCGTCCAACCAGGGTATAACCTTATATATAGTTGGAAATCCAAGGTATCTCTCCCTGGATAGGCTTTCATGGGCCCCAAATTTCCATGGCTCAGGTTCCAGGGAGCGCGTGTAACCTTTTCCCTGAGCCATGTCAAGAGATTCCCCCTTATATGACGCACTTTAGGTCTTACATTTGCCTCTTACGAAATATCATTCGCGAACTAGAATGTACGCCATAAAGGTTTGTCCCATTCACTCACTCTATCATTTTGTCAATTCATTCAATCATTCATTTTTGATTGTGTATTGTTACTTTGTTTGCGAGATATTCGCACAACCTGTCTTCATTTTATTCAATTTCGCAATCGTTCTGTCGCAAAAGCATTTCATCTGAATTCATTTCATTTCATCCATCTTCTATGGGTAATATTTCTTGAGATATAATCTATTCCACGGTCTATTCAATCTTTGCCCTACATCTTTGCCTTCAGGATCCATTAATCTGTATGCCCCCGTTCCAACTATTTCTTTGATGATATAAGGTCCATCCCATTTTCTTGCCAACTTGCCACCACTTTCTCGCTGATATATTGGTGTTTCTCGCAGCACCAAGTCACATAGTTGAAATTCACGTATCTTAACACGTTTGTTATATTCTCTGGCCAATCTTCGTTGATAATTTTCCATATGTTGTAATGCTTTCTCTCTTTTTCCTCTAATTCATCTAATTTGATTAGAATATTACCCGCACTAAGATTTTTCTCCCAAGCTTCTTTCTTTGTTGTTGGAATCATAACTTCTGTTGGGAGTACAGCTTCCACCCCATATGTTAAACAAAAAGGTGACATTCCTGTAGCTTCTCTCCTGGTTGTATTATAAGCCCATACTGCATTATGCACTTGTTCGCACCATCCTTTATTGTATCCTTCTAACTTTTTCTTCAATATATCTGCAATAGTTTTGTTTGTTGCCTCTGCCTGGCCATTAGCCTGCGGGTATAGAGGAGTTGATTTTCCACATCGTATCTGGAATGCATTAAGCAGTAATTCTATATTTTTTCCTTCAAACTGTTTCCCATTGTCAGATACCAATTGTGCGGGAATCCCAAATCTGCATATAATATTCTCAAATATGAAAGTAAAGACATCTTTATCGCGAATATGTTGTACTGCTTTCACCTCTGCCCATTTTGTGAAATAATCAGTGGCGACAATTAGATATCTTCTCTGGTCTGCTCCTGGTAAGAATGGTCCCACAATATCTAAGCCCCATTTTCCAAAAGGCCACACACTTGTTGTATAATTTAATGGCGCTCCTGGTGCATGTATCTTTTTCCCATGCCTTTGGAAATCTTCGCAACGCCTTGATATTTGTTTCAAGGCCCTCGTGCATATACGCCGCAGAGTAACCCTGCATTTTTGCTTTATGTGCTAAAGATCTTCCACCACTATGATTACCAAAAGATCCCCACTATGCAACATCTTCAATATGGTTTCTCCTTCCTTTCTTGTTAAATATCTGAATGAAGGTCCATTAAAAGATCGTCGGTATAGTAGTCCATCTCTTAATTCATAATTTGTTGCATGGCTTTTTGATTTGTGTGCCTCTAATCTGTTTTCTTGGTGTTTCCCTTTCATCGATATGCATGAAGTTCTCGTTCTCCAATCTTCTTCGCAAAGTGTTTGTGTTCCATCTTCTATTAACATTACATATGTTTCCTCGCTTCTTCCTCTTTTATTAATTGACAGAGTTAGAAGTGTTTGTATTTTTATATTTCTCAATGGATATGTCATCATACTTGATATAAAGGCAAAAGCATCTCATGAGTCTATTATTTCTCCTTGATATATGTCTCCATTTTATTCTCGGTATCGTAGATTTGACAAATCTGGCAACAAGTTTCTTGTATTTTTGCAAAGATAACTCATTTGTAGTATATTCCTCTTTTATTTGGCGAATAGCCAATTGTGAATCACTGGTAATTCTCACATTTTCCAACTTCATTTCTATTGCGAATCGCAGAGCATGTATTATAGCTTCATATTCGTTTCATTATTGGTTGATGCAAACTCCAATCTGAAAGAAAAGCTATTTTATTGCCTTCTGAGAAATCATAACAATTCCAACTCCGTTACCTTCTCCATTTGATGATCCATCTACTAATATTTCCCATCTATTTGGCTCGCTTAACAAGTCTTTTGGATCTCCGTGTTCTTCTTCTTCTATCCGTCATTTGTTCCACTTCACTTCATCCTCTTCCAAGGGAAACTCGCTAAAAAAAATCATGACGACTTGTGATTTTGGTGAAGACAATATTTCATACTTGAGCTTGCAATGACTTATTTGAGCATTCCATCTCTCAACTCTTCCCGATCTTTTTGAATTTTTCATCACCGATTCGATTGGTATTTTTGTCACTACCTTAACAACATGCACTTGAAAGTAGATGCGAAGTTTAAATGTTGCGTAAACTAATGCCAAGATTAGTTTTTCAATTTTTTGAGTAATTCCTTTTCTCATGGCATTGAAAGTTTTACTGATGTAATAGATTGGTTTCTCTACCCATGCGTCCATTCGCAGTAATACTGCACTTAACGCATGCGAGGTTGTCGCAAGATAGATTAATAATTCTTCTCCTGGTTCTGCTTTTTGCAAGATTGATATATCCACTAAGTGTTCCTTTATTCCTTGTAAAGCCTTCTCACATTCGTCTGTCCACCTAAACTTCGACCCCTTTTTAAGGATGTTGAAAAAGTGTTTGCATTTATCAGATGATCGCGAAATGAATCTTCCTAGCGAAGCTAACAACCCATTTAACTTCTGAACATCTTTTACTGTCGCCGGTGTTGGCATATCGCGAATTGCTTGTACTTTCTCCGGGGTCGACCTGATTCCTTCTTTTGATACAATGTAACCTAAAAATTTTCCGTATGCGACTCCAAAAGTGCATTTTTCTCGGATTTACTTTGATGTTGAAATGTCTCATTTGTTCAAAAATTTATTTCAGATCTTGTATGTGGTCCTTTGCTTTCTTACTTTTTATTAGCATATCATCTACATATACCTCTAATGTTTTGTGTATCCATCTCGCGAACACCTTTTCTACCATTCTTTGGTATGTTGCTCCGGCATTTCGCAAACCAAACGGCATTTTTGTATAACAGTATAATCCTCTTGGAGCGAAGAAAGCGGTATGTTCTTGATCTTCTTCAGCGAGAGGAATCTGATTGTAGCCTTTGTATCCATCAAGAGATGATATCCTTTCATTTCCTGCCGCTGATTCAACCAATTGCGGAATATCCGTAACTAAAACTATCTTTAGGACAAGCTTTGTTTAGATCAAGAAATCTTTGCAAATTCTTATCCCTTTTTTTCTTCTTTGGAACTATAACCATATTTGCTATCCATTCGGGATATTTTGCTTGTCTAATGATTCCTGCATCTAGCATCTTCTGCAATTCTTCTTCTATTTGGGGATGATATGTTGTTGCGATTTTTCTAATTCTTTGTTTGAATGGTTTTACACTTCTATCAATTTCCAATTTATGGCAATCCACAGATGGATCTATACCAGGCATTTCATCCATATCCCATGCGAAGATATCTTTGTAATCTCGCAACAAATCAACTGTTCTTCTTTCTTCATATGCTTCCATCTTAGTCCCAATTTTTAACATCTTGGGTTCCTCTTCAGTTCCGACATTCACTTCTTTCGTTTGTTCTGCTGCGAGATAGCTAGCCTTTGGTTCTCCCATAGGGGTTGGTCCTTTCATTTCCTTCGCGAGTTCATTCTCTTCTCCCGAGATTTCGCTAGGTATTCCTTTTCCTTCTTTCGCTCTTATCAGGTCAATTCTAAATTCTTCTTCTTTTTAGCCGCTTTTGCCATCTTTTTGCGATCTTTTCGCTTTTTCGCCTTTTCTTCATAATATTTTACTTCAACTTGATAATACATTCTTCCTTTATCAATATCTCCTCTAATTTCGCCAATTCCAGTTGGTGTAGGAAATTTTATACATTGATGAAATGTTGACGCCACAGCCTTAATTGCATGTACCCATGGTCTCCCTAATAACACGTTGTATGGCGATTCCATATCTACTACACACAATGTCACCTGTGTTTCAATTTCTCCAAGCAAAATTCGTAACTTTATCTCTCCTTTAGGTTTCGTTATAGATTGCCCGAAACCATGGATATGATACATTGGGGAACTCATTTCTTCATCTTTATATCCTAATTTTTATAGGCATGGTAAAACATGATGCTCACTAAGCTCCCTGTATCCACCAAAGTTCTATTTACTGCCCATTCTTCCGCTACTTTTTCCGGTTCTCCTCTTACTTTGCATGCATTTATCGTGATTACTAGCGGGGATGTGTGATTCAAACTTTCTTTAGATACCTCTGCTGCTGTAAACATTATCTTTTGCTTTTCCCAATCTTTCAAAGACGATATCTTCTCCACATCTACAATCTACTTTCCTTCAAAATCTCGCCTATGTATTCTTCCTCTGATGTTTTCATGAAATTCATTAATCATTGCTCTTGTAATTGAATTGTATTCTATATTTTCATCATATTCTTTATTTTTTAACTTCTCTATTTCATCTAATTTAACATCTTTCTTCCTCATTTTCTTGATTCAAATGATCTTAATTGCAATCTTTCATCTTCAATCCTCCTTCAATCTTTCATCTTCAACCCTCCCTGTTTCTAGCGCCATTATGTAGTTGCATGAAATCCTACACTACACCCCTCACTAGATTTCACACAACTAATCCATTTGAAGGTGAATAACTATGAATTTTATTGATTATTTTCTTGAAATGTTTACAAAGGAAAACAGAACAAAGCTGAAGATATTACAATCACTCCAAATTTTCTCTATCTTAATGACTTGCTTAACAATTCAAAAGAACTCTCTCTACAACAGACTTATTCAACCCTTTATATAGGGTAGTACATAGTGGATGACAACTAAGTTGTCCTTTATTTTCGGGAATGACTCGCGAAACATCGCAAGTGTACAAGTGTTCGCTCTCGCGACACTCCTAAATATCGCTAAATCTTCACACCTTCCTCATGTTCTGGCTATCGTCATCCCTTGCGTCATTTTTGTTACTTCCCTGCAACACCTTCGCGATGTTGTTGTTTATTAATCTCGCGAAGTATAGATGTCGCGATATTCTGATCCTACAAAGATGAGAGGTAGAGTTGGGAGGGATGGAAGTATGGGGATGGACAATTTCATCTTGGGTTTTAGGTTTTTCTCCAAGTACCTTCTTTCCTTCTTCTTTCTTCCTTCTTCTCCCATGAACTTAATATACATATTGTCGAATTTTTTTATGATATCTTCGAATCGTTCATTGATTACTGTGGTTAGCTTCTTTTCAATATTGATTCCCATTGCTTGCATATCAGTTTCTAGTTTCTTCTTCAAACTGATCCTTAATTCTTCAATCTTCTTATCACCCATGTTAGTGGAGGCTCTCAATCGAGGCTCTGGTACCACTTGACGTAGCGGAAGCGTAATAATTTGGATCAAGGGTCCAAAAGGTAGTGAAAACTAGTGTGAAATCAATAGATTCACAAAAGCTATAAGAAAACTAGAGAACAATAACTAAATAAAATATCTTTGATAAATCAAATAAGATAATAATGTTGAATGTGTAGAAATTCTACAAGGCTAGGCCTTCTTATATAGGCTTCACTATTTCCTAAAAGTAATAAAACTAGAAAAGGAAATCATACTAAACTAGGAAACTAATATGTTCTAGAATAGTTCTAGAATAGGGAAATCATAAATTAGGAAATAATATGAGAAATAGAATACGGTTTGACACTAATGTCAAACAGGGGTGACTTTGTCTAGATGTTCTACATCAGGCCCCCCTTCTTGAAAAGAACTCGACCCCGAGTTTGGTGTTGGAAGAGAGACATCATCGCCGGGAAAGTAAGGAAAGATATCCTTAACATTGAATGTGGACGAAATGTTCATATTAGATGGGAGGTCGACAACATATGCATTTTTGCTGATCTTCTTGAGAATGCGGATATGACCCATCTTCTTATACTTCGTCTTGTTGTATGTACCCGTCGGGAAACGATCCTTGCTTAAGTACACCATAACCATATCACCAACTTCATAGGATTGAAAACGACGTCGACGATCAGCATTTATCTTGTACTTGGCATTAGAAGCTTCCAAGTTTTTCTTTACCTTATCATGTAGCACTTGTAGGGACTCTATCATGTGATCTGCCGTAACATTGGAACTAGGGAATGGATGGTAAAGAGACGAGATCCAATGTATGGTTAGGAACCTTGGAATAAACAATCGAAAAGGTGCATAACCCGTAGACCGATTAGGAACCGAATTATAGGCGAACTCAGCTTGAGCGAGAGATAGATCCCATTGTCTAGGCTTGTCTCCTGATAAACAACGAATAAGATTCCCTAATGATCGGTTTACTACTTCAGTTTGCCCATCTGTTTGTGGGTGAGCTGTGCTACTAAACTGTAGTTTGGTTTGGAGACGAGTCCAAAGTGTCCTCCAAAACCAACTTAAGAACTTTGTGTCTCGATCAGAAGTAATGGTCTTTGGAATACCATGTAAACGGACTATCTCACAGATGAAAAGATTTGCCGTAGTCACAGCATCCATAGTCTTCTTACAAGGAATAAAATGTGCCATTTTTGAGAAGCGATCAACAACCACAAAAACAGAATCATGAGCTCTTTGGGTTCTTGGTAAACCTAGCACAAAATCCATTGATATATCTTCCCAAGAAGTATCTGGAACTGGAAGAGTAATGTATAATCCTGTATTTTGTGCATGACCCTTACTTCGTTGACAAACCATACAACGTCGCACAAAATCATGGACATCCTTTTTGAGAGAATTCCAAAATTATTGAGCTTCAACTAGAGATACAGTCTTATCTCGCCCGAAATGGCCAGAAAGACCACTGCTATGTAACTCCTTAATAAGGTGTTCATGAATGGAACCATCAGGAATGCATAAGCGGCTACCTTTAAAAAGAAATCCATTATGTAAAACAAAATTACCCGTACCTTGTTGTGCGGAGGAACATTTCTGCCATAGTAAAGAATAGTTTGGATCGTTAGGATATAACTCTTTAAGGGAGTCAAATGCAATCACTTCAGCACGGATAGTAACAAGGAGTAATTCACGGGTACTATGATTTGTGAAACGTCTTAGTGCGTACGCAACCTTGTTGTTCAAACCAGACTTGTGCTGAATAGAGAAAGTATATTCTTGCAAGGTAGAAATCCAACTTGCATGCATTCTATTGGATGGTGATTGATTCTGAATATACTTGAGGGCTTGGTGATCAGTATACAAGACAAAATCCTTGTGTATTAAGTAGTGTCTCCATTTTCGTAGTGCACGAATCACAAAGATAGAACTCTAACTCATAGGTAGACCACTTTTGACGAGCTTCGGTGAGTTTTTCGCTAAGAAATTCAATGGGTTTACCTTTTTGGGACAAAACAACACCAACTCCTAATATGGAAACATCAGAATGTACTTTAAAAATCTTGTTGAAATCAGGTAGTGCAAGGATAGGAGCAGAAGTAAGTCTTTCTTTTAGTAATTGAAAACTTGATTCAGCTTCATCTGTTCGTAAGAACCTTTTATCCTTCCAACCACGCCAATAGGAGCTGTGATAGAGCCGAAATCCCTTATAAATCGACGGTAAAAGGAAGCTAAACCATGAAAATTTCGAGCTTCAGATGATGTCTTCGGAGTAGGCCAATCACGAATAGTTGTGATTTTGGAATCATCTACTTGAATTCCATTAGCAGAAACAACGTAACCCAAAAACAGAACCTTAGAAGTGAAAAATTGACACTTCTTTAGATTGATAAATAATTCATTCTCCTTGAGAGCGTTAAAAACAGCCCACAAATGAGAGCGATGTTCCTCTTCAGACTTAGAATAGATAAGGATATCATCGAAATAAACCACAACAAACTTACCAATGAAAGGTTGTAGGACTTAAGTCATAAGCCTCATAAACGTACTTGGAGCATTAGACAAGCCAAATAACATAACAAGCCACTCGAAGAGACCATCCTTTGTCTTAAATGCAGTCTTCCATTCATCCCCAAGTCGAATTCGGATCTGATGATACCCACTTTTAAGATCAATCTTAGAAAATATTATGGAACCGGATAGCATATCAAGCATATCATCTAATCTTGGAATTAGGAAACGATAGCGAATTGTGATCTTATTAACAACTCTACTGTCGATACACATATGCCAAGTTACATCTTTTTTAAGCACAAGAAGGGCTGGAACAACACAAAAGATCAAACTAGGTTGTATGAAACCTTTAGACAGCAATTCATCCACCTATCCTCAAAGTATATCATGCTCCTTAGGGCTCATACGGTAGTGTGGAAGATTAGGCAAACTTGCACCAGGCATGAGATCTATTTGGTGTTGAATATTTCTCATACGTGGCAAAAAATCAGGCATATCAGATGGTAAAACGCATGCAAACTCATCTAGTAAGGACTGCACTTGAGTAAGAATAGTTGTAGGAAAGTCAGGAGTAGAAGGTTGTACAACTAAGGCATAAATCGTGCCTGATTCTTGTGCATCAGCTAAGATGTCCGAGGAAACCAACATCGTAGTCTCTTCTTGTTGTAGACTTGGCTTAGGTTTCTCATAAGATGTTTGCAATATGATTTTATTACCATTGTACATGAATGAATACGTATTAGCTTTACCTCTATAAGTCACATCCACATCGTATAGCCATGGGCGTCCAAGTAGTATATGGAAAGCACTAATATCCACAACATCACAGACCACCGTCTCATTGTAAGTACCAATTTTAAACGACACGAGACATTGAGAATCTACATTATTTTTGATGTTACTGTCAATCCAACCAATAGAGTATGGGTTAGGATGTGGATGAGTAGAAAATCGGCAGCGTATCCACCAATCTAGATGAAACAATGTTTTGACAACTACCACTCACAATGATCATATCACAAATCTTGTTCTGGACACGGCATTGAGTGCGGAACAAACGATTACGAGTTGGATAGTCAACACGAGGAACAGATATATAATAGATTCTGAATAACATAGCAATAATCTCTTTCATCTCCTTTCTCTGCATATGTAGGAATATCTTCCATATTTCCAATAACTTCTTCACTTTCTTCCTCATACACATCAGCTTTTCTTCTTCAATTTATCAATGTATGCCCACTTCTACATTGGTTTGATGTATGACCTGGTTGCTTACACTTATAGCACTTGTTTTCAGTTGGGTATGCATAAGGATTTTGAGGTTTTGGTCTAATGGGTGGAGCATTACTAGGCAGGGGTGGAGGTGGTGGAGTCTTTGTAGTAGGTGGGGTTTGGTAAGAAGAAGGTTGGGTGGTAGTAGGAAAATTACGGGACTGGAATGGAGAAGGTTGTTGCCTATTAGGAAAATTTTGAAACGAAGGTTTTCTAGGGTAAGAGAATAAGGATTTTGGGTATGGTTGTGGGGAAAGCATGAAAGATTCTATCTTTAAAGCATTATTAATGATAGAATGAAGAGAAGTATATTATTGAGTAGCTAACCTTTCTTGTATACTCCAATCAAGTCCATTGATGAACCGCCCAATTGTTTGATCAACCGTCTCATTCGGCTGGTTCCGAGATAACAAACGGGAAAATTTTGTTACATACTCTTGTACCGTGCGGTTTCCTTGGCGGCGCTTTGCAAACTGATGTACAAGGTTTGCATGTAGTCCGGAGGAAGAAATCTTCTCTTCAACAGTTGTTTCATGGCTTTCCATGATTGAAATGGTCGTAACCCTTGATTGGCTCGTTCTATTTGAAGATGATCCCACCATGAGGAAGCTGGTCCAGTAAACTTGAAATAAATAAGCTCTACTTGTTGATCTTCAGGTATGCGCATTTAAGCAAGGAAGCGATCAACCGTACACAACCAATCTAAGAAATCTTCAATGTGTAAGAGTCCATCAAACGGGGTTATATCAGCTTTGGGGCGATAGTTTTGTGGATTTCCAATGTTCCTTTGCTGGCGTGGTGGTGGAGGATAATAATATGGCTCATAATCTTCAACATCAATTTCCTGTTGCTTTGTAGAAGATTTGAGCAAGTTTTGGGGAGTAGAGTAAGAGATGAAATCTTCAAAGAATTCAAATTGTGGGGTTGTGTAAGGTGGACAAGAATAATATAATGGACTGGATTGCAATGGATGATAATATGATTTATTTTGGGAGGCATAATGGCTGGAAGAAGGTTGGGAAGAGGCTGGGGGAGTTTGAAGATGAGAGGTAGAGTTGGGAGGGATGGAAGTATGGGGATGGACAATTTCATCTTGGGTTTTAGGTTTTTCTCCAAGTACCTTCTTTCTTTCTTCTTTCTTCCTTCTTATCCCATGAACTTAATATACATATTGCCGAATTTTTTTATGATATCTTCGAATCGTTCATTGATTACTGTGGTTAGATTCTTTTCAATATTGATTCCCATTGCTTGCATATCAGTTTCTAGTTTCTTCTTCAAACTGATCCCTAATTCTTCAATCTTCTTATCACCCATGTTAGTGGAGGCTTTCAATCGAGGCTCTGGTACCACTTGACGTAGCGGAAGCGTAATAATTTGGATCAAGGATCCAAAAGGTAGTGAAAACTAGTGAAATCAATAGATTCACAAAATCTATAAGAAAACTAGAGAATAATAACTAAATAAAATATCTTTGATAAATCAAATAAGATAATAATGTTGAATGTGTAGAAATTCTACAAGGCTAGGCCTTCTTATATAGGCTTCACTATTTCTTAAAAGTAATAAAACTAGAAAAGGAAATCATACTAAACAAGGAAACTAATATGTTCTAGACTAGGGAAATCATAAATTAGGAAATAATACGAGAAATAGAATACGGTTTGACACTAATGTCAAACAGGGGTGACTTTGTCTAGATGTTCTACATTAGAGTTGGAAGTAGAAGAAGAGACTTTCCAGCAAGAAGAAGAAGAAGAAGCAATGGGTGATGCAAATCGTACCCTCAAGGACTTGGCTTCTCACAAGCTAGATACACAATAGTGTTGTATTCAAAAAAACTCTACTTTCGAGATCAAGCCGGGGTTGCTTATAGAATTACCAAAGTTCCATGGCATGGTGAATGAAGACCCAAACAAGCATCTTATGGACTTCCACACCATTGTCATGGCCATGCTTCCAGCGGATACTGATGCGGATGGTGAAATGTTGAAAGTTTTCCGATTCTCTTTGGCGGATAGTGCTAAGGATTGGTTGTATTACTTGCCTTCCGGAAATGTCACAACATGGAATGGGTTGAAGAAACTCTTTTTAAAGAGATATTTTCCAGCATCAAAGGCTACTCAAATTCGCAAGGAGATTTGTGGGATGAAGCAAATTGTGGGAGAATCTTTATATGAATGTTGGGAACGATACAAGAGATTGGTGGCAAGCTGTCCTCACCACCAATTCAGTGACGCTATGATAATCCAATACTTCTATGAAGGACTCCAAACAAGTGATGGGATTCTTCTTGATGCTGCGGGTGGTGGTGCACTAGTGAACAAGACGGTGGCACAAGCTAGAGAGTTGATTGAAAACATGGGTAACAATTCTTGAGTCGTGGTTCGAATGTGCTTCTTAGGAGAGTAAATGAAGTGAGCGAGGTCGAGGAACTTCGTCAACTAATGGGTAACATGACAACAATGATGCAACAAGTTGCAGCCGCGGTGATACTAAGTTCTCCTCAAGGGTATGAAGACGCCAATGAACAAGCTAACGTGATCTTTCCAAATCAGCAAAGACTGTATGATCCATATTCAAACACTTACAATCCGGGATGGAGAGATTACCCCAATTTTAGCTATGCGAACAAGCAAGGAGCGGTTCAACAACCTAATTTCAACCATCCGGGTGGATTTCAACCTCAATAACAACAATTCCAGCCACGACAAAAATTTCATCATCATCAACAACAACAACAACCTCAAAATCAGGGGTCAAGTATGAAAGAGTTGCTGAAATCTTTTATCCAAAGAATGGAGAGTACGGTTAAGGAGTTGCAAACCCAAGTTAGTTCTATGGCTATTGCAGTTGAAGGCACAAAATGGTGGGAAACTCCCTTCTCAACCTATCAACCCAAAAGAGGGTGTCAATGCAATAACGTTGAGAAGTGGTACACAACTTGTGCAACCCGAAGTTACTGATTCGGGTAAAGAGGAAGCTCCAAAGGAACCTGTTTTGGAGAAGAATAATGAGGATTCTCCCCAAACTTTTGAGGTACCTGTTTCTAACTCTAAAACTCCGGTTTCTACTTATGTTCCTCCTTTACCTTTCCCTCGCAAATTTGCAAATTCCAAGAAGGTGGAACTAGAAAATGAGATTTTAGACATTCTTAAGAAGATCCATGTGAACTAGCACTCATAGATGCTATCAAGCAAGTTCCAAAGTATGCTGATGAGGTTGTCAACCTATCAATAATAATTCTCTTATGCTACACAATTCTATAAAGGAGTAGTGAGGCAAGTCGAGTTCGAATCCACAGGGAGGTGTGAGTTTTAAGTTATTATGTAAGATAAATTATTGTTGTTGAAAGACACAAACTTTTAAGATTGTAAAGATTGTAATTCAAATTATAAGATGGAATTGACTAGAGATTCATTCGCCACTGCCAAACAAGATATTATTAATCATACAAGTACTACTTCCAAATAATTTCGATTGTTAACAACTTTAAGACGAGTTATAAGTTCAACTAATTTTTAGACTCCAAAAGTCACCGCATAGAATAAGTTCTATAGAGGATTCTAATTAAGTGAACCACCTAAAATAAGCTCTTTAGGTGTAATTCAAACAATTGTATTAATATTTGTGAATCAAGTTGCTCCTAGCCACATGCTCGTAAGTTCGACATGTTAACCTAGGGTTGTCATTTACACACTATTGCATACAAAATCCCTTTGCGACAAATAGTGCACCGCTACTTATGTAAAGATTACTCTAACAATTACGGATCAAAGTTCTCAATACTAGCATTAAAGTTGCATACGATTTACCTAATTGCGCACTTAGATACCAAGCATACTTCTCATGGTCATATAAACGGTAAAAGACAATCAAAAAAAGATTTTTATCGGAAGAATAACTTGCATAAGATTGATCAATAAATCTTGTTCTGATTTTTGAAATCCTCCCCAATCAATAAAGGAATTAGCTACTCATAGTTTTGGTTCAAACACAAAGATATATTCATAATAATTTAGGTTTCAAAGCTAGAGAAAACTCGAAAGCAAACCACTACTAAGTACTCATTGAGCTTGCGAAAACCGGTTCGTGGACCGGTTCTATGTAGCTTTTTCTCTCGGAATTTCGTGAACAATCTGCAAGCACAAACTGGTGGTGAAAAAGGTCGTTCTGTTATGTCTCTGCGCCTCTCTTATATAGCTTTTCTGTCTCTCCAAAGTCTTGACCTAAAACAGCCCCATCAATCCTTGTTCAATACAAACTCTGCCACCTCCAAATAACAGCCATACATCACATTAAACTGATGGCCAAGTTAGCACTTCTCTGGCTTTTTCACGGTAACAAACTCTTTCCATAATTCTCGCAAATTGGCAACCAAGTTAACTCACCCTGTTGTGTCTAAAGATGTGCTCAGACAATGCCAAACACACCTTGTACTCATCCCTTAAACTCAAGGTAAACCAACAAACCAAGGCTAGCAGCTAACCTCTTTCAAAACTTGACCTGTAATCATCCACTAACTGCAAACAAGCCTCGGCTTACCAGATACCACCATCACCAGCACTTAGTTCCAGTCCATTCCCTATAACTCCAACTTCAGTTTGCTTCATCATGAATTCCAACATCACTGCAGCTTCATGCCAACAGCTCCTTCACTGAATTGCACTTGTTTACAAGACTTGAGATTCAGTTCAGGACTTTAATCAAGCACTCAATGTGCGTTTCTGCTGCTGATACAAACAAGAAGTTTTTGGTGATTTCTATCACCACTATACCTCCTTCCCTGCATACAATTGCATATTCAAACAAACCCATTACTCCATTCAATGTAAATTGCTCAATCATTCATAATCTTCATCACTTAGTTATCATCGTTTCTCAATGGAAGTAGCAGCAGCTTTATGGATGCTTTCTCGATCAAAACCTTGTCAAGTGCAAACCAAATCGAACCATATACTACCAGCACATTCTAACCTCTCTTCATTTCCTCTACAGCTTCTGAGAACAGCAACAAAATCACTGGCATCAGCTCATCCCACTGTAACAGCAAAATTAACAGCTCCATCTTATTTTCCCTTGAAATCTCGGTCTCGAATGGAGCTCTCGGAACCACTGCAATCCCTCCATTCTCAAGTTCAGTTCTTCACTAGTTTGAAGCTTAACTTTTCTATCCATCTCGAGCTCCTGATTCATCAAATTCAGCCATCATAACCCATTACTCAATCAGCTCCAGATCCCCTTTTATTCATCTGATTTACTCCCATTAAATTCTACCAAATTCTCACATTTCGACCACAGACTCTGCAAACTTCTCCCTTGTATGAACTTGTCCTAACCCTCCGTGAAAACTCCCTGAACCCATAGCCTGCCAGCATGAACCGTATGAAGCATCTCTCGATTCAGTGAGAGATTGGTCTTGAACGGGAAGAAATAAAACCTAAAATTCTGAATCATGTGTTTACAAGATGTGTATTTAAGTGGATTAGGTGGGCCTGAGCAAATACACCCGCTGCAAAACTAGCTCATCCCACAAATGTTAACTGGGCTTGTGGCTGCTTTGATCAGTCTTTGTTCTTAAAAGCCTTGTTCTTCTTGTGTTTTGTATCTAACGACGCCAACGATTCCGATCAATGTTTTAAAACCTCCACTTTCCTTCGTTTCTGCCAAACCATGCCAAGTACCTACAAAAATACTAACCAAGCATAATATACAATGTTTTTAAGAGAAATAACTAAGAAAGGTGTACGAAATCGATACTAGAATTAGGTGTTTTAGACACCTATCAAATTCCCCCACACCTAGACTTTGCTAGTCCTCGAGCAAACAAAACAAAAACAAAATACAACAACTCCGTGTCGTCGAGAATACGGTTACTCTTAGCATAAATAACAAGCCTTTAAACCCCTAGGTGTCCCTAGTGGACGAGTTATAGTCTCGTGATGGCTTACGAGAGGTATACCCACAAAACCTGCTCCAACTTCAAAGCTTTCCAAATGGCCCCCAAGCATCCAAGGAGCTATGAGGACATAGATTTTCTCAGATGCTAGTAATAAGAAGTTAGAAATACCAAAGAACATATTCTAATTCTTAATGTTGAGTGAGAAATAACCACATCATAATGAGAGAACGCGTGTTTGAGAGCGATCAATAAGCATTTCGCCTCGACTTCTGCCTCACCAATAAGGGTTTTATGATAATTGCACTCAAAAAGACAGCTTTTTTTTAATGGGTCTCACATGTGTGTAAGTAGGAATGAAGAGAGAATCCTACACACGTTGAATGGTGGGAAGGAAACCTTCTGAATTATTTCTGGAGACTCTACAGGATCGTGGAAAATAAAGATATTTTTTTGATGATCTCTAAGAAAGGAAATCAACCATTTTTGCGAGGATGAGAGTACTTACCACCTTCACATCCGATCGGCAGTGACGAAAGCACCACTCTCACAGCATCCAATAGAAACGTCTTCCTTTGGCTCGTCTTCTTCATCTTCTTGGTCTTCGTCTTCGGTCTTTAACGGTTGATGATAAACTTTTGAACTTAGATCCCTAACTCTTTTCCTCAAATTCCTTGTCGCTAGGAACTTCTTGATATATTTTTCCTCCCCCACGGCTTATTGAATAAACGAAACTAAAACAAATAATAAAAATTTCTCTTGTCTCATTTGTTTTTCTTTTTTTTTTTCTTTTTTTTTTTCTTTTTCTATATTTTTTTTCTTTCTTTTTTCATTTTTTTTTTCAATTTTTTTTCTTTTTTTTTTTTCGAAACAAGAGAAATAAAATATAAAAATAACAATGAAATTATTGTGGTCGTGGAAGAAGTACTTTACCGCTTAATTCTTCACAACCTGTATTGTCTCGAAATCATAAACTTCAATAACTCTCACCTTTTGATAATCTTCGCTCTTGTACTTAGTCATCCACTATGATATAGAATTCTGCTCCTTATATGTAAGTCTTCAACATGTATATAAAAATATGCTCATTGTTTGTTGCTTTACTTGGATATGAAATTTGCTCTTACTTGTAGTGTTGCTTGTAAACCTTAAACGTCTTCAACTTTCCTTGTAGATTTTAATGTCGCTCCCTTGTTGATGATGATGTGTGTTTCTATGGATCTGTTCTTGTCGAAAGAATGATGCTAATTGCAAATCAAACTACAAGAAGGTGGATTTCATCTATAGACGTCACCCTCATGATTGACAAAATTAGCACTCAAGAGATCAAAGAATAGTGCTTCTATTGGTGGGAGGTTGGGTAGCTCACCATTCTACCCGGAATTAACGTACGGTGACACACACTCAAAGGAAAGCTCTTTAGTCAGCTACAAAGAAATTTTTGGTTTGGTGCCTCAGTTGATATGAAAATAGGTAGTCTCCACTAATGATTGATCAGCAACTCTAATAATGCATTTCCCTCTGCACCTAATTTGCGTCACCGGATGATTAAATACATTATTTAACACTCTAACAAGAAAGAAATCCGAACGTAGTTCTCTAACACTTCCAAGTTCAGTTATGTCGGTCAGAATCTCTATGTAAACATACCTAGAAGTATGCTAGTGACTCTAAAATCTCTACAAGTTGGAGGTTTTATATGCAAAAATTTTGAAAAATTCTATATGAAAAATAGTCCAAAATAGTCAAACGCTCCCCCATACTTAAACTTTACATTGTCCTCAATGTAATTGACTCGTCCTAAGTAAAATCAAGGTGGGAAATTCTAATATGATATGCAAAAGAAAAAATTAAAAGCAAAAGATAAAAATACAAACCAATGGATTGCCTCCCATGCAGCGCTTGGTTTAAAGTCGTCAGCCTGACTTTCAACTCCAATTACTCCTCCAGATGGAGTGGATCACTCAATTCTATGACCTCTTGATTCTCCGTCACAAATTGCTCATAGTATGGTTTCACTCGATGGCCATTCACCTTGAAAATCTTCCCTGTTTTGGGACTAGAAAGCTCAACTGCACCATGAGAAAACACATTAGTAACAACAAATGGTCCAACCCATAGGGACCTAAGTTTACCGGGAAACAACTGAAGACGAGAATGAAATAAGAGAACTTTCTGCCCAATAACAAAACTTTTCCGAGAAATCATCTTATCATGAAAAGCTTTAGTTTTCTCCTTGTAAATGCGCGAACTTTCATATGCATCATTACCGATTTCTTCTAACTCATTGAGTTGAAGCTTTCTTTGTTTCCCAACGGCATATAGCTCCATTTTGTACATATTGATGGCCCAAAAAGCTTTGTGTTCAAGTTCTAGGGGAAGATGGCATGGTTTGCCATAAATCATCCTAAACGGATACATTCCAATGGGAGTTTTATACGCTGTCCGGTACGCCCATAAAGCATCATTGAGTCTACAGCTCCAATCTTTCCTTGTAGTATTCACCGTTTTCTCTAGAATGGACTTAATCTCCCGGTTGGAAATTTCAGCTTGTCCACTTGTTTGCGGATGATATGGAGTACCAACTTTGTGAGTAACGTTGTACTTCTTGAGAAGAGCGTGAAAGGATCTCTGAAAATGGGAACCTCCATCGCTAATCACCACTCGAGGTGTGCCAAACTTAGAAAATATTTGTTCCTTCACAAACTCACAGACAACTTGAGAATCATTAGTCTTGGTGGATCTAGCCTCCACCCATTTAGAAACATAATCAACAGCAAGAATAATATAAAGATTCCCATATGAATTCATAAAAGGCCCCATAAAATCGATACCCCGCACATCAAATATCTCTACGGGGAGAATTGGTGTTAGTGGCATTTGGTTTCTAGCACCTAGATTGCCGGTTCGTTGGCACCTATCACAAGCTTTACAAAACAAGTATGCATCCTTGAATAAATTGGGCCAATAGAAACCACTCTCAAGAACCTTGAGTGTCGTTCTCTTGAACCCAAAATGACCTCCACAAGCATATGAGTGACAAAAATTAAGAATAGATTGAAACTCGGAGTCTAGGACGCACCTTCGCATTATTTGGTCAAGAAAATGTTTCCACAAATATGGATCATCCCATGTATATTTCTTGGAAACTTTCTTGAGTTTCAATTTCGAAAAGTTGACATGGTACTAGGTACTTGTCCCGTCACCAAGTAGTTCACAATATCAGCGTACCATAGAGTTGTGCTATCCACCGTAAAGAGTTGCTCATCCGAAAAACTATCATGCAAAGGAATTGCTTCTTCGGATACAATTAATCGACTCAAATGATCCGCTACGGTATTCTCACTACCCTTCTTGTCCTTAATTTGGAGGTAGAAATCTTGAAGAAGAAGAATCCACCTAATGAGCCTTGGCTTAGCATCTTTCTTTGTTAGCAAGGGGCACCGGAGTGCATCATGGTCGGAGAAAACAATCACTTGCGTACCCACCAAGTAAGATCTGAATTTTTCAAGCGCGGACACTATGGCAAAGAGCTCCTTTTCAGTGGTTGAGTAGTTGATTTGTGCGCCATTAAGAGTTCTAGAAGCGTAATAAATGGCATATGGAACTTTACCATCTCGCTGTCCCAACACGGCTCCCACAGCGTAGTCACTAGCATCACACATCAACTCAAAGGGCTTGCTCCAATCCGGTGGTTTGATGATGGGTGCGGTAGTCAACAACTCTTTCAAGGTATCAAAAGCCTTTTTGCACTTCATATCACAATTAAATGTCACATCTTTTTGCAACAATCGGCACAAGGGCATTGCAATCTTGGATAAATCCTTGATGAACCTCCTATAAAAACCTACATGGCCAAGAAAAGAACGAACTTCCCTCACAGTTGTGGGGTATTGTAAGTTTCTAATCACATCAATTTTAGCTTTGTCCACTTCTAATCCCCTAGAGGATACAATGTGGCCTAACACAATACCATTCACCATAAAATGACACTTTTCCCAATTAAGCACAAGATTTGTTTCTACACATCTTTTAAGTATAAGTGTAAGGTTATCTAAGCATTTGTCAAAAGAATCACCATACACACTAAAGTCATCAATAAACACTTCTATGATGTTTGCAACATAATCTGAGAAGATGCTTACCATACAACGTTGAAAAGTGCCAGGAGCATTACATAAACCAAATGGCATACGTCTATAAGCAAATGTGCCAAATGGACAAGTAAAGGTCGTCTTTTCCTGATCTTCCAGAGCTATTACAATCTGATTATACCCTGAAAAACCATCAAGAAAACAATAGTGAGAGTTTCCAGCCAATCTCTCAAGCATTTGATCAATAAATGGTAAAGTAAAATGGTCTTTTCGGGTGGTAGAATTGAGCTTCCGATAATCAATGCACACTCTCCAACCGGTCTGCATTCTAGTTGGAACCAAGTCATTATCTTCGTTTTTCACCACCGTGACACCGGATTTCTTTGGAACGACTTGGACAGGGCTTACCCATTTGCTATCGGATATGGGATAGATAACCCCTACATCCAACAACTTCAGGATTTGTTTCTTGACCACTTCCATCATCGGAGGGTTCAAACGACGTTGATCTTCTCTAGTTGGATTTGCCCCCTCCTCTAGAAGTATTCGGTACATACACATGGAAAGGATGATTCCCTTTATATCGTAAATGGTCCACCCTATGGCATACTTTTACTCTCTTAGCACACGAATAAGATTCTCTTCTTGCACCTTGGTAAGGCCTTTAGCAATAATCACCGGTAACTCTTCCTTATCACCAAGAGAAACATACTTGAGATGATCCGGAAGAGGTTTCAATTCAAGGATAGGTGCCTGCAAAATCGATGGTAAGAGTTTCTCATTAGTACAAGGTAAGGAAATATAAGAAACATCATTCCTAGGTGAGAGTTCTTGTAATGCAACAAGAGAGCAAATGACTTCTTTAAGCTCATCACACATTTCTATGTCAATTTTCATGTCATTATGCTTTCCACAATCTAAACTTTTCATTATGGATTTCTCTAACGCATCACCACCATCTAACTCAAACGTTTGTTGAGCTAAAGAATCAATCACATCCACTGAAAAACAGGAATGTACGTCACTCGGGTATCTCATAGCCTCAAAGATGTTGAAACTTATGGGTTCACCGTCAAATTCCATAGTTATGGTGCCTTTAATAACATCAATTTTAGTTCTAGCAGTTCTCATGAAGGGTCTACCCAACAGAAAAGGTGTAAACGAGGGTGAATCTTTGTCCCTCATATCTAGAACATAAAAATCTGCAGGAAAAATCAGCTCGTTAACCTGCACCAAAACATCTTCCACAACCCCTTTCGGGTAAGTAGTGGACCTATAAGCAAGTTGAATAGTAATATCGGTGTCTTTAAGAGGACCTAGGTCTAATGATTCATATATTGAGGCAGGCATAACATTAATAGTTGCACCTAAGTCTAGTAAAGCACGATCAAACCTGGTTGTACCAATTGTACATGGTATAGTGAAACTACCGGGATCCTTTAACTTTGGTGGGAGTTTCATTTGAAGATACGCGGAAGCATTCTCACCCACATACATAACTTCATTACCGAACAATTTGTTCTTGTTAGTGCACAACTCCTTCAAGAACTTTGCATAGCGAGGAACTTGTCTTATCGCTTCAAGGAGTGGTATGTTCACTTGAATGTTCTTGAAGATCTCATAAATTTCCTTGTATAGTGTCTCCTTCTTGGACTTTGCAAACCTACTAGGAAAAGGAGGCGAAGTGACATTAGTAGAAACAAGAGGTTTAAAGTTAGAATTTATTACCAAATCAGCCTTGTTAGGGGCTGTTTCATCCTCTTGTTGCTCTAAAACGGGTTCATTAGCAACCCGTGATGTTGTCGGTTGCTTTACTTGCTTCCCACTTCTTAGCTCAATAGCATTGACATTCTCCTTATGGTTCAGCGGCTGCGAAGGAAGCTTTCTAGATCCTTGTGCTTTGAGTTGATTCATATCATTAGCCAATTGAATAACTTGGTTTTGCACATCTCTCATAGCCATCTCGGATTTCTGCTGGAATTGGTTGAAGCCTTGCACTGACTTTGAAATCTCTTGCATACCTTGAATCATAAGAGTAAACTTATCATCTAAACTTGTGCCTTGAGGTTCTTCCTGCGGTCTTTGCATGAATTAGTATCCTCTTTGTTGATTGAAAGTAGGATTTGTTGTAGCTTGCTTGTTGGCATAACTGAAATTTGGATGATCTCGCCAAACCGGATTGTATGTGTTGGAGTACGGATCATACCTCGGCCTTTGCTAATTTTGGTATATAGCATTTGCGTGCTCCATATTGCCTTCATGTGATGGAACAATCACTTCAGAAATTTGTTGCATCATCCTCTCCATATTACACATCCTTTGTTCCATATGAGAAGCTTCACCAACCTCATTAACCTTCTTGACAAGTGTTTCTGCTCGGGAGGAAAATTGCTACGAATTGGATGCCATATTCTCAATCAAAGCTCTTGCTTGTGCGGGTGTTTTGTCAACTAAAGCTCCACCACTTGCAGCATCAATCATTGTCCTACCATTTAGTAAGAGTCCTTCATAGAAATATTGGATGATAAGTTGCTCCGTAATATGGTGATGTGGACAACTTTGACATAATCTCTTGTACCGCTCCCAATACTCATACAAAGTCTCACCTGCCATTTGAACAATGCCACATATCTCTTTTGTGATTTTTGCTACCTTGGATGCGGGAAAGTACTTCTCAAGAAAGAGTTTCTTCATACCATTCCATGTAGTAATACTACCTGCTGGAATGCTGTAAAACCACTCCTTGGCCATATCCACAAGAGAAAATGGGTATGCTCTAAGCATAGCATTATCGGTTACAACGTCCTTTGGTTTCACACTTACAAGTACCATGTGGAACTCTTGAATATGACGGTTTGGATCTTCCCCCGCTAAACCATGGAACTTGGGCAATGAGTTGAGCAAAGTAGGTTTCACCTCAATTTCTTCCTCCAATTGAATACACAAGGGTTGAGTGTTCAACTGTGGTGATGCAAGATCCTTGAGTGTTGCCATAACTACTTGTTATTCCTCTACGTCCGAATATGTGAATTCGCTTGATGTTGAAGGAGGAAGCGGAGTGTTAACCGCTCGATATAGGTCCTTTAGTTGAGTTCCAGATCGAAGACGGATACCAATAGGACTTGGTCTGCCCTCTTTAAGCATTCACCAAAGATATAGTACCTGAAAATCGGATTCTCAAAAATTGTATTAGTAATCTAAAAGTGAAACAAAAAGCAAAAAGAATAGCTAAAAGGAAAAATAACAACTTAACACTACCACTGCCTCCCCGGCAGCGGCGCCAATTTTGATGAGGTTGTCAACCTATCAATAATAATTCTCTTATGCTACACAATTCTATAAAGGAGTAGTGAGGCAAGTCGAGTTCGAATCCACAGGGAGGTGTGAGTTTTAAGTTATTATGTAAGACAAATTGTTGTTGTTGAAAGACACAAAATTTTAAGATTTTAATTCAAATTATAAGATGGAATTGACTAGAGATTCATTCGCCACTGCCAAACAAGATATTATTAATCATACAAGTACTACTGACAAATAATTTCGATTGTTAACAACTTTAAGACGAGTTATAAGTTCAACTAATCTTTAGACTCCAAAAGTCATCGCATAGAAAAAGTTCTCTAGCGGATTCTAATTAAGTGAACCACCTAAAATAAGCTCTGTAGGTGTAATTCAAACAATTGTATTAATATTTGTGAATCAAGTTGCTCCTAGCCACATGCTCGTAAGTTCGACATGTTAACCTAGGGTTGTCTTTTACACACTATTGCATACAAAATCCCTTTGCGACAAATAGTGCACCGCTACTTATGTAAAGATTACTCTAACAATTACGGATCAAAGTTCTCAATACTAACATTAAAGTTGCATACGAGTTACCTAATTGCGCACTTAGATACCAAGCATACTTCTCATGGTCATATAAACGGTAAAAGGCAATAAAAAAAAGATTTTTCTCGGAAGAATAACTTGCATAAGATTGATCAATAAATCATGTTCGGAGTTTTGAAATCCTCCCCAATCAATAATGGAATTAGCTACTCATAGTTTTGGTTCAAACACAAATATATATTCAAAATAATTTAGGTTTCAAAGCTAGAGAAAACTCGAAAGCAAACCACTACGAAGTACTTAGTAGCTTGCGAAAACTGGTTCAGAGGACTGGTTCTATGTAGCTTCTTCTCTCAGGAATTTCTGCGAACAATCTGCAAGCACAAACTAGTGGTGAAAAAGGTCGTTCTGTTGTGTCTCTGCGCCTCTCTTATATAGATTTTCTGTCTCTCCAAATTCTTGACCTAAAACAGCCCCAGCAATCCTTGTTCAATACAAACTCTGCCACCTCCAAATCTCAGCCATACATCACATTAAACTGATGGCCAAATTAGCACTTCTCTGGCTATTTTCACGGAAACAAACTTTTTCCATAATTCTCGCAGATTGTCACCCAAGTTAACTCACCCAGTTGTGTCTAAAGATGTGCTCAGAAAATACCAAACACGCCTTGTACTCAGCCCTTAAACTCAAGGTAAACCAACGTACCAAGGCTAGCAGCTAACCTCTTTCTAAACTCGGCCTGTAATCAGCCACTAACTGCAAACAACCCTCCTGGCCTCGGCTTACCAGATACCACCATCACCAGCACTTAGTTCCAGTCCATTCCCTGTAACTCCAACTTCAGTTCGCTTCATCATGAATTCCAACATCACTGCAGCTTCATGCCAACAGCTCCTTCACTGAATTGCACTTGTTTACAAGACTTGAGATTCAGTTCAGGACTTTAATCAAGCACTCAATGTGAATTTCTGATGCTGATACAAACATGAAGTCTTTGGTGATTTCTATCACCATTATACCTCCTTCCCTGCATACAATTGCACATTCAAACAAACCCATTACTCCATTCAATGCAAATTGCTCAATCATTCATAATCTTCATCACTTAGTCATCGTCGTTTCTCAATGGAAGTAGCAGCAGCTTTATGGCTGCTTTCTCGATCAAAACCTTGTCAAGTGCAAACCAAATCGAACCATATACTACCAGCACATTCTAGCCTCTCTTCATTTCCTCTACAGCTTCTGAAAACAGCAACAAAATCACTGGCATCAGCCATCCCACTGTAACAGCAAAATCAACAGCTCCATCTTATTTTCCCTTGAAATCTCGGTCTCAAATGGAGCTCTCAGAACCACTGCAATCCCTCCATTCTCAAGTTCAGTTCTTCACTGGTTTGAAGCTTAACTTTTCTATCCATCTCGAGCTCTTGATTCATCAAATTCAGCCATCATAACCCATTACTCAATCAGCTCCAGATCCCCTTTTATTCATCTGATTTACGCCCATTAAATTCCACCAAATTCTCACATTTCGACCACAAACTCTGCAAACTTCTCCCTTGTATGAACTTGTCCTAACCCTCCGTGAAAACTCCATGAACCCATAGCATGCCGGCATGAACCGTATGAAGCAGCTCTCGATTCAGTGAGAGATTGGTCTTGAACGGGAAGAAATAAAACCTAAAATTCTGAATCCTGTGTTTACAAGATGTGTATGCAAGTGGATTATGTGGGCCTGAGCAAATACACCCGCTGCAAAACTAGCTCATCCCACAAATGTTAACTGGGCTTGTGGCTGCTTTGATCAGTCTTTGTTCTTAAAAGCCTGGTTCTTCTTGTGCTTTGTATCTAACGACGCCAACGATTCCGATCAATGCTTTAAAACCTCCACTTTCCTTCGTTTGTGCCAAACCATGCCGAGTACCTACAAAAATACTAACCAAGCATAATATACAATGTTTTTAAGAGAAATAACTAAGAAAGGTGTACGAAACCGATACTAGAATTAGGTGTTTTAGACACCTATCATATGCAAAGGTGTTGAAGGACTTGTGTACCAATAAACAAAGGATCAAAGAAAATGAAGTGCTAAGTGCGGGGGAGAATGCTTCGGAAATCTTACAACACAAACTCTCATTGAAATGCAAGGATCCTGGTAGCTTTGACATTCCAGTCACAATTGGTAACACCACATTTAACAAAGCTATGTTTGACTTAGGTGCATCCGTTAATGTTATGCCTGCATCTATGTATAACTCACTCTATCTTGGTCCTCTTAAAAAGGCCGGAATTGTGTTGCAATTAGCCGATCGTTTTAATGTCTACCCAATGGGTATTGTTGAGGATGTTCTTGTGTAGGTTAATCAATTAGTATTTCCAGCTGACTTTTGCGTGTTAGAGATGGATGAAGGTTCACCGGACTCGTCTCTTCCATTGCTACTTGGGCGTCCCTTCATGAAAACGGCGAAAACCATTATTGATGTTGACAAGGGAACGCTGACTATGGAATTCGATGGAGAAATAATACGTTTCAACATTTTCAAGACGATGAGATATCCTAGTGATGTCCACTCTTGTTTCTCCATTGATGTGATGGACACATTGGCGCAACAAATGTTTGAGTTGAATGGTGTTTATACTTTGGAAACCGTGCTTACTACACCCATTGATGATGGTTTTGAGTATGGTGATGATATTAAAGAAACCATTGGTTCTCTTGACTCATTACCGGAAAAATCTGCACTTAAAAATATTCATATGCTTCTTTACCTTGCAGTGATGAAAAACTTGTGCCTTCTATTGTTAAATCTTCAAAGTTGGAATTGAAACCTCTTCCAAGTCACTTAAAGTACTTGTACTTGGGTGACAAGGAAGACTTACCCGTTATTATTTCTAATGAGCTTAGTGAATTATAGGAGCAAAAACTTCTAAGGGTGCTAAGGACGGACAAGACGGCCATAGGATGGACAATCGCCGATATCAAGGGTATAAGCCCTGACGTTTGTATTCACAAGATCCGTTTGGAGGACGATGCAAAGCCTACAAGGGAAGTGCAACGTCGTTTGAACCCTCCCATGATGGAGGTTGTGAAATAGGAGATACTCAAGATTTTAGACGTGGGTGTTATCTACCCATATCCGATAGCAAGTGGGTAAGCTCGGTACAAGTAGTACCAAAGAAATCAGGTGTGACGGTGGTGGAGAATGATAAGAACGAACTTGTCCCAACTCGTGTGCAAACCGGTTGGAGGGTTTGTATTGATTACAGGAAATTGAATGCCACTACTAGAAAATATCACTTTCCCTTACCATTTATTGACCAAATGCTTGAACGTTTAGTCAAGCACTCTTACTATCATTTCCTTGATATGCTATTCAGGTTATAATCAGATTGTGATAGCACCGGAGGATCAAGAGAAAACCACTTTTACTTGTCCTTTCGATACTTTTGCTTATAGAAGGATGCCTTTTGGCTTATGCAATGCTCCAACTACCTTCCAAAGGTGTATGGTAAGTATTTTTTCGGAATATGTTGAAAACATCATTGAAGTGTTCATGGATGAATTTAGCGTCTTTGGTGATTCATTTGACCTTTGCTTGAACAATTTGTCACTAATCCTTGAACGATGTGTCGAAAAAAACCTTGTGCTAAATTGGGAGAAGTGTCATTTTATGGTAACTCATGGCATAGTTTTAGGCCATATAATATCTTCTAAAGGCCTGGAAGTCGATAAATCTAAGATAGACCTTATTCGTGTTTTAACCCCTCCCACTACGGTGAGGGAGATACGTTCTTTTCTTGGTCATGCAGGTTTTTATCGTAGATTCATCAAGGACTTTTCTAAGATAGCATCACCACTTTGTAACTTATTGCAAAAAGATGTGGTTTTTAACTTTGATGAAAATTGTGTGGCGGCATTCAGAACTTTTGATATCATCCCCTATCATTAAACCACCGGATTGGAGCAAGCCTTTTGAGCTTATGTGTGATGCTAGTGATTATGCGGTTGGTGCGGTGCTTGGGCAGCGTGTGAGGAAGATACCTCATGCCATTTATTATGCTTCTAGGACACTCAATGAAGCCCAACAAAACTATACAACCACTGAAAAAGAGCTGTTAGACATTGTTTTTGCTTTAGAAAAGTTTCACTCTTCTCTAATTGGTACAAAAGTTGTTGTCTTTTCTGATCATGCAGCACTTAGGTACTTGCTTACAAAGAAAGAGGCGAAACCGAGGCTTATACGATGGATTTTACTCTTGCAAGAATTTGATATAGAGATCAAAGACAAGAAAGGAATTGAGAATATCGTTGCGGATCACTTGAGCCGTCTTGCTGTGGACAAGGAAACTATCTTGTTGCGTGAAAGTTTCCCGGATGAGCAACTATTCTCAATTGCCTTTGGAGAACCATGGTACGATATTGTTAATTACTTAGTTTATAAACAAATCCCAAAGAACTTGTCTCGTCTTTGAGAGGGACAAACTTAAGAAGTTAGGAAATCAATACATATGGGATGATCCATACCTATGGAAACATTATAGTGACCAAGTAATACGAAGGTGTGTTCCTGAATCAGAATTTACTCTTATCTTGTCTTTTTGCCACTCATATGCTTGTGGAGGACACTTTGGGAGCAAGAGAACCGCTCTCAAGGTACTAGAATTTGGTTTCTTTTGGCCAACTTTGTTTAAGGATGCACATGCATTTTGTATTACATGTGATAGGTGCCAAAGAACGGGAAATCTAGGTGCTCAAAATCAAATGCCACAAACTATTATTCAATATGTTGAGGTTTTTGATGTATGGGGAATTGATTTTATGGGCCCTTTTGTCAATTCTAGTGGGAATTATTATATCTTGCTTTTTGTGGATTATGTCTCGAAATGGGTGGAAGCTAAGGCCACCCAAACTAATGATTCTAAAGTTGTTTCAGATTTTGTGCAAGCTAATATATTTGCAAGGTTTGGCATTCCAAGAGCTATAATTAGCGATGGAGGTTCACACTTCAAAAACAGGTTCTTGCAAAGCTTGTTAAGGAAGTACAATGTGTCGTATAGGATTGCAACACCTTACCATCCACAAACAAATGGACAAGCCGAGGTTTCCAACCGAGAGGTGAAATCCATTCTAGAAAAGACGGTGAATCCAACAAGGAAAGATTGGAGTATGCGACTCATTGATGTTTTGTGGGCTTATAGAACCGCATACAAAACACCTATTGGGATGTCTCCCTTTAGGCTTGTTTACGGTAAACCTTATCACTTACCCGTTGAAATTGAGCATAAAGCGTTTTGGGCTATTAAGCAATGCAATATGGAGTTGGATGGTGCTGGAAGGCAAAGGAAGTTGCAACTTCAAGAGTTAGAGGAGATTCGCAATGATGCATTTGAAAGCTCACGGATTTACAAGGAAAAGACGAAAGCATTTCATGATAGTATGATCACAAAGAAACAATTTTGCATTGGGCAGAAAGTGCTTTTGTTTAATTCTCGCTTGCAATTATTTCCTGGGTAAATTAAGGTCACGTTGGATTGGACCTTTTATTGTGACTAATGTGTTTTCTCATGGTGCAGTGGAAATTCGT
Source organism: Papaver armeniacum (assembly GCA_023531295.1). NCBI lineage: Eukaryota > Viridiplantae > Streptophyta > Magnoliopsida > Ranunculales > Papaveraceae > Papaver > Papaver armeniacum. The sequence continues at coordinate 253,488 of JAJJWW010002008.1, read as the reverse complement.
AGTTTAGCTACAGGAAATGAACTTAAAGTAAATGGTCACCGGTTGAAACCATATTATGTGAACTTCTCTTCGGATGTCGTGGAAGGAGTTAACCTTGTGGAAGTGCTCCCTCTGGAGGAGTCGTAGAAAGCAAGGAGATAGTCGGGCTGACGACTTTAAACCAATCGCTAAATGGGAGGCAACCTATAGGATGAGTATTTCTTGTCTTGATTTTATTTTATTTTTCTTGTCTTGTTTTTAATTTTTCTGATTTCTTGTCGCATATCATTAGAAGATTTCCCACCTTGACTTTCTTTGGACGATTCAATTTACATTGAGGACTGGGGGAGTGGTAAAGCATTTGCATTGTAAATTTTTCATGAAATTTTCAACTTTTGTGTGAATTAGTGCATGAAAAACTCCAACTTATAGTTAGTTTAGAGTCACATAGTATACATGTCGCTAAGATTACATCGAGATTCTCATAAGAGTGACTGAACTTAGAGACGACAGAGAACATGATCGGGTTTCTTACTTGTATGAGAGTTAAAGTTGGATTTAACCATGCCAGTGGCAAATAAGGTGCAGAATGAATTCGGTATTAGAGTTGTGGTCCCCTATAGTGGAGACTACCCATGTTACATCATGTGAGGCATCGACCTTCAAAAATTTGTGCTTTTAGAGTGTGTGTCACCGTACGTTAATTCCGGGTAGAATGGTGAGCTACCCAACCTCCCACCAATAGAAGCATTATTTTGATCTCTTGAGTGTTATTTTGTCAATCATGATGGTGACATCGAATTGCTAACTTACATACCACTTGTATTCTTGTTCGCAGTTAGCACCATCCACTTTATCTCTCTCTACACCAATAGGTCCATAGAAACACCATCATCATCAACAAGAGGAGCATCACAAATTCGAAGGAAAGTTGAAGACGTTCAAGGTTTACAAGCAAGAGTACAGAAATGAGCAGATTTCAGATTCAAGTAAAGCAACAAGATAAGGAGCATAATTTTTACAAGTTGAAGACTTTATGTACAAGAGCGAAGATTATCAAGATGGGAGTTCGAGAAGTTTATGATATCAAGACATACAAGTTGTGAAGAATCAAGCGGTAAAGTACTTACACCATGGCCTTTGTACTTACATTTGTATTTTATTTTATCTAATTTGTATATTTTCTCTTGTCTCAAAAAAAAAAAAATGAAAAAAAAAATTTGAAGAAAAAAAAAAGACAAGAGAAAATTTCTTTAGGTTCATTACTAGTTTTATTGTTTTTTTTTGTTTTGTTTCATTTTGTATTTGTTTTATTTTTCTTCTCTCTTAAAAAAAAAAAAAAAAAAAAAAAGACAAGAAAAATTCATTGTATCATATTTTGGGTTTGTATAGTGTGTTTTTTATTCTTTCAATAAAGCCAATGGAAGAAGGAATATCTACAATGAAGTTTCAAGCAATAAGGATTGAAGACCGAAGACGAAGACGAAGAAAAAGATTGAAGACCGAAGACGTTTCTATGGATGTTGTGAGAGTGGTGCTAGCTGCACGTCGAACGGATAACGAGGTAAATAAGCATTTTCCCACATTGTTTAAGTGGTTGATTTCCTTTCTTAGAGATCGTCAGAAAAAAAGGGTTTTAAAAATGATAAAAGATGTGGGTTTTCAAAACGATTCGGAGGGTTTTGCCTTCCTACCATTCAACGTGTCGCAGGATTCTCTCTTCATTCCTACCTGGACACATGTGTGACCCATAAAAAGTTGTTTATTATTGAGAGCAACTTCATAAAACCCTTTCTTGTGAGGCAGAGTCGAGACTTTTGATCACTCCGAACCCGAATTTCTTTCGAGAAGGGATGGTTATTTCTCTCTCAACTTTTAAGGATAAGATTGTGTTTCATATAGATGTCTAACTTCTTATGACTAGTGTGCAGAATTTCTATGTCTTCTTAGCGCGTTGGATGTTATCATTTCGGAGAATTAGTAAGTTGGAAAAGTAGGTTTTGTGGGTATATCTCAAGTAATCCCTCAAGAGACTATAACTCGTCCACTAGGGACGCCTAGGGGTTTAAAGGCTTGTTATACGTGCTAAGTGTGACCGTAGCCTCGACGACACGGATTTGTATGTATGTTTTAGAATTGTTTTGTTTGATTTGCTCGAGGACTGGAAAAGTCTAAGTGTGGGGGAATTTGATAGGTGTTGTAAACACCTTGTTATTTATCTATTGTTTATGCTTTATTTGCTACTTTTCTTGTAAATTATGTATCTTATGTTTGTTTTTGAGTGTTTAGGTGCAATAGAGTCATTATGAGCAAAAGAAGAAGAAATTAGCCATTTGGAGCGAAAAGGAGCACAAAGGCCAGTTCACATGCGAGCTATAATTGGAGCGGGCTAAGGTGCACGAGAAGGAGGCGAAGAATGAACTGTCAGTTCATTGACAGTTGAGCAAGAGATCGAATAGACAGTCAGTTCTACGAAACTGACAGGTCAAATGATAGTTGCATAGCCCTTATCCAGTTGACTGGTGCCGATAGTAGTTTTGGTTCCTACATGGCCCTAAAATTGAGAATGATCTCTCAATCTTTCTCTTATGAAATTCAGAGAGAGTAAAGTAAGTTATGGCGGCACCATTTTATCATAGAGATCGAGAGATATAGGGAGAGATGGTTGTTGTGATGGAAGGACATTAACTGATTTATGAGGGTCGAACAATTCAAGGGTTCTTCTGGCGAATGAGTAGAACTATTGCTCTAAGTGATTTACAGGTGAAAAAAATGGATCTGGGTATCTGAGTTTGAAGAAATCGGATCGAGAAGAGATTGGGTTTGCTGGTGCTGCTGTTGAGTGCAAGAGGAAGAAATTTGACATGGTTTTGGTTCAGATCGATGGATGGAGCTGAGATGGTGAAGTTATGGTTTCTCAATTTGTGTCTGATCTCGAGATTGAGAAATTGAAAAGGAGAAATGGGTTTTTGTAGACGAGAATGAGAGTTTAAGTCCTTGGTTCTTGTATCTCTGAGATTTGGCGTTCGAAAAAGAAGCAGGAGTTCAGATGGTGGAAGAACAGTACAGAAGTGTTGGTAATTGCAGTTTTGAGAAGAGTCTGTGGCAGATTTTCATGGGAATGATTCAACATAGGTTTACAGGTGCAAGCTGGTATGGATGGTGGCTACAAGGCGAACTCGAGAATATTGTTGTTGTTCAATAAAGAGGCTAGAAGGTACTGAGAATCTGTAGGTGGTTGTATTCAAGGAACAAGGTGACAATGGAGATGTTGTTTACTAAGTTTGGAGTTAGCTGACTCTCTGGTTGCTTCTCATGGATATTACAACTTTACTGAAGCTGAAATGGGTTGTTGTTGGTTGAGAAACTTGAGCTGAAGTTACCTTAGCTGGTACTGACTAAATGGAAAGAGTTGGGTTGAGCTGAACTTGTTATTGTAGATTTGCAGGTGATGTTGGTGCTCGATGTGTGCAATTAGAAAAGAAAAGAAAAAAGAGAATGAAGCAGTGTGAATTGGTGTTGCTGTTGTTGGATCGAAGCCATGAAAATAGTTTCAATGAGGAAATTAAATGGTGCGTGTAGAATTAAATTGCAGGTCTGAGATTGCAGGGAGTGTGGCTTGTGCTTGGTAGAATGAAGGATTGCTTATGTGCAGTGAAACTATGGCTTGAGTTTTAGAATGGAGATAAGCTCTAATGTGTGTGTTGATGAACTTGGGAAATTAATAGATTATCTTGCTCTCTTGATACTCTAGGATTTTGATAATAAAAGAGAGCAAGATAATCTATTAATTTCCCAAGTTCATCAACACACACATTAGAGATGCGTATGTGAATTCTTCCTAAAGAATAACCTAACGCCTTGCGCTAATTAAGTCCAATTCCTATGAGCATTAAGTTTCAAAAACAGGCTAATCAATGCAATTGCCATACATTGCGCATGACAATTCGGACAATGGTCAAGCTCTACATATGATTACGAGAGTGTATCACTACAAACCGTAATCATATCATGCTACTCGTATTCAGGGTCATCGCTCGATGAAAAACCCTAAAATAGCTAGGGACAAGGATGCAAGTTCAATTAATTGGCCACTTAACTAAGCAAGCATCTAATCCTATCACAATAAATCAATCATGTGATCATAAAAACAGTAGAAGTATGAACGATAATCAAGAGAGAAAACTAATACATAACTCAAGCACAAGTTTTTGAAATCGGATTACATCCTTAACCAATAATATTAAATTAGCTACTCATAGCTATGGAGTTCATCATAAAAATATTAATTGAATAGAAGAAGATGAACAAAGCAAACCCTAGTAGCGTAAACAAAAGCGGCTCTCTCCAAGTTCCAAGAATAATACGTGATAATCTTTTCAAGTTGTAAAAGACTCTTCTTTTATATCCTTTGCTTTCCAAAACTAGGTCAAGTCTTCAAAAGTCCATTAGATACAAATCCACCAAGCCCATATGTGAGAAAAACCCATGTAGAAAATATGCCCCAAAAATTTTCGCCGGAAACTGGTACCACGCCGGAATTTGGCTGGGAATTAGTCGGGAAACATCTCAGGTGAGTCCACCCGGTCACCAGTCAAATCTTAGGTCAACTGAGTTAACTCGGGTCAAGCACCGAGTTATCCGAGTCACCGAGTCAAGTCGAGTTAGCTATCTTCATCCGATTGGGCCGAGTTGGTATTGGCCAAGGCCAAACCGCCATTTTGCAAAGGTCACGGTGCAGGTTGCGCCATCTTAGCTTGTCGTCGCCTTCTCTTGCACAAAGGCCTAAGCCATTTTCATTGCGGCTTCACTTGTACTACTACTACCAAAGACTCGCCATGCCTTCGTCTCAAGCCTTTCGTCATCGCCATTCTTATTCCGCAAAGACTCAGAATAACAACAAAAGCACACAGGACCATCTTCATACCAACAACCTTCGTTCGCTCATTCAAGTACCATAACACAAATCGACTGCAACCTCCTAAATTCCACAGCTCCATTGCAATCACCATCATCAAAAGCCTGCACCTGAACTACCTTCTATAACATCAGTTCCATTTAATCTCAGCTGCAACAAATACCATCTCAGCCTTGCACTCTCCCATGACTCCACTGTAAACACACGGCATCAGTTCCAACTACTTCATTCCTGCAACTACGGCTTCAGATGCATCCCTACAATGCACGACTCAACCACAGATAATACTTTTCTAGCCAACCATCACTAGCAATTGCTTCATTCCCATATCCAGTTCATGCCTATTGTGACTGCAATCTTCTCCACTTCTGTTTTATTTTCATTACCTAAGTCTCAGTAATCTTCACACCAGCTAACATCATCTGTTCCAGCTCTACTCAGCTATTTCCTGCGATACCATTACAGCCACCACCTACAATTTAGACCACTCACTGCATCCATTTCAATTCGCTTGCCACCGCAATTCAAATTCAACTGCATCACTTTGTCTGTTTAGCTCAATTCCATTGCACTAATACCAGACCACCAGAACTGCACCTGCAACTCAGACCACTGCCTCATACTCAAACCTGCCATGACACATCCATCTCCATTCTGCAACTCAAGCCATAGTTTCACTGCACATAAGCATTCCTTCATTCTACCAAGCACAAGCCACACTCCCTGCAATCTCAGACCTGCAATTTCATTTTACACGCACCATTTAATTTTCTCATTGAAACATTGTTCATGGCTTCGCTCCAACAGCAGCAACACCAATTCACACTGCTTCATTCTTTTTTTTTTTCTAATTGCACACAACGAGCACCAACATCACCTGCAACTCTACAATAACAAGTTCAGCTCAACCCAACTCTTTCCATTTAGTCAAGACTACCATGTCATGTAACTTCAAATTTCAAGTTTCTCAACCAATAATAACCCATTTCAAACCATCAAGATAAATTGCAATATCCATGAGCAACAACTGAGAGTCGACTAACTCCAAACTTAGTAAACAACAGCTCCATTGCCACCTTGTTCCTTGAATACAACCACCTACAGATTCTCCGTACCTTCTAGCCTCTTTATTGAACAACAAAAACATTCTCAAGTTCGCCTTGTAGCCACCATCCATACCAACCTGCACCTTAAACCTATGTTGAATCATTCCCATGAAAATCTGCCACGTACTCTTCTCAAAACCGCAATTACCAACACTTCCGCATCAAGCCTCATCCTCCATCCGAACTCCCGCTTCTTTTTCGAACGGCAAATCTCGGAGATACAAGAACCAGGGACTTAAACTCTCCTTCTCTTCTACAAAAACCCATTTTTCCTCTTCAATTTCTCAATCTCAGATCAGACACAAATTGAGAAACCCTAACTTCACCATCTCATCTCCATCCATCGATCTGAACCAAACCCATGTCAAATTTCTTCCTCTTGCACTCAACAGCAGCACCAGCAAACCCAATCTCTTCTCGATCTTATTTCTTCAAACTCAGATACCCAGATCCATTTTTTCACCCGCAAATCACTTAGAGAAACAGTTCTACTCATTCGCTAGAAGAACCCTTGAATTGTTCGACCCTCATAAATCAGTGAATGTCCTTTCATCACAACAGCCATCTCTCCCTGTATCTCTCGATCTCTCTGATAAAATGGTGCCGCCATAACTTAGTTTCTGATTTAGAAAGATTGAGAGATGATTCTCAATTTTAGGGCCATGTAGGAACCAAAATTACTATCGGCACCCGGTCAATCGGATAAGGGCTATGCAACTATCATTTGACCTCGCGATGGCCAGAGAACTGACTGTCTATTCGATCTCTTGCTCAACCGTCGCTGAACCGACCTCATTCTTCGCCTCCTTCGCGCACCTTAGCCCGCTCCAATTATAGCTCGCATGTGAACTGGCCTTTGTGCTCATTTTCGCTCCAAATGGCTAATTTCTTCTTCTTTTGCTCATAATGACTCCATTGCACCTAAACACTCAAAAGCAAACATAAGATACATAATTTACAAGAAAAATAGCAAAGAAAGCATAAACAATAGATAAATAACAAGGTGTTTGTAAGGACCCTCAAGCTCGTCAACGCTATTTGACCGGTCTAGCGATGATCAAGTGACGTTTTAGCCGATAATAACTCGATTAGTTTAACACAAATGTTAATTAATAGAAATTAATCTAACAACGATATTGATACGAAACTAGTATCATTGAATAGGTCTCGAAAATTTATACGAAATGGACTACTCGAACGCGTCATTCGGATACCGGACGAAGAAGATATCCCACTCGGAAGTTTGGATGCGGAAGTTCACCTAAAGTCAACCGGAGTTGACTCGACCGTTGACCTGCAGATCTTGACCTTTTGACCATTGACCGGATTTCTAATTGACTGCACCTTTAGTTGGAAATTGTCTAGCCCCTAGTAGTTTCCTAGATATCGAATAATAAAGCATAACCAAGGATTAGTTAATTATTAATTATGTTATGTTAAGTAATTAGGTTAATTAATTAACCTTAACATAAAACCCGTTTGAAGTGTATCTTCTTTTAAACTTTAGAAGCAGCTGGTGTAAAGAGAAGTAGGAGGTTTTGTTAAGTGAGATACTATCAGAGAGACTTGGTGCGTGTAAGAGAAATAAATTATAAGAAAATGAGTTGTTAGTATTTGAACAAAAACTAAAAATAGAACTTGGAGAAAAAAAAGAGAAGGAGACTAAGATGATAATGGTAGGATATTTTTGTGAAGGGGAGATTAGTAAAGCTACAAATCAGAGATTTAGGTATCTAGGGAGGTTTAGGTTTATCACCTAGAGAGTGAGTTAGAGAGGAAAGAGAGAACATGTGTTCTTGTTGTTCATGATTGAAATAATGATGATGGTGATGAAGGAACATATTCAAATAATCATGGTAATCTCTTAAAAACTATTTACGTTTTTAATGTTTGGGTAGTGTTTGGTTTTGAAGGTTAGTAGGAAACAACCAAGATAGTAGTTAATGGATTTTATGTGATTTTAATGTTCCTCTGCCCTGTATATAGAGACTATATTAGGTACCTTAGATTGTGAATTAGTATTTGGTTTTACATGGGACTTGTATATGAGTCTCTCGTCTTTCTATAGACACTTAATTTGCTTGATTTGGGTAAGTAATGAATTAGTTACGATTTTACAAAGTTGCACCATTTCGACTGAAATTCTGGGAACAGATGTGAGTTAGCGATGAAACGTACCTTTTAAGGCATGATCGGATCGGAATTAGTTTCCGGTCAAAACTACAAAGTTGTATATGAGACAATCACCTTTCTAAGGAGCTATAGATTGCTCAATTTGGATTAGAATGGAAAGAGATAGAGACCCCGAAAATTAACTCCCTATGCTGTGTATGAACTGGGAAAATAGGTGTTAGTGTCTACAAGGTGTTTGGTAAAATGACTGAGTCAACTCGACTGAGTTAACACGAGTCGGACCTAGGTAGCGAGTCAGACCTGTTAGAGTCATGAACCGGGTTATGGTTTGACCCGATGGGTTAGTCAAATAGTTAATGTGCCGGGTTGATGGGTTGGACAGGGTCAGGCCCATGAGTTTGGGCTTAGGGCCATATATAGTATTTTGAGTTTTTGGACCGCTTATGGTCCGAATTAGCTTTTGGTTCCTTCTGCAAAGTTGTAGGGTTTTTCGAGGTCTTTTCGATGATACCCAATTTGACCCTATTTGAATAAGTAGATATTTTATAATCCCAAAATTATTTATTACTAAGTTATAGAATCATAATGGGCTTAGAACCATTAGATAGTTCACTTAGTTTATAACTAGAGAATTGTATGAGATTATGTTTGAACCTTGTATGAGACTTTTGGCTAACTCTTAGAGTGCTTGTATGATTAACAGTTAGACTATATTAACAACGATCGATTCAAAGGATGGGCCAGTGGATCGTGGATCTCGAGGTAGGCGTGACTTGTCATCAAAAGAGGTGGGAATCGATAACGAACTCTCTTGTATTCATTATTGTTTTACAAATCAATCTTGGTGTTGTGAAATTCATGCATATCTTTGTGTGCTCTGTGTGGTATGAGATGTGTGCCGACACAATATCAGTATTCTATGGCTAGGGCGATACACCGCAATATTACATGGCCAAAATTATCTTCCTTTATATCCTTTTCTATGGCTAGGGCGATACACCGCAATATTACTTAATCGGAGTGGAAGTGGGCTTCAATATTATTCTTCCTTATGTGCGGCAACACACACATCTCATACATGGATGTTTATTTACTGTTATTTATGGATGTTTACCGTCTTTATTGTTCTTTTAAATTACTTTGAAAAAGTTAAGTTTCTACAATATGTTTTGTTTGTCTTTCCGTGTATTATCGTCTTCCGATAAAACTCGCATTGTTTTTAAATCATATTAATGATTGCTTGAAAGTTAGTTGTTATTTCTACTGGGCACCCCTTTTAGGATGATGTGCTCACCCTTTCCCACTTTCGCCAGAGACGATCAAGATGTGCATGTGACGATGAAAGCTTCAAGAATTATTTACGTTAGTTAGTTAGCTTTCGCTATGTTTATTTTGTGTTTGTATTCTATTTGTAAATCTACTCACTATTGAATATGTATCATTTGAGAGGAATCCTTGTATATATATATTTCTGAGCGGGGCTAGTTTTGGGTTAAGTTTTTGTAACAAGTTTCTAAATTGAATGTTTAAGTAAATGATTTAGATTCTTAGTGCCTCTTTATTTAGCAAATCTCTTGGGTTAGTCAGCTGCTAGCTTAGGGGGCGCTACAAAGTTGGTATCAGAGCTCACTATTATATATTACATGGGAAACAATAGGAATTAGCCAGTGCCAGTTAGTGAAATAGATTAGTTTAGAACTGGGTTGGGTTTGTGAGATAAATCTTAATCACTAAAAGCTATCAATAATTATAAAAATTGATTGATTGATTGATTGATTTGTTTGTTTGATTGTTTGTTTGTTTATGTAATGAAGTAAAAATTTTAGGGTACACATATAACTTTAGCTAATAAGGGTTTGAAAATAATTAATCTAAAAACTATGAACACGTAAACAATCTAATATTATAGTAATAGTAAGATTAGTATTATTGATAGAACTTGTAAAGCACATAGAAACTTAATGAACACATTGATTTATGAAGAGTAAACAAACTATAATTACATAAATGTTAATAACATTTTTGGGACTTGATAATAATTGTAAGAGTAGTTTGAATAATAGTTCAACCATCAGTATTTTAATAATTAGAATATTATAATAGTAACTATAGATGATAATAAAAGTAATAATAATAATTTTAATAATGTAATGTTAGCATTTATCTACAGTTAAAATTGTATAAATTAAACTATTACAAAGTAGAATTATGTGTTTTGCATTTAAACCAGAAAGTTAATATATAAGACTTATTAGGTAGGATTAATAACGTGAGGTCATATAAGGCACAAAATAAAGACTAAACTTGTTAACGTTGTTATACCCAGATTATCTTTAGTCCAATAAAAGATTCACTAATAACTAAATTATACACATGAAGTAATATTTATAGTGGTTGAATGCTTAGAACAAGATTAGACTTAAAGGACAATAAATTTGCTTATGAATATGATACTTATTATTAATACCAAAATCTAAGACATGTTAAAATTTATGCAGACTCAGATATAAATCATATTAAATTATCAACGCCAAAATTTAACAAGATATAATATATGGATTCAATCTGAGTGAATAACATCCGTTATATCAACCTTTACATGAATGTAAAATTATATTTAGAAGATTAAGACTTAGTATACCAACTGGACTAGCAACTTAAGGATAATAAGAATAATAATAACACAGTTGATAAAAGTAATTGAGTAATAAGTAAATTAGTACGCGTGGTAAATTGGTAAGAAATTTATAATAGATAATATTTGGGAAATTTATATATGGTATTACAATAAAGTTAAAATTGTCAACTATTATAAATTGACGAAAAATCACATTGGGGATTATTTATATTGGTAAAAGAAAGAAATAAATAAAATAAAATAAATTTTTAAGATTAAATTGTTTAAAATGCTACGAACTATTTATATATTTTGCGAAGTAAATTTATAAGACTTACACCGATTATGATAATAGTTTAGAGAATTACTTAATTTTAATAAATTAATACTTAGTTAATCCAGCACTGGGGAATAGTGAGGTTGGTAATTCTGATGTGTTCGGGTGATACTTGTTACGTAGGTAGGCATTGTTAGGAGTCATGAACCTAGACAGGGCAACTGCATTCTTGTATCACTAGGCATTGAAGGGAGACTTGCTTCTTTTAGTGGACTGATAGATCCCAAATTTTACTTAGAAACTTATTTATAGAATATTTTCTTTCGTAATTAGAACCAGTAATTTATTGAAATGGAAATTAGTATTTTAAACCTAGAGCCACAAATTTTAGTTGTAGAAAGCCATATAGGTTTGTGCTTTGTTTCTGGTTGTTTGCGCTTAGACAAGAGACGGGATTATTCTATAAGGTGGGGAGTTTTTGAAGGATAGAAGGTGGTTTGATTTTCGAGGAAGAAAATGAATAAGGTGTGGAGAATGTATAAACCCTCAAGCTCGTCAACGCTATTTTACCGGTCTAGCGATGATCCAGTGACGTTTTAGCCGATAATAACTCGATTAGTTAAACACAAACGTTAATTAATAGAAATTAATCTAACAACGATATTGATACGAAACTAGTATTATTGAATTGGTCTCGAAAAGTTATACGAAATGGACTACTCGAACGCGTCATTCGGATACCGGGCGAAGAAGATATCCCACTCGGAAGTTTGGATGCGGAAGTTCACCTAAAGTCAACCGGAGTTGACTCGACTGTTGACCTGCAGATCTTGACCTTTTGACCATTGACCGGATTTCTAATTGACTGCACCTTTAGTTGGAAATTGTCTAGCCCCTAATAGTTTCCTAGACATCGAATAATAAAGCATAACCAAGGATTAGTTAATTATTAATTATGTTATGTTAAGTAATTAGGTTAATTAATTAACCTTAACATAAAACCCGTTTGAAGTGTATCTTCTTTTAAACTTTAGAAGCAGCTGGTGTAAAGAGAAGTAGGAGGTGTTGTTAAGTGAGATATTATCAGAGAGACTTGGTGCGTGTAAGAGAAATAGATTATAAGAAAATGAGTTGTTAGTATTTGAACAAAAACTAAAAATAGAACTTGGAGAAAAAAAAGAGAAGGAGACTAAGATGATAATGGTAGGATATTTTTGTGAAGGAGAGATTAGTAAATCTACAGATCAGAGATTTAGATATCTAGGGAGGTTTAGGTTTATCACCTAGAGAGTGAGTTAGAGAGGAAAGAGAGAACATGTGTTCTTGTTGTTCATGATTGAAATAATGATGATGGTGATGAAGGAACATATTCAAATAATCATGGTAATCTCTTAAAAACTATTCCTTGTACGTTTTTAATGTTTGGGTAGTGTTTGGTTTTGAAGGTTAGTAGGAAACAACCAAGATAGTAGTTAATGGATTTTAATGTTCCTCTGCCCTGTATATAGAGACTATATTAGGTACCTTAGATTGTGAATTAGTATTTGGTTTACATGGGACTTGTAGATGAGTATCTCATCTTTCTATAGACACTTAATTTGCTTGATTTGGGTAAGTAATGAATTAGTTACGATTTTACAAAGTTGCACCATTTAATCAAATTGGGAACAGTGTGAGTTCGCGATGAAACGTACCTTTTAAGGCATGATCGGATCGGAATTAGTTTCCGGTCAAAACTACAAAGTTGTATATGAGACAATCACCTTTCTAAGGAGCTATAGATTGCTCAATTTGGATTAGAATGGAAAGAGATAGAGACCCCGAAAATTAACTCCCTATGCTGTGTATGAACTGGGAAAATAGGTGTTAGTGTCTACAAGGTGTTTGGTAAAATGACTGAGTCAACTCGACTGAGTTAACACGAGTCGGACCTAGGTAGCGAGTCAGACCTGTTAGAGTCATGAACCGGGTTATGGGTTGACCCGATGGGTTAGTCAAATAGTTAATGGGCCGGGTTGATGGGTTGGACAGGGTCAGGCCCATGAGTTTGGGCTTAGGGCCATAAATAGTATTTTGAGTTTTTGAACCGTTTATGGTCCGAATTAGCTTTTGGTTCCTTCTGCAAAGTTGTAGGGTTTTTCGAGGGCTTTCCGATGATATCCAATTTGACCCTATTTGAATAAGTAGATATTTTATAATCCCAAAATTATTTATTACTAAGTTATAGAATCATAATGGGCTTAGAACCATTAGATAGTTCACTTAGTTTATAACTAAAGAATTGTATGAGATTATGTTTGAACCTTGTATGAGCCTTTTGGCTAACTCTTAGAGTGCTTGTATGATTAACAGTTAGACTATATTAACAACGATCGATTCAAAGGATGGGCCAGTGGATCGTGGATCTCGAGGTAGGCGTGGCTTGTCATCAAAAGAGGTGGGAATCGATAACGAACTCTCTTGTATTCATTATTGTTTTACAAATCAATCTTGGTGTTGTGAAATTCATGCATATCTTTGTGTGCTCTGTGTGGTATGAGATGTGTGCCGACACAATATCAGTATTCTATGGCTAGGGCGATACATCGCAATATTACATGGCTAGGGCGATACACCGCAATATTACTTAATCGGAGTGGAAGTGGGCTTCAATATTATTCTTCCTTATGTGCGGCAACACACACATCTCATACATGGATGTTTATTTACTGTTATTTATGGATGTTTACCGTCTTTATTGTTCTTTTAAATTACTTTGAAAAAGTTAAGTTCCTACAATATGTTTTGATGTCTTTCCGTGTATTATCGTCTTCCGATAAAACCTGCATTGTTTTTAAATCATATTAATGATTGCTTGAAAGTTAGTTGTTATTTCTACTGGGCACCCCTTTTAGGGATGATGTGCTCACCCTTTCCCACTTTCGGCCAGAGAGACGATCAAGATGTGCATGTGACGATGAAAGCTTCGAAGAATTATTTACGTTAGTTAGTTAGCTTTCGCTATGTTTATTCTGTGTTTGTATTCTATTTGTAAATCTACTCACTATTGAATATGTATCATTTGAGAGGAATCCTTGTATATATATATTTCTGAGCGGGGCTAGTTTTGGGTTAAGTTTTTGTAACAAGTTTCTAAATTGAATGTTTAAGTAAATGATTTAGATTCTTAGTGCCTCTTTATTTAGCAAATCTCTTGGGTTAGTCAGCTGCTAGCTTAGGGGGCGCTACAGTGTTTACAACACCTATTAGTATGTTTTTTTTCGATTCAATAAAACAAGTTCAAATATTGGTTTGCCTTATATTCCCAACAAGGGTCGTCATAGGTTTTAAATATAAAAATGACGACTCTAAAGTTTGTTTGAAATATTATGTATGAGTCGTCATTTTTGGAGAAACTCATATTAACGACTCCAAAGGACACTTAACCCCGAGACTCGTTGATAGAAGAGTCGTCAGCCAATAAACATAACAGAAAGAAGACTCTTTAGATCTGCAAGAGTCATCACTTTGTTAATATATATTGTAACGACCCATCTAGCAATTAATGTGAATTTTGAATTCACCAAATATGGTTGAGTCGGGCAACGGTTAAAAATTCAAAAAGTGATCAAGTGGGTCCTAATCTCTATAAATAGAGACCCATATCTCACCCCTTCTTCACCCAAACCATAATTCTCAACCTTCACATTCATTCTCGTTCATTTATCATCCAAGAGCAAAAAGAATAGGAAACACCATGACTAGTACCTAGTCTTCGAAGAGAATTGCGCCAATGTGAGAGCTTGGAAAACAGTCACAAACCACTTTGAAGATCTAGGAAAAGACATTGATCAAACATTTGATGCTTGGTGGAACTGTGTATTCATCGTTTGTGTGGCGTTAGACGGAAATTGCAACTCAAGGTCTTTGAAACTAGTCAAGGAACGGTTCGAGGAGATATTCAACGAATGTCAAGCTTTCAAAAGAGAAATGAAGGCCGTAAGGAAAGCCTTACCCAATATGTTGGGTGCTATAAGAGTAAGTATTTAAACAAGACGTCAAACTTATCGAAAGCTTTCAACAATACTAACTAAGTTTTTGTTTTGCGTTTTCAATTGGGGAAGGCGTATGACCGATACGAGGTGCTTCAAAGGGAAAAAGTTTGAGTTCGACGATTGCTACTTTATCTTGGAAGGCACAATGTATAATTACATGCTCTATGGTTAAGTGTATAAGTGCACCGTTATTATCTATTGTATTTCATTTCCTTCAATGCAACGCTATGCAAGATGTATGCCTTTTAAGATTCAATGAAATGACTCTATGAAATCAAAAATCTTAAAAATTAACAGTAAGAGTAGTTAAGGTATTTAAATATTGAAAATGACGACTCTAACAAAAATTATTAATGGTTGGTCAGGGTCATCATTATATATGAATATCCCTATGACGACTCAAAAACCCTCAAAATTCTATTTTTACAGAGAGTTTGGTTTGGAGAGTCGTCCGGGTATTTCAAGAATCGACTAACGACTCTAGGTGAACTAGCAAAAAGAGTCGTCATTGTTTACACGCCACCTTGACGATTTTTCATCACGTGCAAAAGTTGCAGGTTAGAGTCGTCTCCGTGAGTGTCAACAGACTGACGATTCTTTAGGGTCGTTAGTGTATACAACATACGACTATAACGACCCTCACTCTGAGTAGTTCCATAGTGACCATGAATCGACCACTTGGAGCACCATTCAGACGATTTGAAGAAGAGTATAGGAAGTTTACCTGATTGTTTTGAGCTCCGGGTTCTTCATTTGGAGGATTGGTTCCTTCATTTTGAGCAATAGGTTCTTCATTTCCACCATTATTCAGGGATTCCTCTATTAACATCTCTTCATCAAACATCCAATCCATAGGATTATTTGAGACAATCTTACCATCAACAGAATCATGGTTGTTCTTTAAACCTTCACCAACCTCATTCCCTCCACTTGAATCACTCATTTCTAAAAACCCTAGTTTTTCCTCTCAAAACTCCTCTTCTTCTTCTCAACACATAAAAACCCAAAAATAAAATTTCCCCAAATTTTTATCCCAAAATCAGATTTTTATCTAAACACGCTTACCAAACTAATCCACTTAATTAATTTTTAATACTAATCACTCGGGGCATTTTAGCCATTTAAAAAAAAATTATAAGGGGCGACCCAAATTAGGATTGGGTGACCTTTTTTGTCCTCTAGTGGGAGGCCCCCAATTAAACCAGGTATAATAGGTACGGAGGGAGTAATTATTTATTCTTCCTTAACCTATGCCCTAGTATACAGGTTTACATTTTTTTTTGAGAGCAAAAGGGCAAATTTTAATTAAAACAGAAACTTCATCAGAAAGATGAAGTTAAGAGTACAAAAACATGAGAGATAAGCTAATTGTTACCAACAACTGCCTCCCAATTAGAGATAAAGTGCTCAAAGAGTAACCTTCTAACAACTTTGAGTTTACAGACCAATTAAAAAGAGTACATTTAATTGCAATAATGAGCTGATCCAAGTTTCTTCTATATCCCTAAAATCTATTATTTCGTTCGTTCCAAACAGACCACCAAATTGCGAACGGAAGGATAGACCACAGTTTTCTCATGAAACATCTACTCTTCTTTGTTGACCATTCCCAAACATTTCTCTTAACCGATTCCGACAACACCCACTGCATCTTAAAGCTATCAAGAAAGTAGTGCCATAATTTCATTGTCTCGGAACAAAGCAAAAACAGATGGTTTTTGGGTTTCTTGTTCAACAGAGCAGAACAAGCAAATACTGGATGGTATCCTTCCAGCTCGCTGCAACATATCAAGAGTAGGAGCTCCATCATGGCATAGAGACCACACAAAAAAATGAAACTTTTAACGGAACCTTTAGATTCCAAACTTGTTTATGAGGAAATTCAAGCAGACCATCGACATCAAGAGCATCATACTCCCTCCATCCCACTATTAAGTGACCTAGTTCAAGTTTGCACAATTTTTAAGGCAAGCAAGGGAGAAGTATTTTTAAGCACTTTTTACAATTATACCCTTAAATAGTGAAATTTTGAAATGATTTATCTCTCAAACTACACCACGGATGTTCGCAAACTTCGTACCATTGAAAAGCATTTTAAAACACCTACGTAACGAATATAAACATGACTATCAAATTATACATATTTCTTATAATTCTTATAATTGTTGTAGGGCATATGGCCCATAGGTGTGCGGCCCAACTAGATATCTAGGGTCTCCCTTCTACATGTATATATAAAGAATATTGTTTCATGTAACCCTATTATCCTGATGAATGGAAACTACTTTGCCTCTCTACTTTCCCCATATTTCCACTGCAATACGTTATCATGCACGAAGCTGTACCGTAGAGCTATATGTGATCAATTGATTTTTTTTTCTTCTTTCTCTACATGGATGATTTCCATCAACGCCGGAATCAAATAAGATAAGTTGGATCTTTTTTTCTTTTTCCTGTTTTTGATTTTGGCATATGCGTTGGGTATATTAAATCTGCGGCGAAATTGATTTAATCAAGATTTAGGGATTATTTTGATTAATCGTTTGTAATCATGAATTATTTTAATTTAATATTTTTGGTATTGTTCATGATTTTGATTATTTTGGTACTAATCAGATTACTAATTAGGAATTACTTTGATTAAGTAATTAATCTATCCTAATCGTGTTGTAATTTGGGATTACTTTAATTTGATTAATCCTAATCCTTAATCGTTAATCCTAATGAGTTTTTTTATTTTTTTAATTTGGGATCCGCTGGAGTCTTCGAGTTTCTCACAGGAGAAGGAGAAGTTACGATCTGGGAAAACAGGGAAAGGTCCAGCCGACCCGGTCCGGTCCGGTTCATCCCAACCGGTCCACCATAAACCGGTCCGGTCCACTCAACTGGTCCGGACCACCCAACCGGTCCAGCCCCACCCAATCATGTCCGACCAAGACAATTCAAAGTTTTGTGCCGGCGCTGTTGTTACCCTCTGCCCCGGCCCATTCCATTTACATTGCAGCAGATGCGCCCATGTTAAGTGCGTGGACTAATGCGCGACTAAGCCTGTTCTAGATTTGTGTATATACGGTGGGAACCAAATTTTGAGGTATGTAACTATAACTCGAGTTTTTATATGCTAGGCTTATTTATTTGTTTTTAAAATATGCCTAGTTTTGTTTATTTTTGTCTTAAAATAAGTCAACAGCATGTAAACGGTCAATTTAAATTATTTTTATTGATCTCAATCATTAAGAATTTTTGGTCTTAATGCTATTTGTTCTCTTGAATATGATATTGGATATAGTTGAATGGTGTATTTTGTTTAATTGGTTGTACCAACTCAATTCCAATGTATTCATTTGGGGCTAAGAAGTACTTGAGCACCATTATTGGATATTTGGTATTTTTCCCAAAATTTTTTGAAAGTTCCGTGGAATGTATCCACTTGCTCGACTATTAATCTGTCAATAGTTTTAAAACATACGTTCAAATAAAATCACATGTATTCCAATTTTTATGGAGAAACTCACAAAAGATGATATGAGTCAGAAATTTTCCATTTCTCTTCATCCACGATACTAACGAACCGGTATATGCTGAAGTATGACAACAAGAGAATTAAATATTTTTAATAATATATTCAACCTAAAGTAAGTGGTTGACGTGTGTAGTGAGATTCTCTTGGCCTATTGAGATAAAGAAATTTCTCAAATTAAGCTAAATGTAGCAAAATTGAAAATGGAAAGAACCCCAAAGTAATGAGGGTTAAACGTACCGACTCATATAAAGCATGTGAAAAGGGACATATATATCATGAAAAAAAAATATTATTATTTTTTTTTTCCCAGAAGAATGACACCAAAGTATAGGTATCAATTGAACATGGGATCACCTAAAATGTAATTCTAGCTCCCATCATAAATAAAAGAGTTGGAAATGCACCTTGGTCATAGGTGTTGGTATATACAATATAATGTGTATGTGTATCATAGTAACAACCAATTTTCACATCAACTTTAATAGCAACAAGAACTTTGCCTGGCCAATTTACTATCTTATCGAGCGCAAAGCATTGCTCATTTTTTTCTTCAAGATAGAACAAAGACGTCGCAAAATCTCTAGATGTACCAAGAGATAATCACACCTTGTTAAATTCCCAAGTAACCGTGCAAATGGATATCATGTGGAACATCAAAATGATGAGAATTTAATTAATTGCATCTTTTATAGCCTCTAATATATTTGGAAGGAAACATATTTTAGAGAAACTAATGAGTCAATCTAGTGCAATGTGATTCATTATAATATTAGGATTATTGAATCATATTGACTCCGACGATGAAATGTTGAAACTGACTCATACAGTTTTTGGTCATAACCATAAAGAAACTTTTGGTTATGACATGATGATTGTTTTGAAAGAACTCATACAAATGTCACTTTAATTGAGTGAACGAAAATGGGAAAAAGATTGATGAAATGCAAAGTGACGACATATCTCTCAATAAGTGTTTTTCTAAATTACCTAATGCACAACCCCCTTCCCATTATGCTTTTAGGTAAGAAAGCATATCACTCATTTTTACAAAGTCTTCAAGAAAACAGATCGAGACCATCCTAAGATGCAAATGGTAAAAATTCCATATTACAAAGAAAACAAGGTGAACTTTAGAAAATATTCATGCACGTAATGCGGACCATTAAAGTGACCGATGGATCCGTGAATGTCTTGACTTTTTGGACTAGTTATATATAGTTCCTAAGAAATTTGCGTTTGAAAACTACTAGCACATACCACACAATGCAAAGTGCAAAGGCTAACCACCCTTGTTAATGCTAGAGAATTTATATCAAAAGGACTTGATGAATATTGCATGTTTAATAAGATCAATATCGAACATCTTATACCCAATGGTCTCGCAGAGGCTACCATCAAAGGTTACAGATGGTGTCTAAGGAATAGGTTATGCGTACCAACCTATCTTTTATTGCTTTGGGGATATGCAATATTACACGCATCTTACTTAATTTGTTTTTAGAACCCAATATTAGTCAACATTTTTTCATGCACTTGGTAAATGGATTTAAGCCCGACACTCGTGTTTTTACGCATTTTTGGTTACACTATATATGTGCCATTACGACTCCACTTCGTACTATGATGGGTCTTCAAAACTCATAAGTAGTTATGTTGGAAATGAGTTACCAATAATTATCCGCATTTTAAAACTTTTGGCAGGAGATCTCTTACCGCTAGATTTTCGGGTTGTCATTTTAATGAGACATTCTTCCCATCGTTAGGGGGAGATAAGAAAAAGTATTTTCTAAGGGAACGACAAGAATTGTCGTGGTGTGTTCCCACTATGTCTCATGTTGATTCTTGTACTCCACAAATGTAAATGTGAAGTCACAAAGAATAATCGATTTTCAGAATGTACACTGATGTCGCTAAAGTGGCAAGATCACACATACCACCCGCAAATATTCCCCGCAAGGTTAGAAATCCTCAAGATGGGGTACACCATAGACTAAGGTGTTGTAACTACACTTGGTGGAAGTGTAGTTAAGGCCGTGCCTCCATAAAGGAAGATGGAGATGCCACTAGGTTCGATCAATGCTCACCTAGAAAGAAAGTAGATGAGTAAGGCACAACCTAATTTGTATCATTAATGAAATCATCTCATTTGATTGTCTCTGACTATGTCCATGAATCAATACTCGGAGGACGCTCCGAAGTTTTAAATGATTCTAGAGAACAATGAAATCCCGACGGATTGTGAGAATGCACATGAGTCAACGGAAGGATCATGTGTGCACAATGATGATATAATCCATAAATAGTTGCTCCGTATAGAGCACAATGAGATCGAACCATGCTTTATTTTGATTAATTTCAAATAAATAGCATATTTGGCCTACGCAATCCAGAACTTAGTTCTTTGGCAAATATACGGGTATTTGGTGTGGTAGTGCTAACCAACCAAGTGTAAAGCCTATTGGACATACATAATTAATTTGTCATAAAGCATAATGAGAAGAAAGTAGTCTTAAAATACAAAGACTCGCCTTGTGGCGCGAGGTTTCTCACAAAGCCCGAATTGTTCTCTTTGTAATGAACTCTATAGAGTTCCACTACTTAGTTAGCTTGGTAATTTCAAAAGAACTTGAAATGCAAAAGATTATGTATGTGGTTGTTACGTATCTCTGAAAGAATCAAGAGATAGAAGATATTTACAAAAGTACTTGATAGACTTTTGTTTCCCAAATCAAGTAACTCTAAACCACAGAGTACGTTTACAATTAGATAGAACGTTCACTTATAGATTGAGGGAATCAGACGGAAGTGGTATACCCGTCTAAGTGGCTATTTGATTTGGAGGGGATAGACAAGTAAGTTATTTTTCCTTGCGTGTTCTTAAGAAAGTTCCTGATTTGGAATTGTAGCTATTTATGTTGATGTTACAGACATGATGTGTACTCTTAATGTAATAAGAGAACTTAAAAGCTATTTAAAATCCAAATTTGAGATGAAAAATCTAGGAAAGCTCGATCGAATCGAGCTTGTGGTATATTATTCCACCCGGTTTGCATATGTCTAAAGTTGTCGGGCAATTTAACAAAGACATGCATCCCGATAGCACTCCCATGATTAGTCGAGGTTCAAATGTAAGTAAGTAACCATTTCGTCCAAAGGAATATGACGAAGATGTGTTGGGAGATGAAATTTGGCATATCTAAGTACAATAGACGCATTGTTGTACTTAGTATAATCATGTACTCGATTAAATTTTACATCCTCGGGGAACTTGTTAGCTAGATATAGCTCCGCGCCAACGCAATGTCATTGGAATGGTATAGTGAATGTAATCATGTACTTAAAAGTATCCATTGACATAAATTTGTTTTATCCATGCAAAGACATGAAAAGGAATTCTAATGAAAGTGCATTCCCAAAGTTGTTGATTATGAAGGAACAATAATCTCTTCTCCAACAAAAGTAATCGGGGGAGATATGGTAAACTATTTTCTAAGTCATTACCAATATTCAAGCCAAAATACATGACTAAAGGAACTGTCTGGAACAACTCAAAGTAATCGGGGAGATGCCGACATCGGGGGAGGATCCAAGGATGTGATGTCGACATATATTACTTCAAATTAAAGATGTGTTGTACTCTTTTTCCCTTCGATCGAGAATAGTTTTTCCCAAAGGGTTTTGTTACTTTCGACAAGGTTTTTAGCGAGACAACACTAAAAACATCAAGTATGTTGAACGTTGAAGACCGAAAGATCGCGTTGATATTAATCGAAAATATCCGAATCAAAGAAATGAAACGCGATAGTCCGTAAGCAACATAACTTCCGTAATCAATAACATGGTCTTATAAACATTCAAGTCACCAAATTAAAGTGTGATAAACTTCTTCCCGACCGCATTAGACTAACGAAAATTGTCCTGCATCGGGGGAGCATTTAATAGTGTGTTGAACTATTTTCCTTCACCGAGGTTTCTTTTCCCACGGGTTTTGTTACTCGGCAAGGTTTTTAATGAGACAACAACAAACATCGGAATGTAATTTCCTACCTAAGACTATTGTCATTCCCACGAGGATTTTCTCGCCTACGAGTTGTGAAGCAACTAGTCAACTTCAATCGAGCAAAGTGATCATCTCGCAACTGATCAACTTTAGTTGCATCTATCACGTTGTACTCTTTTCCCTTCACAAGGTTTTGTCCCACTAGGTTTCCTTGTCAAAGTTTTAATGAGGCAACATATTCGAGTCCATCTATGTTCTAAGTTTGCTTAATTAATATTGCACTCTTTTTCTTTAGTTCGGGTTTTGTCCCTATGGGTTTTTCCCCGACGAAGTTTTAACGAGGCAATTAACTTAGACTAGCTCGGTCCTTGAAGATCGTATGCATGTGATGAACTACATGTAAAGTACTAGATAACATGTGAAGTACTACATGTAAAGAGTCGTACTAAGGTTTTGTCCCACTGGGTTTTCCCTTGTCAAAGTTTCAATGAGAGAATTGATTTCGGCACAAGTCATCAAGGAGAGGACGACATTTGAAGAACTACATTCGAAGCACTGCATATGAAGTTCAATCGGGCCGCACAAGGGGGAGTGTTGTAGGGCATATGGCCCAAAGGTGTGCGGCCCAACTAGATATCTAGGGTCTCCCTTCTACATGTATATATAAAGAATATTGTTTCATGTAACCCTATTATCATGATGAATGGAAACTACTTTGCCTCTCTACTTTCCCCATATTTCCACCGCAATAATAATCAATTAAAAGGATAATTTTAGAAATATCTCCTTATTTAGTGATATAGGTCACTTAATGGTGGGACAAAATCTAAAAGTAACTAGGTCACTTATTAGTGGGACGGAGGGAGTAGCAATTAGCAACAGAAAATACCTGACCATACTCCCATTTCCTGCTATCTTTCAAAGTGCTGTCATTAGTAACCGCCAAGTCACCTAGAGAATGGAGCAAATCAGCCATATCACCCAATTCTTGTTCATTTAGTCCTCTTTTGAAATTCAGATTCCAATCACCGTTCCCTGTTATAACCTCATTTATAGTTGCATTTTTAGATCTTGATAGGCTGTAAAGTCTTGGATAAGTTTCTTTTAAAACAACATTTCCGAACCATTTATCTGACCAAAATCAATCCTCCCACCATTCTTGAAAATCAGATTAGTACTATCTTTGACGAATTGTCTAGCCGACAAGATTCCATCCCAAAGACTACGCCCCAAAGAAGTATTAGAAGGAGTAGGATAGAAAGAATCATTCTTACCACCAAATTTCTCCCGAACGATTTGCCTCCAAGGCGCGTTCTTCTCCTCCCCATATCTCCAGATCCACTTACAATGCAGTGCCTTATTGACAATCTTCAATTTATTTATGCCAATTCCTCCTCTTGCCTTTGGTAACATCGCTTTCGACCAAGCCACCCAACTCCTTTTCTTTCGAGTATTAGTAGATCCCCACAAGTAATTCCGTATGATCTTCTCAATTTCTTTCGCAACAGCTACCGGCATCCTAAACATTGATAAATAATAAATGGGCATACTTGCCAAAACGCTACTTATATTAACCTTTGGCCCTTTGTAAGATATCTCCTTCTCCAAGTAGACAACTTCTGCTGACACTTATGGATTATCACATCCCAAACAGCTCTACACTTAGATTTACTTCCCAACGGGATTCCTAGATAGTTAATTGGAAAATCAGTCAGTTGACAACCAAAAGTGTTAGGGCAATCAACACCATTATGAGCTTCTCCAATACCAACTATTGCACTTTTCCTAAAGTTAACTTTCAATCCAGCAACAAGCTCAAAAGAGAATAAAATATTCTTCATATTCACAACTTGCTCCTCTGAATCATCTAGGAAGACCACTAAATCATCCGCAAACTGCAAGTGGTTAATGGTAGTACCATTTTCTGTTACTTGGAACCCAGAAATCAGTCCTGCGTCCGCTGCCTTTTTGATCATTAAAGAGAGCAGTTCCACAACCATAATGAACAGAAAAGGGGAGATAGAAAGAATATGCGTAGAAAGAATATGCGTAGAAACTGGAAGGTGATTAATGAGGAAGCATTAATGCGGATAGTTAATGCCTCGGTAAGTTAATGATTCTGCGACATATATAGTTTCCTGCTAAATGATGTAACTTAAATACAAAATACATGTTAACCTATGATTACTTTAAAGTTTCTACCATTTTCGTGAGATATGAAAGTTGAAGAATTATCCAGCATTAATGCCGATACCTAATTATATGGTGTTTTGTTTCCGAAGTACGTAGCAAAAAATGCAGATGCCTACACGGTGTTTTCTTTACAAAGTACGCAGCAAAGATGGGGAAGCAAAACATAGGCGACGTGGACAATTTAACTGACTATATCCTCCTCAAAATAGCTGGCATATTTGCTCTCATATCAGTTCGCTAACATGAATGAGCCAATGAGGTGCATTTTTCCGTTTAATTTATGATTCTCAAATGGATTAATTTTTGAAACATGAAATTGATCAGGGAATGTAAAATTCTAATGTCAAATAGAACGGGAGGATGCGGCTAACCACTTAGACTAGTACAACCGTTACCACGGTGGAAGGGCCGACCGAAAATATTTCTCTATTATTGTTACTTTAATCCAAAGAAACTCAACAGTTTCTTGCTATCCATCCAACACACACTTGTTCTGTAACTTCACATCAGCCGGTAACAACTATGTCGCCAAAACATTCTCTGCTTTCCTTGCTTCCACCAACCCATATTCTCCTTTCAAATGCTCTGCACATTTAACAAAGAAAGAACATACACCCCGCATACTTCTCAAGCAACCAACATCCGCAAGTTAGCTACAAAACCACCGGACTACAACCCTAACCACCCGCAAACTTCTCAAGCAACCATTTCCATCATCTGCCGTGCCATTTCACTAGTTCACCTGCACATTGGCCTACACTTTCACACAAACTCACTAAACAAACTCGCACCCGCAATCTTCATTCCATCCCTGTCCTAAACATACATCTATTTTATATATACTCTTCTCCTTTTAGTTGTTTTCTGCAACCAACTACAAGACCAAAGAGCTCAACCTCAACCACCCCAAAGACTATGTATAGCTCCACAACCAATCCCCTCGTCTACAACCATTTCAAACCGCATCACACTTTAACTTCAAGCAAGATCACCCATTGAACAACATCGGTACCACTAACGAACACCCATCACCTCGCCATTCAAAATCAATTTACCCATACACACAACAACATCCTTTTGAATTTGACTCAACCCTAACTTCAATTTCACCATCTGCGATTGATTTTTTCCGGATTCAATATCAACTCCAAATTCTTCTCCTCCATTAATCATCACCAGCACGACCATCTCCTTCGAGAATCTCTTAAAACCCTTCTTTGATTTCATCTGTTTCTGTCGATTTGAGAACATCAACTCCATCAATACAACAACTTCATCAATTACATCAGCAAGATCTCTTTCTCGTCTCAATGAAACCCAAAATCATCTCAATCCTCAAATCTTGCAAATACCCATCCTTCTTGTTCATTTGAGAACATCAACATCATTCTCGTGCCAATCTCGGGAATCAAATCAAACCCAACTTCGAATAAACAAGACCCATGACTCAACACCTTCTACATATATGAATTATTTCAATTAAAGAACAGATCCACTTCTAATTCTTCATGAACTCTCCACAAGATCATTTAATTTCGTCATTCCTTGGTTTCAAATCTTCAAATCCAATCGGGTTTATGAGCAGCAGCAGCGGCCTACTGAGAAAGAAGAAGAAGAAAAGGGAAAAAGGATAACAAAAATAAACATTTGGAGGTGGTCGGGTTCGACCCTTTAACTTCTACTCGGATTTTCCTAAACTACCTTCAACAATTAAAGTAATTCCAACTTCCGTGTCCTTTTCTATGCGATAAAGTTACGCGAGTACCCTTTATATGGTGTTGTATTTACGGTAGTTTTAGTGAGAGATGGAAACATGGAGGGGCTCTTTAGTCTTTTCTTTGTTGATTGAAAATGGTTTGGGACACCAAAATCCAATCTTTTTGTGTCAATTGATCACTTACTATTTACAAAAAAGTGACCATATAAAGGTCCTCCCTCGCTTCGCTCGGTCGGCCCAATGATGCTGGACACAGGCGGTAAACTATGCAGCACTATTGGCTTAAGAGAATAGCGTTTCACAATAGGTACTGAAATGGCATCGGCAACTACTATACTGATATCCTCCGGAAGAAGCCTGCATTGCCAAGTGTAACCTACTTTCATTTGCAACCCAACTTTTGTTAACTACTAACGTTTGCTGTATTATGTATGATTCAATTTTCAAATAATTTTTTTTTTCCTGCTGTTTTTCGTCTGAACATGGCATACATTAGAAGCCCAACCCGGTTCGCAACACGGGTTACTATCTAGTATGAATAATCTACCAAGCAAAAGTGTTCTCCAGTCATTTTACCTATCTTTAGGATCTCAAAAACCAATTCCAGATGAGGTGCTTCAATAAAAAAAATCCAGATGAGGTGAGAATAATGTTTGTTCTCTTTTTATTGTTCCCTTTGTCAGTTACTAATCTGTGAAGCAAGGTTTTTAAAGCGTGAAGCGTTTTTTATTTTTAAGAAGTGAATCGTATGCTGAAGCGTGAAACGTCATTCCATGATTGATGTTTGAAGCGTCTATAAATAATATTAGTTGTTCTTGGGTAGGTATGAAATGTAAATTTAAAAAAATAATATTTGTATATATAAAATAAATATAAGTCCAATTAATATCAAGAAACCAGTCGTGGCTCCCTGGTTCAGTTCATTTAAGTGTGTATCAGGTGTGGGGTTCGATCCCCCAGTTTTAGGCGGGAAAATTTTAAAATTTGGTGGGAAAGTTGTGAAGCGAATTTTATCAAGCGTAAAGTATGGTCAATTAATATTGATTTTGTGTCAATATGGGTGAAATTCCTCTGTTGAGAATCAAAACAATTGTAAAAGGAAGAAAAGTGAGCGATCACGTGTGAGTAATTACAAGAATTCGTGATGGAAATTCAGTCGAGTTAGGAAATTAAGTAATGAATGATCACTCCTAGCAGAATCGAGAATACGGAATACCAGTCCTTTGATAAGTGACATCCTGGGGAACGTCTGAGAATTTTTCTCGGCTTATTTTTACCTCATTCATAGATCCCACAGAGAGATTTAGGCTTAGTTTGGTAATGCTGTGGCTTTTGCGAAGCTTTTCTGTGGTCTTTGTCTTTACAATAAGGTGTAAAAAAGCAAGTTAGGTGTTTGGTAAACTATATATTAAAAGCTAAAGCCGATTAAAAAAGTTATCAAGTTGTGTTTGGTAAAATATTAGTTCGGTTTATTGTATTTGTAGCAAATGACTAAAATAGACATAACATTTTAATGTGAATCCACTTTATGGGATAACAAAAATCAAACTAAGATCAAACAATTATTTATATTGGCTCTTATTTTTATTTTGGATTATTTTTTTATAAATTTCACCACATATATATTTTATGTGATGCCATTCTGTATATTAAAAAACAAACTCTTAAGGAAGAAGAAATGGATAAAGCATAAACGTAAATTTCAATTGGACAAAGAAAAGCATACCTCAATAGTCGTTGGTGAAAGAGATGAAGGCCTAGCAATCACTACAGCTGTATATATACACATGAAAGTGTAGAACTAATATCAAGAATATATGCAAATCATTTATGAAGATAAATTAGAATTTTGTATTGAAATGGTATAGAAAATATAATTTGAAATTGAAAATAATAATCTTTAAAGAGCATGATATGGATTGAAAATAACAATCTTTAAGAAATATGATATGGAGAATAAGATATTGATTGTAAAAAAATTTAAGGGCAATTTTAGTCATTTATAAAATAAAGTAGGATATAAAAGAAAAATCAAGTCTTAAAATTAGGTGGGACCAGAAGCTTATGCTTTGGAGCTTTTAAAAGCTCCTCCTCCCCCTTATGAAAATTGGGGAATTTTGGAAGTGCTTTGACAAAAAGACTTTTAATTTTTTTACCAAACACCAATATGGAAAATTATTACTATATATATTTTTTTGAAAGTGCTTTTGGAAAAAAAAGCATTACCAAACTAAGCCTAAGACTACCCACAATTATTTTCTATTTCAGCCCCCATTGACAATAAGTCCAGTCCCTTAGACTGGAAGTCAGCTTTCCCCCAAAACATTTTAGCTTTCCTAATAACAAAAATCCAACTAAAAGAGATAAGTTTTTAAATTCAAATACCAAGGCCCTGTAGTATATTAACATTACCACCTTAAAAGTATGTCGACAACCAAACAAGGAGGATGTCTCAAAACCAGAAGGAAAGCAAATGGCAGGTGCCAAAATCCTCAAATTCAAAATTGTCACTTAAAAACGATACTACTAGTACTTGACGGGGCAAGAATTTCGAGTTGTGCACCAAGCTGTCCTTCAGCAGTCTTCTCGGCCTTAAGTCTCAACTTGTTCAACTGCTTTTTCCTTTCGTACACAAGCTGGGATCTTGCCTTTCTCTTCTCCTCGAGTTCCTGAAAATTTTGAAAACAAAGATAACATAAGAACAAACTTAAACATATGGATATATATTTATGTAACCGCAAAACAACTTCACAGCAGCCTCCAGGAAATCTCTTAACTTCAAAATACCAGAGGCGCATACAAATTACAAACAATAGACATTGCATTAAGCTAAAAATGCATAAACTGCAAGATATTCCAACAATATGTATTTTAACAAGATTGTAATCAGCAACAAAACAAAGACTCCACAACAGGATCAAATAATTGACATGTTCATGAAAATCTAAACAAAATTTGGCTTTTAGTCAACAAGAGGCTTAACAACTAACTAGGACTCTACTAAACCCAAAACAGATCATAACCAGGGTAGAGAAACAATTCAAAAGACTGCTATAACTCACAAGGAAACGTACAACGACACTTTTACTGGAACACATGCATCACAGGAATTCATTCATGAAACACTTATACTGGAAATCGAATCAAATAAAGGCAACCAAAATAGAATTGCAACAAGCAGTGTTGTTTCTTGAGAAAAAGTGACTCACATATAACCCAATTACAAGTTAAACCAACACTTTGTGTGCAACTCATGTGATTGACTAACTTACTAATCAAGCTCTAACCAAACAACACTTTTAACTAATAACAGTATGAAAGCAATTTTGATAAACTTATACGTATGAATAAAGGAACCAAACATTTAGCTTATCAGCACCACTTCCATTGATCAAGCAACATATTGCATGCATACTCAACAATAAAGAAATGAAAACAGCCAAATGTAACACAGCACAGAAATCTCACCTTGATGGTATCAGCGTGACTCCATCCAACCTCAGATGATAATCTTCCCAACAAGCAGTACTTGTGTCCAGGTTGAAGTCGCAAAACCCTAAATTAGAAATTAGAAACAGAAAAACAATTCAGATCAACACCCAAAACAAATAAAACCCTAAATCATGCAACAACAACAACAAAAAAAAAAAAAAAAAAAAAACAAACAGAACCCGGATCTTACTTGAGAGCATCAAGGATAACCATCCTCTTAATCTTGTCATATGGAAGGGGAATAGCCTCATACGCCTTGAATCCAGCAAGTGCGGCAGCCCCACGCTTGGTCTTGTGAGGAATCATACTACAAACAACCAAAAAAAAAAATCATTAAATCAAATACAAATCTCAAAATCAAACTAAGATTAGGGTTTATAACAAATTTCAAAATCAAACTAGGTTTAGGGTTTATAAGAGAAACTACTAACCCACGAATAGTCCTCCAAAGGATCTTAGCAGGAGCTCTGAAATGAATAGGACCGTGAGAAGGTTTGGTGTTCATCCTCTTTCTGAGGAAGTTGTAGTTGCTCTTTGTAGAAATCTCATAGTATTGCAGATTCTTCTTCCTGTGGAATGTGACTTGCTTTGCTTTCACCTGCCTGTTCTTGAGATCAACCTTGTTTCCACAAAGAACAATTGGGATATTCTCACAGACCCTATAGAAATTGCAACCACACAGAACTTTTAGTGCCACTGAAAACTATCTTACAACTCAAAATCTCCATACAGAAGAACCGAAAACAACATATAGGAATTTTATTGCATCTAAAACTTACACAGCACCATCTTATAACTCAAAATCCTAATACAATTCCAACTACATAAGAACCGAAAACAACACAAGAAGTGAAGAAATATACCTGCAGAGATCTCTGTGCCATGTTGGGACATTCTTGTATGTCAAACGAGCAGTAACATCAAACATGATTATTGCACATTGCCCATGGATACTACATGAAACAAAGAAATTCAAGTTTAGTAATGGAAACATCAAAGATCATAAAAATAAAAAATTAATCTGTAATTAGGGCAAAATCTCTACCAAAATTTCAAGACAGTATCAATCTAAGCATGTCAAAGAACAATCAAAAAGGCAAAGATGAAAGGAAAATCTTACTAGTATCCATCTCTGAGTCCACCAAATTTCTCTTGACCAGCAGTATCCCAACAGTAGAACCTAACCAGTCCAACATTAGAGTGAAAATCCAATGGATGAACTTCAACACCAATTGTGGCTGCAAATGAAATAAAGAAAAAAAAATCTCATCAATAACCAAAATCGAACCATCAAATAACCAAAATCCGTATCAACAACCAAAATCAAACCATCAGTTTACCAAAATCACTATCAGAAACAAAATTGAAAGATCTTTAGACAAAACTGCTTACGTTCGTATTTCTTCTCGAATTCTCCAGTAAGATGTGTTCTCACGATAGTAGTCTTTCCGGTTCCACCATCACCAACAATCACAAGCTTGAAACTAGGGTAATCAACAGTTTGTTGGTTTGGAAGTCCCTAATCAGAGAAAGAACAATAACAACCTTGTAAAGAAAAGAAAAAGGGGAGGAAGCAAAGAAATATAGAAAGAAAATAAATCAGACCTGAAATTCATTGAGATCGAGACCACGAGTCTGATGTTCCTGAGATTTATCTTCAACTGAAAGAGATTGAAAAACGAGTTTACTAAGTAATCCTTTCACCACTTTATCTTATGTATTTATCAATAACTGAAAGAGATCACACCCACAGACAGACGGAAAGAACGAAAAGGAAAACAAAAAAAAAAAAAAAAAAAAAAAAAAAAAAAAGCACAAAACTATTCTTAGGTGTGGGTGTTGTTCACACCCACACAAAGCAGTAAACAAATATACCAGAAATACTACTCCCAGAACCGGAGCCAGCAGTAACAGCGAGTTTACTATCGACGTTCCCGCTTCCTCCTCCACTTCCACCACCAGAACCACTTCCACCACCACCACCTTCTTCATTATCACCACCACCACCACCACCAGAACCACTTCCACCACCACCACCACCTTCTTCATTATCACCACCACCACCACCTTCTTCATTATCACCACCATCTTCTTGGTTATCACCTCCACCATCTTCAACAATCATATCAAGATACAGTGTCTCTGGAGTGGAGACAATGTAGGAATATGTGAAATCTGAGTTCAATAATTCTCTTCCGTCACCAGTTCTTAAAACTTGAACAGCAATAGGAATTTGTGTTCTAAACTCTATTAACTGCTTTGTTGAGATAACACGATCTTCATTCCTTACGATGATCCATATTCGAGATCTTCCCGGTAAAGCTATTCTAACTCTCATAGAAGGGTTATTGTGCAACTCCATTTTTCTTTTTTTCTTGGAAGCTAGGTTTGGAGAGATGAAAAAGGATTTCTGTAATGTATCGTTGATTAGAATTATCTTTTGTAGAATCTCTGTATGAAACACGGAGCACTACACACCTGAGCGCGAAACGACTGCGAGGCTGTGAATTCAGTTAGAGAATCACTTCTCACAGCTGTCTCCATCACAACGGATGCACATTCGCACGTGCATTTTCTAATTTGGAATTTACTCGTTATTTCGGTAATTTTGTTCATGCTTTT
Organism: Papaver armeniacum; assembly: GCA_023531295.1. Classification (NCBI taxonomy): domain Eukaryota; kingdom Viridiplantae; phylum Streptophyta; class Magnoliopsida; order Ranunculales; family Papaveraceae; genus Papaver; species Papaver armeniacum. Next base: position 220,877 of record JAJJWW010002008.1, on the reverse strand, counting down.
ATTGTTATGCATCACTGTTATAAAAAAGGTGGTCTTTGACTCTGAGATTTGAGAGTCATTAGATGGTCAGGATTGAACCGGGACCATGATCCCGCGGCCGGAATCATCCGGATTGAGCTATGACTTGGACGGCTGGGAATGATCTAAAAGTCCCATCTCAAACGAAACTCCAAGGAGACGAAACTTCTTATATCCTCGGCGAGATATATATCCGTCCGTCCATTTTTTACATAAAATTATTTCGAGAGATGGATCTGGCCGTTTAAACATAAGAAAATTAAAAAGTCCAGGTTAAATTCTTCGTTATTCACTAACTTCTGAATTCTCTCCTCTGCAACCTATACGAACTTATTAATCGAAACTCTGGTGCCACAGTATTTCAGAAAGATCGATTCATCTGAGTTATTCTTGGGTTTGCTTGAATTGTTTTCTTCATCTGAGTTACCCTAACAAGGAGAAGCTAAAACTGGTGTAATCTCAGTATTCTAGGGTTTAGATCACGGATTAGAAGAAAGATGACTTGATTAGTAAAGACGAATTCTAGGGTTTGTGCTCTTAATCACAATCTTAGCTCATGTTGTTATTATTTTGATGATTTTAATTATGCCTTCGTTTCAACATTGCCCAGAAATCTTGCTTATGTAGTAAACACAAATTCTAGGGTTTGCTAAAATTCTTCCATTTAATCTCAGTATGGGTTACTTCGGCTTCAATTGGTAAGGAGTAATGTTGGTGGTGATATTACAGAAGCAAGTAAAGGGGGTAATTTGAACAATGGGTTAAAACCTTTCTTCATCATCTTCATGCTTCAGGTATTTGTTTTTTCGGATAAGTTTGGGTTTGATTAGTGTTTTTGATTACAACCAACTATTGGTTTTTTAAATATGGACCATGAGGGAGAGATGGGTACTATAACAGAGATGAATGACTCTGATTTTGGTCAATTTTACGCTTTTGAAATTTAATTGGTTTTTAAGAGCAGATAATTGGGTGTTTTAATTTGTCGTAATTGGTTTAGATTCAGAGCTATTGAAACACAATCCTGTTCATGGAGACTTTAGTGAAGATTATGGTAAATTTTTAATCTGTAGTTCTATGTACATCAGTTTGGAGTTCAGACTCTAATTAGTTAATCTAAAACATATTATCTCAATTTATGTTTTCCGTTGTTGCTTAATTGTTGGGCTTGGCAAATTAATATATGTTCTTAGCATGTTCGTATGTGCTCTTATTTTATTTTTTGACATTGTTCTTCACGTTGCTTAAATACTCTAAATAAAGAGAATTCTTCCAAATTAAAGAAAAAACAGTATCCACACATCATATGTTCTTAAAGTTATGTCCTTATATATAGACTTTAAGTTCTCCAGTATTTTCATCTTTCTAGGTTGTTATATGGCCTTAACAAATTTAGGCTCATCATTTTGTGGAACTTCCCAGATACCTGTGGCAATTGATACATGATAGATGGTAGTTGTCTTAGTATCAGAAAACATAAATGTTAGTTTCTCTAAAATAAAGTACGATAAAAATACTACAATCATGTTCTTTTTCTTTTAATTGCAGGGTGGTGTTAATATTCACTATCATTCTTATATGTAATAGTTCATTTACGATGAAGTGCCAAATGAGTTCCGGAGTGTCTGTCTCGGTGTTTACTTGAGTATCTTAGGTACGGGTCTTTTCTGGTTGGCAATAGTTGCCAGGGAAAGTTGAATCAATGGCCACATCGTGCTTGGGATCAGGATGTGACGTGACTACAAAATATCAAGTTTCATTGAGACTGACTTGAAGGGTGAGAATCAAGATGCTATGTGATTCTGGAAACTCCAGTGTTGAATGTGACAGCCGGTGCGTTGCAGTTTCCAGTATTATATCACTTCTTGGTTGCTCATATTAGCTGAATAAAAATTCACCTTGCCTCCTGTCTATATGTTTGTCTTCCAGGTTTGCCAATGTAGATCTATGTATGATATGTTCTCATGGGAATGTGAAGCGGAAGGTGGAAACTTCTACAATCTAAAATGAGCATCGATACCAAGGTAATGTTTGACTGGGAAGAAAAGTAATTTAGCAAAGTTTCTTCTCCTTGACATCTCAGCTTAAATTTACTTTTCTATCTGGTTCTTAGTGTTCATATTCATGGAGCACCCAGAGAACAATGAAAACCAGCTGATCCATGAGTTTTAAGGTGAACGAGGGAACAAATTATGTGCCTGAGTTGGTGAGTTATATGATGCACTTGCATATCTGTTCACTTAATTTTTTGATCTTCGTGAATAGTATGTGCTAACTCCTTTGTGCTGCAATGTCCCCTGCATAAACATAATAATGCTGTAATAACTGAACTAGGACCGCCAACAGGTTCAAGCCCAAGGCGATCACAATAGTCTGTAAATCCCCTCAACAGTGGCAGTGATACGATAAAGAAGTATTTATCGTATTACTGCACTCTTTGCAGACACTCCATAAATATCCATCTACTGTTGTACCATCACATTACCAGATGGCATTACTGTTTGGTGGATTCACTAATCAATGTCCTCTACAAGTTAATAGCATCTTCAATGCTTCAAATTCTGGAAAAGCTTATACGGTGGCGTTCATGCCAAGTTGTGCAGGGATTCCTTAATCATCCACTACAACAGTGTTAAAAGAAAAATCTATTAGAAGATTTGGCTTAAGAATCTCTTGATGCTTACTTCCAAGCATTGAAAATACTAATTCTGCCTTTAAAGGTTCATAGATTCTTAAGCCTATGAACCTTTAAAGGCAGAATTAGTATTTTTCAATGCTTGGAAGTAAGCATCAAGAGATTCTTAAGCCAAATCTTCTAATAGATTTTTTCTTTAGTGTGAAAAGTATGGTATATGGGGCTCATTTTCTTTGTTTAAATCATTCACAGAACTTGCATATAATTGATTTATTTTGCAAATTGGTTATTTTACTTTGTGTTTTTGTAACTATCGGTGCCATTGTAAGAAGCATGTAGGTGAGATAATCGTCTTTTTCTCGGGAATCATCATCTTCTTCACCTTTGGAGTGGTATTGTTCTAACTTCTTAATGAGTTGGAAACTGTATAGAATTTACATTAACATTAATCACTCAAGTTTTGTATTTTTGTAGTATTAAAATCCCTATTGCAGCAAGGGAGGGAAGAACTATGAGTATCAATGTCAAAGATATTGTTTAATTGCTTAAATTACTCTGTATTCAAAACTGCATTGCTGCTGGTCATTTTTTGTTAGTTAACGGGATTAATCTTGAGCCATGTGTACATAAATTTTCAATTTTTGATATACTGGATTTATATAGGTATGAGCTCCGTCCCTTGGATTATGATAACTTTGAGAGAAGTTTAACAGATTTTAAGCCTTATTTAAGTGGGAATCATAGGATTGCTAAAGTCAATGCACAAATGCTCAGTGCCTTCTTGGTAGATAAGATCTTTGGTGGTCGCCTAAGGAGTCTGGTAACTGATCCAAGAGTTTCTGATGAACATTTCTCCTTCATAAATATCTCAAGTGAAATGTATGCAGACCGCCTATTGCTCTTAACACATTCGATCTACTGTTTGGAATTAATCCTTGAAATGGTAATGTAAAAGAACGTCAAGTTAGTGAAAAGACGGTGTTACGGCAGAAAGCTTATATGCTATTTTAAGTTCGTGATGTTAAATTGAAGTCTCATTCCAATAAGCCAGTAATGGTCTAAAGAGAGATAATTTTTCTCCGAGGCAGGTCTAAAGAGATTACACCAAAGCGTTCATCAAGATTCTTCAAGTAATAATAAAAAATACAACAAAAGATGAGTAGTTCTTTTGGTTTTAAAGCTCCAATACGTGCAGGCATGAGAACTGGACCACCAACTAATACTACAGTTTCATCATAATGAACTAAATTCATTTGTGCTTTCTTAATCTAACTTCCTAACTATATAATTTAAGGGCCACGGCTAATTTGAGCCTACTAACTAAATACTAGGACATGCTTATATCCTGAACCTTTGGATTACATCATAATGAACTAAATTCATTCGGAGACTATGTTGGACCAAAACTTTTGTAACCTACGGCCGGGCAGTGGGCACGGCTAATTTGACCAGATCAACAACACACAAAGACCACAACTTGCAACGAAGGACTGGTTCATTTTTTAATGTCGGAGCTCTACCTCTTGACTATTATGACCGGGCTAAGAACACAAGATATTATAACCTGGCTAATTAAACACGCTAATATGGCCCGACTAACTAATGCACTCTAATATGACATGAACAACTAAATACTGGAACCGGCTTGCTATGACCCGACTAACTAAATATGCTCCCGGCTATTATAGACAGGACCTATTAACACACTAATTGTGGGAAATACATCTGTCTTTAAATTTTCTCCACCCCCAAAGCCGTAGGCCCCGGCCCTATCCGGTTATTATGATCCAACTAATTAAATATGCTACTGTGACCCGACTAAGTAACACACGATAATATGACATGACAAACTAAATATTGGGACGGTTATGCTATGACCCGACTAACTAAATATGCTCCCTAACATTATAGACGGGACCAACTAACACTAATTTTAATGTGGGCACTACATCTGTCATTAAATTTCCTCCACCAGCCCCGGCACTATCCGACTACTATGATCCAACTAATTAAACATGCTACTATAACCCGACTAACTAACACACTATAATATAACATGACCAACTAAATATTGAGACCTTTTTGCTACGACCCTACTAACTAAATATGCTCCCGACTATTATAGACAGGACCAACTAACGCACGAATTTTAATGTGGCCATTATATGTGCCTTTAAATTTTCTCCACCGGACCCGGCCCTATTCGGCTACTATGATCCAACTAATTAAACACGCTACTGTGATCAGACTGACTAACTTACTATAATATCACACGACCAACTAAATATTTGGACCATTCTGCAATGACCCGACTAACTAAATATTGGGACCGTTCTGTTATGACCCGACTAACTAAATAAACTCCCGACTATTATAGACAGAACCAACTGACACATTAATTTTAATGTGGGTACTAAATCTTCCTTTAAATTTTCCCTACCGCCGAGCCGTAGGCCCCGACTATCAGCCTACTATGGTCCAACTAATTAAACACGATATTGTGAGCCGACTAACTAGCACACTATAATATGACACGACCAACTAAATATTATGACCGTTCTGGTATGAGACGACTAACTAAATAAGCTCCCGACTATTATAGACATGACCAACTAACACACTAATTTTAATGTGGGCACTATATCTTCCTTTAAATTTTCTCAATCGTCAGGGCCGTAGACCCTTGCTATCCATCTACTATGGTCTAACTAATTAAACACGCTACTGTGAACCGACTAACTAAATATGCTCCCGACTATTATAGTCTGGACCAACTAACACACTAATTTTAATGTGGACACATCTTCCTTTAAATTTTCTCCACCGTCGGCTACTACGGTCTAACTAATTAAACACGTTATTGTGACCCGACTAACTAGCACACTATAATATGACACGACTAACTAAATATTGGGATCGTTCTGCCATGACCCGACTAACTTAATATGCTTCCGACTATTATAGACAGGATCAACTGAAACACTAATTTTAATGCGGGCACATCTTCCTTTAAGGGCAGATAAGGGCAGATAAGGAGCACTACATTGTCTGTGACAAGGGCAGATAAGGAGCACAAATGTTGCACTTTTATTTATACTTACGACACCGTGTCCTGCGATGTATGTGCAGTAATTTCATCCGTCATGGGTTAACTGTTACATCAATAGGTTTCCCATTATTATCTTTATGAGATTCAAATTAGACAAGGAACTAGATGGAAGTTAATCTTTTGATGGTTTGCTGCAACCAATCTTCAAGTTTCTGCTTTTTGACATTTTAGCATTATACTTTCAAGATTATTTTTATTGAATTTTATTATATTAAAGAACCTTTAGGGCTTTGTATGTACTAACGTTAAAGAGTATATATTTATGACTCTTTCTTCCTAGGTTGTGTTTGGCCATTTCTTTTGGGTTCCAAAGACAAGTGTACTCAGTAAAAACCCCAAGCATCTTGGAAGGAGAAGAATGAAGGTAACGGACTTCCCCATGATGATAATTTGATTTAAGATAGCGGAAAGATTCGTGTTCTTCCTTTATATACATCTCGAAGCGGACTTTCTAAAAGGTAATAAGTACATGATTCATTGTGAATTTGAGGGTTTTATCATGGTGTTACTTGCTGTCTTAGATCAATTGGTAGAGCACATGGTTTACAACCATGTAATTGTGGGTTCGATTCTCGCAGATGGCACCAAAATCATGTGATATAAGACTTCTATATATTGTCATAGTAGTGACAAATTTATGAGTTGTTTGGATTCCTTCATGCTATTGTTGATACCTTTTTATCTTTAAATTTAGAATTTTTAAGATAAATTTCACATTTAGTTCTTAAATTCCGGTTTGGAAAGTTCTTTACAATATTTGTACGTTTTGTATAATTTAGTCTTAAGCTCTCAATAAAACGTCTTATTTTGATTCTATAATTTTATGATTTAATTGAATCAAAAGAAAACATGTATTGTGAAGTGAACAAAAATGAATCACGCGACACTCCTGCAAGCTATTGCCAACTTTTGTTTAATATGGCTTCTCATTGTTAGCTAAATTATGAGCTTTCATACTTCCGGAAATTGATAATAATGAAACCTCGCCATTTGAATGTTTGTTTAGACCAACTGATGTCTAAACATATTGAGACCATGAATTGTTTGCAGAAATTTATTTGTGCTTGCTATCTAATGATGCTATATGGTCTTGCAGATTTTGACTTATTGGTGATGTATTCTTGGAAAAGGCTGAGGTCAACCTGAGTTGTATGCTAACTTTCTTCTTCAAGATTCTATGAAAAACTGGAGTGTTTGTATGCTAAGTTTCTTCTTCAAGATTCTATCAGAAGAATTATCCCAAGTGTTTGCAAGCCACGTGATGAGCTTTTATATTTGCATCTCAAATAGTTAAAAGCACCAGTGTGGTGTAAGATATTTATCTCAATTTAGGTATACGATTCCATCTTATTTAACGTGTTACCATTTTACCAATTTAAATTTCTCCTTGGAATATTGTTATTTCATATGAGGAAGTTTGAGCTAACATCTGTGGGCTTCAAGAACTTCCTGAATAATTACAAATTTCTAAGACGAATTGCTAGCAGGAGTTATCGTCGATGAAGCACACATTATGCAAGGTACTCCTTCTTTTTGATGGATAACAGGTTTGCATGTTGATTTTACATATATCGATGAATATTATTATGTTTTCGTAAAAGTAATCTTTGATGTTGAATTTCGTTCTTAAATTTTGTTTTACCTCAAAGTGATTTTCTTTTCAACTCATAAATTCAGCAACAAAAAACAATGCTTAATTTCTGTCTGGAAATAGTGATTCAATGTTTTAAAAAAAATATGGAAAACTGGGGCTTTCAATCCCTTAATTAGGTTACTCACTGGCTTATACAAGTTTGGGATTGCTAGGACCTGTTATATCTCCTCACTATTTCATCAGTTTTTCAGTTTATCTTATATATTTCTTAATGTTTTTCAGTGTAGGGACCAAAGAATATAAAATAGTTATTAGTGAATGAAAAGTATGCCTTTTTAAGAGAATTTGCAGTTATCTTTCTCAATTTTCCTGCTTAATGTTTCTCATGTATATAGATTGAGAGAGAAAGATCAAGTTTATTTTGCCTTTGATGTTTTTCTTGCAAAATATTGTAAATGTGTCCACTTCATTGTAAAGCTTGCAACTTGAGATATTGGAAATGGACATTATATTGTAAAGGCCAATCTGCAATACCATTAGTAAAGTTATATCAGTTGTTTTCCGAAATTCGTGTAGCTTGCAAGCCAAATACACTTTATATGCAGACACTCAGAAGCTATGATCAACCCGAGTAGATACTGACACTGATTACACCTCCCCTGTTTAACATGAGAAAAGGCCATTTAGAACTCCGAATATGATCATCCAACACTTACGAGCAACTCCATGATTCTATTTATGTTTTTGGCCAGAATTACCAAAGGTGCTCATCTTCGTGTCTTGGTGTTATTACTGCATGATGTTAGAAGAAGTGATCTGTGATTCAATGGTGAATAAGATACGATGTGGTGTTTATTTCCTTTAGTTGGTTAATATTTTGAGAACATGTCTCTCCAACCTAAATTTTGTTGGTTTCTCCAAATTATTTTTTTAGGGATTCAAGTCACTCCTAGAGAGATCAGGTGTGTTGCTGCTACTTCCCAATACCTGATTTTTTGTTCCCTCCCATGTCAACTAAATAGAGCAGGTACATAGATTACTATGTATGTCAATCGGCATATAACCCATGTCTAAGGTTTATAATATAACAGTGTCGAGTATCATGGTGTTAATGCTAGCCCTTAATATGAGGTTTTAAATCATTGTTGTACCTTTTATAGATCCGAAATAATGTCATGGCATGAGTTGATTGGCTTTACCAAACTGTATGCATATTGAATTTCAGTTTGCACAAAAGCTAATATATTGAAGTTGTTCTTTTGAATGTTTGATTACATAATACAATCACGGGTACTATTAATGTACATGAAATCTCATCGTACGTTTTCCAGGTTCTTTCGACTTCTTCCTTAGCGGTATTGTTTGTTCTAGCTTATCAAATATTTCTTTGCCCAGGTTCTAAGAGAACAGTGAGCCACTATCAAAACCGAAGTCTAATGATAACGGGAGTACTTTGGAGAAGTTAAACTAAAAGTGAGCACTTAATTATTTAATGTTTTCTCGTTGGATATTTTCTTGCCAAATCCCTTAGCGTGCCATCAAAATATTAGCCGGAAACATTTCCTCATTCTTTTTTAAGCCCCGTGATCCAATTGTCATTTTCTGGATGATGCTTTCGATTCTGATTTAGTGAAAAAAGTATTCTAGATTCATCAACTTCCCAAACAAGGAAGTAGATGGTGAAGTTCACGCAGATGAAGTTCATTGCGAAGATGAATCACATGTGTACTTGCTTAGATCACTTTTAATTAAAGATTGATCCTGGACAGTCAACTTATAAGAATGAGTTCTGCTAAAAAAAAAACACTTGGAACACCGAACACTCGACCAATTATGTGAATTGTGTTTGTCAGCATTATCACTGTTATGGTGGTTGAAAGTGAACGTATAAACTTATTATCTACCATTATTAAACTTTGTTAGCTATATGCAGCTCCTAGCAACTCTATACCCTGGGTTGATTTTTATGTTTTTTAACTATACTCCACCTTATCTAATATTATAGTTTTACATTGAGCCGCAAGTATGGAGTGTTGCAAACTTCTTAAGAGGCAACAACAATGTTTTGAGAGTGGGGAACCACTCATTGCGATCGAGTCTCATCGATTTACATCAATTTGTTTCACCTATTACGAGAATAATTCTTCGGGTACGTAAAATGGTTTACGAGAATAATTTGGTATATTATGAATGCATCAAGTGTATATTCGCTCCATGAGAAGTTTTATTCTCTATTAACAAGTGTGCTTTGCGAACCATGAGTTGCTAAAATAACCCAGGCTAACTAATAAATTGGGAATTGTCACGAATATTAAATTGGTAGGCTCTTTCATTATATATATATATTGATGATTTAGAAGCATTATTGGTGGTCTGGATGTTGCACAAACTCAATGATGACCTTACATATTTATTCAGGAGAATATTACAATAGTAGGGAAGAACAACATTAGGATGCAAAACTTCCAAAAATGGGAGGCAGCAGACTTCATGGTCAAAAATAAAGTGATAACCATGGATTTGGTGATGCTCGATGATTACAAATGATTCAAAGACATGATTTACAAGTTTGAACCTCTTCTCGGCGGGGGGTTAGATCCATGTACAAATTAAACGCCGTCAAAAATACAAAATTTTGTACTGACATAATGAATGTCTTTCTTAAGTGAAATACAGAGATGGGTCAATTCAATAGAAATCTGAGCCTGATGCTACCCAAGTTTTCGTTTTTATAAATTGTAAAAAGTTGCATTTTAGAGTTACCAAGTACCACATATCCGAACCGATTGCTATTCTGCAATATTTTATATGGATATCACCTTTATAGTGATAAAATCACGGGAAAAAGACACATGACTGACCACTAGATGCATTTCAACCATAACTTGGTCTCTTTGGTGAGAAGGTGTAACTGCGTGACTGCATGGCCTAATAAAAATGATCCCTTTTACGGTTTTCTGGATGACGGAGAACATAAATTGTATCAAATTGTAGAGAGTTGAAGGAAATTATGGGAATTATTAATTAACGGTAATTTTGAATTTTGTAATTATCTGACAAACCCTGACAACTATCTAAATTAACTGAAAAACTATTCTAAGGAGGCTAAGAAGAGTGAAAGAAAATAAAACTCTTTGCACACTAATCTCCGTAAAATAAGTAAAGGGTCACTTTAAACTTTCATTTTAGAAATTTAAATCTAAGAGAACGCCACTCTTTGATGACAATATCAAATTTGATCTATGGAAACATAAGTAACTTGGAGATAAGCTCAACAAAGTAAATAAATGGTGGACTAAAATGAACAACAATTCAACGTAATTTTTACCGAAGAGGAACAACTAAAATACATTTTTATATGCACACAATAGCGTTTTAGTTATTTTGTTGTTAACGGTCGGCTTTGAAACAAGATAATCATTTAGCTTTTAAACTCCAAAATTTTGAATATCAACCAAAATACAAGAAAAGAATGCAACAACATGAACATGAAAAGATACATGAAGGACCTTTACTTAGATGAACTAATGTAATTTTATGTATGAAATAAATATTATGCAATAAAATGATTTTAAGAGATATTGATCCTTCTGAGAAAAACGTCAACATGTTTCTACATCTTGACGTTTTACAATGAATTACACAACCATTTTCCAGTGGTTAATGAAGTCGTGATTATACTATCAGGATATAGGTCTCAACTATCTAGCTCCCAATGATATTTTACTACTACTGAATGGAACAAATGTCTTAACTCGGACAGCTGGCGGTCATAGATACTGTCCCTTACTTTATGTTATGTTGTTTCCTTATAGCGAGTTAGGTTGGCATCCTGAAATATAGAAAGGTCATTCGGACATGGAACAACTTATTAAAGCTAGACTAATGTAGAAATAATTTTACAGTTTGCAGCTTTATCAACGCTCAAATGAGCGAGTATTCCTTGATCATGAGAGCCACAAAACATTTTAAATAACGCTTGAGCATCACCAAACAAACCTCATCCCAGACATAACCAAAAAACTTTACGAGCAGATAAATATATTGGTATAACAAATACAACAAGTGTTGAGCTGAATCATAACGAAAGAGGTGTACATTTTATTTTACAATAATCATTCTTTGGTGAACCTCGACGTGTGTTTGATATCTATCAAGACTTGATGAGATTTATGTGTTTTTAATCATCATCACTATATATTTTTGATGATGCTTACAAATCCGAGTTCATACATAAATTAGAGATTAACTTCTACCCTTGACTTAATATCCCGTGCTTTCGAGATGGATAAAACGTTGATTAACTTATATGAAATTATTAAATTCTTGGTTAGTTATGAATAATCTGACGGCGAAACGTGATAACATATTTTTTGTTCTAAATCTCAAATGAAAAGACTGACCCAATTCTCTGTCCAACACTAAGAAAATACATAGTATATGAGAAAATAAAAATGTACTGCAAGTTACCAGAAGATACAAACTGATAGTAAATGTATGGATAAATGTAGATATCCAACTCAATGATGGTAAAGAAGTAATTGGTAACAATGTACATATATAACAATAGAAATATAGATATTGTTCACTATAACCCAAAATATTGAATCGCAACATCAACGTAGATGTTGTCCTTCAATTGCCACATGTTTATAACCATTATTCAAAAAAGGAATACATTGCAGTCATATTTTGTAATTTTTTTTAGCAAAAGATTTTATTCATAAAAGAAAAGGAAAAATAGAATTTGTAGTGGACATATAGATTAAGCCCGTGTCTTTGATAAAAGAAATTAAGAAACCAAATGTGTTTGGAAAAGTAATTGCTAATGTGCTCATGTTTGGATTTTAGAAACGTGGTTTACCTCATATGCATGCTCATATATTCTTAGATGGTCCTGAAAATATTAATACAGTTGAACATGTTTATAAATTTGTGTGTGCTGAATTACCGGATGAAAAAACCGATCCATTTCTATTTGAGGCTGTTAAAAAATGCACAGTACGTGGTACATGGTCCATGTGGTGTGGTGTGAACTACGTGTGCATGAATTATGGAAAATGTAGCAGAGGATATCCGAAGAAATATACTGAGAATATAAGCATGGATGAAGGTGGATATCCAATAAATCGGCATCGGGACAATGGGAAGGAAATGATTTTCCGCTGGGGACACAAAACGAACAACACAAATGTTGTTCCGTATAACCAATATTTGCCTAAGATGTTCAACTACCACATTAATGTTGATATCTGGGGGGAGGGGGAGGGGTGGTGGTGGTGTGTGTGTGTTAGGGATGTTAAATACATACACAAATATATCTATAAAGGTCACAATCATGTAACACTACATGTCGGTGAATGTGATGAGATGCAACAATATATTGATGCAATGTATTTCGGGCCACCTGAGGATGCATGACGTTGATATGGTCACATAGTGCACCAAGAAGAACCTAATACAATTCCACTAGATATTCATGTAATGACTCGACCCTCCACCGACATTGTCCCCACTTAGCCACTGTGGTTAGACACCAGTGTGGGTTTTTCAATGGGCACCGCTGCGGTAGTCCAGTAGCAACTTTCCGGGATGTCACCCATCCCTGAATTACTCCTCCCGAACATGCTTAACTGCAGAGTTTTTCTTTGCCAACTCTGAAGCTAATTGTGCTGAAAAGGCCTCGGTGTTAGGAAAGGACAAACCATTACTTATATTCCCTTCAGCTAACCACTGCCTAATATTGGGGTATTAAAATACCACAACCTTAAATTGGAGATGTCCTCGGCTCCTTAATATACTCAAGATCAGATCTTCAACGTTCCCTTCGCCTCATGGATAACCACCTAGCTAAACACCGACCAACATATATACCTTCCTACCCTTAGCAGGTGACCCGACCCTCTACCGATATTTTCCCCACTTAGCCACTGCGTTTATCCTGTAGTTTGGGGTTTTCAAAGGCATCGCAGCAGTGACCCAGAAACAACGTCCCATGAGGTCACCCATCCCTAAATTACTCCTTCCCGAGCACACTTAACTGTAGAGTTTCCATCAACGACATAACTTTAGAGATTTTTTTGCCAACTCTGGAGCCAATTGTGCTATAATTCATCTTCCAGGTCAACAAATTAAGAATTGTGTATGACACAACTAACTCAATCGATAAGCTTAATACTGGTGCAGAAAACTATAAGTCAACATTGATGGCATTCTTCGAGTATTGCCGCAAGAATCCCACTAACAAAGCATATACTTAGAAAGAGTTTCCACAATATTTTGTATGGGACAAAAAAAATGGAAAGTAAGGAAACAAGGATCTGCAATTGCAAGGATGTACTTTGTTATCCCGAATGCTAATGAATGGTATTACTTGCGTTTATTATTAACGGTTGTAGTCGGTGCAAATTATTAAACCACCTGAAAACAGTTGGGGATGGTGATGCTAGGAAACTACATCGCACGTTGAAAGAAGCGTACGTTGCAATTAAAATTTTAGGAGACGACAAAGAATAGTCTAAGTGTTCATAAGAGGGAGTAGTGATGAAAACCGGAGTTCGACTAAGAAACTTTTAAAGATTGTTCTCTATGACCATAATCTAAATCATTCAGATGTTTTGAGGTCAAAGTTTAGACTAAACATATGTGATGATCTACATTTTAAACTGCGCACAAAATATAATATCTAAAAGCCAACAAATTAACAGGGTATTTGATTTTAGATTGTACCTCTTGGAAGAACAACTACGTGAATCTGGGAAGTCTCTTGAAGATTTTAAACATATGCCAAGACTAAAATTGACATGGGGCGATCGATGTTGTTAGTGACAAGTTCACGTGTAGGCACATTCAACTCGCATTGATAACTCCGAAGTTGAAGAGAGTATCCTGAAGTTGAATTCTTCTCAGTCATCGGCGTACAATGACGTATTTAGTTCTGTGAGAGATGGTGATGTTAATCTGTTTTTTCCCAATGGCAGTGCAGGAAGTGGTAAAACATTTTTGTATAATACATTGACGTCTAGCTATCTCGGGGCTAGATACATAGTTTTGACTGCTGCTTCGTCTAGAATTGCTTCACTTCTTTCAGTATGAGATTTTATAATATTCAGGATTCCCATATAAATAGCTGAGAATAGTGTTTGCGACGAAATTACTGAAACATGTAAAGCTAATTATATGGGACGAAATTCCCATGCAACACAGATTTTGCGTTGAATAAGTTAACTGAACTCTACGTGATATTGAGAATAAGGAATTAAAGACCATTTGGTAGAATTACCATAGCTCTTGGAGGAAACTTTAGACAAACGGTGCATGTTATAGCTGGTGGATGCCATGAACAAATCGTTGGAGCATGTCTGAGGAGACCATTTGTTTGCAATCATGTCACTGTCTTGGCGCTCTATCAAAATATGCGACTTGAGCCGGGAAATGCAACTTTTGCAAAGTACGCATTTTACTAAGCCAAGTAGCCATATCTGTACCTTGATTTTGTATGCAACCAGGAATATATCTATGTCCCATCGCCACTTAGTGTTATATAAGTGATCATCACTAAGTTTTCTTCCCTTGCAAATTTTGTTAACCCCAATAACCAAAAAGGTTTAGCTGATAGGGTTAGTATTAGTGGTAAGGATAATCTTACTCAGATGGATATATAATATGTACCAACAACTCTGAAGTGCAAGTACACCTAATAGCATCTCAGACCCTAGAAACAATCCGATATAAAAAAAAATCAAATGGTGAATACACAATTCTATATACAGAATAATATTTATGGTTGAATTCAAGAGAACATAGATTATGACAACATAAAATTCAGTTTTAATAAAACATGTTTTATAATACCTTTACAATGTTGCTCATATTTGAAAATTTTACAATAATAATTCTATAATTCGATGCAATGGTCTAAACCAAAGCATGTGATATACTGAATTGATTAAGCCCCATATATATATATATAAACCAAAGCATGTTGCTCATATATATATAAACCAAAGCATGTTGGTTTAGACCCCAATGGTCTAAACCAAAGCATGTTGCTCATATATATATATATAAATTTTAGAAATCAACAATGAAAACTGATTAGCATAATTTGAGTGGATAATTACCTTCATTCCCGTTATCGGTAAGCCAAGAAACGTCTACTAGCACAACTCTTTAAGATATATTTTTCTTAAAAGTTTCGACACTTCCAACGCACAATCATTACAGACTAAAAGTAAGGAGCTAATTCATATCCAAAGAACTAGATCAGTCTATAGTTGTTGTTTTTTTACCCCAATACAAACACAATATTGTATGAGTTTCGATGAATAATTGTTTTACGAATTTATCGAGTAACTGTTTTTCGCCTGGATTTGTGAAATTTTGTAAAATTTGGATGATTAAAATCAAGTTACGAAGTTAGTACTTCCATCGGCAAAACTGGCTTACGTGAATAATACATGTACATAACAAAAATACACTTACAAATTTGTTGAGTTGGTTGCTAAAATATTAAAGTTTAATACCAAGTTGACACACTAATTCCAAGATACCTTAAAGAAAATATACAAAAATGTATCAAACAATCTACATAATTTCCTAAAACTAGACGATTTCTAAAATCAATTAGAATTCCGTATATACTCAAGCATACAAATCACAAGCCGACTTCAAAAATAGGCTATATAAACCAACGGAATAACAAGGTTTACTGCTACATAAACACGGAAATAACAGAGTTTTCGTATTACAACAAGTGAAGTTTGAGAATAATAAAAGATATGGATTTCGAGAACAGTACAAAGATAAAAATATCTCTCGACGAAAATACAATTCAAACTTAGTATCAAAATATGTCAATAGATTAAAAACATATTATTATCAAACAACCAATGTTAGGTACGACACATCAAAAGAAACCCTACACATGACACCTTTTTTCCTTAACAGAAACCAATGGATTCCAATGACAAGTATGAGTTGGAACAATATATACATGGAGAACGGTATTGGTACGAGACTGCGTTTTTGCATTATTACCCGATTGAGTTTTATGAATCTAAAGAAGATTGGATAAAGATCATTACAATGGGATCATACATATGTACTTCGTAAAGAGAAGACAAGAACACGAGCTGAGAAAGTTTAGACAATATCGATAATATCAAAAATTAGACAAAGACTGGAATAGAATCACGTTTATTCATTTTTTAGAATTAGATGACACTGAAGAAATCAACAATGTACGAAAAAAAATCTACAATTCGTCTATTGTCGTGTGGTAGTAAAATGCTTGAAGCTTATTCACCGAGGAAACATTTCATAGAAGAGTCAGAGTCTAATGAGGGGCCGGATGCAAATGAACTACAAAGACATCTTTTAAGCATTAAGAAAATAGATAATTTTAGTTTTCTAGATATTGGTGTCAAAACTAATCAAGGATAAATATTCATAAAATTAAATCAAAATAATGATTTTCTTTTCGAGATATATTTATGTTGGAAGTATATGCCAACATATTGACGAATTCTATTATAATGATGTTATTAAGTATTTACTAATGTTATTGAAGTATGAGTTCCCTGGAATGGTATAAGTTAGCTAACGTAAATTGTCCAAGTTGTAATATTTTTTAAGAAAATTTGAATACATTAACTAAGTTGTATTTTCTTTTTTAATGTATTTGTTATAAAGAAATAAACTGTGTACCCTTCAAACTAAAAAGAGAGGTTGAGACGGGGCCGTAAGGCCCCGGTGATACCTAGTTGTAATGATAATTTATGCCATGAACGTATTTTTATTTTTTTGAAATTGAGACTTAGATTACTGGCTTCAATTAATTTGCGGAGACCAACTCATGTTGAGTAGCTCTTCCAATGACTGAATTTCTAGGATTAACATCGGCTTAAGAAATTACAGAGATATTGTCATTTAAGTTACAAATTTCATAGGCTTTGACAGTGTCAAAAGTTGAAGAAATTAAAAAACTAGGAGATTGGTCATTCCAAAAAGTTGTAGTGTTTGTGCTTCTTCCCTTCTTTGCTAACAAGTCTGCCACCTTGTTTGCTCTCCTGTCTACATACTGAAAACCTAAAAAGGAAACTAGTTGATCTGCTAATAACTTTGCTTCTTCTAATATGGCTAAGCATTGTCATTGGACTGTTGATTTTTTGCCTTGTAGGTAATTGATTGTTGCCTGGTTATCCCCTTCAATCATCAAGTGTTGTATGTTGTTTGTAACATCCCATTGAGTAGCTCTGAGAAGAGCTACAGCTTCTGCCTCTTCTGGTGAGGAGGTCCTGCAACTTCCCATTGCTGCTGCTTGGAAAGTTCTTGTCCAATTATGCAATATAAAACCAAACCAGCATTAGTAATTTCAGACAACCATGAAGCATCGCAGTTTATTTTATTTGTATTAGTAGAAGGTAAAGTCCAGTTGATATTTAGGATCGTTTTCTTCTTCGCTAATTTTCTTATTCTCGTTTCCTATTTTCCTGGGTGCCAATAAGCAAAATGTCTGGTGATATCTATTGCTAATTGTTTCGGGGTTCTATTTTTGTTTTCAAAAACTCTAAGGCACCTTTTTTTCCATATAAACCAACACTTAGTTGCTGCCAATGCCATAGATATAGATTGTAGATTTCCCGTTTTCCAATCATTGTAGTGATCTAAGAAAGATTTATTAACAAAGTTAGAGGTAAGATCTACTCCCTGATATGGCATTGGAGGTAAATTCCAAACAACTCTTGCATATGCACATTCGAAAAACAAATGATAAGTAGATTCCCTCACCGATTGACGTAAAACACAATTGTTGTCTTCATTTATAGCCGATTTAATCTTTTGTTTTTGTTGGTAATGCATCTTGCAAGCATTTCCAGATGAACAATTTTATTCTCTGAGATGTATCCATACTCCATAAGCCTTTCCAGAATTTCTTTGATTCATGAGAAACTAGAATGGAAGGATTGAGAAGCTTGGCATATAAAGACTTGACTGAAAATTCCCCATTTCTGGTTAATGTCCATCTTAATTTGTCTTGTCTTAGGTGACCAGATCTTGTAGTGAATAGATTGATATTAAGAATTTCCTGCACTACAGAGTTATCAAAGATAGAATTGAGTAACTGAATGTTCAACTTCTTTGTGTCTGAGTTTATTAGCTCAGACACAAGTGTTATGTGGGTATTTGTCCTTTGGACAAGGTGTTTGTCAGAGTTTCAGTTCTGGCTGGAAGCCATCTGTCTTCCCATATGTTTATGGAGGAACCATCTCCCACCTCCCATATACTGTATTTTTAGATGTGTGCTATGCCTTGTAGAATACAGTTCCAAATCCAAGAAGCATTTGATTTCTTATTGGAAAGTAAAGCTCCAGTATTTTTGAAATACTTTCCTTTTAAAATTTGAGCCCATAAGTCATTTGGATGACTAACTAATCTCCATGCTATTCTACTGATCATGGCCTGGTTAACCTTATTTGCTTCTTTAAATCCTAACCCTCCCTGTTCTATAGGTCTGCATAAGAAGTCAAAAGCTTTTATGTAAATTCCTTTAGAATTTGTGTGTTTTCCCCACCAAAAGTCTCTTTGAATATCATTGATCCTTTTAGTTATCTTGTTTGGTAAGACAAAGCATCCCATGCTAAAAATGGGCATGCTAGAGAGCACAGATTTATTTAGAACTATTTTACTAGGTTGTGACAGTCTTTTCCCTAACCAAATATTTATTCTTTGTTCCATTTTTTCTATTATGTTATCAAATGCCTTGATTTTTGATATGTCAATAAAAAGAGGGATTCTTAAGTGTGTGTCTTTTATATTGATCTTTTTTATTTTCATTAATCTACAAATTATGCCCTGATGTTTGTTGTAGACTTTCTTACTGAAGAAAAGTCCAGATTTTGTGAAGTTAATAACTTGGCCCGAAGCTTTACTAAACATCTGTATAGCTTCCAGTAAGTTATTACAACTGATAAGGTCTCCTTTTGTAAACAAAGAAGATCATCCGCAAAGAAAAGATGGGATATTGGCGTGGCTTTAGGTGTTAGTTTGATTCCCTGCACCTTTTTTTGAGTTTCTAAGTGATTAAGCAATCTAGAGAAAACTTCCATACATAAGATGAAAAGATAAGGGGACAAAGGATCCCCTTGTCTTATGCCCCTAGTGGGTTTAAACTCATCACAAGGGTTCCCATTTAGTAAAACAGCTATTGAGGTTGTTGAGATGCATTGGTGAATTAATGTGCACCAATGTTCGGAGAAACCAAAAGCTCTTAAGGTTTTTATAAGAAAGTTCCAATTTACCCTATCAAAGGCCTTGGACATGTCGATCTTTAGACCTATGTTACCTATTTTATTTTTGTTTTTTTTCATAGAATGAATAATTTCATGTGCAACAATAATGTTGTCTGAAATCTGCCTAGATGATGGGAAAGCCGATTGTAGAGGTGATATTATGTTTTCTAAGGATTTTTTGAATCTGTTTGCCATCGTTTGCGATTATTTTGTATGGAGTGTTACACAATCCTATAGGTCTATAATCTGAAGGGGACTTTGGATTATTTTATTTTTTGGAATGAGAAAAAGAAAAGTTTTATTAAGATTGTCATCTAACTTCTTGTATTTGAAAAAATCTTGCACTACTGCTACTAGTTGAGGACCTACAATCTCCCAATTGTGTTTAAAAAAAGCTTACGGGGAATCCATCTGGCCCTGGTGCTTTGTTGGATTTCAAATTTTTTACTACTGACCATATCTCTTCAGAAGAAGGAATCTCAGTTAGAAAAGAATTTTCTTCTTGTGAAATTGTGCTCTTAATGTGTGTGAATATGTCTTCTTCTGAGTCAGTAGAGGATTCAGTAAAAAGGTCAGAGAAATAAGAAGTTAGAACCTCTTCAGTTTCATCTCTTGATGATACTACCTTATTATTCCTATCATGTATGCAATCTATGTGATTTCTTTTCCTCCTCTTTAAAGTTTGGATGTGAAAAAATTTTGTATTCCTTTCTCCTAGAGCTATGGTGTTGTTTCTAGACTGTTGCTTTGCAATTTCTTCCCTGTATCATATAAGGCTTCTAGTTCCAATATCTTTGTGTTATGTGTATTTGGTTTAGCTTCTAGAGTTTTTATGTTCCTGAGTAGGCCTTTAATCTTTTTATTTGGTTTGCCAAAAACATCCTTTTTCCACTTTCTAAGGTTAATACCTGCATTTGATATGTTCTTAATAAGATCTATGACTGGTCTATTTGTGTTAGTGATCCAAGACCTTTTAATAACCTCAATACAAGAAACATCTTTGAGCCAAGTGTCATAAAACTTAAAAGTTGGAACTAAGATAGAGTGTGAAGGATTTAAAGTGAGACAAATTGGCCCATGATCTGATCCAATTGCTACCAAATTTTGCAAGATGCTTGTTGGAATTCATCATTCCATTCTGCATTTGCTAGAGCCCTATCTAACCTTTGTTTTATATTGGCAATTCCTTCCCTTTTATAACTCCAAGTGAAGATATTTCCAGTGTAACCTAAGTCTTCTAGACCTGTTCTCTGTATTAAGTTTAAAATTGGCTCTACTTTTTTCCTATCAAAAGGAAGACCTCCTTGTTTCTCTTCACTATTGAAAATTATGTTAAGATCACATATTACAAGCCAGTGCCATGAACATATTGAATACGAATACGAGTATAATACCATGTAAAGGATATCTCGTGGAGTTTAGCCGTTGGATTGATTAGCAAAGTAATATCACATACAATAAAACCTCTATTTCAGAATATCATTGGGAACATATAAAATTATTCTTATAGAGAGGTTATTCTTGTATAAAGGTGAATTTTTCAGTAATTAAGTCAAGCTGGGACCAAAATATTTTATTCATATATGGAGTTTATTTTTTTATAGAGTATTCTTATATAGAGGTTCTACTGTAGAGGGTTAAACTTATGAACGATGATATTGCCGTTTGTTATCCAAGCTGATTTTGGTATTAAAAAAAGAAAGAAATATTGTCGTTTGTTATCCAAACTGATTCTGCTATTTATTTATTTTTTTTAAAAAGTTCACTTAAGAAATGTACATCTAACCTCAATAAATAAATGTCCTTGAGGTCGGGAAAAAACATACGTTTAACGAGGTTATTTATTTATTGATTGATATTTATTTATTTAGATAGTATTTATTGCTTTTTTACATATGTATTCAGAACCATAATAATTTTGATGTACTCATAACCATAGGTTGGTCAATTAGAAAAAGATATTTAAAAAATAATTGATGTCATTTCTAACTTATGCTATCAAAATATGGCGGATATTGAACATTCTTTGAACTATACTAACGAGAATGATAAGGTTATGGAATCGTCTTCAAACGAAGAAATTATCAGGTCACTAAGGCCAATTCTTCATTATATGGGCCTAATGCAAAAAAAAATTGTGGCATCTTATTAATAAAAATAACATTATCTTAACAAAAATGCATTAACATTGTTAACTAGAAAAGCATTTTTTAAGCTCTTTAACTTGTTATTCATAGACTAAGGACAAACGGAGAATCAAGGACGTACAAATTTACAATAGCGCTAAAATCAATTTGAATTGAACTAAATGTTTAAAGATATCCATAATGCATAAGTAGCTTGTGGATTGATTTTGGTTATCTTTTCGGATTTCTGGTCAGCGTTATTTTCAATTTTTTTCTTCCCTATTTTCATATTTGATAGTCTTATTTTGATTTTGATTGTTATAATCCCTCAATGTTCTTCTTTTGCCGTGTTTTCATTCAGCTTGTGTTTGGGTTTGATCAATCAGCAGCTTTTCTCTTTTTTCTTCTTCAATCTTCCCTTTTATTTTCCTTGTATCTTCTCTCTGTCCCTCTGTGTTCTTATCTTTTTGCTTTTATCTTATTTATTTTTCTTCTCTTGTTGCTTCTTGAGTGGTTGTTTTCCCAAAATCCTTTCATTAATCTCTACAGTTTTCTAGTTAAAAAAAAAAAAAAAAAAAAAAAAAAAAACTGGAGTTTTTACTCTTGCTCGATGGTTTAATATCTTCTACTAGCTTTGTTCTTAGCATGAGTAATACATGTGCTATGATAATGGTTAAGTCTACCTCTAAAAGGGTAGTTTCTCTAGCTTATTTAGATGCTCTTCCCACTCCCTATCTCAAAGGGGATTTTCCTGCTATTAGACTCACTAATGGTATGTATTCAAAAGGCTTATCCCAATGGGATTTTAGTCTCATTGGTAGGCTTGATTTAAGTAAGGTCAAGCTAGAAGAAGCTAAAGTTCAATTGTTGAAGCAATGGAAATTTGAAGGTCCAGTGAAGCTCATCCCAATTGGAAGAGGTTTTTTTGTTATCAAGCCAGATAATGAAAAGGCTAAGACTAGGATTTGGGCAGGAGAATCATGGAAAGTTGATAATCAAGTTTTGAAAGTGAGGGATTGGGAGGCGAAATTCAATCCATAAAATCAGAGAACTTTGTTAGCAAAGGTTTGGATTAAGTTTCTGGGGCTAAGCTTGGAGTATTGGACAGATGATCATACTTTATTGGCGTTGGCCAATGCTTTTGGAAAATCTATCCAGGTAGATAACACCACTCTTGCTATGGATTATGCTTTTTTTTGCTAGTGTTCTAGTAGAAGTTGATTTTGCTAAGAAGATCATGTATCGTGTTTGGGTTGGTGAAGGAGATGATGGTAATCAAGAAAGCTTTTGGCAATATGCAGAGATTACAAAAGCCCCTAAATTTTGTTCACATTGCAAAACTGTGGGACATTTGGTTGCAGAAGATATTGTTGCTCCAGCTAAGGTTATGAATAAGAAGAAAATAAAATCTAAGAAAAACAAAGAAACACTTTCGGTTCAGGAAATTTAAGATGGCATCGTGATGCGTGTCGTAGGTGCTCAAATTAATTAACTTATATTCTACTTTACTAATGAATAATATAGTAGTAAATAAGATTTGTTCCCACGAAGAGCAGGGAGATTTAGTTGTCAAAAAGTGTCACAATGGGGGTTTGTTTTTTATTCAAAGTAAATAACAAAGCAATTGAAAGTAATAAAGTTTGCAAGCAATGGAGAGAAATATGATCGTGAATCCTTCTTCGTTACTAAATCGTCATCAAGTTATTATATTCATCCATTAATATAATTAATCATAAAATATTACCAACCGTGGAATAACAAGCTAGCTCAGTGCTATCCCCTAAATTTCTTATATCACCTGGTGCTTAAGCTCTCCGATACCCATTCTATTCTTCGAAACCACCTAGTAGTAACTCACTCAAGGTGTAATTTGTTCAATGCTTTATCTTTTGTGAACTATAGATTGATCCTAGTAGTTAGACTCTTAGCTCAAGGTCCACTTTCTAGTGTTGTTTATACACACAATCGCTACAATGAGAATCCTCTGCAAGGTCTTGTGTTCGTACTTTTGTATGAATTATTCTACTATTACTTATCTCCTAACTCAATACTAGCATTTGATTGTATCAACAAATTAATTCAGTTGGCCACCTAAACAATCTATCAATCAATCATAAATATTCTAATTATTATAAACAATCAATAATCATGTGAAGAACTTCAAAATAGATTTATATAATAACTCAAATCATGTCTAGAACTTAGAATTCATCCCCAATCACTAATAAGTTTAGCTACTCATGGTACTAACAAAACCCATGAATTTCATATGATAAAATGGTAAAGAAATAGTTACGGTGATGAATTGCTCCAAAACCCTAGCTTTTCCTCTCTTGTGTTCTCTCCAATGGCTTGATAAAAGAAAAAGATGTGTGATAAGAATTCTCTTTTTTTTTAGGTATCCAAATTGTAGGTGCGCCCGTGCACTAATTCCCGGTCGAAATCATATGGCAACTTGCCAAAATGTTGTCAAATTCCCCAAAACAGCTCACGCCCAAGTCTTGGTCGTGCCAAAGTCTCATGAGAATATCCAAATGGGCCCACGCAAGTGATGAAAGTCCAGCCCATTAAGTCATAAGCATGCATTGTATCACTGTCGGATGCAGAGAACCAACCCCTAGTCTTCACCTTCTTTCCCGCGGACAGACTACTCTCCGTGAAATATTTTTTCCCTGAGCTTTAGTTTTCTCCCGTCAGAATCACGGATACTCATGCCTCCGTGAGTTTTAAAAGTTACGGGATTTTTAGTTTCTCGACCAAACTTCCACTTTACACTTCTCCTCCGTGAGAAATAAATTTACCCGACTTTTGATTTTCCCCCGAACGGAATCACGGATACTGTCGCGAGAGTTTTCCTTTCTCTTTGCCATAACTCACGTATACCGTGCCCTCCGAAAATTTCCTTTTCTTCTCGGATTCTTCAACTTCTCATTACCAATTCAACATCGACAACCAACAGCCCATTACCATCATCATCTCGATCACTCAAGACCGTAAAGCTCTCCTTCGTATCCGAATGAGCTCGACCTCTCTATCTCTCGTTGTACATTATTGGCAACCGATGGACGCATTTATGTGTCTATTTTAGTCTCAATTCTATGTAATGTTAGTACTCGATTTTGCGCTTATTTTGGTATTTTATGTCTTTGTAGGTGTTTTTGGATAAACAAGCTTTTGCGGAAAAATTGGCTCGAAAAGTTGAATTTGCGCACCCGGAGGACATGTGCTATTCGGACCCCTCAAATGGATAAGGGGCACCCAGATGATAAGGGGTAACCTCACAGGGCAACTACTAGTGGCACTCCGGAACTGGATAAGGGGAGGTCATCCTCTTCGCTTGAATTTTGCTGTTTGGCGGGAAAATTAGTTGCAGGCTAGGGTTTGAATTTTGAAGCTTTTGTAGAGAGATTCAATCACGAAAATTTGTTGCATTGAACTACATTGGGATAAACAGGGCTAGTGTAAGTGATTTAACGGATTAAATTGGGCTGGATATTCATATTCTCGACAAACAGGGGCGTGAACTATTCTCGGCTTTTATGGAAAGTTACAAAGAGATTTAGTCGGTGTTTTTCAGTGATTTAGATTGCTATGTACCTGTCTCGACAAAACAGGGAGGCTATATGGTTCGTGCACGTAAAAAAGGGAAGATAACCGGACTTTCATCAACACGGGGAAAGAGATAACTTATCGGGATTATGGTGATATCTTTGGAAGTTACGTGACTTGGGAAAGGTTCTTGTTATATTTGGTTCTATCAGATTTGGAAAGAGTTTTTACAACTCTTGAACGCGTAAATAAGCCAACAGAGAAGAAAAAAAACCACGTGACTTCCGCTGAAAGTTGAAAGAAATATTATCGGATTTGCTCGGGGATTTAGGGGCCTGTTGAGGGTATAAATACATTGGTTCGGGTCACAAGAAGTGAATCGGAGTTTGGGGCACCAAAAGGATAATTGGGAGGCTACGGAGCCAACAAATCAAGTTGCGAAAGGTATTCTCACTGGTGTGTATGGAAGAAGATGACGAAGAACAGACTCACGTGAGTCATGAGAACCGTGGCGAAAACTACCGGGTAGAAGAAAAGTATCGTATAAAGGCGTCTTATATTCTCTCGTAGTCTTTTGTAATCGATCCAGAATAATTATAAACGTTGCAGTTGAGCTGTTTTATCTTTTTTCTTGTATTTTCACTCTCTTCAAACACTTTGGAGCCATGAATAAATATTTTGAGCATGTTTTGACCATGAGGAGCTAAACCCCAACAATGGGATGACGGAGGAAGCCATATTTCATGCGTGTGGTAATTATATTTAATTGTTTCATGACTTTTTGTATGGATTGTTAATTGTTTTATGGTTTTTATTGAATGATTGTGATTTCAATTGATGGGTTATACTTAGGTTAAGTCTTTCGATATCCCATGCTTTAGATATACAGTCGTTGCTTTTCAAAAATCTACCTTGGCAAAACATTGAGTCAATATTTTATTATTATTTGAGCTATAATTGTCTAGAATAAATATATGAATCTCATGAATGAATTTTATGGTGGAATCCAAAGTCCCAGTTCTCTCGATATTTGTGACAAAACTTGTGTATATATTTTAGTTTTAAGTCTGAAATCAAATCTTTATAAGTCTGAGTGAACGACATCTTCTTACCACTTCACAACAACTTTCAAAACCACATCAATTTTTGGCGCCGCCGACGCGGACTTGTATTTAGATTTGTTTTAGGTTTGTTTTTATTATTTTTTTTTGTTCTCTTTTACGCCTTTGGTATTTTTTTTTATTCTTTTCGATTTGAAGCGAAGCTACAAGGAAAGAAAAAGTGTTATAAAAGGAAAGCATCGCCAAAGAAGGAAAGAAAAGAGGAATCTGAAAGGAGTGAAGAAGAAGATTTTGTATATAGTTATTTTTTTTTTTTTTTTTAGAATCTGTAAATAGGGTTGTATTTTTGTAATTTTTATGTTATTTTTGGATTTTTTGGACTTTATTTTTTGGGACTTGGACATTATTTTTAAAACCCTAAGGAAGGGTTAAAATTTAAATATAAATTGTTTGCAGGGAAGGAAGACAGTTACGATACTGTCTCGGCCCCTCGGGTTCGTATACTGACATCGGAGTCGGTGGCCTGAGTCGACTTCAACGGTTCATCGCCCCGTCTGTACGGAGGTAAAACTCTATCCACCCACGAATCCCCCGTCGCTTGGTTTTATTTTGTGTGACAACTCACACCCCGCAATAGAATGTCGAACCGGTATTACAATAGCCAATACAACGAATATCCGATCGAGTTTCAAAATGGACGTTACTACTTTGACCATAATGTGAATAGTGGTTGGGAATATCAGGCCTTTTCAAGGTTATGGCTCATACCATGATGAGCCCAATTACTATCCACACACACACGGGTCATACGAGCAAAATTCCTCTCTACTAGAGTTCGCACGTAAGTTAGCCGAGCCGAAGACAAAAGTTACTTGAGTCGACACGTAGTTCGGATGAAATGAATAACTTAGTTTTGGACGAAAGCAATGCAACGTGTGAACCTTCTTTCCTAGAGAAAATCAGGAAGTCATGTGAGTCAACTCAGAAAATGTTGTTAGAGGCCTAGGAAAGAACTGCTCAAGATAGTCTTAATTTCCAATATAGTGTTTCCAATAGTACCCTTGAAAATGAGGATAGTTATTTTTATAATCAGGATGATGAGGTTAGAATTGGTAACAATACATGTTTAGATGAGGTTCAACCATTTTCATGCTCTTATGATGATTATGATGAGGATAGTGTTGATGAAGAATTTGAAATAAGCAGGCATAGTGATCAGGAATTTGCTACTCCAATTGAGCTTTACAATGATAATATTATTTCTAGTTCAAATCCAAATAATTTTAATAATTATTCACCTATTCAAAAGGACGAGGATTTGACTAGAGATACACCGTTTTAGATGAGGTAGTATTTCCTTATGATTACGAAGCCGATTATGGTTTAGAGGAACGGGTATATTTTGAGTCTAGCGATTTAGAAACAACAGTCTTAGACAAAGAAAATGAACTCGTAGATATGAGTGAGAATGAACCTGACTTAGAAGAATCAATTGACCATTTTCAGGAATCGAGATGACCTTGAAATTAGGGAAGTTGTGACTAGTCTTTCTAGAGACACCGAAAACTCTAAGTTTGGGGGTGATTATCATTCTCCATGTGCTTTAACTCTTAGAAAGGTCCCTCACTTGGGACTTGACATATGTGCCTCAACCATTTTAAAAGATTATCTTCATACACGTTTTCTGAACCTAGTGATGTCCATAGGGAAGTTCAGGTTGTTAGGAAACCCATCCTCTGGTTGATGTGGTTTATCCAGGTTGTGATACCCAGATTGACTTTGTTTTCCCACCAAATATTTTTCAACCAATTGTGGGAACATATGAGTTTCAAATGTGTCAGACTGAGCCTAAGTACTTTAGGAAATTAGTATTGACACATTTTATTATGATTGTCCGCCAGTTTCATCGTGGTCAAATGTGTGAGTCAAAACTGATTGACTTTAAGAATCCGCAATTATTCAGGTTATTATTATGTGCTTCTAAGTTCTTATTTGAGTTTTTACAGACTTTTACAACCCGAACCGGATCTTAGCTTTGAGGAATTCCAAAGACATGAACATATTTTATCTCGACCCAGCTTATAGAGCATGAACCCGAACCACAACTAGATTTAGTTGTCTTAAACAGAAAACTAGACAAGGGTGTGCTTTATTTGGCATGTTGCATTTCCTTTTACTTGTGATAGCTCTATTTGGTTTTGATGACCTGAAATTCGGTTATTATTTTATGATTCTATGAGGTGACTAATCCTTTGTTAGTCCTGGGTCAAGACGTTAAACTTAGCACTTCTTGGGAGGTAACCCATTCTCATGCAACACGGAATATCTTTCCTTAACTCTTCGCTTCAAATGGTAATTAGCTTTCTCCTTGTTCATGCTTTTAATTTTATCTTTAGAACATTGAGGACAATGTTAGATTTAAGTTTGGGGGTATGGGAGAAACATTTTAGTTGCATTGTTAACTCCAGAGCCTAGAAATTTATGCTTATTAAGGATGGCACTAACCAATCTAAGTGGATGGAAGCATTTTGGTTGTAGGAGTTGAGGAACTAACTGATTAGATGGAAACATCTAAAGAATCTATTCATAAAAGCACAAGAGCTCAAGTGTTAGAATTAAAGAAAAACATGGTAGTTTCGCCATATCTCGTTGAATCCTTTTCACTTCTATTTTTATTTTGTTTTCTTTAAAATATGTTTGTCTAAGTTATTAGGTGGGGCTCACGATTCAAGTTGTTACCACTGCTAGGATGAAATAGAGTGATTGAGATACCATTAAAAAAAAATTGAGACCAGACCAATCGGAATAAATTCAATAAAGTTGACCACTGGAACCCTTGTATATGCCAGTTGTGTTGACCTAGAGTTAGGATTATTGACCACTAGTTCCCTTGTATATGCTAGTGTGTTGATATTAGTCTAGACCAAAGATCTCACCATTAGGATAGGTTCGTTTTGGCAAAGGCCTTGACAAAGATATGAGAAACACTTGTTCACCTTAGTCAACATCAAAACCATCTATGTTTTTCTCTACATTCATCTTCTTAATCTATCCATGTGATTGGTTGACTCCGATTTATGATGTCCGTAAACTATCTCGAGTAGAGCTCTGTGAATTATATATGAATTTTAGTATGCTTGAGTGCAAACTGCGTACAAAGAATTGGAATTTCGCATCGGGGGTGCTTCCTCCCGTAGTCAATAAGTATGCCAACCAAGGAGATTTTTTAGTGCCTTCCAAGGTTCTGCGTAGATAGTTAGGGTCTGGAGTGTAAAGGTTTTGTGGGTACACCTCTGGTAAACCCTCCCGAGACTATAACTCGGCCACTAGGGCCACCTAGGGGTTTAAAGGCTTGTTGCATACGCTAAATGCAATCGACGATGCATGCGATGTGAGTTAGGATTTTATTTTATTTTTGCTCGAGGACTAGCAAATAATAAGTTTGAGGGTATTTGATGGACGCATTTATGTGTCTATTTTAGTCTCAATTCTATGTAATGTTAGTACTCGATTTTGCGCTTATTTTGGTATTTTATGTCTTTGTAGGTGTTTTTGGAGAAATAAGCTTTTGCGGAAAAATTGGCTCCAAAAATTGAATTTGCGCACCCGGAGGACATGTGCTATTCGGACCCCTCAAATGGATAAGGGGCACCCAGATGATAAGGGGTAACCTCACAGGGCAACTACTAGTGGCACTCCGGAACTGGATAAGGGGAGGTCATCCTCTCGCTTGAATTTTGGCGTTTAAGGAAAATTAGTTGCGGGCTAGGGTTTGAATTTTGAAGCTTTTGTAGAGATTCAATCACGAAAATTTGTTGCATTGAACTACATTGGGATAAAATGGGGCTAGTGTAAGTGATTTAACGGATTAAAATTGGGCGGATATTCATATTCTCGACAAACAGGGCGTGAACTATTCTCGGCTTTTATGGAAAGTTACAAAGAGATTTAGTCGGTGTTTTTCAGTGATTTAGATTGCTATGTACCTGTCTCGACAAAACAGGGAGGCTATATGGTTCGTGCACGTAAAAAAGGGAAGATAACCGGACTTTCATCAACACGGGGAAAGAGATAACTTATCGGGATTATGGTGATATCTTTGGAAGTTACGTGGAATCGGGAAAGGTACATTCTTGTTATATTTGGTTCTATCAGATTTGGAAAGAGTTTTTACAACTCTTGAACGCGTAAATAAGCCAACAGAGAAGAAAAAAACCACGTGACTTCAATAAAGTTGAAAGAAATATTCTCGGATTTGCTCGGGGATTTAGGGGCCTGTTGAGGGTATAAATACATTGGTTCGAGTCACAAGAAGTGAATCGGGAGTTAGGGGCACCAGTAGGGATAATTGGGAGGCTACAGAGCCGAACAAATCAAGTTGTAGAAACGTATTCTGCTGGTGTATAGGAAGAAGACGACGAAGAACAGACTCACAGAGTCAGTCGCAGAGAACCGTGGCGAAAACTACTGCAGAAGAAAAGTATCGTATAAAGGCAGTCTTATATTCTCTGTAGTCTTTTGTAACAGTCAGTCTGTAACGATTATAAACGTTGCAGTTGAACTGTTTTATCTTTTTCTTGTATTTTC
Organism: Papaver armeniacum; assembly: GCA_023531295.1. Classification (NCBI taxonomy): domain Eukaryota; kingdom Viridiplantae; phylum Streptophyta; class Magnoliopsida; order Ranunculales; family Papaveraceae; genus Papaver; species Papaver armeniacum. The sequence continues at coordinate 189,905 of JAJJWW010002008.1, read as the reverse complement.
ACTCTCTTCAAACACTTTGGAGCCATGAATAAATATTTTGAGCATGTTTTGACCATGAGGAGCTAAACCCCAACACTGGGATGACGGAGGAAGTCATATTTCATGCGTGTGGTAATTATATTTAATTCTTTCATGACTTTTTGCATGGATTGTTAATTGTTTTATGGTTTTTATTGAATGATTGTGATTTCAATTGATGGGTTATACGTAGGTTAAGTCTTTCGATATCCCATGCTTTAGATATACAGACGTTGCTTTTCAAAAATCTACCTTGGCAAAACATAGAGTCAATATTTTATTATTATTTGAGCTATAATTATCTAGAATAAATATATGAATCGCATGAATGAATTTTATGGTGGAATCCGAAGTCCCAGTTCTCTCGATATTTGTGACAAAATATTAACCTGTTCTCAACATTGACCTGTTCTCATATTCATCGTCTCACTGCCATCGAAAACACATCACTCCATTCTTTAACTAAGCTCGAGACCTTCATTCACCTGCTCAGGCAACAAACAACCACTATAACTTCATCCAGAGAGAATAGATATCCTCCCTGATCGTCTTATGCTCTCGGCTGCTCTCATTCTCCATCAAACGTTGTTTTGCTCATCTTCTCGACTTCATCATCCCTGCCAACTATCTCGCAGCACCATCATCACTGCCATTAGCAGATCCAAAACCGAACTCAAACACCATCGACGACAATTGACCACCGAGAATCACCAAAGCGGTTTCCATCTTCTATCTCCGCCTAGCACCATAAAATGCTCCTTTCATTCCTTCTATGTTCTTAATTATCATCATCACCACGAGCTTTACAAACTGAAGCTTCTCCCTCGGTATTCTCAGCACAATTGAGTCCATCATGATCTTCCCGAACTCCATTAATAACAACCTCGCCTTACAAAGTTTCTCCATCCTTAGCCACGAGTTTCTAATACCACCAATGAATAGAAACATAACCTACAGCGCCAAACTCGTCCTTCATTCTCTGTTCTTCTACTGCCGAGTATTGCAGCAAACTAAACTCAACTCCAGTGTTGTATCATCACAGACTCGAGCAGTTCTCCTCCTTCATTCGACTGCCATGAACCCACGAGTTCATATCCATCAACGTCAAAAAAACTCAGCCGGAACCTCCTAACCGATCGTATAGTGTTAGAGATGATGGAGGCAGCCCCGAGTAAACTTGTTGTCTGCCTTTAACAATTGCCTTTCAACTGTCAATTTTGCAAGACTGGCAATTCAGTTTTCTGCATCATTCTTGGTAAGCTGTCAGTTCTAAGGAACTGGCAAGCCTAATTTCTTATTTCGCATATATCTTCTTCATACGATGTCGGAATGAGCTCATTCTTTCGCCATTTGCTTCGTCTTTTCGTCCTCTTCAAGATGAGAACAAGAACTTGTATATTTGATCGCGTTCCTCTTGGTATTTGGCCTTTATCCGCTTGCGGATAACTTCTTTTATTGCACAATAAAGTGCAAATTCACTTCTTTTGGATGATTCACCTAGCAAAACATAAATAAGACAAAGCAAACGTAATATACAATAATTTGCAAGAATATAAGAAATTACTAGCATGGATTCGACACTAAATATATGCAAAATATGCACTTAACAAATTCCCCACACTTGGCTTTTGCTAGTCCTCGAGCAAACTATCTAAAATACAACAACTCCAAGTCGCGAGGATACGATTACTCTTAGCATGAATAACAGGCCTTTAAACCCCTAGGTGTCCCTAGTGGACGAGTTATAGTCTCGTGAGGGCTTACGAGAGGTATACCCACAAAACCTATTCCAACTTCAAAGCGTTCCAGCTTCCCAAGCATCCAAAGAGCTATGAGGACATAGAGTTTCGCATGCTAGTAATAAGAAGTTAGAAATACCAAAGAACATATTTATTCTTAAATCTTGAGTGAGAAATAACCACACCATAATGAGATAATGCGTGTTTGAGAGCGATCAATAAGCATTTCGCCTCGACTTCTGCCACACTTAAAAGGATTTTATGATAATTGCACTCAATAAGACGGCTTTTTTATGGGTCTCACATGTGTGCAGGTAGGAATGAAGAGAGAATCCTACACACGTTGAATGGTGGGAAGGAAACCTTCCGAATTATTTCTGGAGACTTCACAAAATCGTGGAAAACAAAGATATTTTTTTTTCTTCTGATGATCTCTACGAAAGGAAATCAACCATTATAGCAAGGATGAGAGTACTTGCCACCTTTACATCCGATCGGCAGTGACGAAAGCACCACTCTCATAGCATCCAATAGAAACGTAGTCTTCAGCTCGTCTTCTTCATCTTCTTGGTCTTCGGTCTTCAACTGTTGATGATAAACTCTTGAACTTGTAGAACTTCGACAATTTGTACTCTTTTCCTCAATTTCCTTGTTGCTTGAAACTTCTTTATATATTTTTCTTCCACATGGCCTTATTGAACAAATAACAACCTAAATGCAAATCTCTTTGTATATATATATATATTTTCAAAAAATTTTTTCTTTTCGTTTTTTTTTTTTTTCGTAAATAGAGATTGCAACTAAAACAATAAATATGAAATAAAATTAACATGGCCATGAAAGAAGTACGTTACCACTTTGATCTTCACAACTTGTAATGCCTTCGTATCATAAACTTCAATAACTCTCATCTTTTGATTTTCCTCGCTCTTGTAATAAGTCTTCGTACTTGGATATAGAATTCCGCTCTTTATGTGTAAGTCTTCAACATGTATCTAAAAATCCGCTCATTGTATGTTGCTTTTACTTGGATATGAAATTTTTTCTCTTCCTTGTATTGTTGCTTGTAAACCTCAAACGTCTTCAACTTTCCTTGTAGATTCTGTGTCGCTCCACTTGTTGATTATGATGGTGTTTCTATGGATCTGTTGTTGTGGAGAGAGAGAATGGTGCTAACTGATGAGTGCCAAATAGTGCATATTTATACACCTTTTTATTGGCATTTTACTCATCTTTTGTGCTCAAGAATCAGATATTATCCCAGATTCTGTGTTTTCTTTGTTTTCAAGAATAAATATTTGTATTAATTAATTTTGTATTTTTAGGTAATAAATAAAGCTCGGAGAATCTGAGGAGCCAAAGAGCGAAGAATCGGAGGCAAGTATCTATGGAGCAGAGAGCCAAAGCCCGCGCGCGCAACAGTTGCAACCCAACAAGTAGCGACTCATCTACAAGAAATGGGCTTGAGCTAGACCCGGATCCGAGCCCGATTATCCTGAGCCGTTGAGATCGCATCTAGTTACATCCTACGGCCGCTCCCTCATGCGCATCGAAGTTTGCTGCTTCCGCTCAACATCGAATCACTCCAATACCGCTTACCTTTCTCAGCCGTTGAGATTTCTCCAGCTAGATCCAACGCTCGGTGCAGCGTTCTCATCTTCCCCTGATGCACCTGCGCCACAACAAAACCTCCATACCCTATACCCCCTCGAGAAACCCTACTCTTCTTCTCTTTCTTCTCTTCTCCTCTCCCGTCACTCTCAGAGCAGAGCTCTGCTCTTCCGACACCACAACCACCTTCGCCATCACCACCTCACCAACAACTCCCCGACAAAGCTATCACCACCGCTTCTGCCACCCTATCTCTCAATTACCTCTCACATAGCTTCTTCTCACTTTAGAAGCTAGGTCAGAGCTAATTAGGGTTAGGGTTTTCTCGAGCAACCCATGCATGGTGTTTTCAGAGGCAAATTGACAGTGGAGAGAACGATACAGAGCATGGGTGAGGGTAGTTTCGATTATCTTTTCAATTAATTTCGATTTTTGAATTATTAGGGTTTGCTGTTTTAGAGTTTGCTTGGCATGTATAAATAGAAGGGGGGGATGATGATTTTAGACACGCCTGGATTAGCCAGAGCTGTCACCTTAGTTTAATTTGTATTTCTTTGTAATTGAATCATGTTCTGAGTTCTATTGCTAGGGTTAGATGAAATCCATAATCATTTGATGAGTATAGTTCATAGTTTGATTTGTTCTTGTTTGTGCTTTATTGTTTAGGGTAATTATAATCTTAACAATCAACATTTTACCTTCACAGAGTATGCCATGTATGCTCTGTAGTCGGATACATTCTATGTTGATCTTGTTACAATTCATGCTTCATTGAATGCTTTTGATCCTCGATCGTTTTGTACCCCGAAAAGACATTCAAAGTGCTTGGGAGAGATACTTTAATTGTGATTAGAATACCCAATTTAGGATAGGCTTAATCATCTCAAGTAGTGAGACTCGATCCGTGATTAGTTGTACTATGACAAGACAACTAATACTAGGGATCGGTTTGTTACCTTAGTTGATAATAATCATCCAATGAGACCCTGTATGAATGGCAAACTTGCCATTTCAAGAGACGAGAACTTCATCAAACTTGAACTGCCTTAGCTGAGATTAGGTGATGGATTCGACACCCTAGTGCTCGCTTTCCGTTTACAATTTACTTTTCTGCCTTAGCTTAGAGTCACTGCAACTCAGCCGTATCGGCAAAACCCCCTGTTGTCACTTGTTACTTACTTGAATTCAGTTTAAGCCAAGCCTTGATCAATCAAGCACACCCTAGTCCTTGTGGGATCGACCCGTACTTGCCGCGTCTCCAATAGACGCCGTGCACTTGCGGTTATCACAAGTAGGCTTCATTTTATACATCTTTAAAGGCCTACCAAGTTTTTGGCGCCGCTGCCGGGGACTTGGCGCGTGCCTTACTGATTCATTGGCTCGCTTCATCTGTTTTTCAATCATCTCTGTATATAGTTTCACTTGCATTCTTTGTTTTTCATCTTGTTTTAGTATAACTTAGTCTAAATTTTATAACTTGCATCTGTAATTGTCATTGTATTGTAGTTTTGCATCATAGTTCTTATTAGTCAGTCTTAGTTTTGAAGTGTAACTCAGTTTGTTTAATCCATTGCATAATTAATCCATACTTCTCTTCTTGCATTTTGTAGTCATTACAACAATACATCTTGCATCTTAGTGTCATTAGTGATTTTTGTTCCCCGTGTCACCCAATTTTCCTCTCACTGTCATCTCGCCAAAGGCAAGGAAAAGCTTGCACCTTGCACCGAGCTGTAACTTGCAAGGAAAAGCTAGTCATTAGTGTTATGCATCTTCTCTGCTATAACTTGCAACTTCTGGGAACTGAAAATTGCTTGCTGAGTGAACAGGTACCTATGCTGCTGTGGCTGCTGAGCTACTGAGCCAACCAAAGGAAGGCAAGGAAAAGCTCAAGCTTGAGCTTAGCCTGTGATTGAACTATAATTGACCCTTGCATTGCTTTGAGAGTGAGGTAAGCCTAAAACATCCCATGAATGCCTGATAGACCAATTGCATCGCTAAATCGTGTGCATCTGTGCTTAGCTGCAAGCCCCTGAAGCTGCATGCTGTAAGCCATGACTTGGATAGCCTAGTTGGCTGAAAGCTTACATGAGATTTTGTGTTAGTTATCAACCTTGAACTGACTTGCAAACCATCAGACCTAGCCAACGAACACTTAGCATACTCTTCCCCTGAACAACCATTACTCGTTGAGCTAACTTGCTCGTGAAACTTCCTTGCTAGCCCCCGAAACTAGCTTGTGAAAAATCTGAGTTGAAGTCAACGAGATAGTTGACATCAACCTGCATCATTGACATCTTGACCGAGCATCCTTGTTTGTGAATGTGTGAACCATCTCAGTGCATTTTGAGCATTGTATTGTTTAAACCATTGTGCAACACATCCGTCCCCGTGAGCCATCTCGCCATTTGCATGAGCCCTAAGCCCCGTGAGCCTTCCGATCTCCCGTGTACCCCGTTGAGCCACACTCCACCCCCGGGCGTGGGGCTTTGTTGCAACTTGGCCTGACCAAACTAAGCACATAACCTTGTGCTTGAGCTGTGATTCTGTGCATTGCAGTAGCCGTGCACACAGCCAAGACAGAGTTGCCAACTCGTGGCCTCGCAAACTTGCTCACCACCGGCCCGGCAATTTGCCTTCAACCCAACTATTTGGGCTGTCACAAAGCCCGAGCCGTTTAAGCTAAACCCACTTCTAGGCTTGCACATACAAACCGAGCCCAGTCCGCCGGGCTGTACCCCTTTTCGCTGGGCTGCACTTGTTAACCAAACTTGGGCTTACACCAGCTGAGCCCAACTCAACCCAACCTGGGCTGCCAAGCCTTACTGTGCACCTGGGCTGACTGACCACACCAGTTGGGCTCATTGAACATCACCTGGGCTAGCTAAACCCACATCTGTTGGGCTGAACATCAGCTGGGCTAACTGAACCCAACCTGGGCTCACTGAAATCAAACTGGTCTGCAAAAGAATAAGCCCACATCTGTTGGGCTGTACACACAGCCCACATAACTAAACCATAAGCCTCTCTCATTGGCTGCTCACAATCAAATCACTGTTAGGGCCATACATTTTCCCTCTTAAACCAAATTGAGCCCACACAACCTAGAACATCAGCACACAACTACTGGGCTTCCCACATAAACCAAAGCTCCCAACAAAACCAAATGAATCCCATTGAAACCAAATCCCAATAAACCAAATTTTGAGTTCAATTTGAGAGCTAGACCATGTCAGGATTTTGGTCTGCATCTGGGGGATGGAACAAATAAATCCCTTGAGAGCTTGCTTACGGGCACCTTTCACAGATGAACACCCCATTTACCATAGTGACTTTAGGGAATTTTATGGGCCTGCTTTCGGGCCCTGACCTCACATACCCTAATCATTATGATCACATACATCATCCACCACAAAGTTGAAAATGAACAATTTTCTCATACCCGGGTCATCACTTTTAGACCGGTTAGAAGCTCGACTATCTCGCTTTAGATAGGCAATCTGCTTTGGAAAAGCAATCATTTAATCTAGTTTTTCTAGGCAATATGAAATGCACGCTTGCACCTTATGTGGTGGCTTAGACCACCTGCTGAATACTCAATATTTTGCATGCTTTTAGACAGTCTAGGGAAAACCATGATAATCCAATGTACGAAGTGTCTAGAAGTGACTATTGGGACCATAATCAACCTGCACACATGCATCATTCACCACAGTGGGGAGATGAACAATTTTATACTCCCCCAACTCCTAGTTTGCAATCAACAATGGAAACACTTATGGAGCAAAATGCTCGGCTTGAAATGAATGCAATGCATGACCATCCACATAGCAACATGTCTGAATTTCCCTTCTCTAGTGAACCTCATGCACAACCATACAATGAATATCCATATGAAGAATGCATACCCACTAGTGAAAACTCTCCTTCAATAGAAAAACTCAACATGATTCTTCACCTGATTGAGTTACAACATGATAGGATTGAAAATAGTGTTTCTAGTCTTACTCATACAACTAACCAAAGGTTTGAGAGTTTAGAACTCAAATTGAGTCAAATCTGGGATGCACTAAATGAGGAAAGGGAGGCATTTCAAGGTGAAACGAATGTTAGGAAATGCATTTGTGCTATGATGATGATGAATATGATATGTTAGAAGAGCATGTGTACACCTAAAATGTAGTAGAATCTTTTGGTTCGTAGACGTTAGGCGTCTCTTCCAGTGAACCCTATGAATGATGTTTTTTCTAATATTCATACATGTGATGTTGATGTGGAACCCGTGGAATTGTCCTGTGAATGTGAGCATGCTTTACCACCTGTTTGTGACCTAGGAATAGCTGAATTGTCCTGCAACACGGACGATTCAATGTATGTGCCTCGATTCCATACCTAGGTTACAACATGATATCTCTCCTAGTTATGTTGTGCATAAGAATGATAATGATTATGACATGGAGATTGATGAACTGCTTTTATGCAGGTGAACATGATTTACCATCTTTTGACTTTAGGAAAGTGTGTGAGGGTACAAATGATTTTATACATGAACACAACTTAGATGTACCTAATCTCTCCCGAGTCACAAATTGAAACTCCTCCACCAAACCTAGGTGTAGTTTGTCACAAAATTGCAAAACCAACTTTTCTAAAAATGCCTAACTTAGGCCTAGAACTTTGTGCTTCCCAAGTCCTCTTGGACTATTTTGCATCAAAGTATAACACTCTTAAGGAGCCACAGTTGGAATGTGTATGTCTGCCTGTTATTAGTAAAACTCATTTTGAGTTAGACCTTTTGCATGATGTACCGTTAAAATTGCAAGATTTTGTGCTCCCAAACACACCCGTTCACAAGTTTAGGTTTGGGGGAAGCTCATTCACGTCTACAGTCTTACTTGCACTCTCATATTATATTTGTGTAAGGCTGTTAATGTTTGTACATATTGTCTATTGGGTTGATCCTCAACTCTTTAGACCGTTGGTTTATGGTGCATTTTCATTGTATATATCCAAAGAGGACTTGTTAATTTTTTTCTTTTCTTGATTCGGTTGAGTCTTCTTGCACATATATTATGCTAATCCGATATGATCTCCGTTGAGAATATTGGATTCTAGCCTTGACGAATGAAGCTCAACCTTGCTCTTGCCGACATCCTAATCTCTTCCCTTTCTCTTATCAAAGATAGTTCTCTCGTGATGTGACTGTTTAAATTTTTTCTATCTCTGTCGACACATTGAGGACAATGTTTGATTTAGGTTTGAGGTGCGTTTGCATATTTTTGCATATAGAGTTTTTAGTCTTTTATTTTCCCTTTAATTAAAAAAAAAAAAAAAAAAAAAAAAAAAAAAAAAAAACTCTTTTTGTAAAAACCTCCAACTCTTAGAGATTTTAGAGTCACTAGCATGCTTTTAGCTATGCTTACATAGAGAATCGACCGAAATAACAGAACTTGGAAGTACCCTGAAAACGCAATCGGGTTTCTTAGTTGATTAGAGCGTTAAAGTTGGATTTAACCATACCGAGGGCGAATTAGGTGCTGTTTAGATATTCGGTAGTAGAATTGTGATCAACCATAGTGGAGACTACCCATTTTACATCAAGCGAGGTACCGACCTTCACTCTTTGTGACTTTCTAGAAAAGCTTTTAGAGTGTGTGTCACCGTACGTCAATTCCGGTAGGAATGGTGAGCTACCCAACTTCGCACCACTTTCAAAGACTACTTTTGATCTCTTGAGTGCTAATTCCGTCAATCATGAGGGTGACGTCTAAAGATGAAAACTCCTTCTAAATATCGATTTGCGCTAGCATCACTCTCTCTCTCAATCAAGAAGACCCATAGAAACACATCATCGTCAAAGCAAGCGGAGCAACATCGAATATTTGAAGAAAGTTGATATAGTCCAAGGTTTACATACAACAAAAAAATAAAAAGAAAATGAAAATAAATTAAGTTTGTGAAAATTTAAAATTTATCGTTTTATTGTAACTTAGAAAAAAAAAAAAAAAAAAAAAAAAAAAATAAATAAATAAAAATTGTTGTGTTATTATTTTCGTTTCATGTACATAAGATATAAAAAAAAAAAAAAATAATAATAATAATAATTTTGTCAAGTTTTTGTAAAGTTCAGAAGTTCGTCATCAACATTTGAAGACCGAAGACCGAAGATTGAAGACGTTTCTATGGTTTCTTATGAGAGAGTGATATTAATTGCCGATCGGGTGAAAAGGTAGTGAGTACTCCCACCCTTACTAATGGTTGATTTTCCTTTCTTAGAGATCATTAGAAAAAGATTCTTTTTGTCCACACTTTTGTGGAGTCTCCAGATTTTATTTCTAAGGTTATCCTTCTTACCTACAACGTGTGCAGGATTTCTCTTTATTCCCGCCTCGCACACATGAGAGACTAAAAAGCGATCTTTTTGAGTGCAATTATCATAAAACCCTAATGGTGAGGCGAAGTCGAGGCTTATGATCACAATCGAATCCGAATTCTTTCATATGGTATGGTTACTTCTCGCTCAAAGACTTAAGGATGAGAATGCGTTCTTCGATGGTTCTAACTTCACATTACTAGCATGCGTAAACTCTATGTCCTCATAGCTTCTGGAGGCTTGAGACTCTTTTACACTCTGAAGTTGGAGAAGGTTTTGTGGGTACACCTCTTGTAAACCCTCACGAGACTACAACTCGTCCACTAGGGACACCTAGGGGGTTTAAAGGCTTAGTGCATACGCTAAATGCATTCGAGAGACCTCATGATAGGGGTATAGTTAGATTTCTTATTTTTGTTTTACTTGAGGACAAGTAAAATTCAGGTTTGGGGGTATTTGATGAGTGCCAAATAGTGCATATTTATACACCTTTTTATTGGCATTTTACTCATCTTTTGTGCTCAAGAATCGATATTATCCCATTCTCGTGTTTTCTTTGTTTTCAAGAATAAATATTTGTATTAATTAATTTTGTATTTTTAGGTACTAAATAAAGTCCTGGAGAAACCGAGGAGCCAAAAGAGCGAAGAATCGGAGGCAAGTATCTATGGAGCAGAGAGCCAAAGCCCGCGGCAACAGCTTGCAACCCAACAAGTAGCGACTCATCTACAAGAAATGGGCTTGAGCTAGACCCGGATCCGAGCCCGATTATCCCGAGCCGTTGAGATCGCATCTAGTTACATCCTACGGTCGCTCCCTCATGCGCATCGAAGTTTGTTGCTTCCGCTCAACATCGAATCACTCCAATACCGCTTACCTTTCTCGGCCGTTGAGATTTCTCCAGCTAGATCCAACGCTCGGTGCAGCGTTCTCTCTTCTTCCCCGATGCACCCGCGCCACAACAAAACCTCCATACCCTATACCCCCTCGAGAAACCCTACTCTTCTTCTCTTTCTTCTCTTCTCCTCTCCCCCGTCACTCTCGGAGCAGAGCTCGCTCTTCCGACACCACAACCACCTTCGCCATCACCACCTCACCAACAACTCCCCGACAAAGCTATCACCACCGCTCTCGCCACCCTATCTCTCAATTACCTCTCACATAGCTTCTTCTCACTTTAGAAGCTAGGTCAGAGCTAATTAGGGTTAGGGTTTTCTCGAGCAACCCATGCATGGTGTTTTCAGAGGCAAATTGACAGTGGAGAGAACGATACAGAGCATGGGTGAGGGTAGTTTCGATTATCTTTTCAATTAATTTCGATTTTTGAATTATTAGGGTTTGCTGTTTTAGAGTTTGCTTGGCATGTATAAATAGAAGGGGGGGATGATGATTTTAGACACGCCTGGATTAGCCAGTGCTGTCAATTAGGTTTAACTTTTGTTATTTTTCAGTTTGAATTTAGTTGCTAGGGTTTGAGATGAAACCCTAACCTCTCACTGTGTGTTTCATACTCCATATGATTTCTTGAATGCTTAACTATTTTTAAGATGAAATTTGATCTTAGCTTATCAACCCTTAGCTCTCACAGTGCATACCAACGCCATGGATGCACTGTAGTTAGAACACCTCTGAGTTGATTATGCTGCAACTTGAGCTTAATTAGACTATTATTTAGCCTCAGATTAATTGTACTTTAGTCAGACAGTTAATACTTAGGATGAATACTTCTGTTGTGATCAAAATTATCAAGTGGAGAAACATCTTAGACATAGAGCAGAGTTGACACCTCTCCTCCATTTGTCATAAAGACAAGAATAATATTGTGAGCTGAGAACATAGTGTAGGTTAAGGTGGATTCAAAGACCCTAGTACCACCATTCTATCACTGCTTTCCTTAGTTTAGGTTCATTACATTTCTCTATTCAGCCGTATCGGCAAAACATCTATGTTACAATCTTTTGTTACTCACACTTAGAATTCAGTTGAAGAAGAAGCCTTAGATCACTAGAGCACCACAAGTCCTTGTGGGATCGACCCGTACTTTCCGCGTCTCCGATAGACGCCGTGCACTTGCGGATTATAACATGTAGGTCATAAATTATACACTTCTTCGGGCCTACCACTAACTGCAAATCAAACTACAAGAAGGTAGTTTTCGTCTATATACGTCACCCTCATGATTGACAAAATTAGCACTCAAGAGATCAAAAATAGTGCTTCTATTGGTGGGAGGTTGGGTAGCTCACCATTCTACCCGGAATTAACGTACGGTGACACACACTCAAAAGAAAGCTCTTTAGTCAGCCACAAAGAAAATTTAGTGTGGTGCCTTGGTTGATATGAAAATGGGTAGTCTCCATTAATGATTGATCAGCAACTCTAATAATGCATTTCTCCCTGCTCCTAATTTGCATCACCGGCATGATTAAATCCATTATTTAACACTCTAATTCGTAAGAAATCCGAATGTAGTTCCCTAACACTTCCAAGTTCGGTTATGTCTTGTGAGAATCTCTATGTAAACATACCTAGAAGTATGCTAGTGACTCTAAAATCTCTACAAGTTGGAGGTTTTATTCAAATATATACAAAAAATTGAAAAATCTATATGCAAAATACTCCCCCACACTTAAACTTCATATTGTCCTTAATGTGTAAAAACTGAAAATTCTGAATTCTGACGTAACAGCAGATAAAACGCAAAAACTATACAAATTGGTAAGGAATTTGGAAAAACTCCATTTCACAAATGTTGTTCATCTACGTGTTTTCTACAAAGTGTCGAAGGGCACAGTGTTTCGATAAACGGTCTGACAGTTATCGTCTCTGGACTGAACTATGCGCAGTCTGAATTTTTCTGACGAAAAGGTATTCGTCATAATTTTCTTCTAAAATAGATTACTGACTCAATGAAATTAACAGGGGGATGAAAATATGATATGAAAACAATAAAAAACAAAAATAGAAGGGTTTAAGATACAAAACCTATGGGTTGCCTCCCATTTAGCGCTTGGTTTAAAGTCGTCAACCCGACTTGGCATTCTCCTTATGCTACTCCTCCAGAGGGAGTAAATCTTTAAGCTCTATCTCATCCACATTTACATAAGCGATGTTTTCATAGTATGGCTTCAATCTATGGCCGTTGACTTTAGAAGTAGTCACATCTCTAAGACTAGTGATATCAACTGCACCATGAGAATAAACATTAGTAACAACATATAGCCCAATCCATCCGGAACTTAGCTTACCAGAAATAACTTAAGACGAGAATGAAATAAAAGAACTTTCTGTCCCACAACAAAATTCTTCCGAGAAATCATCTTGTCATGGAAAAGCTTAGTCTTTTCCTTATATATACGAGAACTCTCGTAAGCATCATTACGTATCTCCTCTAGCTCATTGATTTGTAGTTGCCTATGTTTCCCCGCTTTATCATACTCCATGTTGCACATATTTACCGCCCATAAAGCCTTATGCTCAAGTTCAACTGGGAGATGACAAGCTTTGCCATAAACCAACCGATATGGAGACATACCAATCGGTGTCTTATATCTTTTCTATACGCCCAAAGTGCATCGTTGAGTCTATAACTCCAATCCTTCCGTGTAGTGTTAACGATTTTCTCAAGGATGGACTTAATCTCACGATTTGAAATTTCAGCTTGCCCACTAGTTTGTGGGTGATACGGCGTACCAATCTTGTGTGTAATGTTGTACTTCTTGAGGAGAGCATGGAAGGATTTCTTGAAGTGCGAGCCTCCATCACTGATAACCACTCTTGGTGTACCATGTCTAGAGAAAATATATTCCTTCACAAACTCACAAACAACTTGAGAATCATTAGTAGGGGTGAATTTAGCTTCCACCCATTTGAAAACATAATCCACAGCAAGAAGTATATAAAATTTTCCATTCGAATTAGCAAAAGGACCCATAAAATCAATGCTCCACACATCAAAAATCTCAACAGTGAGAATAGGATCGAGTGGCATTTGATTTCGAGCACCTAGATTACCCGTTTCGTTGACATCTATCACAAGATTTGCAAAAAGCATATGCATCCTCAAATAGGGTAGGCCAATAAAAGCCACTCTCAAGGACTTTGAGAGCGGTACGTTTTTCACCAAAGTGACCACCACAAGCATAAGAATGACAAAAAGATAGACTTGACTGAAATTCAGAGTTTAGTACGCACCTGCAGATAATTTGATCAACACCATATTTCCACAAGTAGGGCTCATCCCACACATACTGCTTGGATATTTTCTTAAGCTTTAGCTTTTGAAAAGTAGACATTGTACTAGGTACTTGCCTTGTAACCAAATAGTTCACTATATCAGCATACCAAGGTGTTGAATCTTCAATTGAGAAAAGTTGTTCATCTGGAAAACGATCATGTAAGGGAAGTTCTTCTTCGGAGACAACAAGTCTACTAAGATGATCAGCAACTGTATTCTCAATACCTTTCTTATCTCTAATTTCCATATTAAATTCTTGTATCAAGAGAATCCAACGTATGAGTCTTGGCTTAGCCTCCTTCTTTTTTAATAGGTACCGTAGTGCTGCATGATTAGAATATACAATCACATTGGTACCCACCAAATAAGCTCTAAATTTTTCTAATGCAAATATTATAGCCAACAACTCTTTCTTAGTAGTAGAATAGTTGATTTGAGCATCGTTTAGGGTCCTTGATGCATAATAAATCACATGTGACCTCTTGTCTATTTTTTGACCCAAAACAGCTCCGACTGCATAATCACTTGCATCACACATTAACTCGAACGGCAAACTCCAGTCAGGTGACTTAATAATTGGTGCAGTAGTCAACAATTCCTTCAATTTATTAAAGGCATCCTTGCACTCCTGGTCGAAGTTAAAGGCAACCTCCTTTTGCAACAATCGCACATCGGCATTGAGATTTTGGAGAAATCTTTGATAAACCTCCTATAAAAACCTGCATGACCAAGAAACGAACGAATTTCCCTCATCGAAGTGGGGTATTGTAAGTTCCTAATTAATTTTATCTTTTCCTTGTCTACCTCGATCCCTTGAGAGGACACGATATGGCCAAGTACAATTCCATGGTCTACCATAAAGTGGCATTTCTCCCAGTTTAAAACAAGATTAGTGTATATGCATCTTTTAAGCACAAGTTCAAGATTATTTAAACAAATATCAAATGAATCACCATAAACATTGAAGTCGTCCATAAATACCTCAATGATGTTTTCCACGTAATCGTAAAAATATACTAACCATACATCTCTCGAAAAGTGGCAGGCGCATTGCAAATACCAAATGGCATTCTTCTATATGCTAATGTCTAGAAAGGACAAGTGAAAGTAGTCTTCTCTTGATCCTCCGGTGCAATAACAATTTGATTGTAGCCCGAATAACCATCCAAAAAGCAATAATGAGAATGTCCCGCTAACCTCTCTAACATCTATCAATGAAAGGCAAAGGAAAGTGATCCTTGCGGGTAGCCGAATTGAGCTTTCTGTAGTCTATGCACACTCGCCATCCTGTTTGAACTCTTGTAGGAACTAGTTCATTATCTTGATTTTTAACAATAGTGACACCTGATTTCTTAGGCACCACTTGCACCAGACTAACTCATTTGTTGTCAGAAATTGGGTAAATCACCCCCACACTTAGCAATTTGAGGATCTCTTTCTTCACAACCTCCATCATTGGGGGGTTAATCCTACACTGAGCATCACATACTGTCTTGATATCATCTTCCAGAAGAATTCTATGCATGCACATGGATGGACTAATGCCTTTGATGTCAAACAATTGTCCAACCAATAGCCGTTTTGTGCTCTTTCGGAACCCTAAGGAGGCGTTCTTCTGTATTCTTTGTGAGATTCTTTGCAATAATGACTGAAGCTCTTCCCCATCACCCAAGTAAGCGTACTTTAAGTGATCAGGTAGAGGTTTCACTCTAATTTAGGTGCCTGCACAACATAAGGTAAATGAACTTCATCAGTTACAGGTAAAGAGATATATGAAATATTACTTGTTCTAACTTCTTGTGATGTTGTTAAAGCACCACATGTCTCAACAAACTCCTTGGGAATATCAACGTCCAACTTAGGCATGCCATGGACGTCCAAATCAATGTTATTTTGTAGCACAGATTCAAGTTCATCTTCGTTGATCAAATCAAACATTTGTTGTGCCAACGAACCAATAACATCAACAGAAAATGTGGAATGGATATCACTTGGATAACGCATGCCTTCAAAAATATTGAAGCGTATAACCTCTTTGTCAAACTCCATAGTGAGTGTCCTAGTATCACAATCAATCTTCGTCTTAGCAGTCTTCATAAATGGTCTCCCAAGAAGTAATGAAGTAGAAGAACAATTATCCCCATTCTGCATATCCACAACAAAGAAATCAACCGGAAAGATTAATTCATTCACTTGCACCAACACGTCTTCCACGAGTCCCTTAGGATATATGTTAGACTTATTAGCTAATTGAATAATAATCCTTGTCTTCTTTAAAGGTCCGAGATTCAATGAATCATAAACATCGGCTGACATCACACTTATGGAAGCTCCCAAATCAAGAAAAGCACGCTCGAACCGTTTGTCACCAATAGTAACTGGCACTGTAAAACCACCAGGATCTTTACACTTTGCAGGCATCTTCTTTAACAACATAGCTGAAGCACTTTCTCCCACCTGAGTGATCTCGTTAGCAATCAACCTCTCCTTCCTTGTATACAAATCCTTCAGAACTTTGGCATACATGGGTATTGTTCTGATGGCCTCAATAAATGGAATGTTGATATGCACCTTGCTGAAAATATCCATAATCTCCTTGTCTAGAGCTTGCTTCTTTGACTTGTCAAAACGACTAGGAAAAGGAGGTGGTGTGGTAAAAGTAGGAACTGTGTCCTTAGGTTGGCCAATTGAGGTTGGCTTTTCCTTTGGAACGGTTTCCACCCCTACTTCCTCTTCCAAGTCGTGACTAACCTTTTCTTGTTGTTTTGGCTCTTCAGTTTGCTTCCCACTTCTTAGAGTTACAACATTGACGTTCGCTCTTGGATTCACAAAAGGTTGTGATGGCAACTTTGCTGAATTCTGTGCTTTTATTTCATTCATGTTTGTAGCCAATTGTCCCATTTGAAGTTGCAAGTTATTTATAGCCATGTCTTGTTTAACGGGATTGCATCTTGACGTGAGCATTGGCATCTTGCTTTTGCATCATCATTTTTATCATCTCCTCTAAACTGGAACTCGAGTCTGTTGTTGAGGCCGAGGTGGAGGTTGTGGTCGGAACTGTGGTTGTTGAAAACCACTCTCGCCCATAAGGATTAGGAGCCTGCAGACTTGCTGATTTGCATAACTGAAATTTGGGTGATCTTTCCAACCTGGATTATAAGTATTAGAGTAGGGATCATACCTTGGCCTCTGATTATGGAACACAACATTCACCTGTTTAGACTCTTCTTCACAAGAAGGAATAATCACTGCTGCCATTCGTTGTACTACCTTTCTATGTTGTTCATCCGTTGCTATGACTGTGCAGACTCTCCCATCTCTCTAACTCTTCTGGTATATAATTGTTGAGCATTGGAAGCCATACTTTCAATCAAACTGGTTTCCTGCGAGATTGTCTTCTCAGTAAGTGAACCACCGGCAGCCGCATCAATCAAATTCCTCTGTTCTGGAAGTAATCCTTCGTAGAAGTATTAAATAATAAGTATTGAGGATATATTATGGTGTGGGCAGCTTGCCCGAAGAACTTCTTATACCTCTCCCAATATTCATATAGAGACTCCCACATCATCGTAGAATGCCACTAATCTCCTTACGAACGGATGCCGCTTTGGAAGCAGGAAAATATTTCTCCAGAAATAGCTTTTTCATCTCAGTCCATGTTGTAACACTCCCTGGAGGAAGACAATACAACCATTCTTCTTCTAAGTCTGTCAATGAGAATGGGAAGGCTTGTAGCATTGCCATATCTCTCTATCTCTGCATTTGTATGCCTCGGACTTGTCATCGTGTTCGAACCTTGAAGGTGTCGATTTGGATTTTTACCTGGATGTCCCTTGAACTTTGGTAGATGATGAAGTAGATTCGACTTCAGCTCCACTGGGTTAGTGATTGTAATGCACAGTGGTTGCGAATCTAAGCATGGAGATGTTAACTCTCCTAACTTCCTCTCCGAAGGTGGAGGATCTATCTCGTCGTTTGTATTAACCATCTCTTCGTAGAAGGTTCTGGTTGCAACTGTGGACGTTTTTGAAGTACTGTTCCCTTACGAGTTTCAATTCCGCACCTCAGGTAATCCCAATCTTTCGGTGCCAGGGATTAAATACCTGAAACAAAATTCTAAAAAAAAATTAAATCAAAAACTAAAAATAAGACTAAAAACAAAAAGAAAAAACAACTAAAGCTACCGACTGCTCCCCGGCAGCGGCGCCAAAATTTGATGTGTGTCGTAGGTGCTCAAATTAGTTCACTTATATTCTACTTTACTAATGAATAATATAGTAGTAAATAAGATTCGTTCCCACGAAGAGCAGGGATATTTAGTTGTCAAAAAGTGTCACAATGGGGGTTTGTTTTTGATTCAAAGTAAATAACAAAGCAATTGAAAGTAATAAAGTTTGCAAGCAATGGAGAGAAATATGATCAGGGAATCTTTCTTCGTTACTAAACCGTCATCAAGTTATTATATTCATCCATTAATATAATTAATCACAAATTATTACCAACCGTGGAATAACAAACAGCTCAGTGTTATCCCCTAAATTCCTTATATCACCTTGGAGTGCAAGCTCTCCGATACTGATTCTTTTCTTGAAACCACCTAGTAGTAGCTCACTCAAGGTGTAATTTGTTCGAATGCTTTATCTTTTGTGAACTATAGATTGATCCTAGTAGTTAGACTCTTAGCTCAAGGTCCACTTTCTAGTGTTGTTTATACACACAATCGCTACACAGAATCCCTCTGCAAGGTCTTGTGTTCTCTACTTTTGTATGAATTATTCGACTATTATTTATCTCCTAACTCAATACTAGCATTTGATTGTATCAACAAATAATTCAGTTGGCCACCTAAACAATCTATCAATCAATCATAAATATTCTAATTAGAATAAACAATCAATAATCATGTGAAGAATTTCAAAATAGATTTATATAATAACTCAAATCATGTCTAGAACTTAGAATTCATCCCCAATCACTAAGAAGTTTAGCTACTCATGGTACTAACAAAACCCATGAGTTTCATATGATAAAATGGTAAAGAAA
Source organism: Papaver armeniacum (assembly GCA_023531295.1). Taxonomy (NCBI): domain Eukaryota; kingdom Viridiplantae; phylum Streptophyta; class Magnoliopsida; order Ranunculales; family Papaveraceae; genus Papaver; species Papaver armeniacum. The sequence continues at coordinate 170,884 of JAJJWW010002008.1, read as the reverse complement.
TAGTTACGGTGATGAATTGCTCCAAAACCCTAGCTTTTCCTCACTTGTGTTCTCTCCAATGGCTTGATAAAAGAAAAACATGTGTGATAAGAATTCTCTTTTTTTTAGGTATCCAAATTGTAGTTGCGCCCGTGCACTAAATCTCGGTCGAAATCATACGGCAACTTGCCAAAATGTTGCCAAATTCCCCAAAACAGCTCACGCCCAAGTCTTGGTCATGCCAAAATCTCATGAGAATATCCAAATGGGCCCACGCAAGTGATGAAAGTCCAGCCCACTAAGTAATAAGCATGCATTGTATCACTGTCGGATGCAGAGAACCAACAGCATACCCTAGTCTTCACCTTCTTTCCCGCCGACAGACTACTCTCCGTGAAATATTTTTTCCCTGACCTTCAGTTTTCTCCCGTCAGAATCACGGATACTCATGCCTCCGTGAGTTTTAAAAGTTACGGGATTTTTAGTTTCTCGACCAAACTTCCACGGACACTTCTCCCTCCGTGAGAAATAAATTTACCTGACTTTTGATTTTCCCTCAGACGGAATCACGGATACTCTGGTCGCCGAGAGTTTTTCATTCTTCTGACTTTCCTTTCTCTTTGCCATAACTCACGTATACCAGGCCCTCCGAGTATTTCCTTTTCTTCTGGATTCATCAACTTCTCATTACCAATTCAACATCGACAACCAACAGCTCATTACCATCATCATCTCCGATCACTCAGCACCGTCAAGCTCTCCTTCGTATCTGAATGAGCTCGACCTCTCTATCTCTGTTGTACATTATTGGCAGCAGCGTAATATCTTCCATCTTCCTTGTCGCTGCCAGTGGCAGCAACTCCTTGATATTAACAGATTCAACATTGACCAGTTCTCATATTCATCGTCTCACTGCCATCGACAACACATCACTCCATTCTTTAACTGAGCTCGAGACCTTCATTCACCTGCTCAGGCAACAAACAACCACTATAGCTTCATCCAGAGAGAATAGATATCCTCCCTGATCGTCTTATGCTCTCGGCTGCTCTCCTTCTCCATCAAACGCTGTTTTGCTCGTCTTCTCGACTTCATCATCCCTGCCAACTATCTCGCAGCACCATCATCACTGCCATTAGCAGATCCCAAACCGAACTCAAACTCCATCGACAGTCAACCACCGAGAATCACCAGCAGTTTCCATCTTCTATCTCTGCCTAGCACCATAAACAGCTCCTTGCATTCCTTCTCTGTTCTTAATTATCATCATCACCACGAGCTTTACAAACTGAAGCTTCTCCCTCGGTCTTCTCAGCACAACTGAGTCCATCATGATCTCCCCGAACTCCATTAACAGCAACCTCGCCTTACAGAGTTTCTCCATCCTTAGCCACGAGTTCCTAATACCATCAATGAATAGAAACATCACCTACAACGCCAAACTCGTCCTCCTTTCCCTGTTCTTCTACTGCCGATTATTGCAGAAAACTAAACTCAACTCCAGTGTTGTATCATCACAGACTCGAGCAGTGCTCCTCCTTCATTCGACTGCCATGAACCCACGAGTTCATATCCATCAACGTCAAAAAAAACTCAGCCGGAACCTCCCTGAACTGATCGTGTAGTGTTAGAGATGATAGAGGCAGCCCCAAGTAAACTTGATAACTGCCTTTAACAATTGCCTTTCAACTGTCAGTTTTGCAAGACTGACAATTCAGTTTTCTGCATCATTCTTGGTAAGCTGTCAGTTCTGGGGAACTGACAAGCCTAATTTCTTTTTTCGCCTATATCTTCTTCATACAATGTCGGAATGAGCTCATTCTTTCGCCATTTGCTTCGTCTTCTCGTCCTCTTCAAGATGAGAACAAGAACTTGTATATTTGATTGCGTTCCACTTGGTATTTGGCCTTTCTCCGCTTGCGGCTAACTTCTTTTATTGCACAATAAAGTGCAAATTCACTTCTTTTGGATGATTCACCTGGCAAAACATAAATAAGACAAAGCAAACGTAATATACAATAATTTGCAAGAATATAAGCAATTACTAGCATTGATTATACACTAAATATATGCAAAATATGCACTTAACACATCGCAGTTATGAATGTTGAACCTGTTGTGGAAGGTGCAAGCACATAATGTATTGATCCCTCTATTCCCCCTAGATTTGAAACTCATAATAGGTATTAGAGCATTGCTCGGTTTAACCCACTAGCGTTGTAATGTCAAGTTAGTTGTCAATTTTAGTTGCCAAAATGCATTCTTGATTTAGTATACTAAAGATAGTTTCAGACTAGATTAAGTCTAAGAAGTAGAATCGAAGCTATCCTTGAAGGATGAAGTTTGAAGACTACAAGAAGACATCAACAAGGATTTCATCAACAAAGGTATGTGATAATTGATTTCATTTGGATTCTTGTTCAATTCTACCTTTCTAATCTATCGAAACAAGTGTTCACTCTATGGAACAATTCCTATGAAGGTTAATGTACATTTATGTATATATACTCGAGGTTATTTGAGACACGACTTTTGTGATAATAACCTTTATCCCTGTAAAGGTTCTCATGTTATAGTGAATGAGCTTACGAATTCAATGAGCCAAGAGTCACTCAATTCCGAGTTATAACGAGGAAGTTATGACCGATTTATTAAAGTAACAGTTTTAAGTGTTGCTGAAACTATTACAGATTCGTTAGTAGGAAATAATCCATGAACTGTTTGTAACGATTCACGGACTTGATGTTTCCTTATCTACGCAAGATAGCTATTACTCCAAACATATTTGAATATCATATTAAAGTGTTTGTGATATCTTTTAATTCCTTCCTAAGATAAATTGTGATTTATTCACATTAATACAATATTTGCTAAATTAATTATTTATTTAAATATTTTGACAAGAGTTGTAATTTAGGAAAGACTCCCTAAATTAGGAGAGTCTTGAAAAGGGAAAAAAGCTTTGCTTAGCTTTCAAGCTACCTTGTTCACTATAAATAAAGGGTTCGTGAGTGCTACACGCTTTCATCCCTTTTGGAAAATTGGTGTAAGCTACATAAGGTTGTTTTCCATGTCTTCTATTCTTCGTGAACAATAGTGAGATAAACGTCTTTGTATTGGGGATCACAAAGTCGAGTTGGATTTAATCTTAGTGATTGATTATACAACTTGTAATCTAGGTTTTTCACCTCTTGCCTATTCTAAGGTTTTCTCTTCTGATATAAAACCATTCAAGAGTTGTTGATCATAAACCCTAGGTTTTGATAGATTTCAGTTCCCGATCGTATACCAACACTTGTTAGTCGAAATCGGAAGCTAGAAAGAAAACTTCGATTAAGTTATCTCGTAAAAATCCTTAAGAAGTTTTAAACAAGATATCTCTAGATTTATTCTAGTTGTTCTTGTTGTAGATATACGCGCCACCTTAAAAAAAAAAACAATCAAAAAATCAGTTAGTTGCACATACAAATCATAAAGCACCCAAAATTAGCTAGTTACAGATGCATATACAGGATGTGTATCTTTAAGTTACACTTGAAAAATAGATGTGTAACTAGTAGTTACACATGCATATATCTAATGTAACTAGAAAATACACATTTATAAACTTTCAAAACAAAAATAAAAACAAAAACAAAAACAAAACAAAAAAAACAAAAAAACATACAAAAAGAAGAAAAAAAAACATAAGAAACAAAACCTTTAACAGGTGCAAGTCTCGTGTTTGAGGTCCACCATGTGAGTGCTTTCGCTAAAAACTTCAAACACGGTAGGACTAGCCACCAATACTTCCCAAGCCAAACCTTCGTCTTGAAGAGGCTCAAGCTTTTCCTCATACTCTGGGGTTAATGGAGTCATCATATTAGCGCCAATTTCACGACGGTCTGCCATCATTACCATTATTTCCCTCCTAATCTGAAAAGGAAAAAAACTTATGAATATAAAAAGTGACAAAAGAAGAAATAAAGACAAAAAAAATAATAAGCACTCTACTAACCTGATCAAGAAGAGCAGATGCAGGCATCTTCTTGTGAACCAGAATCCAGCTGTTGAGTGCTTCTGCTAGAGTACTAGATGTGTGTCCATACCGAAACCTTTGAAATAGGCATTCACATATGATTCAGGTGGGATGGTGTCGATGTAATCAGCCACCCAATCGCAGTTCAAATCTCTAATTTTCTGTATGGCCTTAGCATGGTTTTCAGGTGAGAGTGCATATGTCGCTTCTTGGAAAAGGTCTAGCACAAGCGTGTACCTAGGATCTGAGCCAGTGATGGCAGATTATTCTTCAAATGATAGTAGCAAAAGTTGTGGAGCGAATATGGAAAGACAAGTGGAACACCACGCAAGAGTCCTTCATGGCGATCCGGAAGGAAGGTGATTGGCCTCCCATCACCAACAACTTGAGTCAAATTCCTTAAAAACCACTCCCAGTTTTCGTTAGTCTCGGAATTGACTAGTGCCACAGCAAGTGGGAAAAATCCTACAAAAGTGTGCATAAATGAAAAAATAATAAGTTGCAAAAAAACAGAAAACAATGTGTAAATACAAGTTACACATACTAAAACAAATGCGTAACTTAAAGTTACAGATGTTATTCCCAAATGTGTAACTAAGAGTTACACATGTGTAACTAAGAGTTACACATGTGTAACTCTCAGTTATCTGTCAGCTAAAGTTGTTCAAAAAAACATAAAAAAACATACCTTTACCACAATTGATCCCAGTAGCTGCCATCAAGCAACCTCTGAATCTACCAGTAAGGAAAGTAGCATCCAAGTATACCATTGCCCGACAAAACCGGTACCCCTTGATGCATGCATCAAACGAGATGAAAATGCGATGGAACTGTTTTGTTGCAGGATCGAATTGAAAATCAACCACACTATCTGGGTTTGTTTCTTTTATAGCATATAACATACCAAGTGTGAGTAGTACTTCACATCATCACCATAAATGGTCTCATAAACCTTTTCCCTACCATTATAAGCCTGATAATACTCCATGGTAATCCCATAGTTGGTCTGGAAATCAGCTGCAATTTGTTTTGGCTTCTTGTGAGGATTTTTTTGAACTTCTTCCTCAATCAAACTAGACGTGAAGCTGGTGGAGTATTTTTGATTCAAGTTGCGCCCACCATCCCCACAAATGTGCTCAGGGTTATAAGACCTGACCTAAAGAGGTTCATAAAAAATATAAACAAATCAAACAAAAGCCAATATGGTGAAAAAAACATCATGTGTAACCCAAAGTTACACATACTGTAACAAAACATAACATATGCTAACAAAGCATAAGATGACAGATACACGCAAAACCTACCTGAAACATTTCGTTCCTTTCATCAATAGAAGCTGCATGAAATTTCCAGCCGTATTCTTTTACTGCACACTTGGACATGAACGTAGAACGCTCATTGTGTGTTACAACCATGTTGAAACCAGTGCGAAGACGATACTTGGTGTAAGCAATCCTGACTTGCTTAACTCCTTCAACAAACACATGACCAATCTCACCAAGGACCTTGGGCCAACCATCCGATAACAAAGGTTTTGCATGCTTGATTTTATTTCCAAATACATTGCAACATGAAGATTGTTTCTCGACGAAGATGTATTAGAACCATTAGAAATAGAAGAAGCTGCCCCAGAGCTAGATGAAGAGGCTACATGAGTAACATTTTGCAAGAAAATATCAAAACTGGTCTTCTTTTTACTATTTGAGATGGATGCAAGAGCTTGAAGCTAATAATCACAGTCAATCGAAAATTCTTTCCCACCTTCTCGGAAGAAGAAACAAATACCAAGTGGAGTAAATTGCTTCCATTCCTAGCAAACTTGTTCCTTAAACTTATCAAGTTTAGTTTCAACATTATCGCGGATGGTAATGAAATCTGAAAAGTAGCGAAAAACGGCAATGCAACTAACAACATCCATGACAACCTGAAAAATACAAACATACAATAAAAAATATCAAAAAAAAACGAACGCAATTCACTCGGGGACGTTGCCCCATCGTGAGAAGTATATACTATGCGGCAAGCTAAATAATACAATGAGCAATCAACATACTCAACAAAAAGGAAAACAATAGAAATATGAGTAAAATATACAAATGATACAATTGTTTACAAATAAACATATTGCAGGACATATATGTGTAACTTCAAGTTACATATGCTAAAAATACAACAGGATATATATGTGTAAACTAAAGTTACACATGCTGTAATAAAAAAACAGCATCTCTACATCAATTGTTTTCCTTCTAAAACAAAATTGTTGTTCTTCTGAAACAAAATTGTACTTCATCCTCTTTTCACATGCTTAAAATACAGCAGGATATATATGTGTAACCTCAAGTTACACATACTGTAACAAAAAAATAACATGTCTAAATCAATTTTGATTTCGATCTTCTGAAACAAAATTGTTTCTTCATACTCCTCTCAGTATCAACAAAAACTAAACAATAAATTCTCAGATCGGACATGCAAGAACAACAAATAATTAAAAAAAAAAAAAAAAAGTTTCAAATCAAACCAAAATAAAATTTGTACCTAGATTTGTTGTTTTCTTTCTTCTGAAACAATGTTTTTTCTTTACTCTTCTCAAGATCAACCAATCTTGTTGTAAGTATCAACCAAATCATGCTCAGTATCAACCAAATCAAAAAATTAAAAAACTAGATCCAAATCATAACAATCGAAATCAATAGAATTGAAAACTAGATCGAAAACACACCTATGTTGATTTCTCTATTCCAACCTGTCTTCTTCCTCTTCTCAGACTTAACAAAATCGAAACAAAACAAAAACCGAAAATCAGTAGAAGATCGAAATCAAAGAATCGATAAGAAAAACTAGTGAATCAAACCTATTTGATACAAACAGAAAAGATAAATTGATACAAACCTATTTGTTGTTCTTCTATGCATTGTCTCACTCTCGTCAGATCTCAAAACCAGTGAATAACATCAATAATTGAGAAAAAAATTAACGAATTGTTGTTCTTCCGCTCGTCTTCAACACAACAAACTAACAAATTCTTGTTCTTCAATGCAACGATTCGTGTGAAGAAAAATCTAATTCTCGTTAGAAGAAAAATAAATGAGAGAAGAGAGAGCCGAAAAACTAATTGATTTGATTTTCTTTATTCATTACTATAAAACGACTATAAATATTGGAGGTTAATTTTGGTATTTTCAAATTTATTTAAAAAGTTGCTGACGTCAGCAATCCGGAAGAATTCAAAACCTGGCCCCAAAAATAAAAGTTCTGGGCCCAGAAATATCAAAAAGTGAAAGTATGGAGTTGATTGTGGAGGATCCATTTTGTGGGGCTTCTATATATAAACCCATATAGTAGGGGGTTCTAGAATTTTTACTTATCCTAATCCTAATAATAGTAATAACCCGGTCGGAAAAATGAGAGGATTGTCGTAAATTATGGTATTACTGATTTTTCCAAAAATGTCACTAAGTGAAGTAATTAGTAGGTATCATCCTCGTATGATATTCTACTCCCTCCGTCCCTAATATATAGGCGGAGAAGGTGAAATCTCTTCATTTAAGAAATTCTTTGGTTTTCATAAATTTTCATGTTTTTTCCTGTTTTTACCCTTTGTTTTATTCTCACTACAATTTCCCATACAACATAAATAAGGGCATATATGTCAAAAGTCTTATTGGAATTAGAATTCCGCCTATTTAGTGGGACTAGGAAAATTCAATATTCCGCCTATATAATAGGGACGGAGGGAGTAATTAATTATGGTATTAGTGATTTGTTTAAAGACATGACTAAGTGAAGTAATTAGAGCATCTCCAATGCAAGGGGTAGAGGTCTTAAATTAGCATGACACATAGGATTTAATACTTTTTTTCACCAAAGTTTCATCTCCAATGCAAAGGTGAGGGTCATAGGTAAGATGACATGGCTAAAGTTGGGGTAAAGGAGAAAGTCTAAATAAGACTTTCTTCATGACCTTGGGTCATAAGTCCACATCATCTTTTGTGTCTAGATTTAGACAAAAAGTGTAAGATAGGACCTTGGGGATTGGAGATGGATTTTAGGTAGTGAGCCTTTCTCTTTATTAATTTTTGTCCTATAGTAAATGACCCACAACCAAAAGGTATAAATAAGACATCCACATAGGATGACCTTTACCTCTAGCATTAGAGATGCTCTTAGTGGGTATCATCCTCATATTAATGCTTGGTCGTAACCACCAAAGAAGATAAGGGCTTCAGTTATGAGAATGTATGGTACTGACAATTATGAGTGACAATATAAATGAATATTATGGATGTCGGAATTTAGTTCCAAAGGAAAAGTTTCGGCGGTACTGATTTCTTTTGGAAATTGATGTTGTCGTTTGTTTGATACTTATGCTTGATTGTTTTACAAGTCATCATGGTATACCGTTATATTTTTACTCTTGATGATAAATGAATTTCGTACAACTGAATGATTTTAAGTTGGCACGTTAATTGTTATCTTCTATCATAAAATATGATAAGAGTAGGAGTATGCATAAGCGTTATTGTAGCAACTTAGCCACATTGTTGAGGCAATGACAGATTGATTTTTCCTTGTGGTTTTCGGTTATTGCATTCCCTTTTCGGACCATGTATCCTTTTTGGTTCGAGAAAAGTAGGATTTTGCGCAACAAGGAAATATATTTATATTTTTGTTTTTTCATAATTTCCTGAAATTTTTATGATGACTATTTAACGAATTTCGGTCAAATATATTCCATCATATTCATCGGTTACTTTCGCATCATAGTTATATTTGTTTGATAGTTGGCCACATGTAATAAACATGGATAGTAGTGTCTGTTCCTACGACTTGAAAGCTTGCTGGATGGAGTAGCAAGTTCGTATGAAATAATGAATATATGTTTTGGAAAATTTGACGAGCTAAAGAGAACATTTTCGTCATATACCCGAGTTTCTAGATTTCTTTTTATAGCGGAGTTTCTAGATTTTTGGTGTTATGTATCATGCACAAATGGTTAAGGTACAGAACTGTTCCAATAAAATATGATTGTGTTACTGTGTTGGACACACCTACCCATTATATTACGGGTGAAAACTCATAAACCGTTGTCATTATAGGCGAAAACTCATAAACAGCTGACATCATACACGTCCGGTAAGTTTCTCTCAAAAGCCTCATCAGTCTCTGTTAGTGAATGAAAACCTAGTTGAAGATGATTAAGTTGAGCAACGAAAGCTATAGTTTTCCACCTACATGAAAGAATTGGAATAATAAAGTTGAATGAAAGAATTGGATTAATAAAGTTGAATAATCCAATAAGCATGTGTATATATCGTTATCCCTGATTGTAGTATAAAGTCTTTCAAAATCGGAGACACTTGATTAATGGTTAATCTAGTTGTGAACTATGATATATAGTTTCAACAATTGAATTATGATTCCCATAGATGATTTGATATCATTCAGTTCTCTGACACTTTCAGAGATGTCTGTTAATTCAGACAAAGTGCTAGAAATCCCCCGGATTTCTTACCCCAAAATTTTACACCCTATGTGTAAACGTTTTATTGGCTCACTTTTAAAGCGACCCCCTATTTTTGTTAATTCAGTAAGTTCTGCTTTAAGACTGCTCATTACTCAAGGTACTTTTCCACATAGTAAGCTTCTGTTCATAATGACTAAAGCCAACTTTGGTCAGTAATGAAATGGTGAATTGCAACTGGTGGTCTCCCCTACTTACAAGCGATCCAACCAAATTTCAAATACTCACGTTACTGCTAAATATTACTATTTTACAGCCACTAATGAATGCATACGTTCAAATAATAGTAATTACACAATTCAAGAACAAATTGTATAGAATCCAATCCTAATTCTAATCCTATTAATAGTAAAATGAGAAGATTGTCGTAAATTAAGTTACCAAAATATTTGAAATGTCCAAGAGGCTTTTTCAACACAACCTCTCTACCTTATGGCTCCACTTGATATGGACAAGACTTTGCAAACTCCAGCTGACGTAGTTAATGGAACACCTTTGTATCGAGCTACCAGTTCAGCGTCGGTCTTCAGATCTACTTGTAGTGTTTCCCATACCTTCTTCTTAGGGTTTAGCATGTCATCAGGCACACCTTCAAAACCAGGGAAGGTAACTCTCTCTCCCGCTGCAGCAGAGCTTGGTGGATCCACCAATTCAACCTGAAACCAATTATGCCAAATTACATCATTTATGTTTTCAAAACCTTAGATTCTTTCTGAGAACTTTCTGATTACACAAGAGGGTAGATATAATTAAACAAAAATATGCACTGGTCTTTTAACCAGGCGATGAAGGGAATAGTGTATAACAACAAATAAAAACTAAAATAAAAGGACAAGGCCAGTAAATAGAAACTGTTTTCCTTACCTTACTGTGGTCCTCATTGGAGGCAGCAAGAACCATAGCATGAGACTTGATACCACGCATGGTTGCTGGTTTCAGGTTGCACAGAACACAAACTTTTCGGTTCTGCACATGGAAAATTTCACAGAACATCAAGTTGTGCAAATAATGTAACCGATCTAACTACTAAAAGAGACACACACCTGCATTTCTTCAATGGGGATGAACTTCACAAGCCCACTAACAACGGTACGTGGTGTAGCTTCACCCACATCGATCTCTTCAACATACAGTGAATCAGCATCTGGATGTCTCATGACCTTAGTAATGAGACCAACACGAATGTCAAGTCTACTGATGGTAATTTCAGTCTCAGCAGCTCCCCCAGATTTGGCCTGAGCTGCAGATTTTGGTGCCTTTTGTTTCTTTGCATCTGATCACCAAACAAAACTATCTTCAAGTCACTCCAAAACATAAAGAGGAAGATTCCCCAGCACCACTAGAACGATTAATAATCTGAAAAAGAGAATCAATACCATCTTACCAGAAAGCTTGGTTTTCTTAAGTTGGTCAGCCATCTTTTTCGCGTCAGCTTCATCAGCCTTTATCTTTCTGTCAGCTTGACTTCCAGCGAACTTCTCCCTAAAGAACACCACCTCCTCATCTTTCTGAGTAAGATGAAAAGCTTCAAAAGATTAGGAAGAAAAAGTAAAAGAAAACACAGTGAGCAAACACCAAACAGAACAAGAAAATTTTACACGGGCACATACCAGTTCTTTAAAAGTGGCTCTGGTACCCCAATTTTGTGGCCAGAAGGTATAATCTCCCAAGGTCTTCTTGCCCTACTTATATCTCCGTTTTCATCACTAAGTGAGAGTGGAAGCTCGGAAGGTAAATTAAGTTGCTTTACTACCTGAGTCCATCAAGAAACACTATATGACTCAATGTAGTAAAAAACAACATGACATTACGTGATATAGTTACAATAGTACAGACATACAGTGTAGATGCGACTTACATCTACAGAAAAAGATGGGATAAACGGTTCCAAAAGAGACGCTAGAAGATAAACTAGCCCAACAGAAGTTCTCATGACAATGGCACAAGAAGCTGGATCTTCCTTGTATAGTTTCCAGAACTGGTTATCCTATAAAATATCAAAAAGTTCAATTAGAAAGAAGTTCTGCAAGAAACGAGAAATCATAAGCAGTAACAGGTCATAGGCTAAAAACAGTAAGACACGAGAAATTAGAATTACTTGTAGGTAGCAATTTCCTTCACTCGAAATGCTCATTGCAGTTTTCAGGCCTTGCTTTAGTTTAACCTACATCACAGTAGAAGAAAAAACGGTTACGCCTTATTTCTAAGGAGGTTATATCAGATTTTCAGTGCACAGGAGGATGTACCTCGGAAGCAAGAGCTGAAGATCAAATTCTATTCAGATACATTATACATACCTTCTCCATTGCTTCAACGTATTGCTCAACAAGTTTTCCAACTTTCTCTGCCAGCGCCTTCGTTAAGGAGTGTGATTCTGCATTTGCAGCATCAGGGATAATAGAACCATAACCTAAACCTGCAAAAGGTAACGCAAAAATTAAGACACGTCGCACTTGAGTATAAAAATAAGTAACCACCACACATGAAATAGAAAATCTCTTTGAGGAATATTATTCACATCACGTACAATGAAAATCTCTTTGAGGAATATTAAATTAAACTACAGAATAAACCAGCATCTTCGCAAACTTAGGGACTCTGTTCTGCAATGAGCATACATGTAAACAGACTAACCTGAAGGTTTGGCAATGAAGCTCAAGACACGATTGATGAAATTGCCCAAGTTAGCAAGCAACTCGCTGTTAAGTTTGGCTTGCAAATCCTTCCATGTAAACAGAGTGTCTGATACCTAAACGAACACATAAGTCCAAGAGAATCATAACCTATATAGACATTGACAGCAATAACTAATGAATGGGATAGGAAGAGTTCTCACTTCAGGCCTATTTGTCAGCAGATAGTATCTCCACACTCCCGAAGGGATCTTTGTGTCTTTTGCGTCATTACCAAAAACACCTATTCCTTTACTCTTAGAGAACTTCCCTGCAAAATTATTGCAAAATCATAGAATATTCAGCTACACTAGATACTGTTAAATTTCAGTAATATCTGCGCAATGATGTAATGACTACTTCATAACTGCATACCCGCTTCATAATTTAAATATTCTGTAACACTAATAGTCTTCATCAGCGTCCAGTTTTCTTCAGTTCCAAGAAGAGTTGAGGGGAACATTACCTAAAGATACCATATAAGCAAAATTAGCACATATAGTTTAGTTTAAATCCAATATTGAGTGCACTGTAATAACTACAATAACTACTGATCCAATATTGAGCCATCAACATAATAAGTCTTAACAAACAAAAAAATTGTAGAGTTGGATGATTCATGTTAGACGAAGAGAGACTGTTAGCTACAGAAGCATTGACACAGAGAGTATAACTATTGTGAAATTGACAGAATAAAGTCACCAATGATTTGAAAGAGGAACAGAAAGATGGGGAACACTTACAGTGTGGAATGGTACATTGTCCTTCCCCATAAATTGATAAAGCTCCACATTTTCTGGATTCTTCCACCACTTCTCCCAATCAGAAGTGTAGCATGAAGTTATCGAGACATAGCCAATAGGTGCATCGAACCAAACATAGAAAACCTGAACATGATGTGGTAACAAGGCGCAGAATCAAAAGTGAAATACGGTCCGAAACATAATGCAATCACGGTACAAAGAAAAAAAAAACTGAGACCCATACAAAAACTCCGATTATCTAGTCTGACCTTGTCCTTGTATTTCTCATGTGGAACAGGAACCCCCCACTTAAGATCTCTGGTTATACACCTAGATCTCAGACCCTCTTTTAGCCATGCATTTGTAGCTTGAATTGCATTCTGGCTCCACGATCCAGCCACGGACATATTGTTAATGTACTCTTCCAATTTATCCTTCAGCAAGGGGAGTTCTAGAAACAAGTGGTCTGTATCACGAATTTCAGGAGTGTTCCGGCATACCTATAGTACCAATATTAAGAGCAATGAGAGAATAAACAGATCAAACGAGACAGGGTGTATCTTTATACATGATGCAATATGCCCCATTGGGAAATAAAAAAAAGACATTAAATCATTTTTAGGTGTTGGCGTGTTGCTAACAAGTAATATAACTCATAAAATCCTAGTGACAGAAAATATGTGAGAGATTTTTCTGCGAATAATGTGAATTTATGTGATTGACTACTCTGTCTGCAGTGGTTGGGAGATGAAAGGGGAAGAACTACTTCCCACTCAAACGCATTTTGTTAAAGTGTGTATCTCAGGTCAGTCAGTGATATATTATAACTATTTCGAGTTAAACTTCATAGCATCTTCAGGAGGTCGTAACTATTTTCCCCTTCTTGTGCCTGCTTGAATATCATATAAACGAGGGTTGAATAATTTCGGATAGAAAAATGAAACATGAGCCAAACCTTGCACTTGGGATCCTGTAGCTCCGTCGGATTCAAAAGGTTTCCACATTTTTCACACTGGTCACCTCGTGCAGAATCATAGTTACATGTGGGTCTAGGACAGGTTCCTTCCACCAGCCGATCAGCTAAGAAACGTTTACACGTTTTGCAGTAAAGCTGTGTAAATAACTAGAATTAGGTGAACTCAAAAATCAATAGTGCTTACAATGCAGGACTGATCGAAAATCAAGGAAGCTGCGACAAAGGTCCATCATTGGCTAACCGTAAGTAAATACTAACAACAAAATTGGCGGCCTAATTTTAGAAACTAGGAAAAGCCATGATACTATTCAAACAAACAAATTAGAAAAACATAAGTTTGTACCTGCTGCATTGTATTTTCAGAAAGCCAGTTGTTCTTCATCAGTTTTTTGAAAATTGCTTGGCAAACTTCAGTCTGTTGGGGACTAGAAGTGCGTCCAAACTCATCAAAACTTATGTCAAACCAGTTGTAAACATCTCTATGAATTGCATGGTACCTACAAAAGCAGCAAATGTAAGTTTCCAATTTTGTAAAATATCTCTATTTAACTTTAGCAATATAACTAATTGGTAAGTCTTGCCAGACAGAAGAAATGTCCTCTATAAGCAGAATAAGAGAGTTAAAGCATTTTGGATTTCTATAAGCAGACCTAACCAGTAACCAGATCAAAGTACTGGTCACTTGTAATTCTAAACCATGAAATTGACACCAGAATCCCAAAAAACTACTAGAGCCACGACATAAACCTAATTATTTATTCCCATGAATTCGGCGTAACCTTCTAAAAACCTAATTATTTATTCCCATGAATTCGGCGTAACCTTCTAATCAAAATTAAACTACAAAAATCAAGATTTAAGCTACAAGATATTAAGTCATCAAAATTAAGACAACAAATTGTTGCCGATTTCGTCAACAACATGCAAATTTAACAAGATCTAAACAAGGATAAAATCAAACATAATTAATCTCCTTAGATATAATTTAGTTCAATTAAACGAAGAACTGCAAATAAGATAAATGAAAGAGAATCTTACTTGTCACAAATCTCCTTAGGTGTACAACCTTCTTCCATAGCTTTGGTTTCAGTGGCGGTTCCATATTCATCAGTTCCACACATATAAATTGCGTTATAACCTCGGAGACGGCAATAACGAGCGAATACATCAGCACTCAAAACACATCCTATGATATTTCCAAGATGAGGAACGTTATTCACGTAAGGTAATGCACTTGTAATCATGATATTCCTACGTCCAGGTATCGGCAGTTTCGGAGATTTTTTCATTTCTTGAAGATCTCCCATCGCTGTGAATTAGGGTTTTTCAGGCGAAAGTTTTGTTTCTACCTGCAGAAGAGTGATGATGTAATAACGAAGAGAAGGAGATGGGTAGGGAGCGCCAGTTGGTCTCTATTGGTGAGGAGTTAACCCTAAAGTTTGTAGATGAGGGAAGCAAAAGTAGAATAAGGTGCGTTTGGAATTTTAACTAGAAAATAAGGCCTTTCTGTAATAGCCCCACTAGGGTTTTAAAATTTGAGAAATGGGCATGGATATTAAGAGTTTTGGCGAAAGGTCCAAAAACTCAGACTAGAAATAATTTCCAGCAGTTTATAGCAATTGGGCATACGGCAAAAATTTGGACCGGCAAAATGCGCGCATAAACCGGTGAAGCCAAATGCAAATTCGGTCAACAATTCGATCAACAATGCGGAATGCGGCAAAAATGCGGAAATTCGTTAGTTCGCATATAATGCGTTTCATACAGCTTAATGCGGCACTAAATATTCGGCATATATCAGTGGTCATAATTAGCATTATTGATGGTTTAAATGGTATATATAGTTAATACGTGCACCCCTAACATGAAAAACGGAACGGCACAGTGGTTAAGTGCCTAGAGTCTGACATTGGGGTCATCGGATCATCAAACCCCTCTTGCGTTATTTTTTTTTTAAATATTAAAAACGATGAGTCAGCATTAAATGATTGCCGAATTAAGCTGGAAAATTATTCGCGACCCCACCAAAAGCGCGAATTAATCAGCTCTTCCTCAAAAAACGCGAATTGTGTTCAGGATTGAGTTTGTGCGCCGTTTTGTGAGGGAATTCTTCAATTCGCGAATTATTCGGAAATAATTCGCCGAATTTATAGAGCATGCTTCGAACAGGTTTTCTTGGTCGAATCTGGAGGAGGAGAGGAGAGGCAAGCTATCTCATTTGATTCTAAAGAATAAAGGTTCTTGTTTTGATTCTATGTGGAATGTTAACATCCGCAGATTTTAAATTCATATGTAGGTTCGTCTACTATCTGGCGGATATCAACTCCAAAAAAAATCAAGCTTGGTAAAGGGGCGGCATGAATTGGTAGAGGGGCGGTAAGTGTGATAGCAATGTCCCTCTTATTGGTTAGGGGGTGTCCTATAGGGGGTGTAGATTGAAATTGAAATTTCTGGGTTTATGCGAGTTACGGTTGGTAATAACTCAATTACCAACCGTACCTGTATTGGTTGAAGAACATACGGTTGCTAACAACCCAAATACGAACCGTACCTTCAAAAATTGAGAATTAGGTTTAGGTACGGTTGGTACGAAACCTTAGTTACCAATCGCACCTGGGTTCGGTTGGTAACAATGAAAGTTACCAACCGTATATCATCTGAATGTTAAGAATTTTTGAAGTAGTGATGTACGGTTCGAAACTATAGATGACTTACCAACCGTAGTTTAGTTACGGTTGGTTTCGATTCCTTTTTATGAACCGTAATTAGTTACGGTTCGTATCCAAGATTTTTTTCTCAAGAACCAGTAATCGGTATTACGATTGGGTTTTTCCCCAAATTGAACCGATTCTGGTTTGGTAACTAGCTTATTTCCAACCGTATGTTCTTCGGAAAATTTTAAAATTTGATCTTTTTACATACTTTAGATAATTTTGATCAACAAAAAGCTAATGGGAACTAATTTTGATCACTCACCTCTAATTTGCCACTTGAATCACTCATTTTGGTTGAGTGAATCAAAATCTAGGGTTTCACAAATATCACATAATTTTTTATTTTTTTTATAACTCTAAAAATCTAATTTTAGAGTTATTATAAGTGAAAATTGATTATCAAACACTAATCTTGATTATTAATAATAAGGGTTAATTGGTCATTTCCATTTTTTTTTAATAAGGGGCACTTGAATTTACTTCTAATGACCTTTTTTGTCTTACTAGGTTGCCGCCCCTCTACCGAATCCTACCGCCCTTTACCAAGACACAAAAAAATCCACCATTTCGAGAAGTAATCGGAGTTGTTGGGATTCTTTCTCTGTTTTTACATTTCACTGGATTCAAGTTGTATAGTTTCTAATAATAATGAATGAGGTCATCTACAATTAATGTTTTTTGTGGGAAAAAATCACAGTGCAACAGCTGGATAATGTGCTACATAAAATCATCAATATGGTTAAGTGGGTACGAGCTGGATTTGATACTCCTTGCAGATGGGTGGTGAATTCAGACGGCTAGATTCCTCTTCAGTCCGATTACTAGCTTTCAAGCAAGTCCATAGTAGAGAGATGATGGGCATAAATGTTAGGGTCATCATCTTTTCACCACTAAAAAATAAGACATTTATTTGCAAATGTCCACAGTATCTGTTGTGCTGCTTCAGACACAACATTATAGCAATGAGCTTCTAGTTGACACTAAACCAATTTCTGACTTGTGAACATTTCTCCTTCTCTTTTAAGCTGAAGAAAACACATTAAGAAACACAATCAGTTATGACTGAGCCCAAGTTTGAACATTCATAAATGTAAAGAAAAGGAGACATCAACCTTTTGAATTCTCCTCCAAGCAAGAATTTTGAAGGGATGATAAACAACTCTTGCACATACATACCTGAGTTATTAACCCAAAAAGCATCTTTTGACTGGAGCAAATAATACCCCATTCGCACAATTTCAAGTTGCTAGTCTTCCAAACAAGATGCCGCTAAAGACAATTGCTCCAAACCACTTGTTGGATACAAACCTGCAATCAGTAAAAGAAGCATTCAAATTATACAATAAAAATTAGATGGTTGGTCAGACTAGAACCAAATACTTGGATATTAAAGGTTAGACTAGAAACATGTCATTACTTTCTACTTCATATCCACCAGATTTTTGAAACTAGAAACCGCATTGACTTTTTCTATTTTTTACCTGTCTTAACATTATCTTCGGATCTTAGGTTGGAATCTCAGTGATTGCTCTAAAATGTACAGCTAACAATCAGATATCAACCACTTTTCTTTATAGGCCTTTGGAACCCAAATTCCAATACAGCTAGGTCAATTTTGTGTATCTGTATTGTGGGTACATTTTGGATTGCCCTATTAGATTTATATGGTTAGGCATGACGATCAATGATGGACATGCTATTCTGACATGGATAGCAGAAATTGACCACTTGTTTTCCATCAGCTGCAACTACAATAGACCACTACAGCGCTGCAAACTATCTTTACTTCTATTCAGATGATTACTCACTTCCTATTACAGTCTGCACGACTTGATAAATCAACAGTCCAAATCTGCCATGCTAGTTGCCCAGATGCCGCCATCAACGATGCATAAAATGGCCATCCTGTTGTTAAAAGAGAAAACAAAGAAGGTTTTAGAAAAGGCTAAACAGGTCAAACATGGAAAATATACATAAGCAGAAATGAGTAATTACCTAAGTCTGCATTATATCCGCTTAGACATAGGCTGCTGATGGATGCAATCCCGAAACCACTAACCCAATTCTTTGTCAGAGCACCAAACCTTAAGGCCGTAGATTTGACACCAACCTTCAAATCATCTTCTTTATCCTGCATTTTAATAGTCAATATTCAAAGATTAACAGCGAACACTAGGGAGCAAAATTCCGTTTATGTCCTTTCGTCATTACTTTTTTGGGGGTAGGGGGGAGAGACTGGTGCTATGAAATGTCAATAGCAAAATAAGACATGTCATAAAACCAGTTTCTACACGCTTCTGATTTCTGAAGTCAGCAGCTATACCTGATGTGCATATATTGTATCATACACGAGAGTCCAACAAACTCCTGAAATGTATAACGGGAGAACAATAGCAGGATCCAAGCTTCCTTTAACAGCGGTCCATCCTAATAACGCGCCCCAGTTAAAAGTCAAACCTAGATATGCCTGAGGCTGCAATTACAGGCAGTATGAAGTGTATTGGTAAATTAGCCATGGAAATGTTAGTATAATCGGAAAGAATCTAGAGCATGAACATTAAAGAAGGCTAAGAAGCAATTACCCAAAATGTAAGCCTCTTCATGAGAGGATACGTGAAAACTAACAGCAGTGATGACGCCCCCAGAACAATACTGAAAAAAATAGTGAATGCTTTGACCTTCAACAAACGGAATAGAAACTGCAGATTAACTTGCAACTCACAAGTTTTCAGATGTGAATGTAAACTAGGAGACGAATCGATTGAGGAATAAGGACACAAAAATAACAGATGATTTTGTTATCAGCAGTTAAAAAATAACACATTTGTGGGTCTTGCAATAATAGAATCCAGGGTGCACAATGTCATGAACTGCTATCTGAAAACTGAAACTTAGTTTCCTAAGACAACTTGTACTAGAACATTGCAAAAATGTGTTCATATAGACAAACCAAATATGTCTATAAATTTATAACCCACTAAAATGTGAGCAACCCATGGTGTAAGCTGTGAGAAAAATAAAACACCTGTAGTTATTTAGCTGCAGGAGAATTCCAAGACCTAAGAGAAGCTGAAACCCAAAAAAGCCGATCCCTTGAAATGGAGTCAGGCGGCCGCTTGCTACTGGTCTCAACCTCGTGCGCGCCACCTGAAGTATAAGAGAGTAATTAGTTACTAAACAATCACATAATGGAATTCTTGAGAAGAGATTTCTCAGTGCTCAATGTAGACTAAAGTTAAATGATGCCTCCTTTGGAATTAAAAAGACAATCACGATCAATTTAGATAAGGTGAGGGTTTTGACACAATAGATCCTAGTGGAATGACTAGTCAATGATATCCAACAAAGAAGCACGGTTTCCATTAAAAAAAAAGTAATAAAGCTAAAATCCACGAGTCAAGACGAAAATTGATACAGTAGTTGAGGCATCCTTATGCTAGTGCAGCAAGAATAATTTTCAGATATATGAACCCCTTAAGAAACAGAAGAGAACCTCCAATCACTTAGGAACCCCTTAAGAATACTAACTGTGGGAATCTACTAAGGAACGTCAAATGTGAAGACAACTCTGGGGTTCCATATAGACAATAGTTTGCGAAAGATGATACTAGCAGTTCCACTACAATGCAGCAGACTTCTTTGCAAAAGATTATATTCGAGATGAAGGAAATTCAATTAACAGGATACGTGACTATCTCCTGTGGCAAGGAATACAGACCATACTAGAATACAGATTCAAACGTACCTTTGTATCGATATCACGGTCAAGAAGGTCGTTTACAGTGCATCCAGCACCCCGTAAAAGCAATGACCCGCAACCAAACAATGCCAACAACTTAAAATCAGGAAGGTTTCCAGGCTGTGTAGCCAAAGTAATCGACCTAGAAATATTGCATAAATACAGTTTCAGGCAAGTGTCAGTGAAAGTTTTTACTATCTCACTGTATTCAAGAAACGAATTCAAACTTCTCTTAATAGAACTCCTAACTGAAACAAAATGTTAAGCTTTTCATTGAGACAATGGGATCCCTGATTCCTCTTCTACAACCAATGATAAACACTAGATATTATTGCAGTAACAGCAGGCTTACCACATACATGGCCAAGCAAGTAACCAGGTTCCAATTGGTTTATCAAGTCGAGCTAAATGAGCATAAGGACGAACCGGTTCAGGAAGGTATAGATCAATCCACGACAGCTGAACTCCCGATTTCTTCTCAACATCCTCGTTCTGATTTTCACCACTTTTTCCTCCTCCCACAGAAGATGTAGAATACCTAGATAACTGTACATTTAAATTGGAACGAAGAAATTTCAGCAATTGATCATCAAAACCACCTACTTGGTGATACTTATATGTTTCAAATTTTGTATCTAGGGTTTTAGGATGAATTTGAGGTTGATGAAAAGGGATTAATGGTTTTAATTGAGAATTTGTGAAAAATGGATCGAAGATTGATGGAGATAAGAGTGGTGATGAAGATCGTAATCTACGAGAAACGCGGGAAAGAAAGACTGCCGCCATTAATCTAAGTCCTTATGAGATGAGACTTGAATTTCCCTCTCCTCGCTCACTGAATGAAGAGACTAGTTGAGACTGTTGGAACTTAGAAGTTTAAAAAAACCGGTTCAAGAGAAAATACAGTAGGTTCTATTCTGAAACAATCTTGGTAAAGGGGCGGCAAGAATTGGTAGAGGGGCGGCAACCTAATAAGACAAAAAAGGTCATTACAAGTAAATTCAAGTGTCCCTTATCAATTAAAAAATCTGGAAATGACTAATTAGCGCTTATTGTTAATATCAAGATTAGTAATGATAATCAAGATTAGTGTTGATAATTAATTTTCACTTATTATAACTCTAACATCGATTTTAGAAATGATAAAAAAAAAATTTAGAGGAGAAGAAAAAGAAAACTTATGTGATTTTGTGAAACCCTAGATTTTGATTTACTCAACCAAAATGAGTGATTCCAGTGACCCGGTATACATCTAAATTAGTTCCCATTAGCTTTTTCTCGCTCAAAATTATCTAAAGTACATAACAAAATCAAAACTTTTGAATTTTCGAAGAACTTACTTTGCAATTTTGCTTGTTACCAACTTGTAGTAACTCTAAGTTACTGATTCAGAAAGTTATCGAATACAACCGTAACTCGGTTAAATTTGGGAACATCCAATCCTTAAAACCAGCTCACTATTGGTAACTAAATGCTTGATACCAACCGTAACTCGATTCACTTTCTGGTAATTAAATGCTCGAAACCAACCGTAATCAAGAAAATTCTCGATATAAGAACATACGGTTGGTAATTGAACTATTACCAACCGTATGTTCTTTCAAAATCTCCGATTACGGTTCGTAATTGATTATTACCAACCGTAACTCACATAAACCTGAAATTTCAATTTCAATTTTCATACAAAACCCTAATTTTTGATACAAAATTAACTTAAATCCAACACGATAAACAAAACCCTAACTGGGTTTTTCCAAACATTTTTCAAATCGCCGATTAATCGAAGACGGTGAAATTTTCAGTTTTAATGGAGGTTACGGTTGATGGAGGAGAAGAGAAGATGAAAAAAAAATGATTTGATTTTTTTGATTCATTAGGTTTAAAAAAAAATTGATTTGATTTTGGTTGATTTAAGGTGAAAAGGGTAATCTAGTCAATCTACACCCCCTATAGGACACCCCCTAACCAATAAGAGGGATATTGGTATCACACTTGCCGCCCCTCTACCGATTCTTGTCGCCCCTTTACCAGGGTTGTTCTGAAAAGAGTGCGGGACACGTTCTGTAGAAATGTCGGTTTAAGAATCTATAACTGTGACGATATCTCGAGACGTCGAGATGTGTACCGGAAAATTCAGTGGAACGGTCAAATGAGCAGATTTGCCGATTTTCACCCCACAGTCAGACTGCTGGACCAGGAAAATGAATGTGCAAAGGTTTATATATAAGAGCTTCTCCAATGGAATGTATGTGAAGATAAATGTCTAAGTCCACATAGGATATACATTCATTTTCCCTAAAATGCTTCTCCAACCCCAACTTTTTAATTCGATGTGAAGATGACATGGCTTCACTTTTGTTAGACATTGTCAAGGTGAATGTCGAGTTTTAGACATTCAACTTGACAATGTCAAGCTATCCTAGTAAGCTTTTTCTTACCTAAATTAATCTCAATATATTAAATTATCATTTTTAGCTCTAATAAAATCTAAAAACTACTAAAAATAATATTTACATTTAATCCACAAAACATCACAAACAACACCATTGGAGATGAACTATTTTTCCTCTCTAAACTTAAGGAAAAATTGGAATGAGAATGTCGTGTTTATGTTGCCACCTAGGAAACACACACAACCATCATTGGAGAAGCTCTAAAGGGTTTGTTCATCCGTCTCAAATGGAACAAACAGTCTTAACATAAGATGATCGGTGCCAACAGGGCCGACGCACGGTTTACTGTGGGACGAGGATCGTTTCAAATCGGTCTTTCTGTTGAACCGTTGCCGGCTAGGTCAATCCAATGGTTATCATTTCAGTTCCTATAAATTCAATCAATTCCAACTCCAAAATCACACCTTCTTCACCAAAAATATCATATGACGTGAAAAATGCTATATGAACAGCTGATTGACAACTGAATAAAAACAATCTTGACGTGGCACTAATGAGTAGGAAAGATGCGATTTTCTATCTCTTCCCACGTCACATAAACCAAATAGAAATATGTGTTGTTGGATTTATCCAACAGTTGAGAACAATCAAAATGTTAGACTCTGGATATAAAGGTCAATCAGAAAGAATCTACTTTCTTCTTCGTAGAAAAAAAATTAGGGTTCTTATTTCCAACCTTATGGAAAGGAGTTTAGGAGCAAAAAATCCGCTCAATGGCATCAGATTCGAAAGTATCATCAATCATCTTCTTCCTCTCTCGCTGCTATTACCATTATCACTCATATATGAAAATGAAATTTCTCATGTTTATGACAACGAATGTCATCTATTTCTAGGTGCCACAAGTTTATGGACTGTTTTAATATTTACTGGTCTTACTAATTATCATTCACTTGCTCATTATTCCCGTCTTATGGATCTGAAAATCCTGATAATTTTGTGATCGGAATCAATTATTTTTCCTGAGATGTTAACATCTTTAACAATTGACCTTTTATCTTCTTTCACGGTTTCACCCGATTTGTCACTAGCACTTACGCATTAGTTTTGCTCAACAAAACATAACAAGAGAAAGATCACAAAAAAAAAATTTGATGAGAAATTCATTGTATTTCGATTGTTCGGCTTAGCACACTAGGTAATATTACACGAGAAATCTGTAAATATTTTCTTATGTGACGTGGAGGAGATAAAAATCGCCTCTTTCCTACACACAAGTGCCACATCAGGACCCGCTGTTATTCAGATGTCAATTGGTTGTTCATGTAGCACGATTGTAACTTTGTTCCATTTCTAGCTAATTTTTCATATAATCAATATCAATGCCTCCCAAAGTTCGTGGTACGAAGTATTCTCAAGAGGAAAATTTAGCTATTTGTAGAGATTATGTTTTAAGAACAAGAGAAAGTCTGTATGG
Source organism: Papaver armeniacum (assembly GCA_023531295.1). Classification (NCBI taxonomy): domain Eukaryota; kingdom Viridiplantae; phylum Streptophyta; class Magnoliopsida; order Ranunculales; family Papaveraceae; genus Papaver; species Papaver armeniacum. The sequence goes on along the minus strand of JAJJWW010002008.1, from coordinate 146,646 downwards.
TCATCAAAATATGGCAGTTGTTTGTTTTGGGCATAATATTTTTGCAACATTCGTTTCAGAGACGGGAAACATGAATTGTTGTGTAATCGGTTATCCCATCGCTTTCGAGTAATAAATCACGATCTCAATCAATTGCTAGGAATGGTTATGCAGCTTAACCTCAATAGAAGGAACGGTAAAACTGAAGCTGAACTGATACAAAGAATTCTAACGACATGGCAGTCAATTAACGAAAAACCTTTCGCTCACGAAGCTTGTTTCAACATTCTTAGACAACTTCACAGGTACAACTTCCTCATCACGCCTTCTGATGCTCCACCACCAGGCCAGTAAATAGAACGAGTTTTATAATTTAGTTTTAATTGAATGATAATAGTTTGCTTTAATCAAATATAATTTGATTTGCTTTAAAATAAGAAAGTTCCAATGTTGTACGTTATGGGATCACCCTGGATCGGCTGGAGGCCGATCCTCGATCCTGGCCGATACCCCTGGAGTAACTCGGGCGAGTCACAAATCGCACCATATCCAATTTAATCTACCACGTATCCAACACCACCTATCAACTCCACATCTGACTGTTCAAAAGTCTTGACGTATTTACACCCCCACAATTCCTTTTTGAAACATATTAACATAATTAGTATTTTTTTGACGTCTTATTCTTCCAACTAGATCCACCTCACCTTATTTTCCCCTTCTTCCTCTGTTATTCAAATCAAGTTTTTTTCTCTTGGTAGAACTTCACATAAAACTCTTGCTGAGTTTCATTTTTGATCTACAAAATCTTATCTCTTTTTTCTTAAATCCCATCATCCCAAATTTGATTCTTTTTGAAGCATATCCTCTCATATTGGTGATTGGATTTCTTTGCAGTAATCGAAGTAATTTTTAATTAACTAAGAGAAAGGGTTTTCTTTTGATTTAAGGTTTGGAAATATTGTTTGATTTGGACGAATTAGATGGGATCTCGTGCCCCCGATCCATACCCAGTTTTCTTCCTCACTTCTTTGAATTTTTTTTCTCTCCAACTTTTTTCTTTTCTAATTTGAACGAGTTACTCGGGACCCAACCGACTCGGGAATCAGAACGATCCATATCTTACTTGGCGAGTAACTCGGTAAAACTCGGCTCGGACGAGTATTTGATGATCGTATCAACCAGAACCCGATCCTCAAGTTACTCGCGAGTAACTCAGCTGTATCGGCCGATACGTATTACATTGGAAAGTTTTAATTATTTACGATTGTAACGGTGCAAATAGAAATTTTCATTAATTGAAATGACACAACACCAAACTAAGACATAAAATAGGTAGGACACCCAACGAGTCTCGTCTCAGTGTCTGAGCCGGCAACGACATCCAACGACTCTTATCTACTCCCTATACATTCAAACAATTTCAACTCCAAATTACACCTTATACACCCACAAATTCTTATAATTTCACCTCAATATTAATCTTTCGTTTTCAACCTTCTGTAAAAAAAATATTTCAAAAGAATGTCTGCCAGAGTTCGTGGTCATAAATATACTCAAGAAGATAATTTAACTATTTGTAAAGCCTATGCTTTTCATACTCAAGGAAATATTATTAGTGGTCAAGCCATGTCGCGCACATCTTTTTGGCAGAACATTTTCACAATGTTCGTTTCAGAAACGGGGAACCCCGAAAACCGATATGCTCATGGATTGTTTGTTCGTTTTCAAGCAATTAATCATGCAGTCACGTAATTTATTATTCACGTAAAGGAAATTAATCAACATGCTTTTAACAGTGTAAATGTAAGATGAAATGATCCAAATATCTCTAGATGAATGGGAGGAAACTAACGGCAAATATTTTCCTTACGAAGCTTGTTTCAACATCCTTAAAGATTATTCAGTTTAGTTGCTTTAATCCAATGTAGTTTGATGTTATTGTTATCATTATGAAATCATGTTACTTTACATGGAAGTTCAAATATAATAAGTATGACTTAATATAAAATGGAAGTCTTATTTAAAGTCTAAATATTTTCATTAAGTAATATTACTGTCACTTCTTTACAAGATATAAACTTGGACAATAATACGTACAAGAACTTAAATAATGACTTTAATAAAAAAAATTGGATAATTTTTTGCCTCCTGGTTATCTTCATTCGACGTATCTTACATTTAACACGCTCGTGAATTGTTTCTCCTTTGTATTTGTAACTTCGGTTTTTCACTTTCAAAATTTGAGCTTTTCTTTGCTTCTTAGCGGAACATTTTCCTTGATTAACTTGTAATTGCATCACTGTTCCCCTTTTATTATTTTCATTTTTTTTAAATTAGCACATATCTTATAAACAACAACATCAAGTTTCGTATCGCAAAAAAGTGTAATAGCTTTGTGAGACATTTTAATTTTGAAAATCTAAAATACTATAATGAAAATTTAAAGTGTTTTTTAGTAGAGAAAATTCAAGGGAAAATTGAATTTCGGTATGAATCGGTGTGCTATTTTCAGTGAGAAATTCTGCCCACTAGAAATAATAGTTACCGTTTTAATTAGGGACGGTCGATTCAAGGTGAGCCGAGGCTTGGCTTAAGTTGGGTTGTGGCACGATGCCTTCTGGGACGATCGTCACCTTTTGAAAAAATATGTTTGTTTTGGTCCGCTAAAGCTTTTCCCCACTACCCAAACTTTGTTTGCATATCTAGTTGGATGCTCAAATCTATTCATTTGTGCTTCTTTCACTAGATTTGCTCTAACCACCTCTCTTTTTAGTTTGAATTTGCTTTATCATTAGGATGGTTAAAATTAGAATGATTCGTCCGTATAGGTTTGTATGGAATTATGTTTTCGTCTCTGAAAGCTGTCCACACCATCAACTTTCTCAACATATCCATATTCAGGTCATCAGGTGTCGGAGAAATTACAACTTCCATATGGTGTACCGTATAGTTGTCATTTGACTCATCCGAGGATCTTTGAGCCACTAAGTTCACTTACTTTCCTCGTCATTGGTTCACCTTTAATTTGAAATTATTGCATGTTTCTGACCATGCTTTTTGTAAAACCCGTGACTTCTTTAATATTAATAGTGTTTTTCACCAATGCAACACTACTAGCAACAAGTGTCTCTCTGTGTGAACAACTAGCTATCTAACAACAACTGGTATATCTCTTAGTATTCATAAAGAGTTTCACTTGTTCTTTGTCTAATACCTTAAATTTTTTACAAATTAATGCAACTGACGATGGAAAGTACTTCTCTAGAAACGACTTCTTCATCCCGATCAGATATTATACTTCCAGAAGGAAGTTAATACAATTATTTTTCTGCAGTATTTATCGATGGGAAAAGCAAAGCAACCTATATAGTCTATTAGAATTTGTAGTGGCTGGATTCAAGCTCGTCACAACATGTTTAAAAATATGATTAAAATCTTCTTTGCCGCTTATTTTAACTTAGGTTAACATAACAACAACGACAAAAAAAAAAATAGTGCATCGAATGTGCCTTCAGGTAAACATCCCATCCAACTGAAGGTGTACTGGTTGTTGGTCCAAGTTTGGGGACATCAAATCTTTGAGTGTCCTTTGAGTCGCAATTGGTTCTTCTCTCTCCTAAGTAATGGATCTCGCCTTCTAATAGAATATCCAATGGTTATTTTTTTGATAAGAGTGTTGTAAAATAACGTAAATATTTGCCTTAGCTTTTTTCTCGTGATTACCGTAAAGACGATACCTAAGATAAATTAATATAAAGCTAAGTTAAAACAAAAAATTTAAAAGCAAAAAGATCACACACAAAAATAAAAAAACTAAAGATATCCATTGTCTCCAGCAACAACCCCAATTTTGATTAGGTCGTTTTCTCGATCAAAAATAATTAACAACTTCCAAATATGCTAACTGGTAATGTAATAGTAAGCAGGGATTGTGTCATTCAAAAGCACTATACTTATAGTTGTTGAGTGTAACCAAACATGATTTGTTAATTAAAAAGCAAATTAATAATGAAAGCAAATAATAATAAAGTTGATTACTTTCAAACAATATCCTTCCAATTATTGAAACCAGTATAAATGTTTATCTCTTGTTAGTCATATTGTCATCAACCGTACAATAGCAATATATTTTCTTATCCCAAACTATTATTTATCTCGTAAAGTTAAATAGGCTCTCTATTATATTTATCCAACTAAATTTTCAAGAATGGCTATTCAAGGTTTATCCTGGGAAAATAATTTACTCTTTTATGAATTAGGTTGATTTGAGAATTATACAGAACGCTCTGTCTGCTTGCAAGGTGTAATCTCTACATGTAATCACTTAACAAAACCATGTTTTCAAATCCGACGAGCTATTAATTGTGCAAAGAATAACATGAAAATTACACGGGTCACGTGATGAACTAGTTATAAATCAATAATAATTCATTTGTTCGCCAGTTAAAAAATCTAATTTATGAACATCGGTAGAAATACAACCAAGTGTCTACATATGTGAAACTCAAAATAAACTAAGAAGTACTAATAAACGTTCATGTTCAAAAATATGAATTCATCCTTAATTACTTAGAAAAACCCTATGATATGCATAAATGAGAACCGAATAGTAAACCCCGACACTCCCAAAGCCAAGTTTTTAACCTTGTATTTTCTTCTTAAAGTTCTGGAAAATATATATGTAGATCTTACTGCGTTTCTCAATATATGCATGTTAATCCATATCCCCCAAATAGAGCATATCAGATCAAGATCAATTGTGCAAAACTTTTGAAACCATATTTTTGAGGTGGATTTTGAAATAATAAGGTTACTGAGAACAACAAAATCTTTTCGATATCAACATATTATAGACACACCTTATATAATCTTACACTTGGAACTTGGTATATAATATAAGTTTGTGACTGAACTAGTTATGGGATCATACCAAGTGGATTAACACAAATGTATTCACTTTATTATAACTGTAACAATTATAATCTGAAAAGATTTTGTTAAGAAGGCATGGCATAAGAACCCCGGAGACCAATTTTGAATACTCTCAGAACTAAGCCGTTGTATAAATTGACTACCACAACTTCTAGAGTTGAAACTAAGTAAACTATTTCTAGCTACTCAGTTCCATCAATATACTTGCACGTACAACCAATCTGATCTACGTACGTGAATCCCAAGACTAAGTCCATTATCTTGAGTTACTTCACATGTAAAGACTTCGCTTAAATAATATGGATCGTAACCTGAAACAACAAATTACTAAATCTGTTTCAGTAACCAAGTCACTTACCAATCTCTCAAATCACAATTTTTCTCAGAGATAAAGTAGATGAAAGGATTTTACGTTTAATCAACATAAACTCCTTTGGTCAAATATCAAACCAATACAATAATTATCGAAACAATCCCCAGTGAACACGCTTTATCCAATAAACTCTACAAGGAGAAGTGACTAGACAGTTTGTTCGATCTCTACAATAATCTATCAAGATAAACTGCTTATTTGGATCCCGAAGAATCAAATGTCTAAGAAACATCACAAAGATCAAAAAAGAAAAAAAAATCTTGAATCTTCAAAGTAACCACTTCACAAACAACTTGATTTTTATCTACAGATCTTGAGTCACTAAATATGTAATAGTCAATCCTCAAACAAACTTGAATCGCCTTATATCAAAATAAAATGACCATATAATAAATGATTTTTATCTATCAAGGATAACTATATCGTTAGTCAATCAAATCAATTAATCAAACACTAAAATAACAATACGATTTAGTTTCTTACCACTGCGTACTACTATAAACCGTTAGAGCACCTGTCTGGCCGAACTCGCAAGAGTTGCTATCTCAAGCTTGTTTGTCAAGTTTAGTTGATCAAAACTATAATTCTTGATTTCTAGTCTACTTATAGTTATGTCTCGGATTATGATAGAATGTGTAGTTGAGCTTTAGACTTCACGGCGTTCATCGATTGAAGACGAAGATATACTGAGGAGAGCTTGGAGGAACTCCATCAACAAAAGGTATGTGGAGACTAAAATTATCTATCACTCAGAAGTCTATTTTATTATATCTCCTAATGAGACTAAGTCGTATAGCTATATAGACTTTTATATTACACACATTTGATATTTCGAGCCGAGTTTATCTCGCTTATCTATTTCTCGAAATATATATTGGAAGCTTTTTGCTTTAGCTACGTTCATCATTATTCTTGACGAGTTTAGTTGAAAACTAAATAATAAGTCAAAAGATGATCATGTGGAAATTGCCTTGAAACATCTTACATGATTTGTGTGAGACAATCATTTGATGTCGACTTGGAAAGTTTCGTATTGATCATTCGATCACTTGAAAATTACTTATAAGCTAATGGTTTGTGTGAGACTCTAACAACCCTACTTTCCACATAACACCGGCCGATGATTAAATAGAAAGTATCCGTTAATTTTCTGCAACAAGGTACATATATAACCACAGAAAACTAAGAACACAGTTCCGTTACAATATATGCAGAAGGGAATTTTATTTCTTAACAAAAATAATGAAGATTTCTAAAGAATAAAAACGGTGTACCAGCCATTATCGTCTTCTAAGTATGTTTCAATGATTGAAATGGGAGTTTAGAACAAATACCTTTGTCTAGATACACAATATGCGTACATAGTATGCAAACTGTTTTGGTATGATTCGTGTCCGGAACCTTGTTTGCATACCTAGTATGCGAAACAGCTTTAATCGAAAGTCCGTGAACCTTGTTTGCATACCGTATGCGAACGTCTCTACCTGAAAGTTAGGTCCGGACGGTTGTTTACGTTACCGTTGCAAACGGTGACAAGACCAAAGTCCTGGAATTATAGTTTGCGTAATGCTTTTCAAACTTAGTTGGTAAGTTCTAAAATCGGTCAAATATGTTTCTCATACTCATGAACAAATACATTAAGGAATTAAGGAATGTAATCTTTGCAAACCGTGGCTTAATGTTCATGAATTGATTCTTATATAAGTACTTTGTCCAATTATGAATCAATCCGATTTTGTTTCAATTTGTTCATATATATTTCTATGAGATAGTGAACAATTGAACAACTCTATTTGAAACACAATTAGATTCATTTAATTATCTTTCGTGATTGATTGATCATCATATTTGATCTAAAAGTGTTAGATGAATGTGGTTAAGACAAAAGTGTTCATTTGGCTAACTTCGGTTAATCAAGTTATTGATCCAACTAAATATACACGTTTAGGTACTATACCCATATCTAAATGAAGGTATATTTCATTTGTGTGTAACAAGCTAAGACCATCTAACGGTGGAGAGATATTGCTTGGGTTTTAAGCAAACTTAGCTTGAATCTTAAATCAGGTTTTCATCTAACAGTGAATATTGAATGCTTTGTTACTAATCTATCTTAGCTTTGATTGAAAGCAAACCCTGATTTGAAAGACTATATAAGGGAGAACTCTAGCAACTGGAAATCCTAATCCCGACACTTTCCTGTGTACTAGTTGCGACTAGAGTCGATTCTCCTTTAACCTAGGTTTTTCCAAAACCATATTAGGTTAGCGACTTGGGATTCGTGAAACCAGATCCAACTATTTTCTCTGTAGTTGTGTATTCTGATCTTACTTGTTTTATCATATTGAGTATTATCTTCTCTAAAAAAAAGTAATCACAAAGCTCTTTGTCTCATTCTTTGTGATTCCACAATAACTTCCTCTACTATTATATAGTTAAGTTATTGTGAGGTGATTGATATTTCTAGCCTGCTCTTCGGGAGTATAAGACTGGATTATCAATTGGTTCCAGTTCACCTTGATTTATCAGATGACGGAACAAAACTTCATAGGTACTTCTGTGGGACACATATTTATCTATCAGAAGACGAAGAACTACTAAGGGGAGCCTGTGGACTTACATCAACAAAAGGTATGTGGAGACTTAAACTCATCTATCACTCAGAAGTCTATTTCTACTCTATCTCCTATTGAAACAAAGTCGTATAGTTATATAGACTTTAAATTATACACATTTGATATTTCGATCTGAGTTTAACTCTCTTACATATTTCTCGAAATATGTGTTGATAAGCTTTCGCTTTAACCAAGTTCATCTTATATTCTTGACGAAAATCAAAAGATGATCATGTGAAAATCACCTGGTAACATAGTATATGATTCGTGTGAGACACTCATTAGATGTAGACTCGAATGTTTCGTATCGATCATTCGATCACTTGAAAATTGCTTTGAAGCTAATAGTTTGTGTGAGACAGCTATTCTCGTTTTTTAAGATTTTTTCAATGATTGAAATGGGAGTTTAGAACAATTAACCATTGCTTGGATATAGCGTAGTATGCGTACTTGTATGCTAACTGTTGCAAGTTTATTCCAAGTCCAGGAATCTAGTATGCATACCCGTATGCGTACTGATTTAATAGTTGAAGTATGGGAACAATAGTATGCGTACACGTTTGCATACTGGCGGAGACAGACCAAGTCCGGAACTCTAGGTATGCGTACCCGTGTGCATACTTGAGTGGGTCAAGTTCTAAAATCGGTCAAGTATGTTTACATACTCACGAATAAATAAATTTATATAATAAGGAATGCAATCTTTGCAAACCGTGGCTATAATGTTCATGAATTGATTCGAGTGAATCGAAACCGATTTTTCTTCAATTGTGCCTTGTATACTTCTATGAGAATATAAACAATTGAACAACTCTATAACTAGTTTCATTTGAGTCATTTGAACTAGTTGTGTTAAGATGAACAAGTTTGATATGAAAGTGTTCATATGGCTAACTTCGGTTAACTATTGTTGAGCCAACTAAGTGTACACGTTTGGGTACATGTTACCCATATCTAAATGAAGGGTACATTTCATTTGTGTGTAACAAGCCAAGACCATCTAACTGTTGAAAGATATTGGCTTGAATCTAATCAGGTTTTCATCTAACGATGAATATTGATTGCTTTGTCCCAAAGTTATCAAACACTGATTTGAAGACTATATAAGGGAGAATTCTAGCAATTGGGAAACCTAATCCCCACACCTCATGTGTGATACTAGATGCGACTAGAGTCGATTCTCTTTTAAACTAGGTTTTTCCTAAAACCATTATAGCTTAACGACTTCATTTGGATTCTGAAGACAGACCCAATTATTTTCACTGTAGTTGCGTATTCTGAACTTACTTTGTTCTATCATATTGAGTACTATCTTCTCTAAGATTTGCTCGAGATTTATCTCCGATAGGTAAGATATAAAAGTAGTCAAAAACATATTCGTGTTTGTGATTCCACAATAACTTGTTCTACTACCATATATCAATCGGTTCATGTTTACCCTGATTTATCAAAAGACGGAACAAAACTCGTAGGTATTTCGTGGAGACAAATTTATCTATTCAATAGACTTTTTGTGTAAGACAAATTTGTTTATCAAGTCTTCGACTTTGGGTCGTAGCAACTCTTAGTTGTGGGTGAGATCAGCCAAGGGAATCAAGTGCGTGGGAGTCCCGGGGATTCGGAGACGTAAGGAACGCGACTGTACCTTGATCGGTGTGGAGATTGGTTAGAGCTCAACTACATTCCAAAAATCAAGTTAACTTATAGTAGACTAGTGTCTCAGACGGCTTAATACAAAGTGTGGTGTTCAAAGTTGGACTAGGTCCCGGTGTTTTTCTGCATTTGCGGTTTCCTCGTTAACAAAATTTCTGGTGTCTGTGTTATTTCTTTTTCGCATTATATTTGTTTATATAATTGAAATATCACAGGTTGTGCGTAAGTTCAATCAATTTGTAAATCCGACCTTTTGGTTGTTGATTGAATTGATTGGCACTTGGATATTGGTTTTTGATATCGTCCAAGTTGTTTCTTATATTAATCAGGCTCACAAATTTTTATCTGTTTGATTTGCTGATTACATTAAGAAACAGAGATACAACTCTTGGATATACTTTTCCTTGATCGAGTCTGACTATCTAATTATATAGATTGCCTAAACGAAATATTGGGTGTGGTTGTCAGACCCCCCGCTTTTTCAATTGGTATCAGAGCAGGCAAACACGTTTTAGACCTCATAAGTCTGTGTTTGTTGCAATCTGACTCTATGGACAGTTGTGCTATCTCTGACAAAGCATCACCGGTTCAGAAATATTCTGACTTGGTTCAAAGCCTTGTTTCTCATGAGAAATCTCTCACGTCTTCTCCATTATATATCTGAAATTGTGTATAACAAGGAAATACGCCTAGATGAATAGTTGGATGATCTTTCAGATGAAAGTGACTCAGATGAGGGACAAGATGTTGATGAGGAAGTTTCACAATATATCAAGCTTTTCGACCATATCATAAAGGAAAAAAAGTCAACATCTTGCTTGACTGAGTTTCTGACTCTTCTCTGTCTAGAAAACAGGAAAATGAGAAAACTCTTTAAGGGATACAATTGTGGTTATAATCTCTTACAATCTCTTCTTAAAGATCGTGAAGAATATGTGCATTCAAAAAATTCTGAATGTGATAATCTTCGTCGAAATCTCTTTGTGTTGAAAGAAAGACTTGCAGAAACCGAAGCAAGATATGACTCTCAACAAAATTGTTTCAATGACAGAGAAAACCGTTTTCTCACTAGAGAAAAACAATTGGAGGCTGATATATCTGCTGCTCTCAATAAGGTTAAATCACTGGAAGAGAATCTGAAAAGATTCAATGCTAGCTCTATGAAATTATCCACTATGTTGGGAGCATGTAAAAAACATCGTGATATACGTGGTCTGGGCTATAAAGGAATAGACGCTCCGAGTGCTAGTATGATCAATTTTGTCCGTGCTAATGACAATTTTCATGGTGAAAATTTCACTGGTATTGAAAGTGAAAAACTACCTTCAGCAGCAGAAGTTTCTAAAACAAAGATTGTCAACCTTCAAAGAGAACTCATATGAGAACAGTCAAAAACATTCCATTTAACTGTTATTATTGCGGAAACAAAGGTCACCTTGAATGGAGATGTCATTTTCGATTACGTAATGAAAAACTTCATAACATTCTTGTATTTTAAAAGAAGTAATCAAACCTGGTTCTCATTGTGCTGGTGTTAAAAGTCCATTTTACGATCAAGAAAAGTGCTGTGATGGGCCAATTCTTGGTTGTAAATATAACACAATCTCTGCTTACAATCGTAAAGAAAATAATGTTATATGGACGACTGATTATTTAAATAGATCCGTGAAGAGACAAAGTTTTCGGAGAAAGAAAAAATCTTCAAACTCGTCTCTTCTCACTGAAGAAAGTCTTGAATCTAAAGTGTCTGCTCCCGAATACATTCACATCAATAATCGTGTTTGAACTCAAGACCAAGATTTCAATAAACTCAAGCGCAATATTAAGAAAGCGAGAAAAGTAGTTGCATCGTGTAATACTTGTCCTTCTCTTATTAATTCTCTTGAGAAATCTTGTAACTTTTCTGATATCAGTCAAGAAAGAAAAAGGGAAAATGTCAATACCCTTGATGAGCTTCATGCTCGTCAAATTACAATTTGACTACCTTCTTATGTGTGTCCTCTTTGAGACCGTGAGAGGATGCACATAATTCTCAAGAAGCTAGTTTCTTTTTAGCAAGTGGTCTGAGTTGTATTTTTAGTTTGATTTTAAGTATGATCATCTTACTATTGAGCCATGATGAGTGCCAAATAGTGCATATTTATACATCTTTTTATTGGCATTTTACTCATCTTTTTGCGCTCATAAATCAGATATTATCCCATATTCTCGTATTTTCCTTGTTTTCAAGAATAAATATTTGTATTAATTAATTTTGTGTTTTTAGGTAATAAATAAAGCTCGGAGAAACTAAGGAGCAAAAGAGCGGAAGAATTGAGTCAAGCATCTATGGAGCAGATAGCCAAAACCCGCAAAGAAATCAGTTGCAACCAGCCAGCAAGGAAGACTTGGGCTAGAGCTACCCATGACCCGGATCCGAGCCCGCTCACTCGAGCCATTGAGATCTCCCTCGCCTACATCCAACGATTCGCTCCATCACTATACATCACCTCTTGATGCTCCGTGCAACACCAGATCGCTCCAAAACCGCTTACCATCCTCGACCGTTCAGATCTTCTCCAGCTAGATCCTACGCTCGCTAGGCCCTTCTCATCAAACCCCGCTGTGCCCGCTCAACAGCGAAATGACCCTACCCTATACCCCCACTCGAGCAGACCATTCTTCACTCCATCTTCTCTTTCTTCTCCTCTGCTCTCTCCCGTCTCCATCAGAGCAGAGCTCTGCTCTTCCGACACCACACCACCTCCGTCCTTCACCCGACCAGCAACCCTCACCACCACCATCTCCTGACACACAACCACACCACCGCTACCTGCTCTACTTCTCTAGCGCTAGTTTTTTCTTCCTTAGCCTCTATCAACCCTAGAAGCTAATTTAGAAAAAGCTAGAGCTAGGGTTAGCCACAACCGACGCATGGAGTTCTCTGAGCACGATTTGACAAGAGGAGAACGATTCAGAGTATGGTTCGATTCAGTTTTCATTTAATTTCTATTTTTAATTGAACTAGGGTTTGGGAATTTTGGGGCTGATGCTTGTATAAATAGAACTAATGGGGTTGATAGAAGACACGCCTGGATTAGCCAGTGCAGTCAATTAGGTTTATTTTGTGTTATTTTGATGTTTTAATTACATTTGCTAGGGGTTTAGATGAAACCCATTATCAACCGCTAAATTTGGTTTCTATTTTTGATATTGTTCTTATTAAGCTATAATGTTTAGGATAAATTCAATCTAAATACCTCAAAGATAAAGTTGCTTTCACAATGGATGTCATGCATCCATTGTAGTCGATTATCTCCATGAGTGTGTGTTGCAATTCATGCCTTATTGTCTCGATTATTAATCCTTAGATCAAGGTTGTGCCTCGAGAAGACAATCGGACTTTGGAAAGATACCTTAATTGTGATTAGATTATCCATCCTAGGATAGGTTAATCATCTAAGTGAATGAACTTGATCTGTGATTAGTTGTGCTATGAAAAGACAGCTAATACTAGGGGTTGGTTAGTTACTTTAGTTGATAATACACTATCTATTGACACCCTGGATAAACGGCAAGCTTGCATCTTGTTTGTTATCCATTACAAGGGATAAGAACATTATTAAAACTAGACTGATTTAGCTAAGATTAAGGGGTGGATTCGATTGCCCTAGTGCTCTCAATAATTTGTTTACAACCTTCTTTGCCTTAGTTTAGAGTCATTTCACACTAAAACTCTGCTGCTTCGGACAAAACATCTTTGTTACATTCGTTGCCTTTTGTTACTCCTCACACCTTTGAATTTCGAATAAGAAGCCTTAGATCATATAAGAGCACACCTCTCGTCTCTCGTGGATCGACCCGCACTTGCTCGCCTCCTACAACCAAGACACCGTGCACTTGCGGTATCACCGTAGGCCATAAAATAACCCATCTTTTAGGCCTACCAAGTTTTTGGCGCCACTTGCAGACTTGGGTGTGCCCCCAGATTTTCTGGCTAGACTTAACCAAGCTTCATTCTCATCTCTCGTATATATTCTTTTGCATTCTTTGCTTGTCTTCTTGTTTTAGTATAACTTAGTTTAAGTTTTTAACTTGCATTTGTAACTTAGCATTGTAAGTTTATTTGTCTGCATTTCTCCCCTGTACATTTTCATTTTGTATTCCCTGTATTTGCATAAGCATGATAACTTAGCTGTTTTCTTTCATTTTCATCTCAAGTCATCTCAGTTCTAGTAGCTTCTTGTTTTCTTGCATCTCAGTTCATTAGGGCATATTTCATTACCTTTGGTGTATCCTCATTGCATCTTTAGTGTAACTTGTAAATAGCCTTGCACTTATAATCATCATAACTAGTGCTGTCACTTAGTGTGATTATCACTTTGCATCTGAGCTACAACTTAATAAGTGACTTTGTAAGCATCACTGCCTTATCCCAGTCTGTCCAAGTTATTCTCAGGTACCTGTAAGCTGTTGAGCAGGCCCAAGAAAGAAAAGGTGCTTGCTGTGCTTGCCAAGCCAACCCAAGGCAGACATCGATCTTTGCAGACTTGCGATACTTGCTCGCTTGTCATGGAGGTCTGTGCTACTCACTACCCTGTGAGTAAGGTAAGCTCACCAAATACTATATTTTGTGAGTCTGTGGAGCATTGAATGATTGCCCTGTGAGCATAACCCCTTATGCATGCTGTGAGCTGCTCTTAAACCTGCCCTGTGCTTGTGTGAGACCCTGTGTATTGCTTTGTATGAATCTGCTTTCATAGCATACATGTGAGCTAATCTGCCCTGAGCTCACCTAAACCTCAATCTTCCCTGAGCTCCAGCCCTGAAGCTAGTGAGCCTCAGAGCATACATGTGAGCCACCACTGTGTTGAAAATATTGATTGTGTATAACCTGAGCATCCCCTGGAATATAAACTAGTTTCCCTCGCTAAGTCTTGCTTGCACTCGAGATAGATGTCAGAGCATTCTCCACCCCGTAGCTGTGAGTGTGAATAAGTATCCTGAGAAACCAAACTGTGTTGTATGCTCTGTGTGTTTTGAGCACATAAACCCTTGCTAACTGAACTGTTCAACTGAACACAAACCAACCAACTGAAGCTGTGCACACAAGTTTGTGCCTAAGCTGCTCTTGCAACTCTGCACTTGCAACCAACTGGGTTGCTAATTTGCAATCTGCTCAGGCCTACTTTCCCACTGCTGGGCTCTGCTCAACTGCTAGGCTGTGTAACTGCACAACCTGGGCTGCATAAGTTGAAGCCCAAATATTGGGCTGTGCACTTGAGTTTATAACTGAACCCACCTTACCACTGGGCCGCGCAAAAGACCAAACCACATCACCGGGCTGAACAAACCATTGACAAAAAACCCACATAAGCCTTTGAACTAGTGGGCTGCGCATGCTGAAGCCCAACCGCCGGGCTAAGCTTTCACCGGGCTGCACAAGCAACCTGGGTCGCTAATCCAACTGAGTGGCTGGGCTCAAGCACGTTAAATGAAGCCCAACTACCGAGCTATACATTTTTCAACCTAAACTAGGGCTGTGCAGCTTTTCAAAAATCCTGGGTTTCAAACAACAAATCCCAACAAACCAAATCAGCCCATTTTAACCAAATTTTCCCACCAAAACCAAACTTAGTCCACTACAATTGGGCTTTGAGTTCAATTTGAGTACTAAATCATGTCAGGATTTTGGTCTGCATCTGGGGATTCAAACAAATCCCTTAGAGAGCTTGCTTACGGCACCTTTCACAGGATGAACACCCTACAGACCATAATGATTTTAGGGCATATTATGAGCCTTCTCAGGGCCCTGACCTTGAGTACTCATACCCTAACCATCATGAGCACATGTATCAGTCACCACAGTGGGGAGTTGAACAATTTTATACTCCCCCGACTCCTTGTCTACAATCACTAATGGAAACTCTCATGGAGCAAAATGCTAGGCTTGAACTGAAAGCAATACATGACCATCCATATAGCAACATGCATGATCATCCCTTCTCTAGTGAACCATGTGCACAACCATTTAATGATTATTCATATGAAACATGCATACCCACTATTGAAGACTCTCCCTCCATTGAACAATGTCACATGTTCTTAAAGATGAACCGGATTCATTTAGAAAAAGAAGAATGGAAGGCAGTTCATGATAGAATGATTATTGTCCCTCATAAAGAAAATCTCGAAAATAGTGTTTCTCTTCCTACTCATGCAACTAACACCGAATATGAACCTAATCTAGAGGAAAATGAGTACACTAGAAATGCTAATAGGGAAATGCATTTTTGTTATGATGATGATGATGATGATGAATATGATATGTTAGAAGAGCATGTGCATGCAGAAAATATGATGGAATCTTTTGGTTCAGAGACGTTAGGCGTCTCTTCTGTGAACCCTATGAATGATACCTCTTCTAACATTCATATATGTGATATGGATTCTGAGCTTGGCTTTGTGAAATTCTTCAGTGAATGTGAGCATGCTTCACAACTTGTTTGTGACTTAGGACAGATGAATCTTCCGTTGACACTAATGTTCTTTGGATCATGATATTATTGTTGTGTCTGATTCCCTCGCCCATATCACAATATGTTGCCTCGCTCGATGATTATGACTTGGTGATTGATGAATTGTTCTATGTCGGTGAACATGATTTACCCTTTTCCTCGACCTTAGGAAAGTGTGTGATGGTACAAATTATTTTATACATGAAAATAACTTAGATGTACCTAACCTCTCTCCTGAGTCACAAATTGATACTCCTCCACCAAACCTAGGTGTAGTTTGTCACAAAATTGCAAAACCAACTTTTCTAAAAATGCCTAACTTAGGCCTAGAGCTTTGTGCTTCCCAAGTCCTCTTGGACTATTTTGCATCAAAGTATAACACTCTTAAGGAGCCACAGTTGGAATATGTATGTCTGCCTGTAATTAGCAAAACTCATTTCGAGTTAGACCTTTTGCATGATGTACCTTTAAAATTGCAAGATTTTGTTCTCACAAACACCCCTGTTCACAAGTTTAGGTTTGGGGGAAACTCCTTCACATCTACAGTCTTACTTGCACTCTCATATTATATTTGTGTAAGGCTGTTAATGTGTGTACATATCGTCTTTTGGGTTGATCCTCAACTCTTTAGACTGTTGGTTTATGGTGAATTTCTTTGTATATATCCAGTAGGACTTGTTAAATTTTCTTTTCTTGATTCGGTTGAGTCTTCTTGTGCATATATTGTGCTAATCTGATATGATCTCCACTGAGAATGTTGGATTTTGCCTTGACTAACGAAGCTCAACCTTGCTCCTGCCGACATTTCGGTAATCTCTTCCCTTTTCTCTTATCAACATAGTTCTCATGGTATGTGACTGTTCAAATTTTTTCTATATGTAGACACATTGAGGACAATGTTTGATTTAGGTTTGGGGGTACATTTGCATTTGCATTTAGAGTTTTTAGTCTTTTTAATCTTTTATTTTCATTTAAAAAAATAAAAAATAAAAAAAAATAAAAAATTCAAAAAAAAAAACCTCCAACTTTAGAGATTTTAGAGTCACTAGCATGCTTTTAGCTATGTTTACATAGAGATTCTGACCGAAATAACAAAACTTGGAAGTACCGGAGAACGCAATCGGGTTCCTTAGTTGATTAGAGCGTTAAAGTTGGATTTAACCATACCTGAGGGCGAATTAGGTGTTGTTTAGATATTCGTGGTAGTAGAATTGTGATCACCCATAGTGGAGACTACCCAATTTACATCAAGTGAGGCACCAACCTTCAATTTTTTTGCAACTTTCTAGAAAAGCTGTTAGAGTGTGTGTCACCGTACGTGAATTCCGGGTAGGAATGGTGAGCTACCCAACTTCGCACCATTTTCAAGACTACTTTTGATCTCTTGAGTGCTAGTTTTTGTCAATCATGAGGGTGACGTCTAAAGATGAAAACTCCTTCTAAATACCGATTTGTAGTTAGCATCACTCTCTCTCTCAATCAGCAAGACCCATAGAAACACATCATCGTCAAAGAACCTGAGAGAATCGAATATTGAAAGAAAAATTGATATAGTCCAAGGTTTATGTGCAACAAAGAAAAGAAAAAATAGGATGAGAATTAATAAAATTTATAAAATCAAGACAATACAAGTTGTGGAAAAATTGAGTAATAAAGTCCTTTGTCCATGAAGTTAGTTGTGTCATTATTTGTATTTTCATTTTCACTTTTTGTAAAAAAAAAAAAAAAAAAAAAAATTATTGTAGTTTATTTTTGCTACCACCATGGTAAAGAAGAATTTAAAAAGAAAAATCCAAACAACAAGGAATTTGAGTAGAAAAGTTAAAAATTGTCAAGTTTTGTGAAGTTTAGAAGTTCGTCATCAACAATTGAAGACCGAAGACCGAAGATTGAAGACGTTTCTATGGTTTCTTATGAGAGAGTGATATTAATTGCCGATCGGGTGAGAAGTGAGTGAGTACTCCCACCCCTTGCTATGGTTGATTTCCTTCCTTAGAGATCATCAGAAAAAGATTCTTTTTGTCCACATTTCTGTGGAGTCTCCAGATTTTATTTCGGAAGGTTATCCTTCTTACCTACAACGTGTGCGGGATTTCTCTCTTTATTCCCGCCCGCACACATGAGAGACTAAAAAGCGATCTTTTTGAGTGCAATTATCATAAAACCCTAATGGTGAGGCAGAAGTCGAGGCTTATGATCACAATCGAATCCGAATTCTTTCATATGGTATGGTTACTTCTCGCTCAAAGACTTAAGGATGAGAATGCGTTCTTCGATAGTTCTAACTTCATTACTAGCATGCGAAACTCTATGTCCTCATAGCTTCTTGGAGGCTTGAGACTCTTTTACACTCTGAAGTTGGAGAAGGTTTTGTGGGTACACCTCTTGTAAACCCTCACGAGACTACAACTCGTCCACTAGGGACACCTAGGGGTTTAAAGGCTTAGTGCATACGCTAAATGCATTCGAGAGACCTACGACAGTGGTATAGTTAGGATTTCTTTATTTCTGTTTCACTTGAGGACAAGTAAAATTCAGGTTTGGGGGTATTTGATGAGTGCCAAATAGTGCATATTTATACATCTTTTTATTGGCATTTTACTCATCTTTTGCGCTCATAAATCAGATATTATCCCATATTCTGTATTTTCCTTGTTTTCAAGAATAAATATTTGTATTAATTAATTTTGTGTTTTTAGGTAATAAATAAAGCTCGGAGAAACTAAGGAGCAAAAGAGCGAGAAGAATTGGAGTCAAGCATCTATGGAGCAGAATAGCCAAAACCCGCTCAAGAAATCGGTTGCAACCCAAAGAAGGAAGACTTGGGCTAGAGCTACCCATGACCCGATCCGAGCCCGCTCACTCGAGCCATTGAGATCTCCCTCAGCTACATCCAACGGTCGCTCCATCACTATACATCACCTCTTGATGCTCCGTGCAACACCAGATCGTTCCAAAACCGCTTACCATCCTCGACCGTTCAGATCTTCTCCAGCTAGATCCTACGCTCGCTAGGCCCTTCTCATCAAACCCCGCTGTGCCCGCTCAACAACGAAATGACCCTACCCTATACCCCCACTCGAGCAGACCATTCTTCACTCCATCTTCTCTTTCTTCTCCTCTCTGCTCTCTCCTGTCTCCATCAGAGCAGCTCTCGCTCTTCCGACACCACACCACCTCCGTCCTTCACCCGACCAGCAACCCTCACCACCACCATCTCCCCGACACACAACCACACCACCGCTACTCGCTCTACTTCTCTAGCGCTAGTTTTTTTTCCTTAGCCGCTATCAACCCTAGAAGCTAATTTAGAAAAAGCTAGAGCTAGGGTTAGCCACAACCGACGATGGAGTTCTCTGAGCACGATTTGACAAGAGGAGAAACGATTCGAGTATGGTTCGATCATTTTCATTTAATTTCTATTTTTAATTGAACTAGGGTTTGGGAATTTTGGGGCTGATGCTTGTATAAATAGAACCGAATGGGGTTGATAGAAGACACGCCTGGATTAGCCAGTGCAGTCAATTAGGTTTATTTTGTGTTATTTTGATGTTTTAATTACATTTGCTAGGGTTTAGATGAAACCCATTATCAATCACTAAATTTGGTTTCTATTTTTGATATTGTTCTTATTAAGCTATAATGTTTAGGATAAATTCAATCTAAATACCTCAAAGATAAAAAGCTTTCACAATGGATGTCATGCATCCATTGTAGTCGATTATCTCCATGAGTGTGTGTTGCAATTCATGCCTTATTGTCTCGATTATTAATCCTTAGATCAGTATGTGCCCTGAGAAGACAATCAGTACTTTGGAAAGATACCTTAATTGTGATTAGATTATCCATCCTAGGATAGGTTAATCATCTAAGTGAATGAACTTGATCTGTGATTAGTTGTGCTATGAAAAGACAGCTAATACTAGGGGTTGGTTAGTTACTTTAGTTGATAATACACTATCCATTGACACCACTGGATAAAACTATGAAGCTTGCATCTTGTTTGTTATCCATTACAAGGGATAAGAACATTATTAAAACTAGGACTGATTTAGCTAAGATTAAGGGGTGGATTCGATTGCCCTAGTGCTCTCAATAATTTGTTTACAACCTTCTTTGCCTTAGTTTAGAGTCATTTCACACTAAAACTCTGCCGTTTCGGCACAAAACATCTTTGTTACATTCTGTTGCCTTTTGTTACTCTGTCACCTTTGAATTTCAGTTGAAGAAGCCTTAGATCATATAAGAGCACACCCTCGTCTCTGTGGATCGACCCGCACTTGCTCAGTCCTACAACCAAGACACCGTGCCAAGACACCGTGCACTTGCGGTATCACCGTAGGCCATAAAAATAACCCATCTTTTAGGCCTACCAAGCCATGCTCCGGTTAATTGTTACACTATGTAATATAAGTGATCAATAACTCTTGAGAAAATTTCTTTTTGTTGTTTACTTTGAAAAGCCTTCGTTTTCTCTTCCCTAATGAAAGTTGATATGTTGTCTATCAACAATTGTCTTGTGCTCTTTTCTTTTTTTTTTAGCTAAGATTATATGTCACATGTTTAGAAATTGTCTTCAACTTCTATCAAAACAGGCTTCATTGGCCTCTTGGTTTTAAACTTAGTTCATAACCACGAGCGTACGTCCACCCGACCATTACCGAACGTAAACGAGTAACCCTAGGGTTTTCCTATGAAAATCTCATATATATATATATATCATGAACTCTTCCGCTGATATATACTAGTTTTGTAACGTCAAAGATTTCTCCTGTGAGATTTTGGTGTGCACAATAGATGGATGCAAAAAGGAAGACAATGTTGAAGGCGACAAAGTTATTGAGTTTCACAAAAAGACTCTCTCCATAACCTGCTTTCATGCAGTTGATCATGAAAACGATCTTCCAGTTCAGATGTCGTCTCAATTGGTTGGAAACCTTCTTAGAGATTTTGAGGTTGTTCGTGGTCAACTTGAAATTGCAACAAAGAATCTTGTTTTTCTAAATATGAATCAAGAAGGCAACTGATGAACTTGCTTGTGTTCGATCCATGGTTGCTGATTATGTCTAAAGATTTGTTTTTGTTATGTCTAGGAAACTTCTTATGAGAATTTATTCTTGTGTTTTAAGAAGGATAACTAGGGATTAGAATAACAATTATTGTGTTTACACATTGCTATTGCCGACGATTTTCATCTTGCAATGTTTTAGATTTATTTATTTAAATTCTAAATTATTTGGAAGATGATTTTGCAGTATTAATCTTTATTGATTTTATATATTGCAAAAATTGTTATGGGATATGTGTGTTTACGTCCGTGAACTATGATTGTCCCATATATTCTCAAAAGTTAAGTCTATTATATGTCTTTATGCAAATATTGATGGAAAATAGAATGAACTTTTGATGACAAAGATTAAGTTTATGGTATCATTACTCAAATTTTGATGAAAAATAGAATGAATCTTTGAATATTCCGCAGTATTGATCTTTCCCTGATCCACTCTTATGTGAAAGTACTGTACGGCTCCGTAAGTTTTCTTATGTTGAGCATTTCCTACTAAATTAATCATGGGTTCTCTTGTGGTTAATTTAATTGAGTTTTCTGGATACAAATTCGTGTCTCATGTAATTTGTTAATGTCCAAAGAAATCCTTCTTTCTTGTAAAAGTAAGGTCGCTCTTGTTGTTCTTTCGGGAATGACATTTTATGGGGGAGAGTTCTTAATTGAACTTGTGCTTAATTGCCAAATCTTTGTGGGGAGTGCGGTTGTGGAATTTTGTAGGAGTTATCTTGTATCTTTATAAACTCCTTGATGAATACACTAAGTTTCGACTGTGTGGAATCATCGAAACAAAGTTGATATGTTCTCTTTCAGTCATGAAGTATCTCTATGAGAATTTCATTATGATCCCGTTTGTTTTCGTACCTTTGCCAATTTATATTGACAAAAAGGGGGAGAATTATTGTGTAGTTCACACTACAAATACATATGGTTTACATATCATTATGTAAGGGGGAGTGGTTTTCATTATGAAATGAAGTATTGACTAAGGGGGATTGATACATATCACCATAGTATTGTTGTCAAATTTGTGATACAATTGAACTTTAATGCCGTGTAATAATACTATGACACTGTATAACAATGATTGAGAACAACTGTTTTCTTATTGTTATGGCTACTGATCTTCAACAACTATGATGCTTTGAGTTGAACACATTCAATCACTGAGTACTTGGAAGTGACGAAGATTTCGAGTAATGTTGAAGAACCAAGGAAATCAAGCATTTGGATGAGAAGCTACAAAGTTTATTTATTTTGTAATCCATATGTATTGATAGTTTTGTCACTAAAATTGACAAAAGGGAAGATTGTTAGAGCACTGCTCGGTCGAACTCGCAAGCGTTGCTATCTCAAGATTGTTTTTCAAGTTTAGTTGTCAAAACTATAAGTCTTGATTTCTAGTCTACTTATAGCTATGTCTCGGATTAGGATAGAATGTGTAGTTGAGCTTTAGACTTCACGGCGTTCATCGATTGGAGACGAAGAACTACTAAGGGGAGCTTGTGGAACTACATCAACAAAAGTTATGTGGAGACTTAAACTCATCTATCACTCAAAAGTCTATTTCTACTATATCTCCTATTGAGACAAAGTCGTATAGCTATATAGACTTAAAATTATACACATTTGATATTTCGAGCTGAGTTTAACTCGCTTACATATTTCTCGAAATATGTGTTGATAAGCTTTCGCTTTAACATCTTATATGATTTGTGTGAGACAATCATTTGATGTAGACTTGGAATGTTTCGTATTGGTCATTTGATCACTTGAAAATTGCTTTGAAGCTAATAGTTTGTGTGAGACAGCTATTCTCGTCTTCTAAGAATGTTTCAATGATTGAAATGGTAGTTTAGAACAATTAACCATTGACTGGATATAGCACAGTATGCGTACTTGTATGCTAACTGTTGCAAGTTTATTCCAAGTCCGAGAATCTAGTATGTGATAGACGCATTTATGTGTCTATTTTGATCTCGATTTTCTATATTGTTAGTACTCGATTTTGTATTTATTATGGCTTTTTGTGTCTCGTAGGTGTTGTTGGAGAAATAAACACGTGTGGAGAAATTGGCTCGAAAAGTGGTATTTGCGCTCGTGGGAGAAAATCACTGAAAGCACCCCTCATTTGGATAAGGGGCACCTCAATTACTAAGGGGCTTCCACTTGCTATTTACACCCCAGGACACCCAAGTGTTAACGGCACCCAGTAGCAGGATAAGGGGCATCATCTTCTACATTTGAATTTTGCTTTTTGGCGGGAAAACAAGTGAAGCGAAGTAACATATTAGGGTTGGACTTTCGGAGCTGATTGGTGGAGATTCAATCACAGAATTCAGTTGGGATGAATGTGATTGAGATAAACATGCCTGGTAAAGTGTTTTGATTCGGCTAATTTGGGCTGGATAATCACCGGAGGTGTGCACAGAGTTACCGGAGTTTTTGAACTTCTGGGAAAGATTTGGGCCGGGTTACTCGGATTTTCTCACAGATTTTGGATAGTTAGGGCCCGTTAGGTCGAGTCATGGTGCGTATGTGTTTGAGATTCGACAAAAAATGGAAGTTTACACGGATTTTTGGTTAAACAGGGGATGTTAGAAAACTCGTATTTTTGATTCATATTAGGAAAGTACGTGGAATGAAAATTGTTAGAGAATCTTTCCTGAGATATACCGCTATCTTTAGAGGATCTACGGTGAGTTTTGGAGACTTAAAGACGCGTGCGAGAAGAGAGGAGAAGAATAAATCCCGTGCCTTGTGTTAAAAGTCATGGAGAGATATGGAAGATTTTCTCGAGTTATTCTCAACTCTGTTACGTATAAATAAGATGGGTTCGAGTCAGGAAAGGTGGTCGAGACTTTGGGGGATGTTACAGAGGTACGGGAGAAGCTGCAAAGAAGAATCAGAGGAGTGCAGGAAAAGTATTTTGTTGGTGCAGAACTTAAGAACACGAAGAACATTGGACATTCTGGGTCAGTCGCAGAAAATTATCGCAGAATCAACTACACATAACAAATGTTCTCAAAGAAGCCTTATATTCTACAAATAAAAGCTTCATATACTGCTTCAGAATAAAGATTGTAACAGTTTGTTTGTAACGCTTATACAACGTTGCAAATTGTCTGAGTCATTAGTTTTCTCTTGTTTTTCACCCTTTTGAGATATGAACACCTATTTTGAGCACGTGATTAATATGAGGAGCTAAACCCCAACACTGGGATGACGGAGGAAGCTATATTTCATGCGTGTGGTAATTATATTTAATTCTTTCATGCCTTTTTGCATGGATTGTTAATTGTTTTATGGTTTTTATTGAATGGTTGTGATTTCAATTGATGGGTTATACTTAGGTTAAGTCTTTTGATATCCCATGCTTTAGATATACAGTTGTTGCTTTTCAAAAATCTACTTCGGCAAAGAAACAGAGTCAATATTTTATTATTATTTGAGCTATAATTGTCTAGAATAAATATATGAATCGCATGAATGAATTTTATGGTGGAATCCGAAGTCCCAGTTCTCTCGATATTTGTGACAAAACTTGTGTACATATTTTCTTTATTTTTAGTGTTTTATATTTTTAAGTTTGAAATCAAACCTTTACAAGCCCGAGTTGAACGAACTTTACTACCACTTTCTACAACAACTTCAAAACTACATCAATTTTTGGCGCCGCAGCCGGGGACTTGTATTTAGGTTTTAGGTTTTAAAGTTATTTCTATTTTTATTTTTTATATTTTTTATTCTCTTTTACGCCTTTGGTATTTTTCGATTCTTTTCAGGTTTGGAGCGAAGCTACAAGGAAAGAAAAAGTGTTATAAAAGGAAAGCATCGCCAAAGAAGGAAAGAAAAGAGGAGTCCAAGGAGTGAAGAATATTGTGTATATAGTTGTTTTATTTATTTTTATTTTTAGAAACTGTAAATAGGGTTGTATTTTTGTAATTTTTTTTTTTTTTGGACACTTTTTGGACTTTATTTTTTTTGGACTGGACATTATTTTTAAAACCCTAAGGAAGGGTTAAAAGTTAAATATAAATCATGTTTGCGGGGAAGGACGACAGATTACGATCTTGTCTCGGCCCTCTCGGGTTCGTTACACCCGACATCGGAGTCGGTGGCTCGAGTCTACTTCAACGGTTCATCGCCCGTCTGGGTACGGGAGGTAAGACTCTATCCACCCACGAATCCCCTGTCAGTGGGTTTTATTTTGTGTGACAACTCACACCCCTGCAATAAAATGTCGAACTGGTATTACAATAGCCAATACAACGAATATCCGACTGAGTTTCAAAATGGACGTTACTAATTTGACCATAATGTGAATAGTGGTTGGGAACGCCAACCTTTTGAAGATTATGGCTCATACCATGGTGAACCCAATTACTATTCACATGAATACCGGTCATACAAGCAAAATTCCTATAATTCCTCTTCTTTAGATGAAGCACGTAGGATACTTGAGTCAACGCGTAAGTTAACTGAGTCAACACGTGAGTTTGTTGAGACAACACATAGGTTATAGTTAGAGACAGAAGAAAGAATTGCTCGAATTACTCTTGATTGCCAATACATTCTTTCCAATATCACCCGTAAAAATGAGGACAATTTTTATAATCAGGATGACGAGGTTAGAATTGGTAACACTACATGTTTAGATGAGGTTCAACCATTTTCATGCTCTTATGATGATTATGATGAGGATAGTGCTGATGAAGAATGTGAAATATGTAGGCATAGTGATCACGAATTTGTTACTCCAATTGAGCTTTACAATGATAATATTTCTAGTTCAAATTCAAATAATTTTAATAATTATTCACCTATTCAAAAGGACGAGGATTTGACTAGAGATACCACCGTTTTAGACGATGTAGTATTTTCTTATGATTACAAAGCCGATGATAGTTTTGAGGAACGAGTTTATTCTGAGAACATTGTTTTAGAGTCTAACGATTTAGAAACATTAGTCTTAGACAAAGAAGATGAACTCGTAGAGCTTTCAAATATGATGAGTGAGGATGCACCTTCCGATTATAACTTAGAAGAAGCAATTGACCATTTTCGTGATTCCGATGATCTAGAAATTAGGGAAATTGTAGATAGTCTATCTAGAGACACCCAAAACTCTAAGTTTGGGGGTGATTATCATTCTCCCGTGCTTTACCTTTAGCTCTTGTAGAGATCCCTCACTTGGGACTTGATATATGTGCCTCAACCATTGTGCCAGATTGCCTTCATACTAGTTCTCCGAACCTAATAATGTCCAGGAGGAAGTTCGGTTGTTAGAAACCCATCCTCTGGTTGATGTGGTTAGCCCAAGGCTATGATACCCAGATTGATTTTGTTTTCCCACTAAGTATTTTTCAACAAATTGTGGGAACGTGTATGTTTCGAGATGTGTCGATTATTAAGTTTTGAGACTAAACCTAAGTACTTTAGGAGAATAGAAACGACACATTTGCTTAAGATTGACCGCCGGTTTCATCGTGGTCAATTGTGTGAGTCAAAACTGTTTGACTTTAAGGATCCACATTATTTAGGTTATTATTATGTGCTTCTAAATTTTTATTTGAGTTTTTCCAGACTCTAATACCTGAATCGGATCTTATCTATGAGGAAATGCAACCCATGAAAATATTTTATTTGAACCCAGTTATAGAACTCCGAACTCGAACCACAACTAGATGTAGTTGTCTTAAACAGAAACTAGACAAGGGTATGCTTTATTTGTTGATATTCTTGGCATGTTGCAGATTCCTTTTACTTGTGATAGCTCTATTTGGTTTTGATGACCCACAAAAATTCGGCTATTACTTTATGATTTTATAAAGTGACTAATCCTTTCTTAGTCCTGGTCAAGACTTTAAACTTAGCACTTCTTGGGAGGTAACCCAATATTCATGCGACACGGTAATATCTTTCCTTAACTCTTTTACTTCAAATGGTAACAGTTTCTCCTTGTTCATGCTTTTAATTTTATCTTTAGAACATTGAGGACAATGTTAGATTTAAGTTTGGGGGTATGAGAGAAACAGTTTAGTTGCATTATTAAACTCCATAGCCTAGAAATTTATGCTTATTAAGGATGGCACTAACCAATCTAAGTGGATGGAAGCATTTTGGTTGTAGGAGTTGAGGAACCAACGATTAGATGGAAACATCTAAAGAGTCTATTCATAAAAGCACATAGCTCGTGTGTTAGAAATAACATGATAGTTTCACCATATCTCGTTGAGTCCTTTTCACTTCATTTTATTTTATTTTGAAACTATGTTTCTCTAAGTGATTAGGTGGGGCCCACGAATCAAGTTGTTACCAATGCTAGAGTGAAATAGAGTGATTGAGATACCAAAAATTAAAAAAAAAAAAAAAAAAAAAAAAAAAAAAAAAAAGAAGTTGAAAAATAAATAAATTTGAGACCAGACCATCAGACCAACTGGAATAAATTCAATAAAGTCGACCGTTGGTTCCCTTGTATATGCCAGTGTGTTGATATTAGTCAGACTAGTATCTCAGTCCATTAGGATAGGTTCATTTTGGCGGAGGCCTTCAGACAGATATGGGAAACACCGTTCACTTAGTAAACATCAAAACCATCTATGTTTTTCCTCTATATCCATCTTCTTGATCTATCCATGTGATTAGTTTTGACTCCGGGCATTGATGTCCATAGTGTGACTATCTGAGTAGAGCTTTGTGACTTATATATGAATTTTAGTATGCTTGAGTGCAAACTCGTGTACAACAATTGGAATTTCGCATCAGGGTACTTCCTCCTATAGTCAATAAGTATGCCAACCAAGGAGATTCTTTAGTGCTATTCCAAGGTTCTGTGTAAATAGTTAGGGTCTGGAGTAAAAGGTTTTGTGGGTATATCTCTTGTAAACCCTCCCGAGGCTATAACTCGGCCACTAGGGCCACTTAGGGGTTTAAAGGCTTATTGCATACGCTAAATGCAATCGACGATGCCTGCGACATTGAGTTAGGATTTTATTTTTATTGATTTGCTCGGGACTAGCAAATAATAAGTTTGGGGGTATTTGATAGACGCATTTATGTGTCTATTTTTATCTCGGTTTTCTATATTGTTAGTACTCGATTTTGTATTTATTATGGCTTTTTGTGTCTTTGTAGGTGTTGTTGGAGAAATAAACACGTGTGGAGAAATTGGCTCGAAAAGTGGTATTTGCGCTCGTGGGAGAAAATCACTGAAAGCACCCCTCATTTGGATAAGGGGCACCTCAATTACTAAGGGGCTTCCACTTGCTATTTACACCCCAGGACACCCCAAGTGTTAACGGCACCCAGCAGCAGGATAAGGGGCATCATCTTCTACATTTGAATTTTGCTTTTTGGCGGGAAAACAAGTGCAGCGAAGTAACATATTAGGGTTGGACTTTCGGAGCTGATTGGTGGAGATTCAATCGCATAATTCAGTTGAGATTAATGTGATTGAGATAAACATGCCTGGTAAAGTGTTTTGATTCGGCTAATTTGGGCTGGATAATCACCGGAGGTGTGCACAGAGTTACCGGAGTTTTTGAACTTCTGGGAAAGATTTGGGCTGAAGTTACTCGGATTTTCTCACAGATTTTGGATAGTTAGGGCCTGTTAGGTCAAGTCATGGTGCGTATGTGTTTGAGATTCGACAAAAATGGAAGTTTACACGGATTTTTGGTTAAACAGGGGATGTTAGAAAACTCGGATTTTTGATTCATATTAGGAAAGTACGTGGAATGAAAATTGTTAGAGAATCTTTCCTGAGATATACTGCTATCTTTAGAGGATCTACGGTGAGTTTTGGAGACTTGAAGACGCGTGCGAGAAGAGAGGAGAAGAATAAATCCCGTGCCTTGGGTTAAAAGTCAGGGAGAGATATGGAAGATTTTCTCGAGTTATTCTCGACTCTGTTACGTATAAATATAAGATGGGTTCGAGTCAGGAAAGGTAGTCGAGACTTTGGGGGACCGGACAGAGGTGAAGTCGAGGGTTTGGAGGAGTTGCAGAGACGATCATCATCAGCAGGCGAGAGGTTGAAGAAGAACATAGCACAACACTTAATAGCTGTCGCAGAAACCGTGACCTATAGTTTCAAATTCTAATGCTTTGCAACAATTTTCCAACAATTATTTTTAGTTTGCAACAAACTCTGTTAGGGTTCTTTTTGTAATAATGAGTTCTTAACAATTATATCTGTTACAGACTCGATTTTTCTTCAATAAAACACCTATTCAGCCATGCGTTATTATTTTGAGCGTGTTTTTTATATGAGGAGCTAAACCCCTTAGCCGAGGCGACGGAGGAAGCCATTGTTCCATGAAAAGTGGTATATTTCTATTTTAACTATTTATTTGCAATTTCTTTTAT
Organism: Papaver armeniacum; assembly: GCA_023531295.1. Classification (NCBI taxonomy): domain Eukaryota; kingdom Viridiplantae; phylum Streptophyta; class Magnoliopsida; order Ranunculales; family Papaveraceae; genus Papaver; species Papaver armeniacum. Next base: position 117,159 of record JAJJWW010002008.1, on the reverse strand, counting down.
GATTATTTGCATGGATCTAATATTGGAAAATTGATTTTTATTGAATGATTGTGATTCGTTTTGATGGAGCATGCTTAGTTTAAGACTTTTGATGTTTCATGCTTGATGTATACAATTGTTACTTCGAAAATTTACTAGAGGCAATAAATTAGAATCACTTCAAACGCAAAGAATTGCATGAATATTGATTAGATTGAATCACTTAATTGGTCAATGGTGGAATCCTGAGTTTCGGTGCTTTTTATAATCTTGATAACAACTTCGTAAGTTTTCTATTTTGAAATATAATTCTAAAATCAAATCTCTATAAGTCTGAGTGAACGACATTCTTGCTACCACTTTTTACAAGACTCGGAATGTTTCGTATTGATCATTTGATCACTTGAAAATTGCTTTGAAGCTAATAATTTGTGTGAGACAGCTATTCTCGTCTTCTAAGAATGTTTCAATGATTGAAATGGTAGTTTAGAACAATTAACCATTGATTGGATATAGCACAATATGCGTACTTGTATGCTAACTGTTGCAAGTTTATTCCAAGTCCGAGAATCTAGTATGCATACCCGTATGCATATCGATTTAATAGTTGAAGTCAGGGAACTATAGTATGCGTACACATTTGCATACTAACTTCAACTGAATTAGGTTGTGAACGACAATATGCGTACCCGTTTACATACTGGCGGACACAGACCAAGTCCGGAACTCTAGGTATGCATACCCGTTTACATACTTGAGTGGGTTAAGTTCTAAAATCGGTTAAGTATATTTACATACTCATGAACAAATACATTTCTATAATAAGGAATGCAATCTTTGCAAACCATGGCTATAATGTTCATGAATTGATTCGAGTGAATCGAAACCGATTTTGCTTCAATTGTGACTTGTATACTTCTATGAGAATATAAAAAATTGAACAACTCTATAACTAGTTTCATTTGAGTCATTTGAACTAGTTGTGTTAAGATGAACAAGTTTGATATGAAAGTGTTCATATGGCTAACTTCGGTTAACTATTGTTGAGCCAACTAAGTGTACACGCTTAGGTACGGTTACCCATATATAAATGAAGGTACATTTCATTTGTGTGTAACAAGCTAAGTTTGATCTAACGGTTGAAAGATATTAGCTTGAATCTGATCAGGAGTTCATCTAACGGTGAATATTAATTGCTTTGTTCCAAAGCTATCAAACCCTGATTTGAAGACTATATAAGGGAGAACTCTAGCAACTGGGAAACCTAATCCCCACACCTCTTGTGTGATACTAGTTGCGACCAGAGTCGATTCTCCTTTAACCTAGGTTTTTCCTAAAACCATTATAGGTTAACGACTTAAAGACTTCATTGAGATTCTGAAGCTAGACCCAACTATTTTCTCTATAGTTGCGTTTTATGATCTTACTTTGTTCTATCGTATTGAGTACTATCTTCTCTAAGATTTTCTCGAGATTTATCTCCGATAGGTAAGATATAAAAGCAGTCACAAACATCTTCGTCTCATTGTTTGTGATTCCACAATAAGTTTTTCTACTACCATATAGTTAAGTTATTGTGAGGTGATTGATATTTCTAGGTTGTTCTTTGGGAATATAAGTCCGGTATATCAATTGGTTCCTGTTCACCTTGATTTATCAAAAGACGGAACAAAAATCGTAGGTATTTCTGTGGGAGACAGAATTCCTATTCAATAGACTTTTCTGTGTGAGACAGATTTGTTTATCAAGTCTTCGACTTTGGGTCGTAGCAACTCTTAGTTGTGGGTGAGATCATCTAAGGGAATCAAGTGCATAGAGTCCTGCTGGGATTCAGAGACGTAAGGAACACGACTGTACCTTGATCAATGTGAGATTGGTTAGGGATCAACTACATTCCAGTCCGAAGTTAACTTGCAGTAGGCTAGTGTCTGTAGCCGCTTAATACAGTGTGGTGTTCAAAGTTGGACTAGGTCCTGGGGTTTATCTGCATTTACGGTTTCCTCGTTAACAAAATTTCTGGTGTCTGTGTTATTTCTTTTTCGCATTATATTTGTTTATATAATTGAAATATCACAGGTTGTGCGTAAGTTCAATCAATTTGTGAATCCAACCTTTTGGTTGTTGATTGAATTGATTGAAACTTCGATGTTGGTTTTTGATACCGTCCAAGTTGTTTCTTATATTAATCAGGCTCACGAATTTCTATCTGTTTGATTTGCTGATTACATTAAGAAACAGAGATACAACTCTTGGATATACTTTTCCTTGATTGAGTCTGACTGTCTAGTTGCTTCTCTTGAAAGTATATTGGAGTTTGTCCATACAAATTGCCTAAACGAAATATTATATGTGGTTGTTAGACCCCCGCTTTTTCAACCGTCCAAGTTGTTTCTCATATTAATCAGGCTCACGGATTCATACCTGTTTGATTTGCTGATTATATTAAGAAAAGAGATAAAACTCTTTGATATATATCTTGATTGAGCTCTCTATTAAGTTGGTGCTCTCAGAATTATATTGGAGTTTAGTCCATACAGATTGCCGAAGGAATTATTGGGTATGGTTGTTATACCCTGCTTTTTTCGAAGTTTCTTCATCCCCAAAAAGACTTTAAATAAAGGCAACACAAGAGGTTTCATCTAATTACATTAATCTCTACTATCGACGAGTTGGATTTCCACACAAACGATTAAACAGTGTGTTAAGGGATGAGTTTTTATGAAAGCTCTATTATTTATAGAGTTATGACCAAGGATTAAGTGGAAGACAAGGTATTAACAATCCCGAAAATTCTTAAAGATATGCAAATAATATTGTTTATGAAATTAACAAATCCCAATTGTATTCTAACTCATAAACCGAAATCATTTTTATTGATAACTAATATTATCTAGCATGCTTTTATATACTTTTTTTTGATGGAAAAGGTTAATATATTAAATCAAGCAATGTAATACAGAAGATCTACAATTTCATTTTCATCAAAAATATTAGAAGTAATACTCTCTTTTCGCACTCGTTGACACGAGCGCGTTGACAAATGATGATCTTCGATCCTTGCTTCTTTTGCAACCGAGTCCCTTTGCAGACATTGTAATCTCTGTTTATAAATTTTACCTCGAGCTTGAGGAAATTTATCCAACAAAAAAAATTGCTTCTTTAATAGTATTCTCTCGCAGCCCCAGAAAGCAACTGTATCTTTTTTAGTGATAGAATCCAGAAGGATTTTACAGTCTGTGACTATACAGACGCTTGAAAGAATATTATTTTCTAGCCAATTTAAAGCATTTAAAAGAGCTTTTGCTTCTGCATGTATCGCTGAGGAAGCCCAATCAGAGCCAGATGAAATATGAAGGAAAGCTTATTGGTCTGCCGAGTACAGAATGAAGGCATATCCCATGGATAGATTTTCTTTTTTATTGGACACATCAATGAATATTATCCAATCCGACCTGATGTTGTTCCACACGTGAAGTGGAATCTTTGTTTTTTGGATGCCTTGAGATTTGGTCTCTTCCTTGATAACTGAAGACTGGATGAACATTTTTATCTGTTGAATTAAATAAGAGGGGTCCGGAACGGTTTTTTTAAAAACTACCTCGCATCTATATTTCCATATGAACCAAAGATGATTGCAATTTGTTCCCTAAATTGCGAGAAGTTTTGATCAACGATCCATAAATCAACCCGCTTGCTAATCGTATCTATATTAATCCGCGAATTGACTGCATCTAAGGAGCAACCGAACCAAACTGCTCTGGCAAAAGGGCATGTTCTAAATAAATGATTTTCCGTTTCCATAGCTTGGTTATTGCACATTTTACACTCTTGGGAAATCTCTGGGTTATGAGCCGCTAGTCTACTCGAGGTCGGTAAAGCTTTCTGAATTAATTTCTAAATAAATAGTTTGATCCGAGGTAGAGTCTGCATCTTCCATAGTTTTTTCCACGGGAAATCTATATCATTTTCATTATCAGGAGTATGATAAATGAGAAAGTTATAAATATTTTTTGCCGAGAAATCTCCTTATTGGTGATGAGCCCATCTTATCCTGTCTCTATATTATTTACTTGGGGTAATAGCTAGAATTTTTTCTTTTATGTCTGAAGAGAACAAATCATCTAGCTTTTCCGTGTCCCAATATCCTTCATTATTTATTAGCTCTTGAACTTTTTGCGGCAAATTGTCATCTTTGTCCCTTGATTTGTTTATTCTGTCCATGTTGGGAATCCAGTTGTCCTCTCATATCTTCGTACTAGCTCCATTTTTCACTTGACAAATATAATTTCCTTTAATGATATTTAGACCTTTTTTAATGCTTGTCCAAATCCATGATAGCTCATAGTTTCTTGTAGAATCGAACGGATTGGAATTATAGAAGTATTTCGCTTCAAGAAGTTTAACCCATAGCTGATCTTTTTCCATCATTAATCTGCTAGCTAGTTTTGTTAAAAGGGCTATATTGAAATTATGAGGATTTTTTATTCCCAACCCCCCTTGTGTTTTTGGCTTGCACATGCCTTTCCACGCCTTTATATAACCACCTTTACCTTTTGACCCATCTTTCTTCCACCAAAAATCTCTCTGGATTTTATCTAACTTATCTAAGGTTTCTTTAGGAAGAGCTAGCATCTGCATCTGATATGTCGGGTACGCTTGAAGAACGGATTGAATTAAAACTGTTCTGCCTGCTTGAGATAACAACTTTGCTTTCCAACATTGTAAGGTATTATAGTATTTTTGAAGAAGCGGTTCGAAATTCTCCTTCATGTTTTTATCAAAGAAGAGAGGAGTTCCTAGATACCTGTCTTTTTTAGTCAACAGCTGGACTTTAAGGATTTTTGCTATTATTTTCCCATGTTTGGGATGAAATTTGGGGCTATGCTTTTATATAATTTACTAATATAGTAGCTAGAGATATGGCATATGGTGAGCATATACTTTTGAATATCTAAAATATATTGAAATTTCGGTTTTAGTATCCTGCCTTGAGTATCAAAAGAAAATACTTGAAAATTAAGATATATGAGTTTAATAGGTGTTCGGATCACTATGTCGACATCTTATGAGCACTTTAAGTTCAACCCGTGTACATCTCGATGTTTATGAAAATTCAAAGATAACAAACATATAGAAAATGTAGAAATAAATTTCATTAGATTACTTCCTTAAACTATGTTTATGAAATTACTTTCAAACATAATTATGTAGTTTCAATTCATTTAGAAGTTCAATATACTGAATAATAACGAATTACCAATTAGTGTAATATTTGTTCACAAAGTCCATAGAAAAACTATACTTTGTAACTCCATATACTCAAGTTGTATAAAACAACTAGTATATTTTTCCTTGATATTTTGATCATACTATGATGACCAAGTCACCAATACTAGACACAACTAAACAAACTTTACTTTGTATGTTATATTTTCAGTAAATATTAACCTAAAACAACAAAGATAGAAATAGATAAAGTCAAGTTTTTTGTTACTAACCTCTAACCGAAGGATGACGAATTCGTGGATGTCGATACATCTTCAGGTTCTTTATGAGTAACAAGAGCAAGACTTAATATTTTTATGTTCTTAGTCTAACCTACGAAGTTGACTCTAGCTATCAAATTAAACAACTTAGAGTTTTTGAACTAAATTTGATAACCAAACCTGATATACCAACGCTTGGTGGGTTCAACTGAGCAATGCTTTGACAGGTTTCAAAACCATAAAATCGTGATTCGCGCAAATGAAACTCGATTTCCCCGAATACTTATTATTATGTAATAAGTTACGTACTAACTTGGGTTCCAAAACTATTCTCCTAAAATATCCTAAAGATCTTTTGTTATGTAGCACATTGGTTTCCAAACCTAGTGCAGTTATAGAATTGGATTCTTATCATAGCCAACAAAAGTGATAATGCAAATAAAAGACAAAGGAACAACAAATACACTTAAGATTTTCTTATTCAAATAAGAACATGACAACCTCTTCCTATAACAAAGAAAAAACCAAACTAATACTTGTGAAACTCTTACACCTATTCCTAATTGGTCAGTATTAGATTATTTTTCCACCAATTGTAAGTTTTGGTTGTTTGCTTCGAATTTCATCGTTAAATTCTTAATATCCCATCGAATTATCGAATTGGCCTTACCGTTTGTATCCATTGATCCCATAATACCATGTCACAACCACCTAACACCAACACATGAAAGTCACCAATAAAAGGGGTATTATGAAGCCAAAACTTCAAATTTATGTTTCGTCCTAAACATGGAATTCGACTTTCTGTAGCAATCAAAACCTTAAATCGTTCATATCTAATCAACTCGTTGTTTAACTGTTTTGGTGTCCAAAAAATTGTGAGCATTACATGAGTACAAAACTGTGCTTTTCGCCTTTTGATCTCTCCCAAAATAAACATGGTTTGTGGTGTTGTCGACCCAGCTAGAGCATGCTGTGAGAGTATTGCTCGGTCAAACACACAATTTTGGTATGTTAAGATCGTTGTAAAATTTAGATGATCGAACTTGTTGATGGTGGTTTTTAGTTTAGGGCGAAAACTGTAAAAGTCTGTCTACCTGACTTGACATCAGAAGTAGTAGACCTTGATATGTCTATATTCCGCAAGGAATTTAAAGAATATATCAAAATCTGATGAGTGCATGTGCTTCTCTTCATATTGTATTGAAACTCAAGCTCCTAGATGAATTGTTCACTAGTATAAAGCCTAATGAGTATTCAAGCTCCTAGATGCATTATTCACTAATGCCGGAGCTGTTTGCATAATGAGCTCTGGTCGCATTATTCATTAATGCGAACCATTGAGTATTTATCCTATGTTATGTTCCCGGTTGAACTCTTAACATTGCAATGATATGACAATTAATGCTCACTCTCAGCTGAGTAGCATGAATTTCCCAAAGTGTCAAGATTAAGATACGCATGAAAATACTCAATCGGAGGCGCGCCGAGCTGCACTGCTCTCCAGGATAAAAATTAGTGATTTTGTATCAACGTGCAAAATTCACCAAAAATTGATTAATTTTGTGTCGATTCACAAAATTCAAATTTTGACCCAATTTTGACAATTTACAAAAAATTAAGTTTTTTACCCCAAAACGGAGCCTGCACGATATCTCGATCCCTATTGGTATAGACTAAACCCAGACAATCTAGGAAACCGGCCCCTGGAATCAATAAAAATACAATTCTACCAAAATCGGAAATCTAAGAAGAAAAAGGGAATTCATGACCAATTTTAGTAGTAGCAAAAGAGGCGCGTCCACGCCACTTGGCCGGTCGGTTTACTCTGGATGGCGCCTTCCATCATCGACCGACCTTGCTCCAATTTATTGTCTGTCGGCCCCTCTTCCCAACCAGCCAATCACATCGCTCCTAGCCTACCGGCTTCACTCCAAATCGTAGGTCAAGGTAGGCTAGTTGAGCAGTTTTTTTATAAAAGAAATTGAATTTAGATTGTCCATGGCAGTCTCAAAAACGATTACGGTCGTACGACTTGTCCGATCGATTTGGCAAGCCTGGCCCCCTCCTGGCGCGACCAAACAAGTTTCATGATGTTCACGGACATGCCCTTTATTATCCCAGCCAATCAAAACCGTCCTAACCCGTAGGAAGTGTTCACAATTACCAACCAAAGTAGGCCAGTCGAGCGGCCTCAAAAGGGTCTTAATTAGGTTAGACCGCCCCATGGCAGTCTTGATTGATCACAACCGCTCAACTTAGCCGACCGAATTGGCTGGCTTAGATTCAATCTTGGGCGACCAATGAGATGTCATTATGCTCACCGAAGACCCATCTTTGGCCTTGACCAATCACGTCGCTCCTAGCCCGCGCGCATGTACTGCTCCGAATCATAGGCCAAATTAGGCCGATCACGCTACTTATAAAATCTTAAATAAATTTAACGGCAACCAACAACTGTCGCATATCATCGCAACCGCTCAAGTTAACCGGCTGATTTGACCGGTCTAGATTTAATTTGAGTTAACCACTGAGGTGCTATGATGACTACCGGTCGTCCCTCTCCTATGAGGACCGGTCACCCCATCCTCAACCTACACAAAATAGCTCCTGGAAGTTGCTCAAAGATAGTCGGACATGCTCCTTATAAGACCGCAAAATCCGCAACTGGTCTGGGCAGACTATGAACAACGATGCTTTACATGCATCGATTATGCTTAAGCTGCTTGCTTAACAATGATGCTTCACATGCATCGATTACAGACGACATTTTATAAATATCGATTTTACAAATAATTTAATTATTTAACCTAAAAGCACCATATGTTATTTTCTGAACACCGGCTCACAACAAATCTTATTCATACGGCTTGACTTACTCAAGGGCCTCATACAGGTAAATCAAATTATACGAGTAGGTTTTACCTGGGATCCTTAGTAATATAAATCATGCCAGTCATGACTAAGTGTTATTTCCTATAAATACTCGAGACATCAAACATGTCACATCTGGGGATGCTCACTAGGGTATTGGTCTGGCGGTTTACAACGTACAACGTGCAATACGCCCCTTAAGAGAAAATGTCTGGAATAACAGACATATGACAGGTAGAGGAGTAGTGGGAGTATAAACCGTCCAGTCTTTCATAGCCATAAGACATGGTTTTCACCACTCACCCATGATCTCAACTACTTCACAACTCTCACTTCCAACGAGATCAGTGTGTTCAATTATGACTTGTATAAAAAGGTTTTTAATCTATTTTCAACCAGGAACATCGGTTATCAACACAAGTATTCAAAAACCATCCAGGATCGACAACTTACACTTTGCAAGCAGATTTTACATTCTGGTACAAGTCATAAAACTACACTTTACATAGTTCATCATTCTGATCTCAACACCTTTTCTGCTTCCCTCCCTAAGATCAACCCTTCTTCTTCATTTTGTGACCGAAGCAAGACTGGAACGGCCATTTCTTGGTTTAGGCCAGGATTGTACAGATTTATATCTCGAATTCAAGTACTCTTGTGCAATACATTTGTTTAGGGTTCAGATTTGATTCTCACTGTGATACCCAATTTACCATCTTTCTCCAGGATCAGTTGTTACCCTACTACAAAACTACATATTGATCTATAGTATATTAGAGTGAGTATCGGGCTTGGAATAAAGCATGGTAGCTGAGTATCAGAATTCACTAATCGACCTTAAAGATTGAAGACTGGAGACTGGCGGCATTAACGAAAACTTCATCAATAAAAGTATATGAAGATTGACTACCCTATTTACTCATATTATTTACTATTCTATCTACTAAGATATGTCATATGACTTTAGCATTATGATGAGCACTGCAAACAAGAACTCAAGCAATATATAAATTGTTGCATAATAGATTGAGAACAATTTATTGTTCGAAATATCACATTTTCATAATAAGTTCATAAGGAGTTATTTTTATGTTCACAAACTAATGTTTATATTTCGCGGACTTGATCTTATAAAAAAAACACTTGACGAATTAAATTTCAATTAACTAGCGTACACAAATCGATTTTGTCGGTTCGCGAACTGGTTGATTTCGAGACTTCTCTTGATACTTTCAAATTCGATAGTACAAGAACTGTTTTTGGCTGAACCGATTGATTTTGAGAGTTCTCTACAGATCTTTCGTGATTAAGTACACAAACTGTTTTGGATAGTTCGTGAACTTATCATATATAAAGTAGTCATGAGTTACGAGACGACTATTTATTCACGAATTGTTATGGACAACTCACGAATTGAATTTGGTTTTGTGATATTAAATTCCAATTTATGCTTGTCGGTTCCGGAACTACTTAACCATTGTTCACGTGCTAACAACTTGGTGCGTAACATATAACATAAGGTTGTACATTTTTTCTTTGTGATTCAAGACAAACTTCTTACATAGCTTACATGAATAATCTATATGGAGAAGTTAAACTTGCTTGGTTACAATATAATTTGTAAACATGGAAATTAGTTTATGAACCTAGCTTTGTTTGTAAGCTACCAAGCCATATTCATTAATATAAATAGAGAACAACCTGCACACTAGAATCTCTATCTTGGCATTTATGTGTCCTAGTTGCGTCTAGAGTCATCCTCCAAAACCTAGTTTTCCTATGGTGAAACTATATTAGGTTACAACTTTAAAAGACTTCGCTAAGGGATTCGTGAAGCCCGATCAAACTATCTTTTACCTAATAGATCTTTGTTATTCGGATCTTTTACCTGAACTATATATCAAGAACAAGATAGATATAAAACACAAAGTACTCTTCCTCTCAGACTTTGTGATTTCACGAGATAGATATCTAAATCACTTCTGTTTTGATTTGTTTAGATTGTTATCGTGAGGTAGAGTCAATTAGGCATCTTTATAACTTTTGAAGAGTAACTTGTCCTAATTGTACAATTTGCTCGTTATCTTCTTTTCCTTGAAGATCCCACATAAGCATATAAATTTCCATTACCTTAATTGAATATCTTTACGAAGAAAATCAAATTGGCTTTTTGTTAGAGGCCGAATAGTTAAAAGCCTTCACTTAGGTTGAAACAACTTGTAGGTCTGTAGAGGACGTCAGGTAGGGGAATCATGTTTGTGAGATCCAAGAGACGTAAAAGAGCACTACTAAAGTTGAATTGCTCGTAGATTCGATTCTATCTCAACTACATTCCAGTTTGAAGTCTGATAGTAGGATTGTATGTAGGGGCTTATTACAATGTGGTTTTCAAGTTATGGACTAGGTCCCGGGGTTTTTCTGCACATTGCAGCTTTTCTCGTTAACAAAACTGGTGTCTTGTGTTATTTTTTTTTTCCCATTATATTGTTTATATGTATGATATAAATATCACAATTCGTAAGTTAAACAACCTAAATAATTTTTAAGCCTAAAAGATTATACAAAACCTACAACATTTATTCCCGAGAATTCGTATCTTGAAACATATTACAAGTTTTGCTCTTGTTGTAATCGGTTTGGCTACATTTCGGTACATACTAGGTTGGTTCTTGGATATTGTTTTTTGAGATCGTTCAAGTAAACTTGTATACATATCAGGTATCATATATTTACTATTAATTTATACTAGTGATTGTGATAAGCTTTTTCATACGTATTTCCGAACAAAAAGTTGGTGGTGTACTTGGTACCCTCTCCTCTTCACATGCATATAAATTTCAGTTGTGACCTCTTCTTTTGTGTTTTCTGTAATATATTTTTTTTATTCATCAAAGTACTCCCTTTCGATAAGAAATAAAGTTTTTGACTTGCATCTATCTCCCTGAAACCATCTTTCATCGTAGTTATAACATAATTGTTTCTTTAGTTGTTCTTTCGCCTCTTCCGTAATCAATCGTTTGACTTGAGGAATATGATTGATTTTAAACGTTGTGGGTGTAATACTAGGCCGCATTGTAGGTCTGAACCATGTTTTCGTAAGTTAACTTTTTCATCTTGTAAACGAGCTAACCCTATAGTATCGACTAAGGATTCTGGACTTAATGCTTACACTAGCCGGACCTCAAGTTTTAACTTACCAACATAACAACTTAGAGCATCTCCAACGACACATCCTCAACTTCCTATTAGTTAGGCCACATAGGATTTATCTAGTTTTTGAAAAAAATCCTTCTCCAACGACAATGTTAAAAAAAATGTGAAGATTACCTGGATGGTAGTTATCTAAACATCCTCAAAGTCATCCTCTAGTTTTAGAGGTTGTCTTAGAGGATGTAAACATCCTAATCACCAATATCTAAGGTTAGGATTAACCACTTAATTATTTTCAACCAATATATTTTGCACTAAATAAGTTAAAAAGCTTTATGGTTGGAGATGAAATTTTTCACCTCCTTAAATTAAGAGAATTTTCTTTTCACATCCGTGAAAAAAAGGGTTACATATTGGATTTACACCTAGTTCCCATTGGAGATGCTCTTACCGAAAAGCTTTTTGGAAAATCACTTACCAGGTTTGACAGTCGTTCGTATTCCTCATGATAATCGTCAATAAAATTGAAATTAGTCCGATGATATTGGTCGAGGCCACCGCGGGGTCGTCATATTTTGTGTGTCCTAATGTTTTCAAAAGGGATGTAGAAAACCCTTATCTTTTAGGGTTAGGTGGTAATTTTTTCATCCACTTATACAATTGTAATGCCTTCCCTTCAAAGTTAATAATTACCAACTTCACTTGCTTTTGTAGAAGTATTTTTTATAGTTCAAAATACGATTTATTTCGATACAACCAAGCTTCATAATCAGTACCTTTGAACGTGGAAAAATCACATTCTCATCATTCTTAGGCGTGTGTCATGTACCTTTTATGGTTTCCTTACTCTCAGTATTGGGTTAAAGTGTTGAGTGCTCTGAGTATTGTGTGGGTGTGCTTAAATGGGTGATGGGTAATTTAGTTATTTGGCAATTACTGTCTAATGTATGCTTGACATATGTTCGATTAGGATTACTTTATACATTAGGGTTTCTTTTCTTTTAGGAAGTGCATTTGAGTTGGAAGAGGGGTAAGTGATGAAATAAATGAAGTTTTAGTTAGCTGCTCCGCCAGAGTTACCTGAGTTTCGGTCCTTTTCCGTTCAAATCCATCTCATTTTCATCAAATTAGTTCCTCAATCGTTCTAGAAAAGTACAATTGGTATTCAGAGTTGTTCTTTCCTACAATCCACCATAGTTGTTCCCACCTGCAAAGAGCTACATGATACTAACAACAAACTGAGATCGATTCTCTACATGTTAAAATCAACAATCTTGCTCTGCAACTCAGCAACACATCAAGAAAGAATGATTTACAATTGCTGAAGGGAGAACTATAAAGTATGATGCAAATTTTTTTTTGCTCGACCCAATAACATAGAAGATTCAAATGAAGCTCAAGGATCTCATCGGGGTTTGTTTATGAAGCTAGTGGATCTCCTTTTCAATCTCATTCAGGGGGTATAGGTTTTCATTCCCAACATCGTATGTTTAAACTTGATTTTCCACGATTTGACGGCGAGAATCCCAAGGACTGGATCCAAAAGTGTAACTACTACACAATACTCCGGAACACAACAAGACCATGACAGTTGCGATCCATTTAGATGGTAAAGCGAGCAAATGGTATGACAATTTTTGCTTAAATCAAAATCATATTCCTTGGAAACTGTTATGTGATAATATTTTTTTTTACGATTTGAAAATCCTGCTCATGATAATATTGTGGGATTATTTAACAAGTTGATGCAACTGACGAAAATTGATGATTATTTTGAAGAATTTGAGTATTTGAAAGCCTTGTTGTTAAGTTTTCATAAAGATTTTCCTGAACAATACTTCGTATCCAGTTTTATTGGAGGGTTGAAGGAGGAAATCAGAGGGTCGGTGTTAATGTTTAATCCTACTGTTAGAGCATTGCTTGGTCGAACTCACAAGTGTTACTATATCAAGCTTGTTGTCAAATTTAGTTGTCAAATTTAGTTGTCAAAATTATATCTTGATTTTTAGTCTACAATTAGTTAAGTCCCGGTCTAGGATAGTGGAGTTGAGGAATGGGCCAATCATCATTTGCGTTCTACCGTTTGAAGGCAAAGATCAACCGATGCTTTTGGAGAACTTCATCAACAAAAGGTAAGTGAAGACTGGACCACCTATTTCTCAAGTTATATTCACTTTTCTATCTTGAGATGATTGTCGCATAACTAATTAGACTAGCTTGCATAGACAAGAATTTCGAGTCGAGAACTAATCATTTAGTTTACGAATTTCTCGAAATATAATGACTAGGCTTAATGAACATTCGTTCATACTTGATCAAATTCATTGGAGAACAATTTATTGTTTGGAACCAAATCATGATTCAAGTTCATCATTCGAAAATATCCTGGAACAGTGATAAGTGTCATTGTTATTTATTCAGGAATGTTTCGAATTGATTTAGAGACATATAGAACTACTATATTCGGAATACAAGACAGTCTGCTATCAATCTTACAAAGCGAGAAAATGTTATATGTCCTAATCAGATTACATGTATTCGTACACGTAGCGGAGTAACTATATATCGACTTTGATTTGTGTGATTTGCATATTTGTATGTATATCATGGGAGAATTTGGTTGTTTAAGTAATCCTGGATAGGTTTGTATATTCGTATACAAATAATTGTGGAACTATGGTAAGGGAATCGGGTTAAACTAATCAAAATGGTATGCGAAGCAAACCAGTTCTATGTTATAGAACTAGTTTAGTATCCAAACCGGTACGCAAACTGAATGTTCTGTGAACTCCGGAATCGGCAAAGGTCTACGAGTTTGCAAACCGGTACATGAACTAAAAAGTTTTGTAGACTCCAGAACTTTGAAATGGGTCAAATTTTGCAAACCGGTACGTGAACTGAAAAGTTTTGTAAGAGTCCAGAACTTGGTAATTGCATAAGTGTGCAAACCGGTTTATGAACTGAAAAGTTTTGTTGACTCCGGAACTCGGTAATTGCATATAAGTTTGCATACCGGTCCGCGTACTGTAACTCAGCCGATTCACGAACGGTTCAAGTAATTGTACTTTGTACATTTACAACTATGTCGATCATGATTCAATTGCATATGAAGTAATTTGCATTTGATCTTTTCTCTAATTAACACTAGACTCAATTGATCACATGATTATGATTCAATCATAACGTCTTAGTGAAGATGAAAATGAGTGTTAAGCTTTTAAGTTCAAATCGGCTAGTTTCGGCTAACCATGTTGAACATAGTCTTTATACACGGTTCGGTTACGGTTTACCTAACCATAGTGTATATCTTGTATATATGATTAAGATTCAAAGCTTTCATCTAACGGTGGATATTGTTTCTTGGTTCCAAAGCTACCTTAGCTTAAACCTAAAACAACCTAGGCTTTGAAGTCTATATAAGGGGAACTCTTGGAAACTTGGATTTTTGAATCCCGACACTACTTTTTGGTGTGTCCTAGTTGTATCTAGAGTCGTCCTCTCCAGAAACCCTTTTAGAGTTTAGCGACTATAAAGACTTCACGTGGATTCATGAAACCATGTCCAGTTATTTTTTTTATCTTGATAACTCGAGTATCCTGATCTTGATTGTTTGTAGAGCTTGCTCCAACGATCAAGATAGATAGTAATCAACGAGTCTCTTCGTCTCTTACTTTGTTTATTCCGCAATTTTTATACTTGTGAGGTGAATAATAATCTAGGCTGCACTTCGGGTTGCATAAGTCCGGATTTTGAGGTTAGCCAGACTTTTGTCTACGTTGCTAACGATTTCCATCACCTCCATTGTTTGATCTGATCATCCGTTTAAATTGTAAATCAGGAAATTAGATATATGCTTAATCTATGGGTGAAAGATTTGGTTTAAAGTCTTCAATTGAGGTTGAAGCAACTCTTAGTTGTGGATGACAACATCTACGGGAATCAAGTGCGCAAAGTCTTTCGAGATTCAAGAGGCATAAGGAACGCGATTGTACCTTAATCAGTGGATTTCCTTTTATGGCTTAACTACATTCTAGACCGAAATTAATTGGTATTAGGCTAGTGTCTGTAGAGGTTTAATACAATGTGTTGTTCAATCTGGACTAGGTTCCAGGGTTTTTCTGCATTTGCGGTTTCCTCGTTAACAAAACTTCTGGTGTCTGTGTTATTTATTTTTTCCGCATTATATTGTTTATCTTTATAATTGAAATATCACAGTTTGCGCGTTGATCAATTATAGTAGTTATGCCCAACCTTGTTAGCAGGAAAAGACTTGATTGATCCTTAGATATTGGTCTTTGGTACCGTCCAAGAACACTCTTTGTAAGTTAGGTTCACAGATTCAATTTTGTAAATGTTCTAACAACAAGAGAGAGAGAGAGAGATAACTCTAGACACTTTCCTTGATTGAGTTTTTACTCTCGGAGTTGTGTTGAGGTTGTCCATACATATCTCCTAAGAAAAAGTTGGTGGTGTATCTTGGTACCCCCTGCGTTTTCAGTTGGTATCAGAGCAGGCAAACACGTTGAAACCTAATAAGTCTGTGTTTGAAGCAGTCTTACTATATGGACAGGAGTGCAACCTCTATAAATGTACCACCTAAACATTTAATGGTTCTAATTACTTATGGTGGAAAATCTCTATGCATTCCTTTCTACAAGCCCGTGACTTTAAGACATGGAAAATTGTAGTTATTGGTTATAACGCACCAACAGTTGTTGTAGACGGAGCTACTGTTGCAAATCTATTAATAGAATATAGTGAATCCGAGATAAGTGTTGTAAAGCATAATTCAGACAGGTTAAACGCTATTATTCACCCCATAAGCCCAGATCTTCAGCACCATGTGATGCGTGTCGTTAACCACAACAAATTAATCAATATTTTTCCACCTAATTAACAAGTAATATAGTGTAGTCAAGTTCGTTCCCACGAGGAGCAAGAGATTCTAGTTGTAAAAATTGTCACAAAAAGGGGGGGTGTAAAGCAAAAGAAAGTAAACAAAGCAATTAAAATATAAAGTTGAAATCAATAAGAGAGACAAGATCAAGGAATCCTTCTTCGTTGCAAAACAATGATTCAAGTTATGTTTTTCATCCACATGTTATTAGTCACAGATTATCACCAACCGTAGGATAGCGAGGTTAAACCCAGCTAGCCCCAAAATCCCTTATTTCACCGAGTAACAAGTCCGCTTAGTTATCGATTCTATTCAAAAGAACCACCTTGAGGTTCGCTTACAAGATGTAATTCCCTGAATGCATTAAGATTTATGAATTTAGGTTTAGTACTAGTAGTTAAACTCGGTTCGCTTGGTCCACTTTCTAGCGTTGTTTTTACACACAATCGCTCCACGGAATCCCTCCGCAAGGTCTCGTGTTTTCTACTTGTGTAAAGTGTCGAGAAACGATTACGTATTCCCTAACTTATACTAGATTTAGGTTGAATTAACAAATCAATTTAGCGTGCACTCTAAATAACCTATCAAACAACCATGAATGTATAAACATTCCTATTAGTAAAAACAAACGATAATCATGTGAAAAACTTCAAGATAGAATTGAAACAAAACTCAAAACATGTTAAGAACTAGGAATTCATCCTCAATCAATAAATTAACTACTCATGCTAAAGAGTTCACACAAAGAATAAAGAAAAGAGAAGTGTTGTGTGTGTAGAAAGGTGTGTAAAAGATGTAGAAAACTTCTCTATTTATAGGCTTCAATATTCTCCAAATCTTCCAAGGAATAGAATCCTTTTCCTTTAGCAATTCAATTTCCAAATCCAAGCCTTTCTCAACTCTTCCATCTTCTCTTTCCAAATTTGAGCCTAATTCCACAAACCCATGAGTTTAGATGATTCTAGAAATTCTTCACCCAATTTCCAAATCCAAGTCTTCACACCCACGAGAAAGTCCACATAAAATTCTGGATTTTTGGTCGTAGAAAATCTGGTATTATGGCCGGAATCCGGCCAGGAATAGTCGTAGGAAAGTATCTCGGTGGACCGAAAAGTCCGTCCGGTCCACCGGTCAAACGGGTCCAAAACGGTCGGAGAGTCACGGGTCAACTCGGTTCAAACCGGTTCAACTCAGTTCAACTCAACCGAGTCAAGGTGGGTCATTTAAGTCGGGGTTCGAGTCGGACGAACGAGTTAGATGGCTAGTCGGACCCGAGTGAGTGAGTGACCTTGGCCTCGAGCCATTTGCCTTTGGTGAGAGCTCATTGCACAATCATTACGCAACCGACCATGATGGCTATGCTCTGTAACTTGCACACTTAACTCCGTAATCATTGCAAAATGCCAAACCGCAATTACCGGTAGCAAACACTTGCAATCTTGATCCGACTTACCACCACCGCAAATGACTACACCACTTTATACTTGTGCACTGCAACACCGAGTTCAAGCCATCCCTGTAAACCTCATCCATTACCTGCACTAATCAGCTCCCATTCGCAGCAACATATTCTTAAGCTCAGTCTAACAACAACACAAACCTTCATCAGGCCTGCACATTTTATTCATATACACAACATCTCAGAATTCCTGGAATCCATTCGTTCTTGGTCCATGACTCAATTCCTAGACCACCGCATTGAATCCCATCACAAATGTAGCTACAACAATTTCATCCATGTAATCATCACACCCCTGTATCCTAGGCATATATCTATGCTTCACTTCAGCCACAATTCAGGTTCAAACTGAGCTTATAACCCTCTTCTCAGCCTTTCAAAATTTCATAACCTGCAAATCAAGACAAACTCACTCTTTCCCAAGTCAGTCCAGCTCCAATTCAGCTTCCAAAACCAACACCAGACCCATGTTAGTTCTTGCTTGCACAACCAACTCTCACATTCTTGCAGCTCAACCAGCACCAAGCATTCCCTGTTTCTTAATTGCAGACTCAAACTCCCAATTCATCATGACCCAACAACAGTCACCATTTCATCTTGATTCCTCTCTTCAATAACAACAACAGAGATGTCTTTTCTCGATTTCAATCCCATCAGTTCTTCCATAATCATTGAAATTCAATAGCAACAAAGTCAGAATTCTCTTCTGTTGGTGTCAAAATCACCACCTAGCTACTCCATCTCTACTCTAGTTGCAGCAGATTCATTTCCATTATTGATTTCACCTGCCACAGACTCGATTCAATCTTCCCTTTGTAATTCTTGCTACGACATTTCCCACACAGCACCAAAAACCATTTTAATCAATTTCTGCCATTAACCCTTCTGCTCTCAGTTCACTAAATCTTGACCGCAACATATTTAGATCGAAACCCATTTTAATTTGACAGCGGCTACATCTTCATCTTCTTTGATTCTGTTGCCTTGTCTGACCCATCTTCAATCTCGCCTTGTTGAACTCATAAACCTTGATTTCATCTCAAGACCAGCAACAGATCGAACCCATTTTTCCTTGCAATTTCTCCCTGAGTCTTCATCTCCTCAACACCACTGCCAATTTTTAACTTAAATCGAACCCATCTTTCTAAAACCTCCTTGGAACAACACCCATCGATCTATTTCAACATCAATGGCTTGAATTCTTCTCCTCCTTCTGAGTTTCTCGATTCACTGCAACATCAAACCCTAACATCAATTTCTCTTCCATCTCCAAGCAAACCCATTTCACCGAGCTTCATCAGCAGCTCCTCCATCTTCTCTCTGTGTTCCTCGATTTCGTCTCAATTTCTTGAACAAATTAACAGCAGCCATGGCTGCTTCTCTCTCGGCTTCAGGTGAATGAATGAATGAGAGGCAGACTCCTCTCGATTTAGGGTTATGTAATAATAAAGGCTCAGTCTGGATATTCGGTGATCAGGTCATTTGATAAGGGATACTCAGTTGGCAATCCCATAAGTGAATAACAGGTAGATGCCCCTTAACCTCATTGGCCTGTCTTTAGTGCTCCTCCAAAAGAGAGTAGCCCTTAACCTTGGCTGGGCTCCAGATAGTGTTCGCCCATGAAATGACAATTTTGCCCTTTTTCTCAAATTGGGTGATTTCTTTTTCTTTTCCTCCGTGTGACTCCATAGTAGCTATAAAACTCAAAACAAGCGTAAAATACATAATTTACAAGAAAAATAGCAAAGAAAGCATAAACAATAGATAGTAAATAAGATGTATTCTACACCCTATCAAATTCCCCCACACTTAGACTTTGCTAGTCCTCGAGCAAATCAAACTAAAAACTCACAACTTCAAAGCGTTCAAGCGTCACAAGCATCCAAAGAGCTATGAGGACATAGAGTTTACGCATGCTAGTAATAAGAAGTTAGAAATACTAAAGAACATATTCTCGTTCTTAAATGTTGAGTGAGAAATAACCACACCATAATGAGAGAACGCGTGTTTGAGAAACGATCAATAAGTATTTAAAAGCCGACTTCGCCTCACCAAAAAGGATTTTATGATAATTGCACTCAAAAAACGGCTTTTTTATGGTTCTCACATGTGTGCAGTAGGAATGAAGAGAGAATTCTCGCAACACGTTGAATGGTGGGAAGGACAACTTCCAAATATTTTTAAAAACCCACATCTTTTAATATTTTGAAAAACCATTTTTCCCCGACGATCTCTACGAAAGGAAATCAACCATATTTATCGAGGATGAGATTACTTACTCACCTTCACATCCGATCGCCAATTATGATAACACCACTCTCACGGCATCCAATAGAAACGTCTTCCGCTCCTCGTCTTTATCTTCTTGGTCTTCGTCTTCTTATTTCAACTATTGATGATAAACCCTCGAATTTCATAGATCCTTGACAATTTGTAACCTTTTTACCTTAAATCCTTGTCGCTTGAAACTTCCTTATAAATTTTCCTTCCCCACGGCTTATTAAATAAATAAAAACAAAACAATTTTTTTTTTTTTTTTTTTTTTTTTGAAATAAAAGAAATAAAATACAAAACAAAAAATAAACCATGGCCGTGGGAGAAGTATTTTACCGCTCGATTCTTCACAACTTGTATCGTCTTGAAATCATAAACTTCAAAAATTCTCACCTTTTAATTTTCTCCGCTCTTGTGAATAAGTCTTCATACTTGAATATAAAATTACCTCATTGTATTGTAAGTCCTCAAATATATATGTAAAAATCTTGCTCTTTGTATGTTGCTTTTACTTGAATTTGAAATTTGCTCTTTTTTTCTCGTTAGTTGCTTGTAAACCTTGAACTTTTTCCAACTTTCCTTGTAGATTTTGATGTCGCTCCTTGTTGATGATGATGGTGTTTCTATGGACCCGTTGTTGTCGCGAGAGAGAATGGTGCTAACTGCAAATCGAACTACAGGAAGGAGGCTTTCATCTATAGACGTCACCCTTATGATTGACAAAATTAGCACTCAAGAGATCAAAGAGTAGTGCTTCTATTGGTGGGAGGTTGGGTAGCTCACCATTCTACCTAATTAACGTGCGGTGACACACACTCAAAAGAAAGCTCTTTAGTAGATGGAAAATTTCTGGTCAGTGCCTCACATGATATAATACGGGTAGTCTCCACTAATGATTGATCAAAGAACTCTAATAATGCACTTCTCCCCGCACCAAATTCGCATCACCGGCATGATTAAATCCATTATTTAACACTCTAACAAGCAAGAAATCCGAATGTAGTTCTCTAACATTTCCAAGTTCAATTAGGTCGGTCAAAATCTCTATGTAAACATACCTAGAAGTATGCTAGTGACTCTAGAATCTTTAAAAGTTGGAGTTTTAAGTAAAACTTTTTTTTTTTTTAAAACTTTTTTAATTTTTTTAATTTTTAAATACATGCTTAACCACTCCCCCACACTTAAACCTTACATTGTCCTCAATGTAATTGAATCCTCCTAGTAAAGTCAAGGTGGGAAATTTTAACATGATATGAAACAAGAAAAAATAAATAACAAAAAGCAAAAGGATAAGAAATACAAAACCTATGGGTTGCCTCCCATTAAGCGCTTGTTTTAAAGTCGACGGCCCGACTTAGCTCTTGCACGATTCATTAGCCATATACTAACAATCAAAATTTGGGGGTCCACCCATAATACCTGTTTTGCAAACAATAACTCCATACAAATGTTAGCACAAGAAAATAATAAGGAAATTATCGCTCGATAGAAATTTCCCCACACTTATTCTTGTCCACACTCGGAAGTGTATAAAGAACATAGAATTTGGGAACTTCCATGTATTCCTCTTGGCAAACCTGCATAGTGTTAGCATCAAGTGTTTCCAATGGTGGATATTTAGAAACAAAATCATCCAAAAATACTTTCGAAGCACATACATTCAAACCAATAAGAGGTAAATGAGAAGAATCAATATGCAAAGGGTTAGACAAACCTTGCACAATCTCTTGTTTTACGGAATCCTCTTCATCCTTAAAGAATTCATATGAATTACTTACCTCTTGTATATCGTGGTCCTCTATCAAATATTGCAACCATTCATCGTTATTGTATACCTTAACCAAAGTCTTGGCATCATTAAAATCATTGGCAAGTTCAATTGGGTCTTCCACAAAATCAATCAATTTGGTTTCATCCTCTAGTATCATCTCTTCAACATTCTCATCATCGGAATCGGGCCATTCACTAAAATGATTCCCGTCGGTATAAATTGTAAAATCTTCTTGTGAGGGTGTTACACCGTTCATAACAATAGGTAAGTCACACCCAATCTCCTCCTTTGAATAGGCGAAGGATCGTTATTATGATCCGGAGTTGAAATAACTTCCTCATTGTTGCAATGCTCATACACTTCCGCGGACTCATATCTTTCCCTAAGGAATTTTTTCCAAGCACTAAGTGCATCATCTTCAAGCTCTACCTTTTGAATAGGTGCTTGATCATTATTAAGATCAAGGCTCGAGTAAGCTACATTAGCATCTTCAAAAGTATCCAAAGGTTGGCCTTTTCCAACATAATCATCGATCAAATATTCACTACACACCATAGGCACATTAGAATAGTTATTGCTTTGATAGCAAAATTCTTCTTTATCCCTATCCTCCTTGTATTGATCCATGTCTTTTCGTTCTTTAGCAATGCCGTCTTGACGTGGTTCCTCCCAAACATAAGGTTGCTGGTCTTGTAGTGATTCTTGCAACTTTTGTTGAAGATCCCCAATCATGGCAGACATCTTATCTCGCAAAACTAGAGAATTTCGATGATAAAAACTATCTTCCCATCCTTGTGATTGTCCACTTACATACCCGTCATAAGGTTATTGATATGTATGAGAATATCCATACGGTTCTGTAGGAAATTGATCATAGCCAAAAGATTGGTGTTGATTGTATCCTAAGGATGGTTGGAAGTTGCTATAATGTTGAGGTTGAAAACCGTATTGATTGTTGTAATATGCCCGGCTCTTGTCCACCATACATGGAAAACCGATACTTAAAATAAGATTCTCGAAACCAAGTTAGATACGATATAGAATCCAACAAAGCAAGAATAAACCAAAAGAAAAATAAAAACAACTAAAATCATCCGCTTTGCTCCCTAAGAACGCGCCCAAAATTTGATGCGTGTCGTTAACCACAACAAATTAATCAATATTTTTCCACCTAATTAACAAGTAATATAGTGTAGTCAAGTTCGTTCCCCACGAGGAGCAAGAGATTCTAGTTGTAAAAATTGTCACAAAGGGGGGTGTAAAGCAAAAGAAAGTAAACAAAGCAATTAAAATATAAAGTTAAAATCAATAAGAGAGACAAGATCAAGGAATCCTTCTTCGTTGCAAAAAAATGATTCAAGTTATGTTTTTCATCCACATGTTATTAGTCACAGACATCACCAACCGTAGGATAGCGGTGTTCGCTTAGCTAGCCCCAAAATCCCTTATTTCACTGAGTAACAAGTCCTCTTAGTTATCGTATTCTATTCAAAAGAACCACCTTGAGGTTCGCTTACAAGATGTAATTCCCTGAATGCATTAAGATTTATGAATTTAGGTTTAGTACTAGTAGTTAAACTCGGTTCGCTTGGTCCACTTTCTAGCGTTGTTTTTACACACAATCGCTCCACGGAATCCCTCCGCAAGGTCTCGTGTTTTCTACTTGTGTAAAGTGTCGAGAACGATTACGTATTCCCTAACTTATACTAGATTTAGGTTGAATTAACAAATCAATTTAGCGTGCATTCTAAATAACCTATCAAACAACCGTGAATGTATAAACATTCCTATTAGTAAAAACAAACGATAATCATGTGAAAAACTTCAAGATAGAATTGAAACAAAACTCAAAACATGTTAAGAACTAGGAATTCATCCTCAATCAATAAATTAACTACTCATGTTAAAGAGTTCACACAAAGAATAAAGAAAAGAGAAGTGTTGTGTGTGTAGAAAGGTGTGTAAAAAGATGTAGAAAACTTCTCTATTTATAGGCTTCAATATTCTCCAAATCTTCCAAGGAATAAAATCCTTTTCCTTTAGCAATTCAATTTCCAAAACCAAGCCTTTCTCAACTCTTCCATCTTCTCTTTCCAAATTTGAGCCTAATTCCACAAACCCATGAGTTTAGATGATTCTAGAGAATTCTTCACCCAATTTCCAAATCCAAGTCTTCACACCCACGAGAGAAGTCCACATAAAATTCTGGAATTTTGGTCGCCGAAAATCTGGTATTATGGCCGGAATCCGGCCGGAATAGTCGCCGGAAAGTATCTCAGGTGACCGGAAAAGTCCGTCCGGTCACCGGTCAAACGGGTCAAAACGGTCAGGAGAGTCAGCCGGGTCAACTCAGTTCAAACCGGTTCAACTCAGTTCAACTCAACCGAGTCAAGGTGGGTCATTTGAGTCAGGTTCGAGTCAGACGAACGAGTTAGATGGCTAGTCAGACCCAGCTGAGCTGAGTGACCTTGGCCTGAGCCATTTGCACTGATGAGAGCTCTGTTGCACAATCATTCTGCAACCAGCCATGATGGCTATGCTCTGTAACTTGCACACTTAACCTGTAATCATTGCAGTGCCAAACCTGCAATTACCAGTAGCAACACTTGCAATCTTCAGTCCAGCTTTCCACCACCTGCAACAGCTACACCACTCTATACTTGTGCACCTGCAACACTGAGTTCAAGCCATCCCTATAAACCTCATCCATTACCTGCACTACTCAGCTCCCATTCGCAGCAACATATTCTTAAGCTCAGTCTAACAGCAGCACAAACCTTCATCATGCCTGCACATTCCATTCATATACACATCTCGTAATTCCTGGAATCCATTCGTTCTTGGTCCGCAGCTCAATTCCTAGACCACTGCATTGAATCCCATCACAAATGTAGCTACAACAATTTCATCCATGTAATCATCACACCCCTGTATCCTAGGCATACATCTATGCTTCACTTCAGCCACAATCAGTTCAAACCGAGCTTATAACCCTCTTCTCAAATTTCTTTCAAAACTTCATAACCTGCAAATCAAGACAAACTCACTCTTTCCCAAGTCAGTCCAGCTCCAATTCAGCTTCCAAAACCAACACCATACCCATGTTAGTTCTTGCTTGCACAACCAACTCTCACATTCTTGCAGCTCAACCAGCACCAAGCATTCCCTGTTTCTTAATTGCAGACTCAAACTCCCAATTCATCATGACCCAACAACAGTCACCATTTCATCTTGATTCCTCTCTTCAATAACAACAACGAGATGTCTTTTCTCGATTTCAATCCCATCAGCTCTTCCATAATCATTGAAATTCAATAGCAACAAAGTCGACTTTCTCTTGTTGGTGTCAAAATCACCACCTAGCTACTCCATATCTACTCTAGTTGCAGCAGATTCATTTTCATTATTGATTTCACCTGCCACAGACTCGATTCAATCTTCACTTTGTAATTCTTGCTACGGCATTTCCCACACAACACCAAAAACCATTTTAATCAATTTCTGCCATTAACCCTTCTGCTCTCAGTTCACTAAATCTTGACCGCAACATCTTTAGATCGAAACCCATTTTAATTTGACAGCGGCTACATCTTCATCTTCTTTGATTCTGCCTTGTCCTCGGCCCATCTTCAATCTCGCCTTGTTGAACTCATAAACCTTGATTTCATCTCAAGACCAAAGAAACAGATCGAACCCATTTTTCCTTGCAATTTCTCCCTAGTCTTCATCTCCTCAACACCACTTTGCCAATTTTTAACTTAAATCGAACCCATCTTTCTAAAACCTCCTTGGAACAACACCCATCGATCTATTTCAACAGCAGTGGCTTGAATTCTTCTCCTCCTTCTGAGTTTCTCGATTCACTGCAACATCAAACCCTAACATCAATTTCTCTTCCATCTCCCAAAGAAACCCATTTCACCGAGCTTCATCGGCCAGCCTCCTCTATCTCCTCTCGTGTTCCTCGATTTCGTCTCAATTTCTTGAACAAATTAACAAAGCAGCCATGGCTGCTTCTCTCGGCTTCAGGTGAATGAATGAATGAGAGGCGAGACTCCTCTCGATTTAGGGTTATGTAATAATAAGCTGGTCCGGATATTCAAAGATCCTATCATTTGATAAGGGATACCCGGTTGGCAATCCCATAAGTGAATAACAGTAGATGCCCCTTAACCTCATTGGCCTGTCTTTAGTGCTCCTCCAAAAAGAGAGTAGCCCTTAACCTTGGCTGGGCTCCAGATAGTGTTCGCCCATGAAATGACAATTTTGCCCTTTTTCTCAAATTGGGTGAGTTCTTCTTCTTTTCCTCCGTGTGACTCCATAGTAGCTATAAAACTCAAAACAAGCGTAAAATACATAATTTACAAGAAAAATAGCAAAGAAAGCATAAACAATAGATAGTAAATAAGATGTATTCTACACCCCTATCACCATGTGACTTCGTGCACTAGGTCTAAAAATGCTTGGGATATCTTAGAAACCCTATTCGAAGGAGATACCTTAGAAAAAGATGCTAGGATTCAAAACCTAACTTCTGACTGGGATCCGCATGTCTGATGAGGATTCGTTTGAAGAATTTAATCAAAAGGTGTCTAGTATTGTTAATGCTTGTTTTGCATTAGGGAAGACTATCTCCCAAAAAGACATTGTGATGAAAATTCTTCGATCCTTACCAGAAAGATACGAGTCTAAGAAACATGTCATCATGGAAGGAAATAACCTTGATACTTTTTCCAGAAACAGTCTTGTTGGAAAGTGTTGATAGTGGTTTTCGGTTTAGGGCTAAAATCGTGAAACCACAGTATTTTAATACGCTATCATCCTGCAAAGGAAAAAAGCCATTTGAAAGTGATGAGCGCATAAACCTTTTCACTTACATATGTATTGATCAATTCAACATATTTATGAAATTTATCCAGAATGGTGTATGAAGCAACAATCCCAGATATTCTGTAAATTTCAACCTATTGCATTATTCACTAATGCATGGCACCGCCTAGTATTTTCCTATGTTATGTTCCCACCGAACTCTCAATATTGGCATGACATGGCGATTAATGTTCACTTGCAACGGAGTAGCATGAATCTCCCGAAGTGTCGCATTGAGACCTGCATGAAAACACTCACATAAAGCACACCACCTCCTACGACAAAGAGATCAACGTGTTTACACACTTTTAATTAAAAGTTAGCGCGAACGAGCGCGTTTAAATTCCTTAAGGAAAATCTAGACTGCCCATATCACTCTTAAAACGATCACGGACACACGGTTTGGCCACACAATTCAACAAAGCCTAGCCTACTCCTAGCGGAACTAGGCGATCATCATGATGACCACCGCGGGCCCACTAACATCCCGACCGATCGGATTCCATCTAGCACTCCGCCGACGTCTTTGAATGCTAACCCTAACATGGGTGATCGCCTTGCTGAAAGATAGCTCAAACGAGCTAAGACCGGCAAAAACGGTCTCAAAAATATCACGACCGTCCAACTTAGCTAGCCTAGTTGGACGGTTTAGATCCTCTTTCGAATAATTAAAAGGGTACTAGCGTGTTCACCGGCGACCCAACTCCGTCCTTGGTCGATCAACTCGTTCATAAAAGCCAAAAGTGCATTGAATCGTTGGCCCAAAGTAGGTTGAACGCGCTGATTTTGAAAACCCTAAGTTGTGTTACGGCAACACACTACTGTCGCAAATCGATCACAACCATCCATCTTCACCGGCCAAATTGAGAGGTTTAGATTCAATTTCAGGCGGCCCCGAAGATGTCAACGTGACTATCGTCGACCTACCTTTACACGTGGCCGACCGACCTGCTCAAACTAGCGCTCAATGCCTTGAATTGATCTCCCAAAAGAGGGTTGGCCGCACGACTCCTAAACCCTAATTTACATCAACGACACTATGCAATCCACTTAAATCATCTCGACCATCCAACTTCGCTATCCTAGTTGGATGGTTTAGATTTGTTTTCGGAGACCAACGGGGTAGCATTGTGATCACCGAACCCTCTCCCCAGAGAAGCGATCGACCAAGCAAAGTAGCTCACCCATAGGGATCCCAGCGATCACCCAAAGGTGGCCCCACACGCTCCTTTTTAAGACACTCAACTCGCGACTAACTTCAACGAGCTCTAAAACAACGATGTTTTCTTCACATCGATTATTTTTCAGCTGCTTGTTTGAAAGTGATGCTTTATATACATCGATTATAAGCGATGTTATACAAATATTGATTTCACAAATAACTTATTACTTAACCTAAAAGCACTATGTGCTGATTTTAGCGGCGAGTCTCACGACTTGACCCATTCGAGACATCAAACATGTCACAAACTAGGGGATACTCACTGGGGTATTGGTCTGGCGGTTTACAGCGTGCCGCGTGCAACGCGCCCTGACCGGTTGTCAGCCGACACAAATATAAATTACACTTTCTTACTACTCAAAATATAAATATAGCAAGGGCAAGAAAGGATCGATCCCACAGAGAGGTCTAGGTTGTCAAATTGTTATGGTTTCCTATATAAAACACCGAGGATTTTCTGATTGTGTAAATAAAGATAAACAAAAAGCTAATAAACAAAGCACGCAAATCAAGAATGTAAAAATATTGGATAAAGGTTTCATCTTCAATTGTAAACAAGTTTATGAATATATGAATAAAATTCGTATTTAATCTCGCTATCATCAAAAGCCACAGAATACCTTATTGCAAGAATACTCCGTGAATTTCCTAATTCATCACACACATTAGAGCTGCGTATGTGAATTCTACCTAAAGAATAACCTAACGCCTTGCGCTAATCAAGTTCAATTCCTAGGAGCATTAAGTTTCGTAAATAGGCTAATCAATGCAATTGTAATACATTGTGCAAACAATTCGAACAAAGGTCAATTTCTACATATGAATACAAGGATGTATCACTACAACCTAGAATCATATCATGCTACTCGTATTCAAGGCTATCGCTCGATGAAAACCCTAAAATAGCTATAGATATGGATGTGAGTTCAATCAATTCTAGACTCGACTAAACAAACATTCAATCATATTGCAATACTTCAATCATGCAATTATTATAACCCGTAGAAATCAAACGATAATATTGAGAGAAAACTAATTCATAAAAATCATAA
This sequence comes from Papaver armeniacum, assembly GCA_023531295.1. Lineage (NCBI taxonomy): Eukaryota > Viridiplantae > Streptophyta > Magnoliopsida > Ranunculales > Papaveraceae > Papaver > Papaver armeniacum. The sequence continues at coordinate 88,126 of JAJJWW010002008.1, read as the reverse complement.
CTTGGTTGCAAAATCCAACTACATCTTCAACCAATAATAAAACTTAGTTACTTTTGTTTTTGGAAGTCATCATAGAAAGCAAAGAAGAACTATCATGTGAAACCCTAGAACAAAAGTAGAAGTCTCCCTAATGGAGATATGTCTAGGTTTGAGAAAGACTTTTCTATTTATATGTTTCTTCAATTCCAAAAGGATAATCTTTTCCAAATTTAGGTCTTCTCAAAACCCATCTCCAAGTGGTCCACCAAGCCCATGTGTGAAAATAAGTCTCTGGAAATTTTGGGTTCAAAACGGGTCGCCGGATTGATGACGTCATCACCGGAATCCGGTCACCGGCCGCCGGAATCCGTCGCCGGAAAATTTGTCTCTGGCCACCTGAACTTGCCTTCGGCTACTGAAACTGTCACAAGGCAAATATGTACTTCCTGCAACTCATCTCTCCTTCTCTATGTTCAAACATTCACAAAAACCATCTAACCCAATTTATTTCTTGCGAAAACGTACCCAAATGCGTGACTCGTAGCTCATATATCCGGCCGTCGACTCTTGCATCCGACTCGAACCCGCTTCGCGATTCAATGAAACTTTAAGATCCACACTCTAATCTCTGAAATCCGGCATCCCGAGCTAGGCTCACTGGCTCACCATTCTCGCCAAGTTTACGCATAATTGCGATTTTTTTTGGTTGTGGCATCTGTTTTACTTCTCCTCGCCTCTGCAACCCTGACCTGCCATACCAGCACATCCATTCTGCCTAGCCTTCAGCGTCACCACCTGAATTGCAGCTTCAAAATCTATCACAATCAACAGTTCCAACTTCAGCCTCAGGCCATAATTCATTGCACCCTTTTTGCATTACTTCAATACCCTCTGTTGCTTCTTGAATCGCGCACTGCACCAACATCTCTTTGACTCAGTTCATTTGCAACTTCAAATCCCATCCGCATGTTGCATATTTCAAACCATTAAGATCAACTAAATCACAACATCTCAAAGACAATCTCCAACCATAACATCGGTTCCACCCAACAACCATTTACTCAAGCCTAACCATTACGCCGCATCATGCCAAAGAAGACTGGGAAACTCGGACACGCTTCATTCCCACTCAGCTGCTTACAATCACCAACAACAAGATCACCTCGACCATTACGCACTTCTACTAGCCTGCAATCCTTCGCAACTTCATTCTCTAATCGCGCAGCAGAATAAGATTGCATCTTTACCGGGTTCACCCCATAAGCTCTCTCCATTCAACCACTAAGCTCCCTTAGTACCAGCACCAGCTCCACCTGCAACTCTGCTCTAGTTGCAACACCATTCTGTCATCGAAGTCTCCCCTGCAGCTCAATTCCTCTATCCTTCACTCTTCCAAGTATAGCAACACAACCACCAAAATGGCATCACTGCCATCATTCCCTGCCACAAACTTCCATCCTCCATTTGAAACTGCAGAGCATCATTCAATCTCAGCACCACCATCACTTCCATGTCAGCCTCACTGTAAACCTTGTACTGAATCTGATTCCACCAGTTTCATCTCTACTTTGGCCTAGCCATTACCACCACCTGACACCACCATTGCCTCACTGAACTACTCCATTCAAATGGCAGTAACTAGTGCATCTTCTTCAATCCTTTAGTTGTTCCTGGATTAGGCAATTCTGCAAACACCTGTTGTGTGTTACTCTGTTGATACAGAATTGAGCTTGTCATTGATTCCCAAGCTCTTTCAATCTCCTTCCATGCAAGCATACAAAACCCATTCAATCACACACCTCAATCATGGCCAATGAACCATACTTTCAATGGCAGAGAACTCCATTTTCGTGACTATTTTCTCTTCATCAAATCTTCATGGAATCTTCTCAAACTCTAGTCACTATTGCTTCCCATATAAATCAGAGATTAACCCATTGTTTCTTAGCTTTCACCAACCCTCAATCATGCTGTAGTATGCTCTGTTGATTACCATCTTCAATGGCAGTAGCTTGTGTTTCCTTTCTTCTCTGTATTTCTCCCATCAAACACAACACAAACCAAAACTAATGTCTGTTTCCTTGATGAATTCGGTACTCCCTTAAAAACACTCAACCAGACCTGAGAATTGCCACTTTGAACTTTTGGTTGCAGCTCTTGGTTCCGGTTACAACCAAGATGAAACGAGTGTAAGACATTCGACCTAGTTTAGTTATAAAGGAGTGGGTGCCCTTAACGAACCGTAGCCTGTCTTTAGCAATTAACAAGAAAGTTACCCCTTATCCTCGCCTAGGCTCTCAATAGCACTTCCTTTAACCAAAATCTGGCTACCCCTTAACATGTGGCTGGGCTCCCATTAGTATTAGCCGATGAAATAACCTATTTACCATATTAGTCTTCGAGTTCTTCTTTTGCCCATAACTTCTTCATACGAGCTCAATGACTCCGTTCTTTCGCCATTGTCTTCATCTTCTCGTCCTCTACACAATGAAAAGTAGAAATCTTGTATTTGAACGAGTTCCACTGGGTCTTTGGCCCTTCCTCACTTGTGACTTCACTTTTGTAGCCATTTCTACTTCTTTTTGCTCCAAATAACTCCATTGCACCTAATAAACTCAAAAGTAAACATAAGATACATAATTTACAAGAAAACTTGCAAAGAAAGCATAAATACTAGATATTAAATACGGTGTATTCTACACCTATCACGCCCATTACGAGAAAGTGTCAGGAAAGGGCGGACAATTAACATCAATAAGAGAGTAGTGGGTGAAAGGGTGATCGGTCTTCCCTCATAATGGAAACGTGATGATCACCACCTTCCGCACAACCCCACTTCTCCACTACTTAACTGCCTCCACTTCCTACGAGATCAAGGTGCGCTCGATGACTTGTATAAATAGGTTTTCAACTTATTTCACAAAGGGGACAAATGTTATCAACACAAGTATCCAGAAACCATATTCTGATACAAGTCATAAAACAGACACACCTTCATAATTCAACATTCTGATCTCAAACACCTTCTTTGCTTCCCTCCCTAAGATCAACCCTTCTCCTTCACTTTGTGACCGAATTGAATTTGGAACGACCATTTCTTGGTTTAGGCCGAGTCTTGCTGATTGATCTCTCAAATCTAAAAGTACTCCCGTGCGGTGCATTTGTTTAGGGTTTGAATTCGTTTCTCATCAACACACCCAAATTTACCAAAAACATCAGAATCAGTTTTTACCCCAAAACAGAAAGTTAAAGATCCTTGATCACGAGCATAGGGTGGCTAAAGATAACACGACAACATTTAAGGTCACATCCAATACAAGTATAACTTATACGAAGGAAAACTTGTCTTGGGATCAAGGTGCGGTCGATGACTTGTATAAATAGGTTTTCAACTTATTTCACAAAGGGGACAAGTGTTATCAACACAAGTATCCAGAAACCATATTCTGATACAAGTCATAAAACAACCACACCTTCATAATTCAACATTTTGATCTCAAACACATTTTTCGCTTCCCTCCCTTAGATCAACCCTTCTCCTTCACTTTGTGACCGAATTGAATCTGGAACGGCCATTTCTTGGTTTAGGCCAGAGTCTTACAAATTGATCTCTCGAATCTAAAAGTACTCCCGTGTAGTGAATTTTTTAGGTTTGAATTCGTTTCTCATCAACACACCCGAATATACCAAAAACAACGTAATCGCTTTACCCCAAAACAATCAAGACCATAGTGGGAGATTAATATCTCGGTTGCAAGATCAATTTTCCATTTCATTTCAATTTTCTCAAATTCAAGATGTTAGATCTTAGGTCTGGATCAATTACCAATTATGATGCTATGGGAGATGATAACACTCCTGGTGCCAATATCCCTGCCATTAACACCAATGTACCGCCTGCCAGCACGGTCAACACATCGCATGGTGTTATATCCTCTAGCACCAACACCAGAGAATGCCTAAGTATCCCCTCCGCGTGACACACCGCCCTGTACCGAGCTGGGCCGCTGCTAATCCTAATATTTATTCGAGCATGACACCTCCAATCGTCACAAGGGCTGCCACCATTTCTTCATCGAGACGAGAGACTGGAGGAGCCAGAGGAAGCCAACCCATATCACCATTGTTGATTTGATGGAAAGACAAGAAGTTCTCGCTAAGGCTTAGACAGACATGGCTATAACTCAGAAAGATGTACTCACTTTCCTCAAGACGCTAACGGAGCGACTACCACAAGAGCCGCGTCAACCCATGGAGCCAACAAGGAGTACTTTTAGCACTTTTGGCGCGAGTGCTTCAACAAGGTGTGCCTTCATAGATGAGGAAGTTCGTGTTGCTCCTGAACCTCACGAGAAAGGAATCAGCCGTCCAACTTTATGACACGTGAGAATCTGGAACGTCTCCTCCAAAATTGAGGCAAAGAAAACCCGGTGGACATGCACCAGCACCAACCCCCGTATCCTCCTGATGTGCAAAGAGTTCCTCTCCCGAGAGGATACTACTCTCCTTAGTTTTCCCTCTATGATGGTACTGGTAACGCTCGCGAACGCATTTCTCATTCTCTGAAATCCTTGGGAGAACACGAATACAATCATGTCCTCTGCCTGAAAGAATTTTTAAATTCGCTTACCGGAAGAGCGCATACCTGGTACAACAACATCGCACCAAACATCATATCCAACTGGTGTGAGATGGTCACCGCTTCTATAAGAAGTATTTCTTCGTATTCGAGCAAATCACTTTCTCGACTTGGGAAGAATTTTTCAACAAAACAACAAGCATCCAAACGATTACGTCAAGAGATTCAGAATTCAAGCTTTGGATTGTCACGACCCAAATGTGACCAACAGTTGGTGGAGTCATGCATTAACGGTATGGTTCCCATCTATCGTGCTTTACTGGAAAACCTGCATTTTCAAACGCTCTCTGAACTCCATGAAGCCGCTGCGGTCTCACATGCACCGCACCAAATAAGCTAAAGAAAACTGACTCGGCCAGAGTGAAGATGCACGCGTAACCTCGAGGAAACAGACGCCTCATCAACAAGCAAGATAACACCTGTCCTTCGTAAGGGTGGTAGGTGAAGGAGGGAAAAGGAAAGCTCCAAAGAATCTTAACAACAACCTGCGCAAAGACCGACGCAGCATAACTCCATCCCTAAAGTCATGCTAAGACTCTTGTGCAAGAACTGGAGATGTCGTCTCCACTTCCCATTTCCAATAGATGAAGTCATTGAACTCCCCAAGCATGGATTCAAGATGACGCTATCAAGCTACCTCCTCTCGTACGTCCACCAACTGAAGAAGAGATGGCAAATTCCAAATATTATCGTTACCACGTGTTTGTCAATCACCCAACCAAGATCGAACAAATTGAAGCGCATTTTCAAAGAGAAGGTGGATGCGGGAGAACTTCGATTAGGAAATGAAGGAGTCCATAGAGACCCTCTTCCTGTCAGGAGATGCATGATTTTTGGGGACTTCATCCACAAAACTGTGCAGTCTATGATGGAGCATTTATGTGAAATTTTGTATTTCTCCAAGGCACAACGTCAAGACATGTTTGGAGCCCCACCGTGTCGTATCGTGCAAGCGTTGTTTCGAGGTATGGAGGCCGCCTCCCAAACCCCAATCTTCCCCGGGAAATGCGAGATGCAAATCGGGGACTCCTAACCATCGCTCACTTGAAGGATGTTGAGTTTGACAACACACTGATTGATGCAACATCTGATTTCAATATTGTCACTGTCAAGACCCTGAAAGATGCAAAGATTTCAAAGCAGGAAGCTGTTCACTACCCAACCATAATTAAAAATTATGAAGGAGAAGCCAGAGATGCTTACGGGTACATTAATCTTGAAATCAAGGTGGGAGATGCTCTAACACATGCTAAATTTCATATAGTTAAAGAATACCCAAATTATGATATGGTCCTAGGGCGCTCATGGATACACGACAACAAGGCGGAGCTAGGAGTATGCCCTTTGCCAGTGTCTATACCTGAAAGGATATCCAACAATCCATCAAATCCTGAGGACTACTTGTTGCTGTGTACAAGTGTGATGCAACTTCCTGGAGAGAGCTTGTCAGAATTCGTTCGCAGATTTCGGACACAAGTAAGTCTCATCGAACAACCCTTTTTGCAACTACTACTTTCCTCCCATCAAAGCTTGGGACTCGATCCGATTATCAGCCTTCAAATTGCTACTAGGAGATGTGAATGGGATGCTGGTCCTTTCAAGTATTTTGTCAAGAGTTTAGAAGCTGTCATAGTTAAAGACAAGGAATCTGGGAAGGTAATGGCGCAACGCCCAAATCCATTCCAAGTTAGAGATATGGTAGTAAGAGTTGCGGCTCATCCTTCTCCATCTGATTCCACAGAAGGGAAAGACGAGCCGTACCTAGTAGCAGAGATTATTTTGAGAGGTTATTGCAAGCTCATCAATACTGACAAGCTAGAAGGCGTAGTAATACATGCCCGGTAGCTCAAACCCTTCAATACCTAAAATGTCGTGCTGCACTCTCCTCCAAAATTCCTTTAGTGTTTCCTTTTGCAATTTCCCTTTTCATGCAATATTTATAATTCCTCCAAAATGATTGCACTGCTTGCATTCATAATTAGGGTTTCAATTTATCATTTAATCAAAGCATCATTTCTTTTAAAATTCTTACTCCTGAATCATCTCAAGGAAAAGTCTCAAGTAAACCCAAACCCTCATAAAATCATTACCCATTGATTCAAAACCAAAAAAAAAAAACACCGAAGAAGGGAATACATAAAGAAGGGCAAGACGAATTAAAAGGGAATCATCACGCAAACAAGATACGGTTTTGGGCAAGCATCTCAAGTGCAGATCAAGGCCAACAAAGAAACCGCCTCTCAATCATCGTGTGCTTAGATCCGGGAAAGAAGTTTCACCACTCAACAATTCTTCGGATTTTGAAAATCCCTTCACTAATCGTAGAAGTACCGCTAGCGCGTGGTGCTCCTGGATTGCAACCACTTCTTCAGGCGTGTCCAATCACGTCACACGAGCTATTAGTTGGAGAAGCCTCCACACCTAGCAAATACGACTCTTGAATTTCTTTTTCACGGAAGCAAAACACATGTGATACACAAGGGTGCTATCAAATGGGAGTTACAGGTTCGTGGCTGAATCCTTAATTTTCATCGTTGAATCTCCTACCTCAAGATATTATTATTAGGGTTACATACGATTATCATGGAGGCATATCCGGTCAAATAAAAGGAAAACACATCACCACTTATGTGTGTCGCATTCCCATCGGCCGCGTCTCGATAGAATGATGGGATCCTATCAAACCCCATCAAAAGCGCCACAAATCCAGAGTCTCAAGATAACGTGAATGGAAGAACTATCATCTAATAAGGTTCGTGCCCAACCGATAAACAGAAAACCGTTGAATACCAAAAACGTCTACAAGCAATGAAAAGATGCTAAAAATAAATAAATGATAAAGCGGGACATCTAGTTGTCGTTGTTAATACAAGGATCAATGGCGCCTTACTGGAGTCTTCTTGGAAGCTGCTTCAACATCTTTTTCACATGGCGCCCACACATTCTCTCCAGAAGCCGCCTCAACTTCCCTTTCGACGCTGCCCAACACCTCTCTCAAAGCACTCACTCTTTGCTCCTCTAGCCAATGCCGCTCTGATATCCTATACTGTAAGCTACTTCACTTCTTTACTCTAAGTCAGACCGACATCCTTTTCTTTAAAGTGCCCTAACAAATTGGAGGATGTTCCGGTTCATCCACATCAAAGTCAATAATTATGATACCGTTATGAATAGGATAATCATATTTGTTTCAAACTGGAAATTGCTTATGCTCAACCCTCCGCCGCTTCAATCGAGCCGCAAATCTTTCAGCCTTGGCACTCGGGGGATGAGACGCTTCATCACATCCCCACTTCTCCTCCATACCAACCGGCTTTAAAACTTGAACACGCTCTCGAACGATTTATAAGTGCACAAGAGACATGCCTTCTAATGACCAGCTTTCACAAACAGGAATCTATTTTGGCCATCACCTCCTCGAATGCGTTAGCCCTAGGTTTATTGACTTCAAGGCTCTTCTCTGGAGAAGTTCAAGAATAATTATCACCAGCAGTTCCCATCATATACTGCAAAGAGGCATTATGATTGTATCAACAACTTACGTGATCTAAAAAAATAATCAAAAAATCAAATCAAATCATGTGAGAACATGACGCAATACCTGGAACAAAGAAGAAAGCAACTCTATGATGATCGGTGTAGAGAAAAAGACTCAAGCGTTTCCTTTATATTCTACAAACCAGCAGGGTCCCGGGAATAAAAGGAGTCTCTGCCTACGTGAATAAAGGCTTCAGATGCGGTATAACAATCAAATAGATACTTATCTACCTGAAGATAACTGACGTATGCTGAAAAGAAATGTATCTTGCTCAAGAACCAAGCCAGCCTTTATCCTGGTAATGTACGCTGAACTTCTCTTGTAAATTTCTTCGTTTGTCACCATCTAGTGCTTACCCCGCAATAGCATCGCTATTACGTACAAGGTGGGACTTAATGTTGATGGTGGTTTTCGCTTAGGGCTAAAATCGTGGAAACCCCGTATTTTAATACGCTATCATCCCGCAAAGGAACAAAAGCCATTTGAAAGTGATGAGTGCATAAACCTTTTCACTTACATATGTATTGAGCAATTCAACATATTTAAGAAATTTATCCAGAATGGTGCATGAAGCAACAATCCCAGATATTCTGTAAATTTTAACCTATTGCATTATTCACTAATGCATGGCTCGCCTAGTATTTTCCTATGCTATGTTCCCAGCTGAACTCAATATTGGCTTGACATGACGATTAATGTTCACTCGCAACGGAGTAGCATGAATCTCCCGAAATGTCAGTATTGAGACCTGCATGAAAACACTCACATAGGCTACACCACCCTCTGACAAAGAGATCAACTTGTTTGAAAGTGATGCTTTATATACATTGATTATAAGCGATGTTATACAAATATTGATTTCACAAATAACTTATTACTTAACCTAAAAGCACTATGTGCTGATTTTAGCGGCGAGAGTCTCACGACTTGACCCATTCGAGACATCAAACATGTCACAAACTAGGGGATACTCACTGGGGTATTGGTCTGGCGGTTTACAGCGTGCGGCGTGCAACGCGCCCATTACGAGAAAGTGTCAGGAAAGGGCGGACAATTAACATCAATAAGAGAGTAGTGGGGTGAAAGGGTGATCGGGTCTTCCCTCATAATGGAAACGTGATGATCACCACCTTCCGCACAACCTCACTTCTCCCACTACTTAATCGCCACCACTTCCTACGAGATCAAGGTGCGCTCGATGACTTGTATAAATAGGTTTTCAACTTATTTCACAAAGGGGAAAAATGTTATCAACATAAGTATCCAGAAACCATATTCTGATACAAGTCACAAAACAGCCACACCTTCATAATTCAACATTCTAATCTCAAACACCTCCTTTGCTTCCCTCCCTAAGATCAACCCTTCTCCTTCACTTTGTGATCGAATTGAATTTGGAACGACCATTTCTTGGTTTAGGCCAGAGTCTTACAGATTGATCTCTCGAATCTAAAAGTACTCTCGTGCAGTGCATTTGTTTAGGGTTTGAATTCGTTTCTCATCAACACACCCAAATTTACCAACAACATCAGAATCGGTTTTTACCCCAAAACAAAAAGTTAAAGATCCTTGATCATGAGCATAGGGTGGCTAAAGATAACACGACAATATTTAAGGCCACATCCAATACAAGTATAACTTATACGAAGGAAAACTTGTCTTGGGATGACGAATATTGTGTTGATCATGATGAGGAAACTTTATCCTTGATCACACAGCAAGTCGAGAAAATCTTGATAAAATACAGATAAACTGGAAAGCGACATGCGCGAACCAAGTTTCAAGATGATTTTATTATTCAAGAAGGAAGTTCCCTCCAAGGAAATAATGCTCTCATTGTGTCTCTTGATCACACTGATGAGCTTAACTCTAAACATCTGACAGAAAATTCTGCTCCCCAGTAGAGAAATTTATGTTGATTTTGATTCGAGATCTAATTTGAGTCAGAAAAAGAGTTGTTAGAATTCTTGAATAAAAGTGAAGAAATTCACCGAGAAAACCTACGGTTGAAGAGAATCGCGGAAAACTCGAATCATCGCTTAAAGTGAATGATGGTTGTTGTAAGTGCCATCAAACTAATAATCTTATTTCCACACAATTAACTGGTAATAAAATGGAAGTAAGGATCGTTCCCACGAAGAGCAGTGAGTTTTAGTCGTCAAAGTGTCACAAAGAAGGGTTTTGTTTTAGATTTTGAACAAAGTAAAATACAGTAATCAAAGCAAATAAAGTTGAGATGTAATCAATAGAGAGAGATATGATCGAGGAATCCTTCTTCGTTAATAAACCGTCAATGAGTTATTATAATTTCCTACTCATCGTTAATCATAGTTTATCACCAACTGTGGAACAACAGCTAGCTTAGTGTTGTTTCCTAAATTCTTTTTATCACTGAGTACGGAAGCTCTCCAATACCATATTCTATTCGTCTAAACCACCTAGTAGTAGCTCACTCAAGGTGTAATTTGGTCGAATGCTTTATCTTTGTGAATTTTAGTTGATCCTAGTTGTTAGACTCTTAGCTCAAGGTCCACTTTCTAGTGTTGTTTATACCCACAATCGCTCCACAGAATCCCTCTGTAAGGTCTCGTGTTCTCTACTTGTGTACAAGTTATTCGACGATTACTTATCTAAACTCAATATTAGAAATAGATTAAATTGAAAGGCGAGGGTACCCAAATATACCTCAAGCTAAAACTTTTCCTACCTATAAGTCCTTTCTCCGAAAGTGATTGTCTATGGACTGAGTCGAGAAAATACAACTAATCGGTTCACACTTCGTGGGTCGCCTATGGATACGAGATCGAGACAATACAACAACGGGCGTATGTTACTTGATAAAAAGGTTGGACTTAACCAAACACAATAGGATTCACTTATCAAGTAAATAGGAATTAACGTTTGTGTAATTTACTTTAATTATAATAAAACAATTATAATGCGGAAATATAAAGTAAATGACACAACAAGATTTTGTTAACGAGGAAACCGCAAATGCAGAAAAACCCCGAGACCTTGTCCGTAGATTGAATACCTCTCGTGGATTAAGAAGCTAAAAAATTACACCTAATTTTCGTATAGTTGAGACCAAGCAACTAAACCTATAGTTCACCTAGTTCCGTCTGTATTCCCACGCCTCCAACTTATAAATAAGTCACGTACTTGGAACAATTCCTTTGGTTCGTATTCCAAACAGTAAAGGAAGAACAAATCTGTTTGGTATAAACTCTCTTCAACCAAGTGATATGAGTCGGACAAAGGCTCTTCCGTTTATCTTAACATAAACTCATTCGTCAGGTCCTTAGATTTATCTTATGTTCAATTACCTAAGTAATCATTTAAGATTAAACCAACAACACTCTTAATCCAAAGAATTGTGTTGATGCCGATCTACCAATTAATCAATCCAATCTACCACAAGGATAAAACCGATTATTAATTGGATCCTCTTTTACCGAAACAAGTATTGTGCACACCAAAGATTATAAACCCAAGTTAGATCTTCAATATCTTCTTTGTCTTCAAATCTTCTTAAATCTTCAATAAAAACCTGCACACAATCACTTGAATTTCTTGTGATGAATCACGCACAGAACGGAGTCTGTTAACAATGGATTTTCACAAGATCGTCTTTAGAACTAACAACAGTCTAAAGATCCCTGTGTCGAAACTCTGAACTAGTTTGAGTGAATCTTATATCAGAAGAGAAGATTCTCAAGCATAAACAAACTAAGTGCAATCAGATTTCAACCACCGTTAGTCAATCAAATCAATCAAATACAACATATAAACCGCAATTATCTAGTTTCCCACCAACGGTACACGCTAAAGCTTCTCAATCCCAAAGAAGACTTCAAACTGAGCGACCGTAAGAGATTTCGCCTAATAAGGTTACTCTTCTCTCCTAATAGGCGGCTTACACCAAGAATAACAACAAAAGAGGAATTCTGTTACGAAGGATTAGTTTGCTAGAAAGGCAAACTTCAAGTATTTATAGACAAGGAAGTTTGGACACCAAGGAATTTCCAAAACCGAAAATATTCTCAAGATATTCATTAAAGCACAAATTCGGTTTCCATAATTCCTGGAAATGCTCGTTCCAAAAATAATGATCGAAATCTCTCGGAAAATCTGATTAGTAAATGCACATTACTAATTCTTATATTTCCCTACAAAATGAAATTAATAACCTTAATAAAAGATTCTTAACTTACTTATGTTTCGATCTTGAGATTCTCTTCCCTTAGCTATTAAGGAATAACTTTAAACAATTAAAGAAATAAACATTCACAGCACGTGTTTAAAGTATGTCGACATCCTATCTTTGTAAGTTCTCTTTCACACTTACAACCTTGAAAACGATTTGCCACACTTCCAAACAAGTTTATAATTGGTTCATCTGACTTTCAAGAACTATGCGATTGAGCAAACAAACATTCAATCACAATCATGGGTTTAACGGTTCTACCAAAACAAGTTTCGGTTCTACCTTTCATGTGAGTACTGTGCATAGTCACACTAGCTTTCCAAAATTCTTGTTGACTAGGTATTAGGATCGGTTCCCCACATATATATGGTATCTAACTTATATGTGTTGCACATGTCCACAGGATCGGTTCCCTTTTGCCTAAAAACGTGTTGCACATGTCCATAGGATCGGTTCCCCTTTCTATTATAAACCTTGTTGCACCCCATACAAGGATCTGTTCCCCTTTGTGATGTACTGCACCTCTTACTAGGATCAGTTCTCCTTTCCCATATTTGGTCAGACATAAAATCACAAACCCGATCATACCATCTCAGGTGATTACTTAATATCGGTTTCACTAATAAAAGTCATACCAATACATAAGTTAGGCCTTTGTGAATAGTTCTACCAAGAACACAAACAAGTTGTGAGCGGTTATACTCAATCACACATATTGGTTGTTCATAAGATATGCAATTAATAACAAAACCAATAACACCTGGCAATTTCCTTTTCGGTTCACAAACAAGTTTATGAACTTACTTCCTTAGAACACATGTAAAACATTGTTCCCTAGGATGAAATCCTCACCTCATACCCATACAAAATCACAATAACATTCAAATGATTATGGCAATATCTTATCTACAAAGTTTAATGGTTAAGCAATAAACCTCATATTGTATTCCTTAATACTATGTCTATCTAGAGTTCAAATATGCTTCGTAGTTTTGTTTTCAATATGCACGACTTGAAAGATACGTTAGGGAATGAAAATAGTTCAAGTCAAATATCACTAACCTCAAGTGGAAGGATGATTGTTGTCGTTGTAGCTCCTTGCTTCTTCACATCTTCAAGACTTCGCCCAATACTTGTAATGTCTCATATCCTAATATTTTTAAGCTAACCTATACGAAGTTAACTCTAGTACATAATCAAGCGACTCTTAACATGAGTTTTGATTCACTAAAATATGACAACCAAACTTGACCTACCAACGCTTAGTGGTTTCAACCGAGCCATGTTCTAACAATCTCCCTCTTTGTTAATTTTAGTGACAAAACTCTTACATCGTATGGATAAACAAATTACAAGAATTCATTACACATACGCTTGATTCCCGAATTCAACAGCACAGTAAACTGCTTACATTCAATCCTTGAAAATGCCGTTGTTGATATTATAATAACAAAGCAAATACTCCCCCTAAGGAAGATAGGTAGATATTCAATCCGCACGTCTTTGTTATACCAATTTATATGACATGTTACTCCCCCTTAGTCTGTGCTTTCACTCTTTCGTTTAGATAAAACGTTTAAGCACCAATGTTCTTTTCCTTAGCGATACCAATCAATATAAAATCAATGCCAGTATCACTTGTTTACTCCATATATTTCTCCCCTTTTTGTCACAAAAATGACAAAGAAACGAAAAAAATAAAGGACAACACAAAAGAATCTTTACAAATCTCAATAGACTTACCTTTGTAGAGTTAGGAATGAGGTTCCACATCATGTTCTCGATAACCAATATCAAAACCGGGAAACTACAAGTAGTTTTATTTTGATATGTTACCAAGGAAACAAATGTCCGAAACAATTTTTCCATTTTAGTTTAGCAAACCAAAAACAACTAAGAACCTTAGTCCCTTTGCTAAACTGATTGTTCAAAAACAACCGCTTAATTCGATAAGACCAAAATAAAGATAACTCTATTTTTCTCATCAGGTTCTAATTATCCATAAACTTAGACCTTTTCAATTTTAAACAAGACAAATACTAGGTTAGTTAACTAGCATTTCTTGTTAAGGCATTCTATTAGACTTGAATAACCTAAACCTCACTTCGATAAGTCTAACTAAGATCGGAAATTAACTTAGTTTCTCTTATCCTAATCAATTGGACTAAACAACTCTTTCCGTACACCTTATATTTGGTTAAGCCATAAATAATTCATACAAACCAACATAAATCAACTTGCATAATTATTCACCTCAACCCGGAAGCAATTGAAACAACATAGACATTAAAAGCACCTAATTGCACGAAATTTTGTAAGCCTAAACAATTGATACCACACAATAAAGCAAGATAACAATAGTTTTCTTAACCGGAACCAATTGAATCACACACATCCACACACACATCATGGAATAAACATCAATTGAACCGAAATTTTGTTAAGCAAAAGCAATAAATATATATAATATAAACTCATGCTTTTCTTAAACGGGAAAACAATTAACTAACAAGATTGTTACCTCAAATTTCACATCCACTTCTCCAGTATGTTTGCATCTTCTTCCAGGGAGAATTGATATCGAAATATCATCATGTTGTCATTCTTATGCAAAAAAAAAAAAAAAAAAAAGAATAACAACAACCAACCTTTACCAGAGAAAGGTTGAAAATCGGTTTTAACAATTGCAAGCAAAAGTTGAAAACCGTCGAAACACATATGATTTTATGCTAAACCAAAACCGATTCAACATATTGTGACTTTTTTACATATTGTTTCTACCAGAACCCCTCATGATCCTTTGATAAAGCCTACCAACATGGGCTAGAACTTAATAATGCTAAATCAAAAAGTCACCCAAACCACAAGGGTTCACAATATATGAGATCGAATATTAAGGTAGTAAAACCGAAATCAAACATCCCATAAACATACATAGCAATAAGATAAAAGCATTCAAGCACATGCTATGTATACCGAAAACTATCACAAGAAGAATTACCAATCAAATAATGTTTATTCTTTCTCTCTCAATTTTTGTGAAGATTGCATTCAAAAACTGGATTCAAATTCCTCTGAGCACTTCCCCTTCCAGTAGATTTGTTCATCTCCAGCAGCTGAGAATGAAGGTTTGCTAGTACTTCTTTTTGAATCATTTATCATCAGTTCATGATATCTAATACAACCTTTAACAGAGTGAATTGTTTTCTTAGAGAGTCTTGAGAGTTATCATGAAGAGGAACATCGTGAGTTTCGGTCCAATCGATGCCTGAGTGCTAAATCACCAAGAGATGACCCTTCTTTTACTGATTTCTCCATTGCAGTAAGATACTTATTTCGGAAAGGAGAAGTTATATAAGATGGGAGAAAATCAAGGAATAATTTGGTTTATGGAAACCGAAACTATTTTTTCCGAAAATAAAAGATATCTAATATTTTTTCACTTAAGAAACAGTTATGAATAACCTGACCAGATTTATGCTTCCTCACAATCCAAATTTTTGGGCAATAAGTGAAGATGCATTCTTTCAAAGACAATCGGTTGTGTTGAGGTGAGATTACTCTCACCATAGGTAACAAAGACATCCTTTGGATGACTTATAAGCACAATGGACTGTGCTTCTTTGCTTTCTTTCTTTCTCTTGTGATTGCATGATTTTGCAATTTCTCTCTGAGATCTAATAAACTTATCAGCCTTCAAAAACTTTATCCCCTTAAGAAGAGTCTTGGTAAATTTATTTTGATGGAGGTTTCCACGAGAGATTGTGGTGTGGTTATTTCCTCCATTTAAAGAACGTGATGTCCTATCATCGAAGTACTTGTTTCGATCCTTTGGTATTTCACAAATTTTTCTTTTTCAGATTTTACCATACATGTTTTATCTGAAGGAGCTTCAAAAGGTTTTCAAGTACCGGGCTTAACCTTTATTTTCTTTAATCCCCAACTCACATTTTTCTAGGAGTTGATTAGACTCTCGGAATCATCACCGGTTAGAGTTGGCAAGAAATGCATTGCAATTGGATATTTCTTCATTGGATTCTTCCTCCGGAATATCATCAAGGGTGGAGACATACGCCCTATTGCACTTCTAGTTCTTCTGCTGGAACAGTGTTTTGCCATATGTCCGAATCTTCGGCACTTGAAGCATTGAACTTCAACATTACCCTTTTTATGGCAAACTGATAATGTATCAGGAACATGTTTATCAATATATAATATGTTCTTAATCCTTTGCGCTAGAAGCACAATAGTTGAGTCAAGCTCCTTTTCAACAGGTGCCTTTATCTCTTGGCAACGTTTCTCAGTATGATTCTTCAGCAGAATTTCTTTATCAAAGATCTTTAACTTTCCTACAAGAGAGCTTCGAGAAAGTGTAGAAAGATCATTTCCTTCTATTATGGCATGTTTCTTAGACTCGTATCTGGATGATAACGATTCGAGAATTTTGCATACTATTTCCTTTTCGGTATTGCCTTTCCAAGGAAAAAAAGATGCGTTAACAATCTCGGAAAGTTTAGAGTTAAACTCCTCGAAAGTGTCGTTATCATCCATATTGAGATGTTCCTATTCGGATGAAAGGGAAAGAAGTCTAGCTTCCTTTTCGATTCATCTCCTCGAATACAGCCTCAAGAATATCCCATGCTTCTTTAGAAGTTCTACAAGCCAGTACATGATGTAGAAGATCATGACTAACTGCATGAATGATGGCATTCAAACCATCAGAATTCTGTTTTGCAAGAATCCTTTCTTCAAGAGTATAAGACGCTAGGCGTTTAAACTCTGACTCCGAATAATCTATCGGACGTTGGTATCCGTCTTCGATTAATAACCATGTATTAAAATCTCGGGATTAAAGAAAGGCCTCCATAGTCAATTTCCATAATGGATAATTAGTCCCATTAAATCTTGGTGGTACGTTAACAGAATCACTCATTAGATTCATTCTTATAGGTTTGATCGCACCAAAGACAGATTGTTAGATCTTTTCGTGTTTGCCTGCTCTGATACCAATTGAAAATGCAAGAGTACCCAAATATACCTCAAGCTAAAAAATTTCCTACCTATAAGTCCTTTCTCCGAAAGTGATTGTCTATGGACTGAGTCGAGAAAATACAACTAATCGGTTCACACTTCGTGTGATCGTCTATGGATACGAGATCGAGACAATACAACAACGAAGTATGTTACTTGATAA
Organism: Papaver armeniacum; assembly: GCA_023531295.1. NCBI lineage: Eukaryota > Viridiplantae > Streptophyta > Magnoliopsida > Ranunculales > Papaveraceae > Papaver > Papaver armeniacum. The sequence continues at coordinate 70,569 of JAJJWW010002008.1, read as the reverse complement.
AAAGGTTTGGACTTGACCAAACACAATAGGATTCACTTATCAAGTAAATAGGAATTAACGTTTGTGTAATTTACTTTAATTATAATAAAACAATTATAATGCGGAAATATAAAGTAAATGACACAAAGAAGATTTTGTTAACGAGGAAACCGCAAATGCGGAAAAACCCCAGGACCTTGTCCAATTGAATACTCTCGATTAAGAAGCTACAAAAATTACACCTAATTTCGTATAGTTGAGACCAAGCAACTAAACCTATAGTTCACCTAGTTCTCGTCTCGTATTCCCACGCCTCCAACTTATAAATAAGTCACGTACTTGGAACAATTCCTTTGGTTCGTATTCCAAACAAGAAAGGAAGAACAAATGCATTTGGTATAAAGTCTCTTCAACCAAGTGATATGAGTCGGACAAAGGCTCTTCCGTTTATCTTAACATAAACTCATTCGTCAGGTCCTTAGATCTATCTTATGTTCAATTACCTAAGTAATCATTTAATATTAAGCCAACAACACTCTTAATCCAAAGAATTGTGTTGATGCCGATCTACTCAATTAATCAATCCAATCTACCACAAGGATAAACCGATTATTAATTGGATCCTCTTTTACCGAAACAAGTATTGTGCACACCAAAGATTATAAACCCAAGTCAAATCTTCAATATCTTCTTTGTCTTCAAATCTTCTTAAATCTTCAATAAAAACCCGCACGCAATCACTTGAATCTCTTATGATCAATCACGCACAGAACGAAATCTGTTAACAATAGATTATCACAAGATCGTCTTTAGAACTAACAACAGTCTAAAGATCCCTGTCGAAACTCTGAACTAGTTTGAGTGAATTTTATATCAGAAGAGAAGATTCTCAAGCATAAACAAACTAGGAGCAATCAGATTTCAACCACAGTTAGTCAATCAAATCAATCGAATACAAAATATAAACCGCAATTATCTAGTTTCCCACCAACGGTACAGCTAGAGCTTCTCAATCCCAAAGAAGACTTCAAACTGAGCGGCCGTAAGAGATTTCGCCTATTAAGGTTACTCTCCTCTCCGAATAGGCGGCTACACCAAAGAATAACAACAAAAAGAGGAAGTCATTTACGAAGAAGGATTAGTTTGCTAGAAAGGCAAACTTCAAGTATTTATAGACAAGGAAGTTTGGACACCAAGGAATTTCCAAACCGAAAATATTCTCAAGATATTCATTAAAGCACAAATTCGGTTTCCATAATTCCCGGAAATGCTCGTTTCCAAAAATAATGATCGAAATCTCTCGGAAAATCGATTAGTAAATGCACATTACTAATTCTTATATTTCCTACAAAATGAAATTAATAACCTTAATAAAAGATTCTTAACTTACTTATGTTTCGATCTTGAGATTCTCTTCCTTAGCTATTAAGGAATAACTTTGAACAATTAAAGAAATAAACATTCACAGCACGTGTTTAAAGTATGTCGACATCCTAACTTTGTAAGTTCTCTTTCACACTTACAACCTTTAAAACTATTTGCCACACTTCCAAACAAGTTTATAATTGGTTCATCTGACTTTCAAGAACTATGCGATTGAGCAAACAAACATTCAATCACAATCATGGGTTTAACGGTTCTACCAAAACAAGTTTCGGATCTACCTTTCATGTGAGTACTGTGCATAGTCACACTAGCTTTCCAAAATTCGGTTGACTAGGTACTAGGATCGGTTCCCCACATATATATGGTATCTAACTTATATGTGTTGCACATGTCCATGGGATCGGTTCCCTTTTGCCTAAGAACGTGTTGCACATGTCCATAGGATCGGTTCCCCTTTCTATTATAAACCTTGCTGCACCCCATACAAGGATCTGTTCCCCTTTGTGATGTACCACACCTCTTACTAGGATCGGTTCCCCTTTCCCATATTTGGTCAGACATAAAATCACAAACCCGATCATACCATCTCAGGTGATTACTTAATATCGGTTTCACTAATAAAAGTCATACCAATACATAAGGTAGGCCTTTGTGAATATTTCTACCAAGAACACAAACAATTTGTGAGCGGTTATACTCAATCACACTTATTGATTGTTCATAAGATATGCAATTAATAACAAAACCAATAACACCTAGAAATTTCCTTTTCGGTTCACAAACAAGTTTATGAACTTACTTCCTTAGAACGCATGTAAAACATTGTTCCCTATGATGTAATCCTCACCTCATACCCATACATAATCACAATAGCATTCAAATGATTATGGTGATGTCTTATCTACAAAGTTTAATGGTTAAGCAATAAACCTCGTATTGTATTCCTTAATACTATGTCTATCTAGAGTTCAAATATGCTCCGCAGTTTTGTTTTCAATATGCACGACTTTAAAGATACGTTAGGGAATGAAACACTTCAAGTTAAATATCACTAACCTCAACTGGAAGGATGATTTTTGTCGTTGTAGCTCCTTTCTTCTTCACATCTTCAAGACTTCGCAATACTTGTAACGTCTCATATCCTAATACTTTCAAGCTAACCTATACGAGGTTGACTCTAGTACATAATCAAGCGAATCTTAACATGAGTTTTGATTCACTAAAATATGACAACCAAACTTGACATACCAATGCTTGGTGGGTTCAACCGAGCCATGCTCTAACATAAATCAATAAATCAATTTAGTTGTCCACCTAAACAATCTATCAATCAATCATAAATATTCGTAATAGTATAAACAAGCGATAATCATATAAAAAACTTGAAAGTAGATTACTATAATAACTCAAATCTTGTTTAAAACTTAGAATTAATCCTCAATCAATAGGTGTTTAGCTACTCATGGATGTAGAAACATCTATGATATACATATTTGAAAAGTTTAGAGATATCGTTACGATTGATGAACCGCTCTGAAACCCTAACTTTCGCTCCATGTATAGTTTCTTCTCTCGAAGACTTACAATTTCTTGATCCCTTGATGTCTCTCATTCATGAACTAATACCTATTTATATAGTTTTACATTGCTTGGCCTTCAAGTATCTCCGTCAGTTAAGGAACCCGACCCGAAACTATGAAAGAAAGACTCTAACCGTGAATTTTGGCCTTCGACAGTTTGCATACTAGTTTGCAAACTTAAATTTTGTAATAAAATCTAGGGAAATAAATTTGCATACCCATTTGAAGACTGAAATTTCAGTTACTCCCGTTTGCATACTTGTTTGCAAACTGGCATGTCTTAGGTATTCGATAAAAAGCTTGTTTTGCCCACAACTTCTTCGTCCGAACTCGAAATGACCTCATTCTTTTTGAATTATTTTCCTATTTAAATTATCTTCAATATGGTGATAAGAAATCCTTAATTTGAGTGAGTTAAGCTTGGTATTTGGCCCGTCTCTTGATTTTGAGCATCTTTGCTCCTTTTCGTCGCATTTCTTCCACTTCTTATCTTGGATACTTGAAATACTTCTCTTCTTATCTCTTTTTATCACTTTATAGCTCATTTTTGGATGATTCACCTAATAGAGACAAATAAGAGAAAACAAGAGTAATAATACGAAAATATGCGATAATAATAGCTAAAACAAGTTTGGAATGAATACTAAAATCATATGAATTATGCACTTATCAAATTCCCCCACACTTAGATTTTGCTAGTCCTCGAGCAAACTAAATCAAACTAATCCTAAATGCAACAACTCCATTTCATTTAGAATACAATTACACTTAGCTAATGCACATGCCTTTAAACCCCTAGGTATCCCTAGTGGACGAGTTATAGTCTCGTGAGGGTTTACAAGAGGTATACCCATAAAACCTGATCCAATTTCTTGCCTAGGAAGAACTGCTAAGGACAGACACAAAGTAGTAGCTAATAAGATGATCAGCCTACATATGTTCTTTAGCTACAAACATCCCACATACATTCCAATCATCACACACGAGCAATTACTTACGTGTGACATTCAAACTGATTGCATGACTCTACTAAGATATTCATTGTACTTGTTTCAATGTTTCTCAACATTTTTGCCGCAACACTCGCATACTGAAATCACATGGATATATAAGAGAATGGAAATAGAAAAGTTAAGTGCACAAATGTTGACTAAAGTGAAAGATGTTACCCACAATACTTGTATGAATGTCGTCAAAGGATTTTTATATATATAGCGCAATAGTTGAGACAAGCACCCGTTTAACTCGACAACATTATTTGTTACTCTAAGCGCATGTTTCTTTTCAGCAAATATGTGATAGTTCCCTTGGATCCTGCATTCCACGCTTGTTTAGGCGACGAAGACAGGGAAAACGTTTCACACATACCGCTAAGTGTCGAGAACCTCATCAATAGTCTTTTTGACTCGTTAAATAATGATGATAGGTTTCACTCAATATCGACCACAAAATCAGTCCGCAATTCCGGACCTATCTAAAAACCCTCGATGATCAATTTGAAACATCCTTAGAAGAACGACAATGGTAATCTTACACATACCACTAGCTTCAAGTAATTTTCAAATAATTATTAATCAATACAAAACATCCCGAGTTAACATCAAATGATTGTCTCACACAGATCATGTAAGATATTCCCGGTAATATTCACATGATCATCTTGACTTAAGTTGTCGTGTAGATAAATGAAGCATTTTAAGTTTTACACTCGTATTTCGAGAATTATATTAACGAGATAAACTCGATGGAGAAAGGGATAACCTTCTCTTTTTATTATTAATGTCGATATATGAAGAGGAGCATTATATATATGTTGTGATTTTTTGATATTTGGCTCACTCTTTATGAGTGTAAGATAATTGTCGATGGGGCTTTTATAAACTCAACCAATGATTACCTTGCTACAACATCCATGGCAGTACTAGAATCCCACCAATTCACTTAGCGAAACATATAATTGCAAAAATAATAAGAAAGTGATTCAGTAATGGTTAATTGCGAGGACGAATCTTTCAAGCGACTACCATGCTATTGCTAGCATCTGAGTTTCACACTCAATTATAAACGTATATATAAAGATTGTGGAACGATAAAGTGGGAATCAAGCTATAATGTAAGAACTATTTCAACCTAAAAAGGTTTAAAGTGTCATCCTGAATAGCTCATAATTAACTCCAAAAGATGAAGTCTCAAGTGATGTTTTTTTTATATATATATATATATATATATATATGAAAAAGCGGGGGTACAACAACCACACCCAATATTTCTCTTAGCATTCTGTATGGACAAACTCCAATATACTTTCAAGAGAATCAACTAGACTCAATCTTAATAAAGTATATCAAAGGGTTTTATCTCTCTTTCTTGATTCAATTCTTTCTCAAGCAAATAGAAATTTGCGAGTCTAATTGAATACAAGAGAAATCACTTGAACGGTACCAAAGACCAATGTTCAAGGATCAATCAATTTCAATCAACAACCAAAGGTCGGATTTCCAATTGATTGATTCAAACGCACAACCTGTGATAATTCAATTATATAACAAAATATAATGCGGAATAGAAATAACACAGACACCAGAATTTTGTTAACGAGAAAACCGCAAATGCAGAAAAACTCCGAGACCTAGTCCAGATTGAACACCACACTGTATTAAGCCGCTACAGACACTAGACTACTACAAACTAACTTCGGTCTGGACTGTAGTTGAACCCAAATCAATCTCACACTGATTCAAGGTACAGTTGCGCTCCTTACGTCTCTGATCCTAGCAGGATACTACGCACTTGATTCCCTTAGCTGATCTCACCCACAACTAAGAGTTGCTACGACCCAAAGTCGAAGACTTTAATAAACAAATCAGATCACACAAAAAGTCTACAGAATAGATAAAATCTGCCTCCCACTGATAAACCTACAAGTTTTGTTCCGTCTTTTGATAAATCAAGGTGAACATGAACCAATTGATAACCCGGACTTATATTCCCGAAGAACAACCTAGTATTATCAATCACCCCACAACAATCATAATCGACGCAGTGAAAAAAGATATTGTGAATCACAAACGATGAGACAAAGATGTTTGTGATTACTTTTCTATCTTGCCTATCGGAGATAAAGATCTCAAGCCAATCGTTACGATTGTACTCAAAATGATAAAATCAGCAAGATCAGATCACACAACTACGAGAAAGTAGTATCGGTCTGGCTTCACAATCCCAATGAAGTCTTTAAGTCGTTAACCTGGTTTAAGAAGAAAACCTAAGGTTAAAGGAGAATCGACTCTAGCTAATACAACTAGTATCACACGGAAGGTGTGGGGATTAGGTTTCCAGAATGCTAGATTTCTCCATTATATAGTCTTTCAAATCAGTGGTTTGCAATCAATGTTAGCTTGGTAACAAAGCATTCAATATTCACCGTTAGATGAAAACCTCGATTAGATTCAAGCTAATATCTTTCAACCGTTGGATCGAAAACTTAGCTTATTACACACAAATGAAATGTACTATTTTGGGTTTATGTAATCATACCCAAACATGAACATTTATTGGTTCAACAATAGTTAACCAAATGGTTAGCCATATGAGCACTTTCATATCAACTATGTTCTTCTTCGCCATAACTAGTTCAAATAACTCAAATGAACTAGTTAGAGAGTTGTTCAATTGCAAGGAAATCTTATGTAACTACACAAGACACAATCGAAGCAAAACAATTTGATTCACTCGAATCGGTTCATGAACTATATAGCCACGGTTTGCATTTTGCATTCCTTAGTTTTTATAAATGAGTTCACAAACAATCGTTTTTAGGTATAACCGACTCAAGTTCGCAAACTTAGTTCGCGGACTTAAGTTCCCTAAGGAGTTCTCAACCTCCGGCAGAATTTCTGGGAAGAGAACTTCCGCCGCCATGACTTAGCTCACGGCTCGATTCCGGTTCTCTTGATCAACAAAGTTCGCAAACTTCGGTTCAAGGAAAAAGGACTTATACATATATGTATTGCCACACAATGCTTATATCATTATATGATCTAAACTCTCATTTCAATCATTGAAACATTCTTGGAGGACATTTCGTCAAAGTAAGCAGTTTTCAAAGTGATTGAAACGTGTCATGACATTCGTCAATAGGTAAGATGAACTTGGCTAAAGCAAAAGCTTACCAACACATATTCCGAGAAATAGATAGGCGAGATAAACTCGGCTCGAAATAGCAAATGTGTATAATCAAAGTCTATATAGCAAAACGACTTTTGTATCAAAATAGGAGATAAAGTAGATAGACTTTTGAGTGATAGATAAGTTCGAGTCTCCGCATACCTTTTAGTCGATGAAGATCCACCATTCCTGAGTAGTCCTTAGTCTTGTATGATGATTGCCATGGAGTTCTTGAGCTCAACTACACTTTCTATCCTAGTCCGAGACTTAGCTATAGTAAACTAGAAATCAATACTTATAGTTTTGATCACTAACATTGACAAACATGCTTGAGATAGCAACGCATGCGAGTTCGACCGAGCAATGCTCTAACAATATATATATATATGCACACTAAAAGTGGCCTAAGAAAGTGAATACTACCGTAATATACTAGACAAACATGCTTACTCCCCCACACTTACACTCAACATTGTCCTCAATGTTCAAAACCGAAAAATTCCGATGTCCGACGTAATGACTGAAAAACTCGAAAAGTTGTACAAATGGGTAGGGAACTAGGAAAAACATCCTAAACGAAAGTTGTTCGCCTACATGACTACGTATTTTCTATGAGGTGTCAAAAGGGCACAGTATTTCGATAAACGGTCTGACTTTATGGCTTTCGGACTGACATACATGCAATTTGAAAAAGTTCTGAAAAAATATCGAAACTAAAAGGTCTAGGCCTATCACTCCAACTTAACAGACTCCGAATTCATATTTTCTATTTTGGAAAAGAAAGGTGAGTATGTCCTCTATAAAAGTTGGGGTCAACCACTCAAATCGGACTTTGAACGAAGTCACGAGAGCTGTTTTCGTGACGACTGCGCAGTCAGAATTTTACTGACGAAAATAGTTTCGTCAAAACTTTCATTATAGATATAGGAGTTTGTAAAATCTAAGATGGGAATGCAAGATATGATATGAAAGAAAATTAAAAAGAAAAGGGATAAATACAAACCGATGGGTTGCCTCCCATGTAACGCTTGGTTTGACGTCGTCAGCCTGACTTGGCATTCCAGTTATGCTACTCCTCCAGAGGGAGTGAATCACGAAGCTCAATTTCATCCATGTTCACGTAAGCAACATTTTCATAATATGGTTTCAATCTATGACCGTTCACTTTTAAAGTTGTCCCATCTCTAAGAATAGAAATTTCAACTACATCATAAGAGAAAACATTAGTAACAACAAACGGTCCAATCCATCTGGACCTTAGCTTCCCATGAAATAGTTTAAGACGAGCATTAAATAAAAGAACTTTTTGGCCCACAACAAAATTCTTTCGAGAAATCATCTTGTCATGAAAAAGTTTTGTCTTTTCCTTGTAAATACGAGAACTCTCGTAAGCATCATTACATATCTCCTCTAGCTCGCTGAGTTGTAATTTTATTTGTTTCCATGCATCGTCATAATCCATGTTGCACATCTTTATCGCCCAATATGCCTTATGCTCAAGTTCAACCTAAGATGACAAGCTTTGCCATAAACCAACCGATATGGAGACATACCAATCGGTGTTTTGTACGCGTTCTATATGCCCATAGTGCATCGTTAAGCCTATAACTAAAATCTTTCCGTGTAGTGTTAACAGTTTTTCTCAAGAATGGATTTAATCTCACGATTCGAGATTTCGGCCTGCTCACTAGTTTGTGGGTGATACGGCGTACCAACCTTGTGTGTTGTGTTGTACTTCTTGAGTAGAGCATGAAAGGATTTCTGAAAATGTGAGCCTCCGTCACGGATATCCACTCTTGGTGTACCTTGTCTCGAGAAAAAAAATTCCTTCACAAACTCACAAACAACTTGAGAATCATTAGTAGGGGTGTATTTAGCTTACACCCATTTCGATAATCCACAACAAGAAGTATATAAAAGATCTTACTTTATATTATCGTGATTGAGTACTATCTTCTCTAAGATTTGCTCGAGATTTATCTCCGATAGGTAAGATAAAAAGAAGTCACAAACATCTTCGTCTCATCGTTTGTGATTCCACAATATCTTGTTTCGCTTCCATACGATTAAGATTATTGTGATGTGATTGATAATACTTGGTTGTTCTTCGGGAATATAAGTCTGGTTTATAAATTGGTTCTTTTGCACCTTGATTTATCAAAAGACGGAAAAAAAACTCGTAGGTATTTCTGTGGGAGACAAATTTATCTATTTCAATAGACTTTTCGGTGTGAGACAAATTTGTTTATCAAGTCTTCGACTTTGGGTCGTAGCAACTCTTAGTTGTGGGTGAGATCAGCTAAGGGAATCAAGTGCGTAGAATCCTATTGGGATTCAGAGACGTAAGGAGTGCAACTGTACCTTGATCAGTGTGAGATTGGTCAGCGCTCAACTACATTCTAGTCCGAAGTTAACTTGTAGTAGGCTAGTGTCTGTAGCGGCTTAATACAGTATGGTGTTCAAAGCTGGACTAGGTCCTGGGGTTTTTCTGCATTTGCGGTTTCCTCGTTAACAAAATTCTGGTATCTCGTGTTTATTTCTTTCTGCATTATATTTTTTATATAATTGAAATATCACAGGTTGTGCGTAAGTTCAATCAGTTTCTGAACCCGACTTTTTGGTTGTTGATTGAATTGATTGACACTTGGATATTGGTTTTTGATACCGTCCAAGTTGTTTCTTATAATAATCAGGTTCACGGATTTCTATTTGTTTGATTTGTTGATTACATTAAGAAACAGAGATATAACTTTTTGATACACTTTTCTAAAGATTGAGTGTGACTGTCTAGTTGATTCTCTTGAAAGTATATTGGAGTTAGTCCATACAAATTGCCGAAACAAAATATTGGGTGTGGTTGTTAGACCCCCACTTTTTCAATTGGTATCAGAGCAGGCAAACACGTTTAAGACCTCATAAGTATGTGTTTGTAGCAATCTGACTCTATGGATAGTAGTGTTATCTCTGATAAAAGCATCACCAAGAACAAAAGTTATGTTTCTATAAAATCTATTAAAGACAAAGATTTGTCAATCTCAAATATAGATGAACCTTGTGTTCCAACGAAACAAACTTGCATTGACAAGTGTTACCCTGATTACCTTACCGACGAGTCTGACTCTGAAGTAGAAAGGGAAGCAGCCAAAGAGAGTGCAATGATTCTAAAACTTGTTAGAATCCAGGCTGATGAAATCAATCGATTGAAACACAAAGTCAATGTTCTTATTGGTACGGTAAATGATCGTGACTCTCAATTAAAATATCTTCAAGAGGAAATCACCTCAGTTTGTTCTTCACGAACCCTGCTCGAGGTAAAACTCAAAAAGAATGCTTTGGAAATTGAAGTCTTTTGAGTAAACTCTCTATTCAAGGATGTTCCGATGAGTCCACTATACCAATTGCTTCTGATTTAACTGTAAAAAATTCAGTCTCAGAAGCTAAATCGAAATCCGCTAAATCGAAATCCCTTCCTATTGGAAAAGATGTGCTTGTTTCTTCCTTTAATCAAGAAATCTCCACATCACGTAGAAGGAGGATATCCCCTAACAATGGTGTTAAGGAAATTCACTCTAATCACGCTTGTGATCAGAAAGTGTGTCTATTTTGTGATTCAAAAGGACATGTTGAACAAAAGAGGAAATCAAGGTTGAATGACAATTATATTGTTCGACTTCAACATACCTTGGATTTAATTCTCAAAGGTGTAACTGACATTCGTATGTCTAAACCAATTGGTTTTAGTACTCACCCTATGAATTATACCAGGAAGGTCAGTTCGATGTGTTCCTCAAATGTTCAAGCGTGTAATAGTAATCTTAAAACAATTCGTCCAAGAAGAGCTCAAGGATCTTCTTCAGTTAAAAAGGGAGATATTGTTGTTCTTAATGCGAACAAGGTACCAAAAGAAGGGAGAAAAAATGAAGGTGTGAAAGACAACCTAAATTTGATAATTGAAGGATACAAGGAACTCATCGATGTGTTTTCAAATTGCTCTGGTCAAAATCCTTCAGGTAAGAATCCATACTATGTGTCACATTTTGATGATAGTAAGTTTTATGATAACGTTTAGCATCAAAAAGGTTTTCCTCCAAAGATTAGGAAAATAAGGTTTAACCAAGAACAACATTCATTTGATGAGATCAAAGCTCATACTTGTGCTAATTAATCACAAGGTTGAAATCTCACTCACGAAAAATCCTGGTTAAGTGAGATATGATTAGGTATACTTGATGGCAAAATTGTCTTTGATTGTCTAGTTATCGTTCTTAGCTGGATCATCATTCACAAACATTTTTTCATAAGTATTTGTGTTTAATTTATCGTTGATTTTCTTTTTGAATTTTAATGTGTCAAAAATGCTACTCTTATGCTCTGAGTTTTTCTCCTGAGAGAATATAAAATTTATTGAGCTAAGATTTGTGAATGTATTCACTTAGCAAAATTTTGCTTTGCAAATAGTTTTCTTGGTTTGCATTTTCTGTTTCTTGAGTGTTTTCCGTCTATGGGTCAAGTTTGTGTTCGTACGGGTACCCGTGTTATGTCACGAACCAACTATGGAAACCCTAAAATCTGTTTCCCTGAGAAACCATTTAAATACCAAACCTTTTTAGGTGGGTACGCATACTCCGGGTTATTTTTCTTGTCAAGAATGGCATCACCTTCTGGGACTTGTAATTTTGCAAAAGGTTTTCTTGATAAGGGTTTTGGTTTCGAGTTCAAAGGGGAGAAAAAAATAACCCTTGTAGAAGTTGAAGATTCTTCTTCTCAATCACCTGATATCTATTCAGACATTAAGGATTGTAAAGAAATTTATGTTAAAGTGGTTCTCGATTTTATCAAGTTGAATATTTTTCTTCTCAATCACCTGATATCTATTCAGACATTGAGGATTATGAAGAAATTTCTGCTGAAGTGGTTCTCGATTTTATCAATCACTTTGAGGAAGCAAAACTGCAGCTTGTTGATATGAAGGACCTTGATGTGTTACGAACTGAGTTGAAAAAGGTTAACTCTGACCTTGTTCTCATGAAGTCACATGTTAAGGATCTTCTCAATGAGGATATCTTCTCTGAAGAAGCATTTGATGCTGTCAATCACAAGCTCAAAGGTCTTGAAACCCATGAAGCTTCCGTACGTAAACTCTGATCGTAGCTTGTGATCGGTTGTGTTTTTAGAGTTATCTTTAAATTATTTTGTCTAGGAAACTTCTTATGAGAATTTATTCATGTGTTTTTAAGAAGGATAACTAGGGTTTGGAATAGCAATTATTGTGATTACACATAGCTATTGCCAACGGTTTTCATCTTGCAATGTTTTAGATTTATTTGTTTAAATTCTAAGTTATTTGGAAGATGATTTTGCAGTATTAATTTTTTTTGGTTTCATACATTGCAAAAATTGTTGTGGGATATGTGTGTTTACGTCCGTGAACTATGATTGTCTAATATATGCTCAAAAGTTAAGTCTATCATATGTTTGTATGCAAATATTGATGAAAGATAGAATGAACTTTTGACAACAAAGATTAAGTCTATTATATGTCATTATGCAAATATTTGATGAAAAATAGAATGAATCTTTGTATATTCCGCAGTATTGGTCTTTCCCTGATCCACATCCTTGTGAAAGTAATGTGTGGCTCCGTAAGTTTTCTTATGTTGAGCACTTCCGATTAAATTAATCATTTCCTTTGTGGTTAATTTAGTTGAGATTTTTGGATACAAATTCATGTCTCATGTGATTTGTTAATGTCCAAAGAAATCCTTCTTTTTGTATAAAAGTAAGGTCGCTCTTGTTGTTCTTTCGGGAATGACATTTTATGGGGGAGAGTTCTTAATTGAAATTGTGCTTAATTGCTAAATCTTTGTGGGGAGTGCGGCTGTGGAATATTGTAGGAGTTATCTTGTATCTTTATAAACTCCTTGATGAATACACTAAGTTTTGACTATGTGAAATCATCGAAACAAAGTTGATATGTTCTCTTTTGGTCATGAAGAATCTCTATGGAAATTTCATTATGATCCCGCTAGTTTTCGTACCTTTGCCAATTTATATTGACAAAAAAGGGGGAGAATTATTGTGTAGTTCACGCTACAAATACATATGGTTTACGGATCATTATGTAAGGAGGAGTGGTTTTCATTGTGAGATGAAGTATTGACTAAGGGGGAGTGATACATATCACCATAGTATTGTTGTCAAAGTTGTGATACAATTGAATTTTGATGTTGTGTAATAATACTATGACACTATATAACAATTATCGAGAGCAATTGTTTTCTCATTGTTATGGCTACGGATCTTCAACAACTATGATGTTGAGTTGAACACGTTCAGAATCACTGGAGTACATTAGGTTTCCCAGTTGCTAGAGTTCTCCCTTATATAGTCTTCAAATCAGGGTTTGATAGCTTTGGAACAAAGCAATTAATATTCACCAGTTAGATGAACTCCCGATCGATTCAAGCTAATATCTTTCAACCGTTAGATCAAACTTAGTTTGTTACACACAAAATGAAATGTACCTTCATTTAGATATGGGTAACCGTACCTAAATGTGTACACTTAGTTGGCTCAACAATAGTTAACCGAAGTTAGACATATGAACACTTTCATATCTACCTTATTCATCTTAATCACAACTAGTTCAAATGACTCAAATGAAACTAGTTATAGAGTTGTTGAATCGTTTATATTCTCATAGAAGTATACAAGATACAATTGAAGAAAAATCGGTTTGATTCACTTGAATCAATTCATGAACATTATAGCCACGGTTTTCAAAAGATTGCATTCCATATATTATATAAATGTATTAGTTCATGAGATAACCGATTCTAGAACATAACCAACTCAAGTATGCAAACATGTACGCATACCTAAGTAGCCGGACTTGGATTGTGTTCGCTAGTATGCAAACGTGTACGCATACTGTCGTACACTTCCAAACTTCAGTTGAAACCAGTACGCGTACAAGTATGCATAATACAGTTCCCGGACTTCAACTGACTTCGCCAGTATGCGTACCGTACACATACTAAGTTCCGGTCTTGGGTCACACTATGCAAGTACGCATATTGTGCTTATAATCCAATCATGGTTTATTGTTCTAAACTCCCATTTCAATCATTGAAACATTCTTAGAAGATGATAATATTTGTATCACACAAACTATTAGCTTCAAAGCAATTTTCAAGTGATTGAATGATCAATACGAAACATTCTGAGTCTACATCAAATGACTGTCTCACACAAATCGTGTAAGATGTTACCAGGCGATTTTCACATGATCATCTTTTGACTTTCGTCAAGAATATAAGATGAACTTGGTTAAAGCGAAAGCTTACCAACACATATTTCGAGAAATATGCAAGCGAGTTAAACTCAGCTCGAAATATCAAATGTGTATAAATTAAAGTCTATATAGCTATACGACTTTTGTCTCAAATAGGAGATAGAGTAGAAATAGACTTCTGAGCGATCTATGAGTTTCAATCTCCACATACCTTTTGTTGATGAAGTTCCACAAGCTCCCCTTAGTAGTTTTTCGTCTTCAATTGATGAACGTCGTGAAGTCTAAAGCTCAACTACACATTCTATCCTAGTCCGAGACATAGCTATAAGTAGACTAGAAATCAAAACTTATAGTTTTGATCACTAAACTTGACAAACAAGCTTGAGATATCAACGCTTGCGAGTTCGACCGAGCAGTGCTCTAACAACATCAAATGGTCGTCTCATACAAATCATGTAAGATGTTCAAGGTAATTTTCACATGATCATCTTTGACTTAATATTTAGTTTCCAACAGATAAATTGTCTTCAACTAAATTCGTCAAGAATACGATGAACTTAGCTAAAGCTAAAAGCTTCCAACACATATTTCAAGATATAGATAAGCGAGATTAACTCAGCTCGAAATATCAAACGTGTATAATGTAAAAGTCTATATAGCCATATGATATAGTCTCATTAGAATATAGAATAGAATAGACTTCTGAGTGATAGATTAGCTTTAGTCTCCACATACCTTATGTTGATGAAGTTATTTTAAGCTCTTCAGTAGATCTTCTTCTCTAATTGGTGAACTTCGTGAAGTCTAAAGCTCAACTACACAGTTTTATCCTAATCTGAGACATAACTATAAGTAGACTAGAAATCAAGTATATAGTTTTGATCAACTAAACTTGACAAACAAGCTTGAGATACCAACGCTTGCGAGTTCGACCGAGCAGTGCTCTAACAATCTCCCCTTTTGTCAATTTTAATGACAAAACTATCAATACATATGGATTACAAAATAGGTAAACTTTGTAGCTTCTCATCCATCATGCTTGATTTCCTTGACTCTTCTACATCCTTGAATTATTCGTTACTTCAAGTTCTCCATCAATTCTGAATGTGTTGAACTCAGCATCATTGTTGTTGAAGATCCATAGCCATAACAATATGAAAACGAAAGTTCTCAAACATTGTTATTTAGTATCATAATATTATTATATAGAATCAAAGTCCAGTTGCATCACAACTTGGAAATAATACTATGGTGATATGTATCATTGTCCCTTAGTCAATACCTCCATCTTATAATGAAAACCACTCCCCCTTACACAATGATCCGAAAACCATATGTATGTAGTGTGAAGTACCAAATAATTCTCCCCCTTTTTGTCAATATAAATTGGCGAAGGTACGAAAACTATGGGATCATAGTGAATTCACAAAAGATAGTTCATGACTAAAAGAGAACATATCAACTTTGTTTCGATGATTTCACATAGTCGAAACTTATTATATTCATCAAGGAGTTTATAAAGATACAAGTTAACTCCTACAAAATTCCACAACCGCTCTCCCCACAATGATATGGGAATTAAGCACAAGTTGATTTAAGAACTCTCCCCCATTTGATTTCATTCCCAAGAGAACAATATGAACGACCTTAGTTTTACAAGAAAATAAGGATTTCTTTGGACATTAACAAATCACATGGATTTGTATACAGAAAACTCGAATAAATTAATCACAAGAAGATCTTATTGATTAATTAATCGGAAACACTCAACATAAGAAAACTTACAGAGTCATACAGTACTTTCACATAAAAGTGGATCAAGGAAGATCAATACTGCGGAATTTTCTCAAAAAGTTCATTTTTTCTTTTATCAATATTTGCATAAAGACATAATAGACTTAACTTTTGATCATATATGAGATAAGCACAGTTCACGAACGTAAACACATATATATCTCATAAAACGTTTGCAAAATATAAAACCAATAAGATTAAATACTGCAAGATCATCTTCCAAATAACTTAGAATTTAGATAAATTGAAAAGACGAGGGTACCCAAATATACCTCAATCTAAAACTTTTCCACCTATAAGTTCTTTCTCCGAAAGTGATTTTCTATGGACTGAGTCGAGACAATACAACTAATCGGTTCACACTTCGTGTGATCGTCTATGGATACGGGATCGAGACAGTACGACAACAAGATAACTTGCGTGATTGACTATGGATACAAGATCGAGACAACACAACAACGAAGTATGTTTACTTGATAATAGGTTCAGACTTAACCAAACACAATAAGATTGCTATCAAGTAAATATGAATTAACGTTTGTGTATTTTACTTCTAATTATAATAAAACAATTATAGTTGCGGAAACAGAAAAGTAAAAGACACAACAAGATTTTGTTAACGAGGAAACCGCAAATGCAGAAAAACCCCAGGACCTTGTCCAGAATTGAATACTCTCAGGATTAAGCCGCTATACAAAATCTAAACCAATTTCGTATAGTTGAGACCAAGCAACTAAATTTATAGTTCACCTAGTTCTGTCTGTATCCCTGCGCCTCCAACTTTCAATAAGTCATGCACTTGGAACAATTCCTTTGGTTCGTATTCCAAACAGTAAAGGAACAACAAATTTGTTCGGTAACAACTCTTTTCAAACAACGTGATATGAGTTTGACAAAAGGCTCTTCCGTTTATCCCAATAAACTCCTTTGTCAAGTTCTTAGATCAATCTATCAACAACTACCAAAGTAATTGTTTAGACTATGCAATCAATACTTCGAATCACAAAGAATTGTATTGATGTCGATCTACTCAACTAATCAATCAAGGTTATCACAAAGATAAATCGATTATAGTTGGATCCCAAGTCGGTCAAGTTTTGTGCACACCAAAGATTATGAACTCAAATCAGAAATCTTCTTTGTCTTCAAATCTTCTTAAATCTTCAATAAACACCTCCACACAATCAACTTGAATCTCTTGTGATCAATCACACATATAACGGAGTCTGTTAACAATGGATTATCACAAGACGTCTTTAGATCTACAAACAAATCTAAAGATCCCCGTCGAAACTTCGATCTAGTTTCAAGTGAATCTTATATCAGAAGAGAAGATTCTCAAGTATAAACAAACTAAGTGCAATCAAAGTTCAACAACCGTTAGTCAATCAAATCAATCGAAAACTAATAATAAACTGAAATTATCTAGTTTCCCACCAACAGTACTCGTAGAGCTTCCTAACTTCGATCTAGTTTCAATGAATCTTATATCAGAAGAGAAGATTCTCAAGTATAAACAAACTAGGTGCAATCAAAGTTCAACAACCGTTAGTCAATCAAATCAATCGAAAACTAATAATAAACTGAAATTATCTAGTTTCCCACCAACGGTACTCGTAGAGCTTCCCAATCCAAAGAAGTCTTTAAACGAACGGTCGTAAGAGATTTCGCCTAATTAGGTAATTTCCTCTCTGAATAGACGGCTCCACCAAGAATAACACAACAAGGTAGTATTTTGGCTCTGAGGATTAGTTTGCTCGAAATGCAAACTTCAATATTAATAGACCAAGGAAGTTTGGACACCAAGGAATTTCCAAAACCGAAAATATTCTCAAGATATGCAATATATTTCCAAATTCGGTTTCCATAATTCCCGGAAATGCTCTGTTCAAATATTGATCAAATCTCAGAGAAAATATCCAATTAGTAAATGCACATTACCAATTTTTATTTTCTAAAGATATGCATTTTAATTGCTTGGAAATTAAGAGCATATAAAACTAAAAACCTTAATTAAAGATTCTCAATTTATTTCGATCAGGATTCTCCTTTAGCTATTAAGGAATATCTTTGAACAATAAAAGATAAGAGTTACTTGCACATGTTCAAAGTATGTCGACATCTTTACTTTGTAAATCCTTTTTCATATTTACAATCTTGGAACCGATTTTCCACACTTCCAAACAAGTTTAGAATCGGTTCATCTGACTTTCAAGAACTATGTGAAAAAGCGGGGGTACAACAACCACACCCAATATTTCGCTTAGCAATCTGTATGGACTAACTCCAATATACTTTCAAGAGAATTAACTAAACTCAATCTTAATAAAGTATATCAAGGAGTTATATCTCTCTTTCTCGATTCAATTCTTACTTAAGCAAATAGAAATCTGCGAGTCTAATTGAATATAAGAGAAATAACTTGGATGGTACCAAAGACCAATATCTAAGTGTCAATCAATGTAAATCAACAACCAAAGGTTGCATATTCTAATTGATTGAACTTAACGTACAACCTGTAATATTTCAATTATATAACAAAATATAATGCGGAATAGAAATAACACAGACACCAGAATTTTGTTAACGAGGAAACCGCAAATGCGAAAAACCCGACCTAGTCCAGATTGAACATACAATCGTATTAAGCCGCTTCTGAGACACTAGCCTACTACAAACTAACTTCGGTGCATGCTTTGTAGTTGAACCCCAATCGATCTCACACTGATCCAAGGTACAGTTGCGCTCCTTACATCTCTCTGATCCCACAGGATACTACGTACTTGATTCCCTTAGCTGATCTCACCCACAACTAAGAGTTGCTACGACCCAAAGTCGAAGACTTTAATAAACAAATCTGTATCACACAAAAAAGTCTACAGTAATAAATAAATCCGTTTCCTACATAAATACCTACAAGTTTTGTTCCGTCTTTTGATAAATCAAGGTGAACATGAACCAATTGATAACCCGAACTTATATTCCCGAAGAACAACCTAGTATTATCAATCACCTCACAATAATCTTAATCGACGCGACGAAAGAAGATATTGTGGAATCACAAACGATGAGACGAAGATGTTTGTGACTACTTTTATATCTTGCCTATCGGAGATATCAATATCAAGCCAATCGTTACGATTGTACTCAATACGATAGAAACAACAAGATCGAGATCACACAACTACAAGAAAGTAGTATCGATCCAGCTTCACAATCCCAACGAAGTCTTCAAGTCGTTAACCTACGGGGTCTCGGTAGAAACCTAAGGTTAAGGAGAATCAACTCTAGCTTATACAACTAGTATCACACGGGAGGTGTGGGTATTAGGTTTCCCAGTTGCTAGAGTTCTCCTTTATATATCAACTTATTTAGATGCAATCATATAGCCGAAGCTAAATGCTTTCATCAAGGAGTTTATAAAGATACAAGATAACCCCTATAATATTCCACAGCCGCACTCCCCACAAAGATTTGGCAATTAAGCACAAGTTCAATCAAGAACTCTCCCCATAAAATGTCATTCCCGAAGAACAACAAGAGCGACCTTAATTTCAAAAGAAAAGAAGGATTTCTTTGGACATAACAAATCACATACGAATATGAATTTGAATCAAAAAATACTCAATTATATTAATCACAAGAGAACCCATAATTAATCTAATCGGAAATGCTCAACATAAGATAACTTACGGAGCCTCACAGTATATACATAAAATATGGATCCGGGAAGATCAATACTGCGGAATAAACAAGGATTCATTATATTTTCCATTACTATTTGCATAATGACATATAATAGACATAATCCTTGTAAACAAAAGTTCATCCTATCTTCCATCAATAATGACATAATAGGCTTCAAACTTTTGTGATGTCAAAAGCTCATTCATTATTTTATCAATACATGCATATCGACATACGAAAGACTTAACTTTTCACAAGGTATGGGACAATCATAGTTCACGGACGCAAACACACATATCCCATAACAAATTGCAATATATAAAACCATAAAGATTAATACATAAAAAATCATCTTCCAAATAATTTTAGAATTTAAACAAATAAACCTAAAAACATGAAGATGAAAACGTTGGACATAGCTATGTGTAATCACAATAATGGCTATTCCAAACTCTAGTTATTCTTCTAAACAAAACAATAGAAAAGAAGATTTACTAGACTAATAAAATCTAAGCTCATTGAGAACCTCATATCTTTCAATTAATCCATCAAAGAAGGTATCACTGATTTCCTTTATTCTCTTGACTGTAGACACACCATGTTCGTGAGTTAGAACACTAACTTTGCAATCAACAACCCGAGCAAGCTGTCTAGCCTTGACGCAGTCCATGATGAGCTTCTTTTGATTCCATATCAGAATATTCTGATTAGCAAGGATTCTGGCCTGACCATCTAAGAGTTGGTTTATTTGCAGTTGAAGATTTGAAAACTCGACCTTTGAATCGTTCTGAAAACGAGTCAAACTCTTGATAGAATCATCAATCCAGGAGTTGTGATCCTTTCTTTCAAACATCTTCTTTATAACCAACTTCTGAATTGACTCACGTCCCTGATTGTCTTCCTCCATATCAAGATGCACAATCTCTTGAGATTTTGCGAGAGTTCTCCATATTATTTTTTTAGGGGGGAACACAATATAGAGACAATATATATGTGTTTGTAAACACGAGTCGGAAACTCTTGTTATGAAAACCCTAAGAACTCACAGGAGGAGGACGGGAACGTTTATGGACCGTCAGCACAACAACTCAAACAAAATAATATGCAACATACTTGAGCATTTCTCAATTATTGTCCTTGCACCTCTCAAGTTATAAACAAGGAACATAATACCTGAAATCAGGTGGTAGAGTGAGAGATAGGGCTGGCAATGGATAGCCGAAATCCGA
The DNA here is from genome assembly GCA_023531295.1 of Papaver armeniacum. Taxonomy (NCBI): domain Eukaryota; kingdom Viridiplantae; phylum Streptophyta; class Magnoliopsida; order Ranunculales; family Papaveraceae; genus Papaver; species Papaver armeniacum. The sequence continues at coordinate 49,453 of JAJJWW010002008.1, read as the reverse complement.
TATCTGTTTCCGAAAATTCGACATCCTATAGGATTTAATCCGACATATCGGATATCGGAATCGGATAATTTATCGGATAATACCTCTTATCGGAATCGGATTGGGGTCCTTCCGTTAGGCTAATATCAGACATCCGATAATATAGGGGTGTACTTGTAATTTCCACCCCAAGTATTAGATGTCGAGTCGAGAATTGGCATTGCTTTTCAGTGTTTTCACTTTCAGTCGGTAGTTTGGTTTCTTAAACATTTTTTTCTTCTCATTCTTAACAGAAAGAGATCGAGAGATCAAGAAACTAAGGGAGTCATAAAGAGGGTTTGATCGAGAGATCGATTGAATCAAAAGGAGGGTTTGATTGGAATCCAGAGAACAAGAGAAAACTCGTGAGTTAGATCTGTAATGGTGATGTTTTGATTTTGGTCAGAGATTCTCAGAGAAGATTACTTTTTCATTCAGAAAACAAGTAAGTAGTCTAAACGACTAAACCCTTTGTTTATTTTTGTTAAAATCAACTCATTGTTGATGTTTCTAAAATAGGGTTTGAGATATCTGAAATTAAGAATTTCGAAATTATGTTTTCATTTTTTACACAAATCGATTTGGTTTTTGATTGTTGTTGTTATTATTGTTGTGAAGCATGAAATTGACATGATTATTAATTTTTATTATGTAGATTTGTGTTTTATGTTTGATAGGAAAGTTGGTCCAGACTCTTTGTTGGATTTAACAATTTGAGAAATGGGTTTATCAATTTGAGTACTTAATTTCTTTGTACTATGAAATTAGGGTAGGCCGGTAGGGTATGTTGCTTGAAACAAAGTTCAAGGTGAATTTGTGGATAAACAAAATTCGAAAATATTGCACAATGATTAAGAAGTTTACTGTGCCCTTGCAAGGCTTTGCCAATTTCGGTGAAATCTTTATTGAATAAAGTAAAACCGACTCTCATCCTATACTGAACCAAAAATTGCAACTACGATAGAACTCGTGAATATTGTCACTGTATGAGTGTTTACCAACTAATGAATCTTGTTAACAATGAGAAATTCGTTCATCTAATTAGTCCCTCTTTATAAGTTTGTTTTTATGCACACCGCGGAAAACTTTTGCATTAAGACTTTTCCCACAAATTCTTCTTGATTGTTTACGTAATTATGGCTGTTGTGCATAAATTTATTAAAAAGTAATTTCCTTGTATTAAAAACTTACCCATAGTCTTTTTCCTTGTAACCTTCGCTGGAAATTTCTATCAAGAAGAAACTAACAAGTCTTGTTTTTGTTCAAAGAATAGTCAATTTGAAACAAAAGCAATTTCTTCATCTGTTGAGTGGACCTAATACAGTACAGGTACCTACCAACCTACCTTGTTTTCCTTTTAGTTTTGCATTCATTTCTTGGAACTCCTTGAGAAATTTCATCCTTATCTCTTTCAAGTTTACGGGTTAATACTTGTTTATTTCATGATCCTTTCATTAAACTTCTTAAGATGTGCAAAGTATCTACCGTGAACTTGGACTCATCCGATTGAGTTTTGAAATCTCAACCTTTCAGTTTTTTTCATTCCTAGATGTAACCCAAACAAAGAAATGAAGGTTGAAAATGGCTCCGTATATATAATCCAATGCAGTTATGATTTTTTTTTTTCTAATCTTTTATTGCATATGGTAATCCAATGCAGTTGTGACGGTTTAGCAGTCTCCCTTTCTTGCTGTGATGTGAGATTGCGAATCGTAAATTTATTACCAGAGCATCTCTTTTAATTTTCGTTTCTTTACATAAGAAAAACTAATAGTTTTTAGAACCAAAGTCTGTTTACAAGACGTGTCGATTTGCCCATGTTAGCTATCATTCTATCAAGACATTCGGAAAGGAAACTAGGAAGTTGAAAAGCAGTTTGACGGGATGCAATTGCTGCCTGATTTGCCTTGAATACAGAAAGAAAAATACTCTAGTTGTTTGTTCTTTGAATGTTTATCCACCTTATCTGCAAAGCCTGCCTATGCCTTCTAGTTTAGACCGTTGCTTCCCTTGTGAATGCTCTACTAAGTCTTTTGCACTTCCTTTGATTTGATTGTTAGTCCGGCACAACATATTTGACAACTTCCTCCTGATTTGGGCCTTGGACACCTGCACTTGTCAATTGATCATGGCATATACACATGTATTATCTATCTTGTTATAATTCCTTCGACGCCAGTGGTGTATCCGCGTTAGTGGTTGTGGACAATCGTTGTTCTTTCTAATGATGTTATTTGTCTGCCAATACCGCAACTTTATTATTAAATTTATGCTTTGCTTATAGTGGTGAAAGCTTTGAGAAACTGAAATGTTGGATGTCAGAATTTTCTTATCAAGTGATTCTTTGTGATTTGTGAATGCAGATACGAAAATAGTAGAATGAAGTGAAGTTGATGCAATGATACAACATACCAGGCAGCCAAGCAAGATCACACTAAGTGACTGTTAGACATTTTTTTTTCTTTCTTTTTTGGCTTTGTTGAAGCCTGTTGTGTACTTTCTTTTGCATTCACTAGACTGGGAGTAAACTCTTTAACTCTAAACATTGTGCTTGTGTGGGTTTATACTTTTCACTGAACATTTTGAACTTAAAAAGACAAAGACTCTGTTTTTTCAAGCTTTTAGTTTTTTTCCTAGTTATCGGATTTTAACGGATAAAAATCCGATATCTGATAGCTTAACCTTAACCTTAACCTTATCAAATTGTATTTTCTGATATCCGTCGGATGTTATCGGATATCGGATATCCGATAACCCTTAACCTTAACCTTATCGAAACTGCCAATATCCGCCGGATATTTATCCGTTGTCAGCCCTAGTGAGAGATAATCCCACTATGATCATTGAGAAAGGAGTTGTACATATCATCTCGGACAGTTTGATCTCTGTGTTCTTCGCCTTTTTTGGTTGATTTTCATCCCAGAAGAGTAAGACACAGCGTGTTTAATATATCCGTCAGAAGGCTTTCTCTGAGGACTAAATATAGGACCTCTTGAGATTGGTTCAAGAGGATTAGAATAGAGAGGGATTCATTTTCTAGACTTATATTTACTGTACACATTCTTATAAGCACAGGAATGTGTTCTAGTGGCACAAGAATTTATACCATTGAGATGAGCTTGTTCCCTATGATGATTTCTAGAATAGAGATCATTTTTATAAGGTTTCTGGTTTTCTATGGGCACGAGATTCACTGCAGAAGTCGACAGACTATTTACTCCATTGATAGCAGAAAGAAGCAAATTATGAAGATTCGAGATTTGTTTCCTCCTGGCAAAACAATGAATAGCATAGTGATTCTTTTTCCCACATAATGTACAGGTTCGTGGAGGAGAAGCAATAACTGGCACCTGTTTTAACTTCATATCCATATGAGAAGATTGTAAGTCACGTAAATCCTTCTTGACACAACCTTCTTCTGGAGGACATTTCTTCATGTGCTGTAATTCATGAAAATTGGTTGGTACAGAAGAATTTCTCCTTAAGACAGAGTTTTCCTTTTCCAAGGATTTGCACTGTTCATGGGCTAGAATAAGAGATGCACCTAGTTTCTCTTTTTCAACACGAAGTTTGTTTAGATCTGATAAATGCATCTCGATCAAACGTTTTTCTCTAATTGAGTCTTTCTTGACAATATCCTCTAGAACACTAATCTTTTCACGCCTGTAGAGTAGTTTCTTGGAGAAGTTTCTCAATATTGTTAGAAAATGACTCAATGATGTTATAGAGTTCACATTCTCGATCAAGAGACTTTTCAAATTCATCAATAAGCCGAGCATGATCCGAAGATCAATAGTCTCGAAAGAGAATTTTTGAGATTCTGGTGAGCTCCATTTCAGCTTTTGCCATAGTGTCAAATGTCTCATTGGAGGGAGAGATGTCAACACTTGATGGAACAATCTTCCTACCTCAGGATTCAGAAGAATCAACTAAGGAGTAATCCTTTGAGGTATTCCCAAGACATTTGGCATAATTAAAAGCTTTAGAAAACATCTTGGTATGCGTATATGCCAGAGAAGAAATTCTGTCCTCAGACTCAGATTGCCACAAACACATACTTGTAAGGTCTTCAAACGTGTTTGCCTGATCTGATACCAATTGAAAAAGCGGGGGTACAACAACCACACCCAATATTTATCTTAGCAATCTGTATGGACTAACTCCAATATACTTTCAATAGAATCAACTAGACTCATTCTTAATAAAGTATATCAAGGAGTTATATCTCTCTTTCTCGATTCAATTCTTACTCAATCAAATAGAAATCTGCAAGTCTAATTGAATACAAGAGAAATAACTTGGATGGTACCAAAGACCAATATCCAAGTGTCAATCAATGTAAATCAACAACCAAAGGTTGGATATTCTAATTGATTGAACTTAACGCACAACCTGTGATATTTCAATTATATAACAAAATATAATGCGAAAAATAAATAACACAGACACCAGAAGTTTTGTTAACGAGGAAACCGCAAATGCAGAAAAACCCCGGGACCTAGTCCCGATTGAACAGATATTGTATTAAGCCGCTACGCACACTCAGCCTACTACAAACAAACTTGATGCGGGCCCGTAGTTGAACCCCAATCAATCTCACACTGATCCAAGGTACAGTTGCACTCCTTACGTCTCGATCCCAAATAGATACTACGTACTTGATTCCCTTAGCTGATCTCACCCACAACTAAGAGTTGATACGACCCAAAGTCGAAGACTTTATTAAACAAATCTGTATCACACAAAAAAGTCTACAATAATAGATAAATCCGTCTCCCATAGAAATACCTACAAGTTTTGTTCAGTCTTTTGATATATCAAGGTGAACAGGAACCAATTGATAACCCGGACTTATATTCCCGAAGAACAACCTAGTATTATCAATCACCTCACAATAATCTTAATCGACGCGGCGAAAGAAGATATTGTGGAATCACAAACGATGAGATGAAGATGTTTGTGACTACTTTTATATCTTGCCTATCGGAGATATCAATATCAATCCAATCGTTACGATTGTACTCAATACGATGGAAACAACAAGTTCAGATCACACAACTACAAGAAAGTAGTATCAGTCTGGCTTCACAATCCCAATGAAGTCTTCAAGTCGTTAACCTACAGGGTCTCGGTAGAAACCTAAGGTTAAAGGAGAATCGACTCTAGCTATACAACTAGTATCACACAGGAGGTGCGGGGATTAGGTTTCTCAGTTGCTAGAGTTCTCCCTTATATAGTCTTTTAAATCAGGGTTTGCAATCAATGTTAGCTTAGTAACAAAGTATTCAATATTCACCGTTAGATGAAAAAATGATTAGATTCAAGTAATATCTTTCAACCGTTGGATCGAAAACTTAGTTTGTTACACACAAATGAAATGCACGTTTCTAGGTTTGTGTAACCCTACCCAAACATGTACATTTGTTGGTTCAACAATAGTTAACCAAATGGTTAGCCATATGAGCACTTTCATATCAACCATATTCTTCTTCACCATAACTACTTCAAATGACTCAAATGAACTAGTTAGAGAGTTGTTCAATTGCTTAGATCTTATAGAAGTATACAAGACATAATCGAAGAAAAAACGATTTGATTCACTCGAATCGATTCATGAACTTTATAGCCACGGTTTGCAAATTGCATTCCTTAGTTTATATAAGTATAAGTTCACAAATAATCGTCTTTAGAAATAACCAACTCAAGTACGCGGACTAAGTTCGCGAAGAAGTTTACAAACTCCAACAGATTTTCTCGGGATGAAAACCTTCGACAGTTCATGACCGTTGTTCCGGTTTTCTGATCAACAAAGTAAGCATACTTCGGTTCAAGGAATAAGGACTTATACATGTATGCGTTTACACACAATGCTTATATCCAACAATGGTTATATAATCTAAACTCTCTTTTCAATCATTGAAACATTCTTAGAGGACGTTATATAGTTGTGATAGGTGTCTAAAACACCTAATTTACTATCTAGTGGTTACGCTTTCTTTGCTATTTTGCTTGTGAATTATGTACTTTACGCGTGTTTTGAGTTATTAGGTACTCTGGAGTCACACGGAAGAAAAGAAGAAGAAATCAACCGATTTGAGTAAAAATGGCAAAATTGTCATTTCATGGGAGAACACTATCTGGAGCCCAGTCAAGGATAAGGGGAAACTCTCTTTAGGAGGAATGTTAAAGACAGCCAGCTAAGGTTATGGGGCTATTCTGGGGTGTCCACATCCATTAGCACTGTGGGTACGAATAGACATCCCCACATAAAACCCAATTGGGGTCGACTGTGTACATTCATTTAGTTCTTCCCATTTGATGAAATTGAGAAAGAGAAATAGAGGTGCGGCCAGGCGTGATGGAGAAATCGAAATCGACATCGAGGGATTGGTTGTTGCCGTTGTGATTGATTTCACGGGGGTTCGATCAGTAGAAATCGGAGAAGATGATGAGAGCTACCATGGATTTGCACCATTTGTTGCTATCGATGGATTCATGATGAAATGGATGAGTTATATGAAGAATGACATGGGTTGGTGACGAATTGATAGATTGAAACCAATTTGGAAGGGTGGTCTTGCTCAAAGGGATCGATAATGGGCCGAGATATTGATATTGTTGGCGGTCTCTACACCGAGATGGACGAAGTTGCGTCTGTGGTCATGAGATGAAGAGAAATTAGTGTTTTATATGCATTCTGGTGAGATGGGATTTGAGAATCGAGAAGAAGAACGGGCTGCTAAATGATGAAATCGAAGATGGGTTTGCTTTTGAATATGAGACGAAAGGAGAGATGGTTCTGGCCGAGAATCTGATGTTGTTGTGATGGATTGTATGGATGAATCGGTTAGGCTTTGTTGGTTTAAAAGACGATGGTGATGCTGCTGAGTAACGATGGGTGTTTGAATCGATATTGAAGAAGATAGAGCTACTGATCGAATGAAGCACTCGAATGGAAAATGGGTTTTGAGCAGAATTTCAGATGGGGTTGAATTGTTGGCCTGAGGAGGTGCTATTTGCTATGTTGAAGTTGGAGCAATTGCAAGATATAGAGCTGAGCCATGTTGAAGATTGCAGGATTGAGAGTGTTGAGTCACTCTGAGATGCAGGTGATAATGAAATTGTGGTTGTGTTTCATAAGAAGGGTTGAATTGAAGTTGCAGCTGAGTGGTGATGGTCTAATAATAGTGGTTCTGGTAGCTGTGGTGGCGATTGAAGATTTGTGTGGCTGGAGCTATTAAACTGAGCATGGGATTCAGATGAGAAGCTGGTGGTTAATGTTGGAATCCAGGGGAGAAAATAGAGAGATCTGAGATGAGTAGAGAAGAAGATTTGTAGGAACTCAAATTGCTATCATGGGTTCTATGTAGTAGCTCAGATGGATGTTAAAGTAGAAAGGACTTATGGCTGGAGCTGAAGTGGTCTTGCAGTGACAGGTTGAGCTAGAACTGGTAACGCTGGGCTAGGAATTGCAGGCCGCTACTGCAAAGAAGAAGCTACTAGACTGTAAAGATTGCAGTTATTTGGTGCTGCTGAAGGTTATTGCAAGTTGCCGCTTGCCAGGGAAATGGTGGTGTTGATATTGCAGGTTAATTGAAGACATGAAAGAACTGGGGCCTGTGGATGAGCTGCTGTTATTGGAGTTGATGTGCACTGGTATGGCTGAGCAAGAAGAAGTGACAGAGACAGGGGAGATGGCTTAGTATGGCTTGAATCTTTTGTGGTGTGTTGTTGTTGTTGTTGGTGAAAGGGAGGTCAAGAAAGGTTGCTTTGAGCTGAACTACACAATGGTTGAATGGGTTGTGTTGATGAGATGGATTAATGTTTAAGTTGCAAGCAAGTAAAGATGGCTTGGTGACAATGAGAGAATGAGTGAAATGCGAGGATAAGATGAAGTTTAGGCCGAGGTTGCAGTGTGCAGAATGCACAACCATCTTGGCTGGAAGTGAACAGTGATGCACCATCTTGGTGCAACACAGATATGGCCTGTGCAAATGGCCTATGTTAAGACAAGTCAGCTCAATCAGCCGAGTCAGTGACTGACTCACACCTTGACTCGGTCTGACTCTGAGTTGACCCGGACGATTTGGATCGTTGACCGGTGACCGGGTGGACTTTGCCGGTCACCTGAGATACTTTCCGGTGCCGGATTCCGGCCAAATTCCGGCCATAATACCAGCTTTCCGGCGACAGTTTTTGGGCAGAGTTTTTACATGGGTTTTCCTCATACATGGGCTTGGTGGACTTCTATTTTTATTGGACCCTGGGGGCTTGACCTAGTTTTGGAAGAGAGGAAAAGCTATAAAAAGGAAAAGTCTTCTACAACTTGAGGATACATATTATTCTTAGAGCTTTGGAGGAGAGCGGTGACTAGGGTTTGCTTTCGTATATTTTTCATCTTCTTCATTATTTTATTGATTATGATTATGATGAACTCAAAAGCTATGAGTAGCTAAATACATATTATTGGTTATGGGATAAAGTGGATTTCACAACATGATATATGATTCAATGAATTAGTTTTCTCTCTATATTTTATTGTTTATGCTTCATTATTAATATTGTTATATAGTTTGAATGCTTGTTTAGTCGAGTCCGGAATCGATTGAGTTTGCCTTCATCCTTATTGCTAGATTAGGGTTTTCAATACGAAATAGTTGTTTATCCCTGATTCTAAGTAGCATATTGTGGTTATTACTTGTAGTGATACATCTTTATAATCACATATGAATCATAACCTTGGTTAAATTGAATTAGTGCTTTTACACGTTTGATTGCCTTGATTAGTCTTATTCCATATAACTTAGTGCTTTTAGGGAGTTAAATCTAATTGTGCTTTTACACTTTAGGTTGCTTTCTAGGAAGAATTCACATATGCATCTTTTAATGTGGTTGTGATGAAAACAGGGAATTAACGGGATATACTTGCGATCAAGATATCTTAGAACTTTTAGTAAATGAGAGATTAAATTACCAATTCTAATCGTTGATGAAAATACATGTTTGTGAATGATACTATCCCGTGACCAATATCTTCTCCTTATTGATTATTCAAATTATTTTATTGCTTTCAATTATTTTTATTGCTTAGATAAAACAAAAAAATCCCCCTTGGTTACTAAGAAACTGAATTTTTATAACAACAAAAGCCTCTTTGTGGATACAAACTCTTTTTTATCACATACTATATTTATATCTAGTTGAGTGAGAAAGTGAAATTATATTTGCAAGGCTGACAACCGGTCAAATTTTGGCGCCGTTGCCGGGGAGGCAGCGGTTGTCAATTGTTTTTGGGTTCTTATTTTTGTTTTTAGCTTTTGTTTTATTTTTCTTATTTTCTGGTTTTTGACATAGTTTTGAGAACTCTTGTTTCAGGTACCAATTTCTATGGACGGAGTATATTGGAACAACGGATGTGGTTTTCAACAACCTCAACAATACGACAACTACCAATTCCATGGGTATAATCAAAACCAATTCATTGGTTATGACCAATATTCCATGGAACCTTATGGTTTTCCTCAACAACCTTATGGCGGGTATGTGTGTGAAGAACCACAAGGATGGGAGGATTCTTATGCTCGTGAACAAAAAGTTTCTAACTTTATAGACCAAGTTTCCAACTTTTTACAAGAAGAATTTCAAAAAGCAAAAGAGACTACAGACGAGCAACTCCAAGAACTTCGTGAAGGTATTGCTAGCTTGCGAAGAGGCATTGATCAATACAAGGAATATATGGATAATTCGAATGTGCATATGGTTTGTGATGAATATTTGATTGATGCTAATGTTGAAAAAGGCCAATCTTTGGGGACTTTCGTTGATAATTGTGTAGTGAACTCAACTCTTGATCTTAATAATGATCATTCACTTATTCAAAAGGATGAGTTAGAGATTAGCAACACTAAATTCAGCGAGAACCAAGATTATGTCAACTATAAAAGTGACAAAGTGATTATAATACATTGCTTGAAACAACTCATGGTGACATCTCCTGGAAGTGTACAATGGAGTCTTTTTGGGATCAAGATGAAGACGAAGAGGAGTATGATGACACTTGTGTAGATTACTCGAGCATTGATATTTATAATGATCAAGAACCTATTCAAAAGGTAGAGCTTGAGGAAGCTGCAATGAGTGTTCTAAAGAAATTCCTTATGGACAATATTGCATCCGCAAAAGAGTATGTGCCTTACAACAAAGAGGAGTATGTTGATAATGAGACCGGTTTGACCAATATTGTGGAAGACCCTATTGAGCTTGCAAATGATTGTAATGATGATGTTTATGTCGAGACTTTGGTTAAGGCGAAACGGACGAAGAATGGTTGCAAGGTTTGATAGAGGACCATGATATACAAGAGGTGAATAATTCACTTGAGTTTTTCAAGGATGAAGAGGATTTCGTGATACAAGAGATTGTGCAAGGTTTATCTAAATTGCCTATTAATCCTTCTCCTTTACCTATTATAGGTTTGAATGTATGTGCATCGAGAATAATGTTGAATGACTTTGTTTCTCGATTTCCGCCATTAGAGATACTTGATTCTCATACTATACAGGTTTTGAAACAAGAAACCGTGGAAGTACCCGACTTCTATATTCTTTATACACTTCCAAGTGTGGACAAGAATAAGTGTGGGGAAACTTTTATCGGCTAATAGCTTCGTTTACGTTTTATATTACTAATATTTGTGCGAAGCTAGTGTTTCCAAAACAGGTTCTATGGAAGGATCCCCAACTTTTCTGATTGTTGGTATATGGGAATGAATCTTGCAAGGATATAGTCCAGGGCGACGACTTTAAACCAAGCGCTACATGGGAGGCAACCCATAGGTTTTGTATCTCTTATCTTTTAATTTTTCTTTTCTTGTTTTTCTTTTTATTTTTTCTTGTCGCAAATTATTATATGATTTCCCACCTTGACTTTCTTTTGGATCTGATTCAATTTACATTGAGGACAATGTAAAGTTTAAGTGTGGGGAGTGGTTAAGCATTTGCGTTGTAAATTTTTCAATTTTTTTTCAACTTTTGTGTAAATTAGTGAATAAGAAAACTCCAACTTGTAGTTAGTTTAGCGTCACATAGTATACATGTCGCTAAGATTACATCGAGATTCTCATAAGAGTGACTGAACTTAGAGATGACAGAGAACATGATCGGGTTTCTTAATTGTATGAGAGTTAAAGTTGGATTTAACCATGCCAGATGGCAAATAAGGTGCGACTGAATTCGGTATTAGAGTAGTGATCCCCTATAGTGGAGACTACCCATGTTACATCATGTGAGGCACCGAACTTCAATTCTTTATTACTGTCTAAATTTGTGCTTTTAGAGTGTGTGTCACCGTACGTAAATTCCTGCGAGAATGGTGAGTTGCCCAACCTCCCACCATAAAAGCACTATTTTGATCTCTTGAGTGCTATTTTTATCAACCATGATGGTGACATCGAATTGCTAACTTACATACCACTTGTAATCTTGTTCGCAGTTAGCACCATCCACCTTATCTCTCTCTACACCAACAGTCCATAGAAACACCATCATCATCAACAAGAGGAGCATCACAAATTTCAAGGAAAGTTGAAGACGTTCAAGGTTTACAAGCAACGGTATTTAAATGAGCAGATTTGATTCAAGTAAAGCAACAAGATAGTGAGCAGAATTTTTACGAGTTTAAGACTATTGTACGAGAGCGAATATTATCAAGATGAGAGTTCGAGAAGTTTATAATATCAAGACATACAAGTTGTGAAGAATCAAGCGGTAAAGTACTTACACCATGGCCTTTGTACTTACATTTTTGTGTTATTTTATCTTATTTGTATTTTATTTTTCTCTTGTCTCCAAAAAAAATCGAAAAAAAAAAAAAAAAAAAAAAAAAAAAAGACAAGAGAAAATTTTTAGGTTCGTTACTAGCTTTTTTGTTTTGTTTTTAATTTTGTATTTGTTTTATTTTTCTTGTCTCATTAAAAAAAAGAGAAAAAAAAAATATTGAAAAAAAAATAAAAAAAAAAAGAAAAAGAAAAGAAAAAAGAACAAAAAAAAAAGAAAGAAGAGAGACAAGAAAAATTTGTTGTATTATATTTTGGTTAGTTTTTAGTTTTATTCTTTCAATAAAGCCAATGGAAAGAAGGAATATCTACAATGAAGTTTCAAGCAATAAGGAATTAGAGGAAAGAGTCACATTGTCAAGATTCTACGAAGTTCAAGAGTTATCATCAAGAGTTGAAGACCGAAGACGAAGATGAAGACACCGATTGAAGACCGAAGACGTTTCTATGGATGCTGTGAGAGTGGTGCTAGCTGCAAATCGAACGGATAACGAGGTAAGTAAGCATATTCCCACCTTCGTTAAGTGGTTGATTTCCTTTTTTAGAGATCGTCAGAAAAATGGGTTTTCGAAAATGAATAAAAGATGTGGGTTTTTTAAAACAATTCAGAGGTTTTTGCCTTCCTACCATTCAACGTGTCGCGGGATTTTCTCTTCACTCCTACCTAGACACATGTGTGACCCATACAAAAGCTATTTATTATTGAGAGCAACTTCATAAAACCCTTTCTTGTGAGGCGAGTCGAGACTTTCGATCACTCCGAACCCGAATTTCTTTCGAGAAGGGATGGTTATTTCTCTCTCAACTTTTAAGGATGAGATTGTGTTCATTTATGTGTCTAACTTCTTATGACTAGTGTGCAAAATTTCGATGTCTTCTTAGCGCGTTGGATGCTATCATTACGGAGAACTAGTAAGTTGGCAATATAGGTTTTGTGGGTATATCTCTAGTAAACCCTCACGAAACTATAACTCGTCCACTAGGGACACATAGGGGTTCAAAGGCTTGTTATTTATTCTAAAAGTGACCGTAGCCTCGACGACACGGAGTTGTATGTATGTTTTAGAATTATTTTGTTTGATTTGCTCGAGGACTAGCAAAGTCTAAGTGTGGGGGAATCTGATAGGTGTCTAAAACACCTAATTTATTATCTAGTAGTTATGCTTTCTTTGCTATTTTGCTTGTGAATTATGTACTTTACGCGTGTTTTGAGTTATTAGGTACTCTGGAGTCACACGGAAGAAAAGAAGAAGAAATCAACCGATTTGAGTAAAAATGGCAAAATTTTCATTTCATGGGAGAACACTATCTGGAGCCCAGTCAAGGATAAGGGGAAACTCTCTTTAGGAGGAATGTTAAAGACAAACCGGCTAAGGTTATGGGGCTATTCTCAGGGTGTCCACATCCATTAGCACTGTGGTGCGAATAGCCATCCCCACATAAAACCCAATTGGGGTCGACTGTGTACATTCATTTAGTTCTTCCCATTTGATGAAATTGAGAAAGAGAAATAGAGGTGCAGCCAGGCAGATGAAGGAAATCGAAATCGACATCGAAGGATTGGTTGTTGCCGTTGTGATTGATTTCACGGGGTTCGATCTGTAGAGAAATCATAGAAGATGATGAGAGCTACCATGGATTTGCAGCACTGTTGCTATCGATGGATTCAAGATGAAATGGATGAGTTATATGAAGAACAGACATGGGTTGGTGACGAATTGATAGATTGAAACCAATTTGAAAGGGTGGTGCTGCTCAAAGGGATCTTATAATGGCTGAGATGTTGATATTGTTGGCGGTCTCTACAACTGATATGGATGAAGTTGCGTCCGTGGTCATGAGATGAATAGAAATTAGGGTTTTATATGCGTTCTGGTGAGATGGGATTTGAGAATCGAGAAGAATAACGAGCCGCTAAATGATGAAATAGAAGATGGGTTTGCTTTTGAATATGAGACGAAAGGAGAGATGGTTACGTAGAGAATCGATGTTGTTGTGATGGATTGTATGGATGAATCGGTTAGGCTTTGTTGGTTTAAAAGACGATGGTGATGTCAGTGAGTAACGATGGGTGTTTAAATCGAGATTGAAGAAGATAGAGCTACGATCGTCGAATGAAGCCCGAATGGAAAATGGGTTTTGAGCGAAATTTCGGATGGGGTTGAATTGTTGGCCTGAGGAGGTGCTATTTGCTATGTTGAAGTTGGAGCAATTGCAAGATATAGAGCTGAGCCATGTTGAAGATTGCAGGATTGAGAGTGTTGAGTCACTCTGAGATGCAGGTGATAATGAAATTGTGGTTGTGTTTCATAAGAAGGGTTGAATTGAAGTTGCGGTGAGTGGTGGTGGTCTAGTAATAGTGGTTCTGGTAGCTGTGGTGGCGATTGAAGATTTGTGTGGCTGGAGCTATTAAACTGAGCATGGGATTCAGATAAGAAGCTGGTGGTTAATGTTGGAATCCAGGGGAGAAAATAGAGAGATCTGAGATGAGTAGAGAAGAAGATTTGCAGGAACTCAAATTGCTATCATGGGTTCTATGTAGTAGCTCGGATGGATGTTGAAGTAGCAAGGACTTATGACTTGGAGTCAAGTGGTCTTGCAGTGGACAGGTTGAGCTAGAACTGGTAACGCTTGGCTAGGAATTGCAGGCCGCTACTGCAAAGAAGAAGCTGCTAGACTGTAAAGATTGCAGTCATTTGGTGTTGCTGAAGGTTATTGCAAGTTGCCGCTTTCCAGGGAAATGGTGGTATTGATATTGCAGGTTAATTGAAGACATGAAAGAACTGGGGCCTGTGGATGAGCTGCTGTTATTGGAGTTGATGTGCACTGGTATGGCTGAGCAAGAAGAAGTGACAGAGATAGGGGAGATGGCTTAGTATGGCTTGAATCTTTTGTGGTGTGTTGTTGTTGTTGGTGGTGAAAGGGAGGTCAAGAAAGGTTGCTTTGAGCTGAACTACACAATGGTTGAATGGGTTGTGTTGATGAGATGGATTAATGTTTAAGTTGCAAGCAAGTAAAGATGGCTTGGTGACAGCAGAGAATGAGTGAAATGCAGGATAAGATGAAGCTGAGCTGAGGGTTGCAGTGTGCAGGAATGCACAACCATCTTGGTCGAAGTGAATGGTGATGCACCATCTTGGTGCAACACGTATATGGCTTTGTGCAAATGGCCTATGTTAAGACAAGTCAGCTCAATCAGCTGAGTCAGTGACTGACTCACACCTTGACTCGGTCTGACTCTGAGTTGACCCGGCCGAGTCGGATCGTTGACCGAGTTGATTCGTTGACCTGTGGCCGGGTGGACTTTGCCTGCACACTCACTGAGATACTTTCCCCAGTCTTGGATTAGCCAACTTCCGCCATGATACCAGCTTTTCCTATGATGGTTTTGGGCGTAGTTTTACATGGGTTTTCCTCATACATGGGCTTGGTGGACTTCTATTTTTATTGGACCCTAGGGGCTTGACCTAGTTTTGGAAGAGAGGAAAAGCTATAAAAAGGAAAAGTCGTCTACAACTTGAGGATACATATTATTCTTAGAGCTTTGGAGGAGAGCGGTGACTAGGGTTTGCTTTCGTATATTTTTCATCTTCTTCATTATTTTATTGATTATGATTATGATGAACTCAAAAGCTACGAGTAGCTAAATACATATTATTAGTTATGGGATAAAGTGGATTTCACAACATGATATATGATTCAATGAATTAGTTTTGTCTCAATATTTTATTGTTTATGCTTCATTATTAATATTGTTATATAGTTTGAATGCTTGTTTAGTCGAGTCCGGAATCGATTGAGTTTGCCTTCATCCTTATTGCTAGATTAGGGTTTTCAATACAAAATAGTTGTTTATCCCTGATTCTAAGTAGCATATTGTGGTTATTACTTGTAGTGATACATCTTTATAATCACATATGAATCATAACCTTGGTTAAATTGAATTAGTGCTTTTACACGTTTGATTGCCTTGATTAGTCTTATTCCATATAACTTAGTGCTTTTAGGGAGTTAAATCTAATTGTGCTTTTACACTTTAGGTTGCTTTCTAGGAAGAATTCACATATGCATCTTTTAATGTGGTTGTGATGAAAAACAGGGAATTAACGGGATATACTTGCGATCAAGATATCTTAGGACTTTTAGTAAATGAGAGATTAAATTACCAATTCTAATCGTTGATGAAGATACATGTTTGTGAATGATACTATCCCGTGACCAATATCTTCTCCTTATTGATTATTCAAATTATTTTATTGCTTTCAATTATTTTTATTCCTTAGATAAAACAAAAAAATCCTCCCTTGGTTACTAAGAAACTGAATTTTTATAACAACAAAAGCCTCTCTGTGGATACGAACTCTTTCTTATCACATACTATATTTATATCTAGTTGAGTGAGAAAGTGAAATTATATTTGCACGGCCGACAACCGGTCAAGTTGTTATTCACAAACTATTTTTCGTCAAAGCCATTTTCAAAGTTATTGAAACATAACATGACTTTCGTCACTAGGTAAAGATGAACTTGACCAAAGCGAAAGCTTACCAACACATATTCCGAGAAATAGATAGGCGAGATAAACTCGGCTCGAAATAGCAAATGTGTATAATCAAAGTCTATATAGCAAAACGACTTTTGTCTCAAGATAGGAGATAGAGTAGATAGACTTTTGAGTGATAGATAAGTTGAAGTCTCCACATACCTTTTAGTCGATGAAGTTCCACCAGTTCCTTGAGTAGTTTTTCGTCCTGTATGATGATCGCCATGGAGTTCTTGAGCTCAACTACACTTTATATCCTAGTCCGAGACTTAGCTATAGTAGACTTGAAATCAAGACTTATAGTTTTGATCACTAATATTGACAAACATGCTTGAGATAGCAACGCATGCGTGATAGGTGTTGTAAAACACCTAATTTTATATCTAGTATTTATGCTTTTTTTGCTATTTTTCTTGGGAATTGCATCTCTTATGTCTAGTTTTGAGTTATTAGGTGCAATGGAGTCCTTAGGAGCAAAAGAAGGAGAAAACGCTCATTTGGAGCAAGGATGACAATAAAGATCTATTCCCAGGCTATAATCGGAGCGAGGCTAATATTGCGCAAGGAGTGAAGGATGAACTGTCGATTTTCTGAGACTGACAGGCTAAACAGTACATGGATATCCCTTATCAGAGTTCTGGGTGCCTGTGGTACTTCTTATCATGACCACACCCTAGAATTCAGGAGAGAATTATTCATTTCTCAATCATTTAGTCCCTAATTCAGAGAGAAGCCATGGCGGCTGCTGGTAGAAGAAGTCGACTAAGGGATGGATTTGTGGTGGTGATACAAATCCCAGACAAGGAAGAACAGATCGAGATGAGTTTTATTGAGTTGTAGTAAGATCTTGAGCGCGTTGTTGATGGTTACAAGGGTTTTTGCTGAGTTGAATTTGAAGACAAGAAACTGCCAGTGGAAGCATCTGAGATCGAAGATTTGAATCGAGAAATCGGGAAGATAGCTGTGTGTTCATTGGGTTAGTTTCTGATTTGAATGAGAGATCGTTTTGAAGCTGAGAAGAAGATAACTTTTCATGTTGCTGTTATCTCGTTGGGGTTGAAATTCTAGATGGGTTTGAATCTCATGGCTCTGGGAATGGAGTTAATTGAAGGAATCTGATGCAGTTGAGTTGGGTTTCTCTGTGGTGATTTAATGGGTCGTATCTTGACTCGAATTCGAGGAGGAGTTAACTAAGATGGAGATTAATTGGGGTTTCACAGGATACGGAAGATTGAAGTTCTCGGCAAATTTGAGTACCAGGCCAGATCAAATCGAGATTTGGTTGGGTTAATCGGATGAAGAGCCGAGAACTAGAAATTTTGTGGCATATGAATGAGAGAAGAAACTGAGTCACGCCTTACGAGAATTGGGTCTTGATATGTGATGGTGGAGGAACAAATGGGAGAATAGGCATTTTTTTTTCTCATGGGTTTGATGTGGTTGTGTTGCTTTGTGTGATTGAGTCTGGTGGCTTAAATGGGAGTAATGGAATTGAAGTGTTGGCAGACTTGTAGCTGAGGCAAAGAAGTTGACCTGATTTACAAAAGCTGTTGGTGTTGCTTGTAGTTTGAATACAAGACTGAGCCAGGGAGGTGGTAATGAAGTGGCTGGATGAGGCTGTGAAGATGGTGGAAATGAGGTTTAGGATGCTTATGCCGTTTGGAAGATGGGTGTTAGCCATGAAGCTACAACTGATGCAGTGAAGAATAGAAAGCAAGACATGGAGATGCAGATACTGGCAAGTGAAGTCATTGCAGCTGGATTTGCATTTAACTAAAGTCAAATTCATTTAGTCTTTGTGGTAATTGAAGGCTATGAGAGATGGAGGTTTGTTGATGTTTGTGTATGGAGGAAGCAATGTTGTTTGAGTCAGTACAATGGATGAGTGGGTGGTTTTAAGCGGTGAGCATACGGATCTTTGGTGGTTCTTTGTAATGATTTTAAAATGGTGGTGACCATGGCAAGTTGATAGGGCTTGTGCTTGGGGAGGCTGATTTGGCCTGACAGGGAGATGCTGATGGCAAGGTTTTGTTGAATCTATGGCAGCTGCAGCTGCAGGTGAGGAATGTGTTGCTTTAGATGAATGTTAGGTATTAGCAGAGGAAACATGGGCCTGAGGAAGAACTGAAATTGCAGTGATGGATGAAATGGTTTGTGATGCCGTTGCCTTTGAAGTTGCAGGGGTTGAATGCAAGAATGGTTGCAGTCTCAGGTGGTAGCTGGTGTTGGTATTTAGAGTTGGGGTTGCATCGAATTTGGTGTTCTCAGCCAGGATTACAAGAGAAGCTCAAGAAGATGTAGTGGAAGTTGCAGCTATGAAGTATGATCAGCCATCATGGCTGGAAGCACAAGGAGTGTGCATCACAAAATCGAGCCCGATGCAAAATAGCCTAGGCCCAAGTGAGTCGAATGAGCCGGACCCGACTCATCTGTTTGGCTAACTGACTCAACCTAGTTCGGACTACGAGTTGACTCGGGTAACTAGACTTTGACCCGGTTTGACTCGGTGATTCTCCCGAATCGATTTGACCCGTTTGACCGGTGACCGTGTGGACTTTTCCGGTCACCTGAGATACTTTCCGGTGCCGGATTCCGGCCATAATACCAGCTTTTCGGCGACGGTTTTTGGGGCATATTTTCTACATGGGTTTCTCTCACTTATGGGCTTGGTGGATTTTCATCTAATGGACTTTGGGGTTAGACCTAATTTTGAAAACAAGAGAGCTATTTAAAGGAAAGTCTTCTACAACATATAACACAATATCTTATTCTTGGAAATTTGGAGAGCCGGTTTTGTTTACGCTTCTAGGGTTTGCTTTTGTTCATCTTCTTCTTTTCAATTAATATTTTTATGATAAACTCCATGGCTATGAGTAGCTAAACAATTATTATTGGTTATGGGATAAAGTGGATTTCACAACATGTTATATGATTCAATGAATTAGTTTTGTCTCAATACTTTATTGCTTGTGATTCATTATTAATATTGTTATATGATTTGAATACTTGTTAGGTTGAGTCCGGAATCAATCCGATTTGCATTCATCTCTAGAGCTATATTAGGGTTTTCAATACGAAATAGTTGTTTATCCCTGATTCTAAGTAGCATAGTGTGGTTATTACTTGTAGTGATACATCTTTATAATCACATATGAATCATAACCTTGGTTAAATTGAATTAGTGCCTTTACACGTTTGATTGCCTTGATTAGTCTTATTCCATAGAACTTATTGCTTTTAGGGAGTTAAATCTAATTGTGCTTTTACACTTTAGGTTGCTTTCTAGGAAGAATTCACATATGCATCTTTTAATGTGGTTGTGATGAAATCATGGAATTAGCGGGATATACTTGCAATCAAGGTATCCTAGGACTTTTAGCAGATGAGAGATTAAAATACCAATTCTAATCGTTGATGAAAATACATGTTTGTGAATGATACTATCCATGACCAATATCTTCTCCTTATTGATAATTCGAATTATTTACTTTGCTTTCAATTACTATTATTGCTTAGATAAAACAAAAATTCCCCCCTTGGTTATTAAGAAACTGAATTTTTATAACAACAAAAGCCTCTCTGTGGATACGAACTCTTTCTTATCGCATACTATATTTATATCTAGTTGAGTGAGAAAGTGAAATTATTTTTGACGGATTGACAACCGGTCAATGCGAGTTCGACCGAGCAGTGCTCTTACACTATGTGATTGATTATCCTATCAAATCACCATTAATGGGTTTCACGGTTCTACCAAAACAAGTTTCGGTTCTACCTCCATATGGGTACTAGGATCGGTCACACTAGCTTTCCAAAAATTGGTTGACTAGGTACTAGGATCGGTTACCACATATTTATGGTATTTAACTTGCAATCGGATGCACAAGTCATAGGATCGGTTACCAATTACTAAGACTTGTTGTACCTCTTACAAGGATCGATTCCACACACTTGTGTTCGGTTGCACCTCTTACTAGGATCGGTTCCCCAATGTCTAGAGTTGGCATACCAATTACAACATATCGATCATACCATCTCGGGTGATTACTTAAGATCGGTTTCACTAATTAAAGTCATAGCAATACAAAAGTCAGGCCTTGTGAATAGTTTTACCAACATACATAAACAAGTTATGAGCGGTTATACTAAACACACATATTGGTAATCCAAATATTTGCAATGAATAAAAATACCAATAAGCCTAGCGATTTCCCTTTCGATTCACAAAACAAGTTTATGAATTGTACTTCCTTTAAACAAATGTCAAACATTGTTTCCTAGGACGAAATCTTCACCCATAACCATACACATAATCACAATAGCATTCATACGATTATGTCGATGTCTTATATACGAAATTCAAAAGATAGATGTTATACTTCGTATTGTAATTCCTTAATACTATGTCTAACTAGAGTATAATCATTCACAGTTTTACAGTTATGTTTTCAATATGCACGACTTGAAAGATACATTAGGAATGAAACAGTTCAAGTCAAATATTACTAACCTCAAGAGGAAGGATGATGTCGTTGATGTAGCTCTTTACTTCTTCACATTCTTCAAGTCTTCAACGTAATACTTGTAAGTCTCATATCCTAGTAACTTTCTAGTAAACCTATACGAAGTTGACTCTAGTAAATAATCAAGCGACTCTTTAAATGAGTTTTGGTTCACCAAAATATGACAACCAAACTTGACATACCAACGCTCGGTGGGTTCAACCGAGCTATGCTCTAACATAAATAAATCTAAAAACATTGCAAAATGAAAATCGTTTGAAATATCTATGTGTAATCACAATATTTGCTATACGAAACCCTAGTTTTCCTTCTTAAACATAAGACTAAATTCTCATAAGAAGTTTCCTAGACAAAACAAAACTAAAAACACACACAAATCAAAGTACACTTTTGGAACCCTCACGGGTTTTAAGACCTTTAAGCTTGTGATTCACAACATCTACTGCTTCTTCGGAGAAGATATCCTTATTAAGAAGATATTTAGAATGAGTCTTCATGAGAACAAGGTCAAAAGTAACCTTTTTCAACTCAGTTCGTAACACATCGAGACCTTTCATAGTATCAACGAGCTGCAGTTTTACTTCCTCAAAGTATTTAAGAAAATCATGAACAACTTCAACAGAAACCATCTTATCATGCTCTACATCTTGATGAGTAAATGCATAATAGCATGAGACATCAGGATAGTCTTCAGAGTTTCCCAAGGTCATCTTCTACTAGTGTTCTTTTCTTCTTCCCTTTGGATCCGTAACCAATATCCTTATCAAGAAATCCTTTCGTAAAATTACAAGTACGAGAAGGAGAAGACATTCTTGATATAAGAAAAATAACCTAGAGTGATATAACTCAACTCAATAGGATAGGTATATAAACGGTTTCAAAGGGAATATATTTTTAGGGTTTTTTAAAGTTGGTTCGTGACACATAACAAACGGGTACCCGTACGAACATCAACTTAAACCAAAAGTATCTTAGAGATGATGTACTGACCCATTCAAAAGACGTAATGGTTACACTACAATTTTTGCTAAGTGAAAAGTTTTCTTTCACATATCTTAGCTCGATAAATTTATAATCCCACAGAAAATTTAAAGCACAAGAGTAGCACAAAAACTATTTGTAACAACATAGTTGTACAAAACATAACACAAACGAGTAGACACTTTGAAGCGATCCTTAACAAAGGAAACACTTTAAGCAATGTTATCTGTAGACAATAGAATAACTATGAATAGAGAAGAAAAATATCTCGACTAAACAAAAAAACTTTGCCATCAAGTAACCTGATTATTAGCACATATTACTCAACAAGATTTTCATGAGTAAGAGTTCAAACCTTGTGATTAATTAGCACAAGGATGAGCATTATGCTCATCAAATGAATGATGTTTATGGTTAAACCTCTTTTTACTTCTAAATATTGGAGGAAACCCTTTTTGATGTGAAAAATTGTCATAAAACTTACTATCATCAAAATATGAGACTAAGATTGTCTGGAGGAATTTGACAGCCTGTCAATATGATCTTTGTACCCTTCAATTATCAGATTTAGGTTGTCCTTCATAGCTTCATTGTGGTTTATATCTTCTGGTATCTTTTTCACACCTTGATAAATATCCCCAACCCTAGTTTGAGAAGGATCTCTTTGAAACCTCCTTGACCGATTTGTGTTAAAGCTACTATTACAGGTTCGAACATTAGAAGAGCAAATTGAACTGATTTTCCTGGAAGATTTCACAGGATGAGTTCTAAAACTGATTGGTTTAAACAGAGGAATGTCATTTACACCTTTGAGTATTAAATCTAAGGTGTGTTGGAGTCGACCAATATAGTTGTCATCCAACCTTAATTTTCACTTCCGTCGATCATGTCCCTTTGTATCACAATAGAGACACACTTTCTGATCACCAGAGTGATTAGAGTGAATAGGTTTAACATTATCGTTGGAAGATTTCTTCCTTCCGTGAGATATGGTGATTCCTTGACTAGAGGAAGTTACAAGCACATCTTTAGCAATAGGTAGGGTTTGCAATTTAGCTTCTGAAACCGGTTTCATTAGAGAAACATAATTACAAGTAGTCACTTTTTTCTAACATCTCAGTTGTGTTAGAAGCAATTGGTACAGTAGACTCCTTAGAAAAAACCTTACACTAAATAAATGATTTACTCAATAGACGTTTAATTTCTAAAGCATTCTCCTCAAGTTTGTCCTCGAGTAAATTTTTTGATAAACTTGCTTCGGCTTTTTCTTCATGAAGGATCTTTAATTGAGAGTCACGATCATTAACCATACCAACAAACATATTGACCTTGTGTTTCCGCCTATTAACTTCAACGGACTGGATTCTAACTTGTCTTAGAATCACTGCACTTTCTTGGGATGCTTCCCTTTATACTTCAGAGTCAGACTCGTCAGTAAGATAATAAGGGTAACACTTATCAATATTTGGCTGTTTCATGGGAACCTGACATTCATCTATAATAGAGACAGGTGAAATGTTTTCTCTGACAAATTCTATATAAATAACATTTTTATTCCTGGTAATGCGCTTGTCAGAGATATCACTTCTGTCCATAAAGTCAGATTGCTGCAAACACAAACTTATGAGGTCTTAGCGTGTTTGCCTGTTGTGATACCAATTGAAAATGTGGGGGTATAACAACCACACCCAATATTTCGTTCAGCAATCTGTATGGACTAAACTCCAATGTAATTCCAAGAGCAACAACTTCAAAGTGAGACTCAATCAAGAAATATATCAAAGACCTTTATCTCTTTCTCAATCCAATCAGTAAATCAACTAGATAAAAATCCGTGAGAATGATTGATATGAGAATAACTTGGACGTTACCAAAGATCAATGCCCAAGTGCCAATCAAGTTCTATCCAACAAACAAGGTCTGATTTATCAACTGTGATTGAACTACGGACAACCCATGATATTTCAATTATATAAACAAATATAATGCGAAAAAGAAGTAACACAGACACCATAAATTTTGTTAACGAGGAAACCGAAAATGCATAAAAACTCCGAGACCTAGTTCAGCTTTGAACACCACATTGTATTAACCCTCTACAGACTTTAGCATACTACAAGTTAACTTCGGACTGGAATGTGGTTGAGCCCTAACCAAGTCTCACATCGATTAAGGTACATTCGCGTTCCTTACGCCTCTTGAATCCCAGCAGGACTTTGCGCACGTGATTTCCTTAGCTGATCTCACCCACAACTAAGAGTTGCTACGACCCAAAGTCGAAGACTTATAAACAAATATGTCTCCCACAGATAAGTTTATTCTGGTTGTTGTTTTCGTCTTTAGATAAATCAAGGCGAACATGAAACTCAACTAATACCTCAGACTTACACTCCCAAAGAGCATCCTAGAAATATCAGTCACCTCACAATAGCCCAACTAATTAACATAAAAAGTACTGCGGAATCACAAGATTCTGAGACGAAGAACTGTTGTTATTACTTTTTATATCTTACTATCAAAGATAAATCTTGAGTAAATCTTAGAGAAGATAAAACTCAATACAATAAAACAAGTAAGACCGAGAATATGCAACTACAGAAATCGGTTGGATTTGGCTTCACGAATCCCAAATGAAGTTTTCAAGTTGTTAACCTAATAATGGTTTTGGAAAACCCTAGGTTAAAGGAAAATCGACTCTAGTTTGCAACTAGGAGACACAAAAGTGTCAGGATTAGGTTTCCCAGATGCTAGAGTTCTCCCTTATATAATCTTTCAAATCAGGGTTGCTTACAATCAAATCTAAGATAGCTTAGTAACAAAGCAATTGATATTCACCATTAAATGAACTCCTGATTTAAGATTCAAGCTAAGTCTGCTTAAAAACTAAGCAATCAATCTCCACCGTTAGATAATATTAGCTTGATACACACAAGTGAAATATACATATATTTAGATACGGATGAACCGTACCCAAACATGTATACCTTGTTGGCTCAATAATAGTTAACCGAAGTTAGCCATATTAACACTTATAACTTAGCCATATTCATATAACACTTCTAGATCAAATATAATGATCGATCAATCAATCATGATAGATAATCAAATGAATTTAAATGTGTTTCAAGAGAGTTGTTCAAATGTTCACCATCTTATAGGAATATGTATATGAAGCATTTGAAACAAAATCGGTTTGGTTTGTAATTGTACAAAGTACTTATACAAGAACCAATTCATGAACATAATGCCACGATTTGTAAAACTAGTTCACATACCTTATTACATTAAAGTTCCAGGGACTTTAGTTTGCAAACGAACCTGAGTTCATGAGTATGAAAATCCATACTTGTTGATTTTAGAACTTGACCACTCTGTTCGCAAACTGAGTACACGAACAAGAGTTCCGGACTTTGACTTTGTCCAGCCGTTCACAAATAAGGTACATGAACACCAGCTCCAGACTTGGCCTTGTTTAGCCCGTTCACAAACAAGGTAAGCGAACAACAGCTCCGGACCTTTACAGGTAACCAGTTCGCAAACAATAGTTCAGAACCTGAAGTATACATACAGAGTTAGCATACAAATTATACAACTTGTATTATATCCAATCATGGTAGTCGTTCTAAAACTCTCATTTAATCATTGAAACATCCTTAGAAGACAACAATGGTAATCTTACACATACCACTAGCTTCAAGTAATTTTCAAGTGATTAATCGATCAATATGAAACTTTCCAAGTTGACATCAAATGATTGTCTCGCACAAATCATGTAAGATGTTCAAGTTAATTTTCACATAATCATCTTTGACTTAATATTTAGTTTCCAACAAATAAATTGTCTCTAACTAAACTCGTCAAGAATACGATGAACTTAGCTAACACTAAAAGCTTCCAACACATATTTTGAGAAATAGATAAGCGAGATAAACTCAGCTTGAAATATCAAATGTGTATAATGTAAAAGTCTATATAGTTATACGACTTAGTCTCACTAGAATATAGAATAAAATAGACTTAAAGTAATAGATAAGTTTTATTCTCCACATACATTTTGTTGCTCTTCAGTAAATATTCTTCTTTAATTGGTGAACGCCGTGAAGTCTAATGCTCAACTAAACACTTTTATCCTAATTCATACATAGTTATAAGTAGACTAGAAATCAAGCATATAGTTTTGGTCAACTAAACTTGACAAACAAGCTTGAGATAGCAACGCTTGCGAGTTAGACCGAGTAATGCTCTAACAATTATCCTTCGTGATTTAATGTCGAGGGAGTGGATCGCTCGCTATCGCTTGATTGGGCACTTCGGCTTCTCCAGTCCCGTGTTTTCGGTTGAATATGCTTTTGTTGTTGGGTTTCCCATCCGTCGATGGTAATGGCAATATCTAGCGGCGTTATTGTCCATCTTGTTGGCGTCTACTACCATGGGTGGTAATTGAATTTCCTTGTTTTCTACCCACTTTGTTCTAACGGTCCGATGATTTTTCCCAGCCACATGGTAAAGGTGGCAGCGGGATGAAATCTCATTTTGGTTGTCTGGCGCTGCCCTGGCTCCTGGCGCATTCCATCCATCCAAGTTATTATTCACACGTGTGATTCAGGGGACCATTGATGCAATATTAACTGAATAGCGCCATGTGTGATCCATGTTTGACTCCTTAACGCAGTCGAAAATCCTCCCCGCAGCCTCTTCCAATTCAACAAAGGTCTGGAACCTGAAGTTAATCAGGTTCCTCTTAAAGGCGATCGTCATCCCGCTTATGCAGATTTCTACCAGTGCTCATTCTTTGATATCTTCGTGGAAATCCACTGAGAAATAGCAAAATCGAGTGATGTATCCTCCTATTTCTTCTCCTACCCGTTTGGTGCATCTGCTCAAGTCTATTGACGTGATTTTCCTCTTTGTTAAGTAAAATTTTCTCAGGAAGAGGGTGGACATGGTTGCCAATGAATCGACGCTTCCTAGTTTCAGATTTTCGTACCACGTCAATGCTGTATCTGTGAGAAACTTAGGGAATTCTCTTGAGCACAAATTACCATTGAAGAGATGGTCGTTCATAGTTGCTAGGAATCGACTAAGATGTTCATGCGCGTTTCCTTGTCCATTATATACTATGAACTTGGGATACACGTAGTCCTATGGATATTGATATTCGGTGATCTCGGGGGTATACAGACTATTTATGAGAGCATAGTTGTTTTGCTTTGCCACGCGGTAGTTTGTCTCTAAGTACTCTGCAATCGCCTCCCGTGTTAATGATGTGGGTATACCATTGCCAATTGCGCCGCCTTTTCCCGCCTCTTTAGTAACATATTGTTTTGTTGTTGTTGTCTGTTCCATTAGTTTTTTCAGTTCTTGTCTTCTTTGGATGTGGCTCTCTAGCTATTTCTGCATATCTCGTAGTGTCGATGGTGTGGATCGCATGTTTTTGACTATGTTTTGTTTATCTTTTCCCTGTGTTGTTTTTGCCCTTTATGTTTGAGGTTCCCGCGCGGTTGGTGTTATAGCTGCGCCCTCTACTGGTGCTTCTTCCTCACTCCGATCCTGCTCGTCTTCAATCGTTACTTCATCAAGGTTGACCGGTCGCTTAGCTAATTGGTTTCCCGATGTGTCTGTATCGGCGCTTGTTAGGTGTGTCATGATGGACCAGAGACGAGCCTCCGGGTGTGGTCGCCAAATATTGAGGGTGGAATATGAGTTTGGTCATACACATCCTAGTTACAAACAATGACAACACCTTTTCCTATAATAGTATGAGAGAGGGCTTGCTTTCCTTAGTATTATGTCCTCCCTTTTATAGGCTTTTCCGCAAACCCTCATTCTCATGACATCATGCCACATGTCATGAGAGCCTTCTTATTTATTATTATTGCCATTCCTCATAATATGACCCTTTACTTCCTTTCTAATTCCTTTTCTATCCTTTCGAACCCATGGATATGTCTTATTGGACTTGGGCCTCTAGTCCCCTCTGTTTCATGATGAGCTTGCCCCCTCTTTGGGGCCCCCTAGTTCTGTTAAGGGGCAATTATTTTCATGTATCGACAGAAGCAACTCCTAGTTATGGATGACATCAGCTAAGGGAATCAAGTGCGCAGAGTCTTGCGAGATTCAAGTGACGTAAGGAACGCAACTGTACCTTAATCGGTGGATTTCCTTTTAGGGCCCAACTACATTTCAGACCGAAGTTAATTGGTAGTAGGCTAGTGTCTATAGCAGTTTAATACAGTGTGGTGTTCAATATGTACTAGGTCTTAGAGTTTTTCTGCATTTGTGGTTTCCTCATTAACAAAACTTCTGGTGTCTGTGTTATTTATTTTTCCGCATTATATTGTTTATCTTTATAATTGAAATATCACAGTTTGTGCATTGATCAATCACAATAGCTAGGTCCAACCTTGTTAGTAGGAAAAGACTTGATTGATCCTTGGATATTGGTCTTTGGTACCGTCCAAGAACTCTCTTTGTAAGTTAGGTTCACAGATTCAATTTTGTAAACGTTCTAACAACAAGAGATAAAGACATATATAACTCTAGACACTTTCCTTGATTGAGTTTTTACTCTCGGAGTTGTGTTGAGGTTTTCCATACATATTGCCTAAGAAAAATTTGATGGTGTATCTTTGTACCCCCTGCGTTTTCACCTACCACCTTGCTTTATGCTTTTTCCCTTGCTGGAATGCAAGAAAGAACACTTGCAATAAAACAAAAGACCACCAAGCCTACATAGAGATCATTCACTACTCTTTTTCCACTACAAGACCTTTTCAACCAACCACCCTCCCTCCAAAACCAAATTTTGTCCCACCTCCACCTTCCCTGCAGCAAACAACGTTCCAAAAAAAGACACTAAATGTACGACACTTTTCAAAGAAGAAATTAAAGTGTCGTTTTAACTCGTTAGAACGACACTATCCGACTATCTTAATTCGTCTATTTTCCACTAGTGAACAACTAAAACTATCCCCACTCTACCATTCTCCTGAACAAGTTCAAGCAAGAAATGCTAAGGGGTTATGCTTGAATTGTGATGAAACATATAAGAAGGGTCATATTTGTAAAAAAATAATATTTGTGTGTATTGATAGGTGAGGAGACTGAGGAAATTTCTGAGGCCGGGGTGAGACTGAACAAGAAAGAGAGGAGGAATCTCCTGTTGAGAGTGATATGGAAATCTCCTTACATGCTTTGACTGGTACTATTTCAGGGGACACTATTAGGATACCTGGATTTATTAAGAAGAAAGCCATCTCAATCCTCATGGACACTGGTAGTACCCACAAATTTCATGATTGTAAACTAGCCAAGAGTTTACACTGCTCAATTGAACAAACTGCTAGTCTACTAGTCACTGTAGCTAATGGCGAAAAAACAGTCAGTTTTGGATTTTGTTCTCAGCTTGATTGATCTATGCAGGGTCACAAGTTTTGTGGTGATCTCAGACTTCTTCCATTAGGAGGGTGTGATATGGTTTTAGGTGCAGATTGGTTAAGGAAGTTGGGTGATGTTATATTCAACTTGTCCAAGCTATGTATATCCTTCAAGCACAAGGGCAAGAAGATAACCTTAACTGGGATTCAACAAAAACCTTGTCTCAACATGATGAGTAGTACTGCAGTTAAAAAAAATTCTTTAGAAGCATACTCATGGACTGATTGAACAACTCTTCTCCATATCCACCACCACTGTTCAATACCAACTTCCCCCCAAATCTCCAACCTACTTAACCAGTTTTCTGATGTCTTTCCTGAGCCACAAACTCTACCACCTCAAAGAAGCTTAGATCACAAAATAACCCTCAAGCCAAATAGTGAACCTGTAAACCTTAGACCCTACAAATGTCCTTACATACAAAAGTCAGTTGTTAAGGATTTGGTAAAAGAAATGCTTCACTCTGGTATTATCCAACCAAGCAACAACCCTTTTGCTTCCCCAATCCTTCTTGTCTAGAAAATAGATAACTCTTGGAGGTTTTGTGTAGATTACAAGAAGCTCAACAACCTGACTATTAAACATTGGCTCCCAATACCAGTTATAGATGAGTTATTAGATGAGTTACATGGGTCCAAATTTTTCACAAAGATTGATTTGGAGTCTGGTTATCACAAAATAAGAATTTATCCTTCTTACATACATAAAACTGCATTCAGGGCTCATCATGGGCAATTTGAATTTAAGGTAAAGCCATTTGGCCTCACAAATGCTCCAGCTACTTTTCAAGCTTTTATGAATGATATTTTTCAAGAACTTCTTGGGAAGTTCATTTTTGTCTTTCTTCATGATATATTAGTTTATAGCTCTTCTTTAGAGAACCACTTGCTTCACTTACAAACTACTTTGAAGATACTAAGGAAACATCAATTTTTTGCAATCTTCTCTAAATGTTGTTTTGGGCAATCTGAGCTGGAGTATTTAGGTCACATTATTTCAGCAGATGGAGTTAAGGCTGATCCTGCAGAGGTTTCTTCCATGGTAGAATGGCCTATACCAAAAAATAGACTTAGAGGGTTTTTAGGCCTAAGTGGTTATTACAAAAAATTTGTGAAGGACTACGACCTCTGTCACAGGTTCAAACTATCCAAATGCAACAACCAACCTTGAAAATGGCACTATGCTCCACAACACAGTTCAGCCAGCTCGCCCTTAGCCAATTTCTTCACTTCTTGGCCAAAATTCCATTCAGCCCATACTAAAGGTTCTGCTCACAAATTTTGCAAGCCTTCAAACCAGCACACACACTCTGCTTGATGCATAAAACAATAAGCCAAACAAAGGGATAAATGCACGACAGAAACTTAACTTTAATCTTGGCCGAAGCCTTATTATTACTGCACACTTAAGGTTACACAACTATCCTTGTTTTGGATACCCAACCGATCACAAAATCAGGCTTTTATAGCCTTACAAAAAGCTATACACAAGTAATTATCTGGCAGTTACATATTTACTTCACACAAGGCAGTTGGCCAACCGTGCCAACTTGCCCAACTTCTTTCCTAAAGCCAAACAGGCAGTTCTTAGCCTTAGAAATGCATAAATCAAACACTACTTCCGTGTAACCAACTTATAACCGTCAAGGCCATGTGCACAGCACATGTCATCTAGCCTTGCTGCACCATGATAGCTTTACCAGCCCAAAGTATGACCATCATAGCTGACATCATTCTCCCAATGATGCAAGCGTGCTAATGCAAGTCTTGCTTGCATTCCTGCACGCCACATGCATACAGGTGTTGATGGTGGATTTTCATTTAAGGTTAATATTGTAAAAAACCGAGAAAAATCATGCGCTCGACATCTTGTAAAAGATAAAGCCATCAATAAGTGTTGGATACTCCTCACTTAATTCACCAAGAATGGAGCATGTGGCAACAATCCCATTCTCGTGAATACACGAAATTCATCCGAGGATGGAGCATGTAGCAACAATCCCATATACCCTGTGAATTTCCGGATTATTAATTAATGCGTAAAGCGACCTTGTATTTCTGTACTCATTATCGATGCGGCATGACGGTGAGTGTTGCTCTCAGCAGAGCAACACGAACCTCCAAGATTATAATGAAAGCATGTACGAAATACCCATACAGGCTGACTCTCGGTGTGTTATACTGGCCCGATTGAGCCCCTCTCGGTGTGTTATACTAGCCCGATTGAGCCCCTCTCGGTGTGATATACTAGCCCAATTGAGCATCCCAGGGCCGATTGCATCGGTCCGGATATGATCGCGATCATCCAACTCCACAAGCATGATTGGATGACCCGGATCAATTCCATCACCCCCAGAGGTATGGAATATCCACTGCCGAACCAACGCGGGGCCCGCATGGTCGGCCTCCCTCGGTTGGCCTAGCTTGCCAAAAACGTCCATACCAGAGCAAGTGTGGACGGAAAACCTAAATTAGGGTTTGCGGCATATTACATGTGTCGCAAAAGCAGTCTCAACCATCCATCTTCGCAGTATAGATGGAGGGTGTAGATGTAGACTCAAAGGGCCCGAGCATGTCAACACGATCACCGTGGGCCGCCTTACACACTTGACCAATCGGTCAAGACCAGCCATGTTTGGCCGTGACAAAATCGTCGCCCAAACAAGAGGTGACGCACGGCTTTGGAACCCAGAATTAGGGTTTTGAGCATCATGAGCGTCCATCTTCTCCGCACGAAATGGAGGGTACAAGATTAGATTAAGCGAGTCCGGTCATACCAGCATGACCACCGTGGACCCATCTATCCCCTCACCCAATCGGCCAAGGCATATCACGCCTGGTCATTCCAAGGCGCGCGCCCAAACTAGCGTGGTCGCACCTCCCAAACCGCAAACTGATCTCGACCGCTCAACTTCACCGGACGATTTGAGTGGCTTAGATCACGTTTTCATGAGATAGTCGGTATAGGTGTGAACACCAGTCTACCACCTACACGCTGGTCTGATCGACCAAGACCGACCAAGATTGGTCATCTTGGAACGCGTGCCCGGACTAGGGATGTCACATGCGGTTTCCAACTCCTTTGCGGCAATGGTTTACAAGCAAACCGATCTCAACCACTCAACTTTGTCGGTCAAATTGAGTGGCCTAGATCGCGCCTTCATGGGATAGTGAGGTGTAGACGTGTACACCCGACATCTTTGTCTACACACATGCCCTAAGTCGGTCCTCTCCAAATCCCTTTCCATGCTTGGTTTCGACCAAGTGAGAAGAGTGATGCTTGCACCTCTTCAAAAACCCTAATAATCATTAACTGATTCGCGGATGAGTGTCTCAAAGATCATCTCATCCGTCCAACTTCACCAGCTTGGTTATACAACCTCGGTCGAGTTAATTGGTTAGTGAGGCGTCATTTCCCATCACTTTACCACACCATGATGCATGCACATAAAATACACACGATACTTCACAAGTATCGACTTCCCGAATAACGAAGTTATTCAATTGACAAGATACATGCTATCTTTCGTGGATCCACGATCCACACATTCCCGAACATCAATCTTGTCACAAATCGGGGGATACATACGGGGTATTGGTGCCAAGCGGTTTACGGCGTGCACCGCGTGCAACGCGCCATCACAAAACGTGTTAGGAAGTCATGGACGGTTAGAGATGAGCAGGAGAAGTGGGCAAGACTGGTCGTGTGGCATCGACGCACAAATCCACTAATCCATCACTCCACTTCCTCCACTTCCCACGAGAGACGTGAATAAGACTCAATAACTTGTATAAATAGGTTCTCCGCCCTATTTCCAACAACAAGACAAGTACACAGAGAAAAACAAGAAAACACCCAGAGCACTGCTTACACCAATCGTAAGCTTGTTCATCTCTCTTTGTAAGTCATAAGCAAGTCTACACCTTCACAATCTCAACACCTTCTTCGCTTCCTCCCTAAGATCAACCCCATCTCCTTCACTTTGTGACCCGAAACAAGTCTGGAACGACCATTTCTTGGTTTAGGCCGGACTTGCACGTTGATCTCACCGAATCTACAAGCACTCACCCAAAGTGCATTTGTTTAGGGTTTAGATTCATTCCTCATCCACACACCCCAAATTACCAAATTCGGCAGGAGTAGTTTTCACCCATAAACAATTGGCGACCACAGTGGGAGGTTGATCTCTCGATTGTAAAAAATTGAATTCTCAATTCTTCGGTTTTCGTCTCACGATGCATCCTCACCCGGAGTCCGCAGGTGGTTCAGATATCATGGGAAGCATGGCTAGAATGCTGGAGGATGTCTTGGCAAATCAAGCCGGTATCACCAGAAGGCAAAGCGAGACATTTCACCTTTTGAATGATATAGCAGCACAACTACAAAAAGGGTCGACAGGCATCTACTCAGACGGTGCAAGAAACGTTGAATCCTTAGTCAGGAGTCATACCTTTACAAGTGGAGAAGCGAGAAGAGCACAAAATCACAAGAGACTCAGGAAAGATGAACAACATGGTCCAGACTCGAGGCAACTCCGCAGAGGAAAGGATTTATCCGGAGTGCTACAATGTCTGCCAGATAAAGAAAGGGAGCCTGCAGCCTATGGAACTCTGCTAGAGGATTTATACCTCAAAACTCTTGTTGAAGCCCGGAAGACTGTCCAATCCGCGTCGACTTTCCGACCAACTGAGGAAATGCTTAAGGAAGGAGAAATCAATCAGGAAATGCCTGAATACAGAGGATGGGAGCGTTCAATTCGGTCGCTCAGCAGTGACATTGCGACACCTTCCACATCCCTTTACCTAGGCAAGCGATCCACAGATATGATGGCACTCGCAAATCTTCCAACTTCATCTCCTGTTCCACATCAAAGCCACAGAGAGACATCACAGAGCCCACTAACGCAAGAAAAGCTAGACTCAAGGTACCTACATTTCCCCTTCCCAATGAAGAAGATTCTGGAGCTACTAGAGGCGTGGGTGCGAAACGAAGAGGTGGAGCTACCCCCGGGTATGGCCGTCCGCCCTCGATCAAGAAGTAATGGACCCGAGTTCTTGTCATTTCCACCGATTCCTCCATCACCCCACCGGTGAATGCAACGCTTTTGCGCATTGTTCGGGGAGAAGCTTGGTCCGGAGCGATAGCTCACGAGAAATTGGTGCGGAGGATTTTCTTAGAAAGGCTACTCCTGGTTCGACACAAGTGAGTCTTCAAAAGCAAGTAAGTTTTACTCAACAATTTTACAAGAAGGATAGTTTTAGAATTCACTTTGGGGACTTAACATCCCGCACGTGGAGAAAGAGGTTAGATGGTCAAACGCCACATTTGTTTCCCCTTCATACCTCCCTTTTACAAGACATTTGCAATTTCATATGATATGTGCAATCATTCATGACCAAGATGCAAATTCCATTTAAAATAACCTCTTTCAGAAAAATGTTATTCACAAAACTATCTCAATAAACCAATTCAACTACCTATTAATTCGAAACCGGAAGTCAAATTACGAAAAGAAATCCTCACTATCACTCAAAAAAGAAAAACATCTAAAGGAAGAGGCAGGTATATAGCACGAATCCTTCAAGGAAAGTCCTTCAGTAACAACTCGTCCTTCTGGGCAAGAGCGACTTTCATCCTTTGAAGTACGACCTGCTTCAGCTTCAACTCCTCAGACAGCTTTTCGACCTCTTTGGTCGCTGTCGTAAGCGACACAAATATAATTACACTTTCTTACTACTCAAAATATAAATATAGCAAGGGCAAGAAAGGATCGATCCTGAGAGAGGTCTAGGTTGTCAAATTGTTGTGGTTTCCTATATAAATTCACCGGGTGGATTTTCTGATTTTTATAAACTAAGCAAATATAAAAACAAAGAAACAAATAAGCAAACAAATAAGATAGAAGAGATATTGGTCATGGATTTCGTTTTCATTCACAAACATGGTTTCACCACAATAACTAGAATTGATATTTAATCTCAACTTTTATCAAAGACCCTAGAATACCTTGATCGCAAGAATATCCCGCAAATCTCCTCATGTCATCAACAAACACATTAAAAGATGCGAATATGAATTCTACCTAAAGGAACAACCTAACGTGTAAAAGCACTAATCAAGTTTAATTCCCTAGATGCGTTAAGTTCTATGAAATCAGGCCAATCAAAGCAATTGAACGTGGAAAGCGCACTAATTCAATTTAACAAAGGTTACGATTCACA
Source organism: Papaver armeniacum (assembly GCA_023531295.1). Taxonomy (NCBI): domain Eukaryota; kingdom Viridiplantae; phylum Streptophyta; class Magnoliopsida; order Ranunculales; family Papaveraceae; genus Papaver; species Papaver armeniacum. The sequence continues at coordinate 13,897 of JAJJWW010002008.1, read as the reverse complement.
TATGATCATAAGAATATATCACTACAAACCATAATCATATTATGCTACTTGTATCCAAGGAATATCACTTTGCGTATAATAAACCCTAAACTAGCAATAGATGTGATTAGAAGTTCTACCAATTTGCAACTTGACAAAACAATCAATCAATCATAAAACAATATTTTCAGAGAATTGCAAGCGATAAATATGAGACAAAACTAATATATTGAATCAAAGAATCATGCTTTGTGAAATCCAACTATTCCATAACCAATAATAAACTTAGGTACTCATATTCGTGGAGTTCATCACAAGAAGAAAGAGAAGAAACTTCATGGTTCTAAAACCTAGAATAAAGTAGAAGAGATAATAAAACGTGGTGTAAGATTTTTGTGTATTTTTCTCTCTACGCCCAAAAGTTCTTTTTCTGATGCTCGGCTACTTCGTCTTATATAGGCTTTCGCACACAGCCTAACTTGCGCAACAATTCCTTATTTGATAAGGAATACAAAGTCGGTCAAAAGAGTTTTGAATTGTGAAAACTCAAGTGATATTGATACGTTGCAGCTGGAGTAACTTAATCAAGATGTGCACGGTTTCTTATTGGCTCACACTGCGATCGGACCCACTTGTACCGAAATGTCTTCTTTCTAAAATCTTGTACACATCAAATTTGATGTACAAAGTCATCTTGGACTCCACTTTTACCTTCACCGCATGAGAAATATTCTCAAGAGATAACTCTGATCTTCCCAAACTTCTCCATCGACCTGTGTTTGTCTTAACTGAATTCTCGGTCAAGAAAAATGGTTCCCAACTTCATCCTATCTGCCGTAACAGCAACACCGAATCACATTTGAACCCTGCTCGAGTTCTGCTTCATCATCACAGTAAGTCTGTTAATCACTAAGAACTATCGAACCACAGCTTCATAAACCCCATCATCTCCTTATTCACGTCACTACCAACGGCAGTATCTACAGCACCAGTTTAAAACCAACAGTCACCTTCTGCCCGTCGATCACCAATCTTTGCCAGCGATAACCGAATCCTTCATTCTCTGTCACCTCAGTCCGCCTTCATATCACTGCCAATACTCGATCTCTATTTACAATGGCAGCAAAGCTCGAGCTGCACCAGCTGCGGTCATCATTCCCTGTCCACGTAAACACATAAACTCCAACCCACGACCAACAACACCATCCTTCATCTCTGTCTCTTTTAAACTCCATCTCGAACAACCATTCCATCAGTGGCAAGAAGCCATTCTTCTTCATCTAGTTTCTCGACAAAGCCATGACAGCTTCAGAATCATCACCATCCAACCAACGGAAACAACCATCTCTATCCCCTGAGTTTAACCTCGACTTCAGTTCTCCTCCTCCATCATCGCTAGCTACTCTTCTTCTCCATTCCCTTTTTTTTTCTCTGCCAATGGTAGAGACAACTGCTGTTTTTTCTCCGACTGCCATCACAGCAACAACGCCACTTCTCGACTCCATCAACAAATGACCCAAAGATTTCCTCAAGGTTTCTCTATCTCGTCCCGACATCATCATCACCGATCTGCACTTCAATGGCCAATGGTAGAACCCGACTTCAATGATCATGGCAGTTTTCTCTATCTCATTACTTCCGGTGCCATCAATGGCGGAACCCGAACTCAACTCGGTTCACCTTCATGCCTCTGCCAAGCTCGACCATCTTCATCATCACCAAGAATCAATGGAAGCGCGAATCTGACTTCTCTATCTCGCTACTCGAGTTCCCTCGATATCTCTCGTCTGTCTCATCCGAGCACCATCAACGCCATCTTTGTTTCAACTCGAGCTCGATTCTAACCATCTTCATCTTCTCACCGTCAACCGCCAATAATGGCGGCCCAAATCGTTCTTTCTTCCACGTTGTTCTTCGAGCGCTCTGTATTTTCATCTCGAGCTGAACTCCATCATCATCTTAGTCATTACCAGCAAGATCGAAATCATCACGAACACCAGCATCATCATCTCCCTGAACTTGCATGGTTTTATTTTACAAATAATGAAGAAGAAGTGCCCGGAGATAATAAGTGGGTGCCCTTAACATATTTTGAATTCTGATTTCCCCCCCAGTAAATGACGTGACTCCCTTGAGCAATTCCTTTGAATCTTGATTGCCCCTTAACAGAAAGACTACCCCTTAACCTACATGGGGTGTCCCTTAGCGATCTTCATTCAACTGTCAGTCCTGGAAGACTGACAGTTTAGTTCCAGCTTCATTCTTGTTTCGCCCATAACTTCTTCATACGATGTCGGAACGACTCCATTCTTTCGGCATTGTCTTCATCTTCTCGTCCTCTACACAATGAAAAGTAGAAATCTTGTATTTGAACGAGTTCCAATTGGTCTTTTTGCTCCAAATGACTCCATTGCACCTAATAAACTCAAAAGCACACATAAGATACATAATTCACATGAAAAATAGCAAAGAAAGCATAAACTCTTCGTAGAAAATACGGTGTATTCTACACCTATCACTCTTCTTCCTGGCGAGTAACACAGTCTGCAGAAGGGACTTCATCTTGCAATTTCTGGAGCTCCTGAATCTTGGAGAACCCTTTGAAGAACCAAGGAGCATTGAAGCTGTACTGCGCAAACACGTCTCGATGGCACTCCCAGTCTTCAATCATCTCCTTAGAAACTGTTCGACCAGTCGTGACGCTCATCCCATGGATAGAAGATAAAGCTTCTTGGACGCGGTTGACCAACGCAAGACGACTTTTGAGCTTCGCGGTAGTAGCAATGTGGCCGTGCTTCTTCCATATCGCCGTGTACAACTCTTGAACCGAACCAGCGCATTAATCCACCAACCAACATATGACCTGGATAAGAAACAAGAAAAGGAGGATCGAACAAAGCCCCAGGATGCATCACCCATTAATTCACCAACCACAGGAGCCTTGTCGGTTGCGGAGGCCTTTCGGGAGGAGTCACCACAATAGCTCTATTGGATCGTGCAACTTGTTCGTAACAAACTTCAAGAGGAGCCGCCTCAACTATAACATACGCTGCCTCTTTTATATTCCTTCCGGCACTCTGGGTGCTAATTTCCATCACGACCCCACAACAAGATCACTTAGGAAGCGCCTTGTCCAACCGAGCTTGCATCATCTCTGTCATGGTCTGGAAAAGAAGTGGTTTCTCCAGACTTCTCAACATAAAGATCAGTATTACCAGACTCCTGAAGATCAGTACCACCAGACTTCTTAGCATGAAGATCGATCTGCCGGACTTGTCAAGATGAAGATCGCACGCGGACTTCTCGGCACGAAGATCGAGTCGCCCGGGATTTCTCAGCGTGAAGACCAACATTACCAGCCTTATAATTTTGAATGCGCGCCAACCTTGTGAATACATTCTCCTTCGGAATCCCCTAATTTCAAGCAAGAATCACTCTTAAGAAGATTCACTCTGGGGAGAAATGAAGGAACCAACGGGAAGAAACTTAAATACCTGCATATTGGAGGAATTGAGGATCACCGGACCACACGCCTGCCTCTTAGGTCTCTCTCCTGCTTGGGGACTGCAATCCTCAGCTCTGGTCCGTTTGGCTGGAAGTGGCTTCAACCGGAAATGTTTCTTCAACATGTCGAAGATGGCTCGCTACGGGAATCATCACAACACTCTCCCAGAAAATCCTGGAAAATCAACAGTTGTCTCCTCCAAAATTCCTTGTACTTATCGGTTACCACTGGGTTTCTCCCAATAGGCCAGAAGGGAAGGCTCACCCGTTCCAAAAACGCGTCAGCGTTAAGAATATTCGGGAGAAATTCCTCTAGAACCACTGGTGGACGGATAAATGGGACACCCTGATCAAATCCCATTTGACGAGCAGCCCTATCAATATTGTACGGAGTCACAGCAAGTTCTTCGTTAAATAGAGACGGAACATATCCTGGGATGCAGCTGCAGTAAACAATTTCCCCAAGTCTCATGGTCTTGACATCGGTACACAACACAAAGATCGGGGACCGTCGGGCGATAGCGAAAGTCTTGGTGAACAATGGAAGGATGGACCGGCCCCCATGGACGGAAATCTACAGAAGACACGTTGTCAAAAATGTCCACAAGTTTCGCACCGCCTCTGGGACGCCTCCTATTCCAGCGGAGTATTCTCGAGCCACCGTACAAGTTGCTGAGCAAATTTGCAGGAACATGAGCGTAACTTTTGAAGTGTTCCCATAAGAATGCCTGAAGAAAAGCGAAGTGATCGTGCGACTCCACCTTCTTATACCCGTTAGAAACATGCATGTCCATTGCTAAGGCGTCCGTATGAGAATACGCGATCAAGGAACAAGGCACCTAAAGGAAGAACTTCACCTTTTGCCAACTTTATAAGCGATCTTAACGAGCTCACCTCTTATGGTCTTCTTTCCAGAACCATCATCAAATATATCCCTGAATAGCCATAAAGACAGGAACGCAATCACGCTGAGTTCATTTTCCAACTCTTGATCCGGCGCTGGGTCCGCAGGAGACCACTCCGACACCCACCAGGTGTAAAAGCATCTCGTATCTTTTTTCTCCTCCTTGTCCAGACTATCGAATCCCTCCACCTTTTGAAGTATAGCATCGTAGTTACATTGCTCCGTATCAGAGAGATCGTAAGAAAGACTTCCAAAGAACAGCGGGTTCATTGGTGCAGCTACACTCTCGAGTAATAGTCATTTCTCCCCATTTAGATATGGCTGTATGAGTAGAAATGCGCCACCGAGAAATGAAGGTAATCAAACCCGCATCGTCTTTCTTAATTTCAAGAGCAGCAGATGCCATGACCGCATTGAGAATTTGCGCTTTGGTCAAATTGTCTTTAATGCCCTTATTACTCAACATGCGTCTCATCCATCCTTCGTAAGAACCCAGTAGAGTATGGCAAGTCTTGAATTCAATAGGAGAAGGAGGATATTCGTTTCTCTGGAGACAAAATCTCATCACAAGTCTTTGAAGAAGAAAATGGATCGGCTTCCATGTTTTACGAATCGGAAATCAGGACTATCTTATGAGAAGGATGCTTTCTAATATTTGGAAAGGGCGAGGTGAACAACTCATCATCAATGTTCGACATATCTTTGAAGCTGCCAACACTTCCTGACTTGGCACTAGCATTATCTCCAGAAGACATCTCAACAGGAATTCTTCATTCCACAATGAAATAAAAGACAGGAGTTAGAACTTGTATGAAAAGCGCATGAAGCATGTAGTCACGCACAACAAGACACGTTGAAATGCATTTAAAGCCGGAATTAAATCCAAACGCCAGCACTACTCAAGTTTCGGTGCAGTATTGGTTTCAAGTCCCATAAGTTCGGTCCCGGTATTGGTTTCAAGTCCCATGTTTCACTGTATTGGTTTCAAGTCCTCTGAAGTTTCACCGGTATTGGTTTCAAGTCCGGTACAAGTTTGATCTCGGTATTGGTTTCAAGTCCGTCAAGCATATGTGGGTGGGACCCACGTTCGAATCAAACACACGTGGTGAGACTACATTCACGGGCACGTGTTACAACACGGTTTTCTCATGATCGTAGGAATTATGTTTACGAAATTCAAGCCAAAGTCTCTTCCCAAGCTACAATCTAAGAAGCTAGTTTTGCATGCAACAATGGAAGAAGAAGCAAAAACGACATATTCACGGACTTGCGGAACTAAACCATCCTATCTATAAAAAGATTTTTACCTAAGAAATTAGGGTTTTTCCTAAAAAAAAAAAAAAAAAAAAAAAAAATCAAAAACCGAAACTTACCGTGGACAGACGGTGGCGCACGGCAGCAAATCCGGCAACTCCAAAGAAGAGGCGGCGGCGTCGGCGGAGAGCGGGTGGTCTCGGACGGAGCTGCTTAACAATGAAAAATTTTCGTGAGAAAAAGAAAGGAGGTTGGTCTCTTTTATAGACAAAAATTAGAAGAATCCCAATAGAACAAGGATACCTCTTTTGTTTGGATTCCTCTTTTGATTCAAATACCCAAAGAAGGAAACCGGTCCCACCAAAGGATTCCATATAAGCATGGCGGCGTGAGCAACTAACGGTCGGCCAACACTCTTCCGGGTAAACTCCTTTTATCCTGCCTTTCTCACATATGTTTGTCACCATCTCATGCCTACCCCACAATAGTGTAACCATTATGTGTTAGGCGGGGACTTAATGTTGATGGTGGATTTTCATTTAAGGTTAATATTGTAAAAAACCGAGAGAAAAATCATGCTAACATCTTGTAAAGATAAAGCCATCAATAAGTGTTGGATACTCCTCACTTAATTCACCAAGAATGGAGCATGTGGCAACAATCCCATTCTCAGAATACACGAAATTCATCCAGGATGGAGCATGTAGCAACAATCCCATATACCCCGTGAATTTCCGAAGATTATTAATTAATGCGCAAGCGGCCTTGTATTTCGTACTCATTATCGGTGCGTCATGACGACCGAGTGTTGCTCTCAGCAGAGCAACACGAACCTCCAAGCATTATAATGAAAGCATGTACGAAATACCCATACAGCCGACTCTCGGTGTGTTATACTAGCACGATTGAGCCCCTCTCGGTGTGTTATACTAGCCGATTGAGCATCCGGCCCGATTGCATCAGTCCCGGATATGATCGCAGTCATCCAACTCCACAAGCATGATTGGATGACCCAGATCAATTCCATCACCCCCAAGCAGGTATGGAATATCCACTGCCGAACCAACGCGGGCCCCGCATGGTCGGCCTCCCTCCAGAGTTGGCCTAGCTTGCCAAAAACGCCCATACCAGAGCAAGTGTGGACGGAAAACCCTAAATTAGGGTTTGCGGCATATTACATGTGTCGCAAAACAGTCTCAACCATCCATCTTCGCAGGTATAGATGGAGGGTGTAGATGTAGACTCAAAGGGCCCAGAGCATGTCAACACGATCACCGTGGGCCCGCCTACACACTTGACCAATCGGTCAAGACCAGCCATGTTTGTCCGTGACAAAATCGTCGCCCAAACAAGAGGTGACGCACGGCTTTGGAACCCAGAATTAGGGTTTTGAGCATCACGAGCGTCCATCTTCTCCGGCACGAATGGAGGGTCCAAGATTAGATTAAGCAGGTCCGGTCATACCAGCATGACCACCGTGGACCCATCTATCCCCTCACCCAATCGGCCAAGGCATATCACGCCTGGTCATTCCAAGACGTGCGCCCAAACTAGCGTGGTCGCACCTCCCAAACCGCAAACTGATCTCGACCGCTCAACTTCACCGGACGATTTGAGTGGCTTAGATCACGTTTTCATGGGATAATCAGGTATAGGTGTGAACACCAGTCTACCACCTACACGCCAGTCTGATAGACCAAGACCGACCAAGATTGGTCGTCTTGGAACGCGTGCCCGAACTAGGGATGTCACGCGGTTTCCAACTCCTTTGCAGCAATGGATTTCTGCCGCAAACCGATCTCAACCACTCAACTTTGCCGGTCAAATTGAGTGGCCTAGATCGCGCCTTCATGTGATAGTGAGGTGTAGACGTGTACACCGGCATGCTATCTACACACATGCCCGGTCGGTCCTCTCCAAATCCCTTTCCATGCTTGGTTTCGACCAAGCTGAAGAGTGATGCTTGCGCACCTCTTCAAAAACCCTAATAATCATTAACGGTCGCAGATGAGTGTCTCAAAGATCATCTCATCCGTCCAACTTCACAAGCTTGGTTATACAACCCTGGTCAGGAGTTAATTGGTTAGTGAGGCGTCATTTCCCATCACTTTACCACACCATGTCCGATAGCACTGCATAAAATACACACGATACTTCACAAGTATCGACTTCTGAATAACGAGTTATTCAATTCAAAGATTACATGCTATCTTTCGTGGATCCACGATCCACACATTCCGGACATCAATCTTGTCACAAACCTGGGGGATACATACTGGGGTATTGGTCTGGCGGTTTACAGCGTGCAGCGTGCAACGCGCCATCACAAGAACGTGTTAGGAAGTCATAGACGGTTAGAGATGAACAGGAGAAGTGGGCAAGACTGGTCGTGTGGCATCGACGCACAACTCCACTATTCCATCACTCCACTTCCTCCACTTCCCACGAGAGACGTGAATAAGACTCAATGACTTGTATAAATAGGTTCTCCGCCCTATTTCCAACAACAAGACAAGTACACAGATGATGGTTATTTTCAATGATGTTGTAGTAATAAGGGTTGTCGTTCACCCGGACTTGATGGGATTGATTTTAAGTTTTAATAAAAGAAAAGAAAAATATATACAAATATTGTCACAGGATGAAGAGATGACCGGGACTCGGGATTCCACCGGACTTCATTTTATGCGGTTCAAAAAATCAATTCTAAACGATAATAACTCATAAGATAAAGTTTCATTGACTCTAATTCATTGCCTAATGTAGATTTCGAAAGTAATGGATGTAAATCTAAAGCATGGGACATCAAAACATTTATGCTAAGCATGACCCATCAATTGAAATCACAACCATTCAATGATAATCATAATTCAATTAAATAACAGTGCAAATAGTCATAAAAAGAATTAATAAAATTACCACATTCATGAAATTTAGCTTCCTCCGTCGTCCCGGTGATGGGGTTTAGCTCCTCATGTTGGAAACACGCTTCATTGCTCAAAAAGTGTTTACAAGAGGCGAAAATGGAATAAATATTGAAAATCGGATGTTTGCAACGTTTATAGTTGTTGCAAACACTGTTACAAAGAACGATAAAGATGAAATCTTTGTTGTTACCGTATCTCTGCGACCCTCATGAAATTGTCGTTAACACTTTGTTCATAAACGACTGTCTTTTTTCGTCTAATGTTCTTCGTGTTCTTGGTAGCAGCAGCAGCAATGGTGTTCTATGGAACTCGATTTTCTTGACTCTGTGATGTTCCAAACTCTCCCAAATCTCTCCATCCCCCTCTATGCTACACAAGAACTCTTTTTATATCCCACAGCACCACAAATGACGTCTCATAACTCCAAAATATTTTCCATTACTCGGCAGTGAAGAGAAAATATTCTTGGAAATATTTTCTTTCCTTTCCTTATTTTTCACGCGTTGATTTTTAGCGACACACTCTAAACGAGGATCTACACGTTCCAAACACGACAAATATAGATTAAACTACTTTATAGACATCTACCCGTAAACACGAACTCCCTGGATGATGTAACCAAAACCCGAGTTACCATGTTTTCTTCATTCATAGATTATCCAAACCAAATCCGGTTGATTTTGAAGCCCATACCACGCTTTGTTGAGCCAAGTCAAGTGTTCCCGAGCAATTCTGACCATTGAGTCACACCATGACCACTCCAAATCACGAACCGAAATCTCGCCGGTTACATTTGAAAGTTTTCCCGCCATTTTTCATATTTTGAAAAGAAGAAGATGACCCCCTAACAGAGATGGGGGTGCGAATAGCGGATGCCTTGAGGGGTGCACAGGGTGCCCTTATCCAAAATGAGGGTGCCTTTATCACTTTTCTTCCTCGGGGTCAAATAACACTTTTGAGCAACTTTTTCCGCACAAGTGTATTTCTCCGAAAACACCTACACACACATAAAAACACCAAAATTAGTAATGCAAATCGAGACCAACAATAGAGACAATGAGGACGATTCGGACAAAAATATTAATACATCAAATACCCCAAACTTATTATTTGCTAGTCCTCGAGAAAATTTATTCTAGAAAATAAAAATCATTTGAACCCCTAGGTGGCCCTAGTGGCGGAGTGTTGTCTCGGGAGGGTTTGCAGAGGTGTACCCACAAAACCTTGACTTCTAATTGGTCACGGTATCGAAAGAGCTATGAGGACATACATATTCTCAACTTTATCTCCAAGTGACTAGAATGCCGAGAGAAATTGATGGTGTCGGCTCTAAAGGCGATTGAAGAAAAAGGGAGACACATCCGCAACACTGCTAGATAAAGAGATATCCGTTACACATGACTAGATAAACATTGTAAGATGCGTCCGTGATTTACAAGCTGGATAAGATTAGGAGAGAAAAATATGAGAGGGACATCACTGCGTGATTGGACTAATTACGTGTGATGAGTTAAACCGGTCTTAGAAAGATCTTGTGCCCAGTTGAAAGCGGACTAACAAAGCAACCAAATGTATCTTTCCTCGACTCTCTCATAGTGCTCAGTAGAAATAACGTCTTCTTCGGTCTTCAACTGTTGATGATAAACTCTTGAACCTCGTAGAACCTTTACAATTAACTCTTCTCTTCGATTCCTTCCTTATAGATTTCGACTTCCCTATGGCCTTATTGAACAATTTTTTATTTTATTTTATTTTTTATTTTATTTATTTTTTGAGTGATAACAAGACAAAAATTTACATGGCCATCACAGAAGGAATTTAACACTTGGATCTTCGCAACTTGTAATGTCTTAGTATCATGAACTTCAACAACTTATATCATTTGATTTTTCTTGCTCTTTTGAATTCTTGTAACCCTTGATTTTGAATTCTGATTTTCAATTGTTGCTTATAAACCTTAAACGTCTTCAACTTTCTTCATATATTTTGATGTCGCTCCGTTTGTTGATGATGATAAGTTTCTACTGAGAGAGAGTCGTAATCCAGTAACCAAGACTACATTGTGAGGTTGCTTTGTCTTTCTGGCATTTCCTGACCTACTTGCCTTTCTATCATGGATGGTTAGGTCCATCACGGTTACCCTCTAAAAGGAACAAGTCCTCTCCCACTAATTTCAAGGATCTCAATGTCTTTTCTCTAATGTCTCAATAGGTTGTTATCCCTAGCATTCCAATTTCTATCTTTTCGGTGAGAAACAGTATGTAAACTTAGCTAACCGGATACCATGTGGACGCTAGAAGTTTCAAAAAAATGCAACTAAAAAGTTTCTCACATACCCCAAACTTAAATCTAACATTGTCCTCAATGTTAAAGATGAAATTAAAAACATGAACAAGGAGAAATTGTTACCATTTGAAGCAAAGTTTAAGGAAAAATATTACCGTGTTGCAAGAGCATGGGTTACCTCCCAAAGAAGTGCTAAGTTTAAAGTCTTGACCAGGACATTGGAAGGGTTTAGTCACCTCGAAGAATCATATAGTAGCTTGTAGAAATAATTGCGGGTCATCTCGGATCAAAAAGTGCTAACCACGAGAAGAGGAGAGCGCAGCCGAGACCGGGAAGATATCTAACACACCCTTATCTATTTTTAAGACAACTACATCTAGTTGTGGTTCGGGTCCGGAGCTTTATAAAAGGGTCTAGATAACATATTTTCATGTGTTGCGTTTCCTCATGAGTTAGATCCGAATGTTCGGGTTCTGAGTCTGGAAAAACTCAAATAAAAACTTAGAAGCACATAATAATAACTGAATAATTGAGGATCCTCTAAGTCAATCGGTTTGACTTACACAAACCGACCACAATAAGATAGGTGGTCTTCCTTAAGCAAATGTGTCGACCCTAATATCCTAAAGTAATTAGGTTTAGTCTCAAAACTTAATAATGGACACATCCTGAAACTTATACGTACCCACAATTGGAAGGAAGGTTTTGGTGGGAAAACAAAGTCAATCGTGGTATCATAGCCACAGGTTAACCACATCAACCGGAGGATGGGTTTCTAACAACTGAACTTCTTTATGGACACAACTAGGTTCGGGAAAAAGTGTATGAAGATAATCTTGTAAAATGGTTGAGGCACGGATGTCCAGGTCCTAAGTGAGGGGACTTTACGAGTTAAAGGTAAGGCACTAGGAGAGTGATAATCACCCCCAAACTTAGAGTTTTCGGTGTCTCTAGATAGACTAGTCACAATTTCCCTAATTTCGAGAACACGGAATCCACGAACATGGTCAATTGATTCTTCTAAGTTATTATTAGGTAATGCATCCTTACTCATCTCTACGAGTTTATCGTCTTCTAAGACTAGTGTTTCTAAATCACTAGACTCTAAAACGGTATTCTCGGGGTAAACTCTTTCCTCTAAACCATCATCACAATCATATAAAGAATTATCGTAAAGTTTCTATTAAAGGCTCGTTAACTAAGGTGTTAATCATAGTTACTTCCTCGATTCACTTATAGGCACATCAAATAATGGATTATCCAACATATTGTAGGCTAAAGGATCATGAACTACATCGTCTAAAACGGTGGCATCTCTAGTCAAATCCTCGTCCTTTCGAATAGGTGAATAATTATTAAAATTATTGGGATTTGAACCAGGGAATAGTACTATCATTATAAAGTTCAATCGGAGTAATAAATTCCTGATCACTATGCCTATTTATTTAGAATTCTTCATCAACACTATCCTCATCATAATCATTATTATAAAAACATGAAAATGATCGAACCTCATCTAAACAAGTAGTGTTACCAATTCTAACCTCGTCACCTTGATTATGTGAATAACTATCTTCATTCTCAAAGGTATTATTGGATACACTATATTGGAAATTCAAGTTATTTCGAGCAATACTTTCATTCGTCTCTAACTCAAGTCTACGTGTGCAAATCGGCTATCCTCTCAAGGGTCTCCTCCAAAGAAAGTTCCCTTAGTGTTGGATCTAAGTTTTGAGTTAATCTATTGAGGATATCTTCAGAGAAGGAAGAGGAACAAAAGGATCATAATAAGGACTACTTTTCAAAAGTTTGATTGTATCCTCTAGAGACGAAGAACTATTACTATAATCTTCTTGCTCGAATGACCGATGCACATGCGGATAATAATTGGGCTCACCATGGTATGACCCATAACCTTCCAAAGGTTGGCGTTCCCAACCACTATTCACACTATGGTCATAAAAAAAGAGTGATGTCCATAATGTTGATTGGATATTCATATTCATCGTGATGGCTATTATAATACCAGTTTGACATCCTAACTGTAGCATGGAATTCTACACAAACACAAACAAGGATGACTCGACCAAAACAAACCTGCGATTTCTAGCAAACAAAAAGCATGATGGCTCCACTTAGATTGTTTCTAGACCAACATAATCCTTGAAAAGGAATTCACACAATCTCGAGCAAACCCCTGGAATCAATCCGTTTAAGTTGAATAGGCGAGGAAGCTGCGTGGAGCTTTGATACCCAAGGCCTCACCGCATTACAAGGCGAATCACGCATTCAACTCAGAAACCATCATGAACTAAGTATGCTTTAAGAGTAACCAATATCTTTCCAATGACTTTCTATTAAGCTCGTTACCCTGTCAGTCTCGTTATATTCCAAATTTTAAGCTTAGGTTCGTTTGGTTTTGTTTTTTTCCTAAGGTGGGCAAGAAGAGAACGTGATGAAATCAAGAACCCTTATCTTGTATGGCAGTCCTTGCCCTTTACTAGGAATTTAAAAATAGGATTAGGTTCAAGCTCGACATATATTCACGAAATCATCCGATGTCCTTTGGCGAGATTCACGGTGTTTAGAATTCTTACCTCCGTTCAGGACGGGGGATGAACCGTTGAAGTCGACTCGGGCCACGACTCCTATGTCATGTACGGGCAGGGGTAGAGAGACGATATCGTAATCGTCGTCCTTCCACTGTGCGGTTTGTATTTAAATAACCCTTCCTTAGGGTTTTAAAAAAAAAAAGTCAATGTCCAAGTCAAAAGATAAAAAAAAAAAAATGTCCAAAAATAAAAGATTACAAAAATAATTACCTAATTACGGTTTCTAAAAAAAAAAAAAAATAATATACAAAATCTTACTCCTTTTGGATTCCTCTTTTCTTCTTTGGCTTCGCTTTTGTTTTCACCGATTTCTCCTTTTTTTAGCTTAGTTCCAAATACGAAAACAAACAAAAAGAAATACCAAAAGGCGTAAAAAAGAACAAAAATAATAAAAATAAAAATAAAACCTAAAAAACAAATCTATACACAAG